>JAVLUZ010000154.1:29309393-29405753 GCA_036768485.1 Mermis nigrescens
CGCATGATTATCAAACAGCGCGACAGAGAAAATCTTGCTTCCGAGCTTCCAAGGCATGTGACGCGCTTGCGTCGCGCCGGCCTGCTCACGGTCGCTTCAGGCATTTGTCAAATGTTGGAAGACGAACACCGCCAAAAAGTAAATGAATTTTACGATACAAAATCCGAACACGCATTGCGTTGTTTAAAAAACTTGGAAAAAGAACAAGTAAAAAGGCTTGTTCACGCAGAAGTTGCTGCAAAATTGCAAGCTCGTACTAGCCAAAGGGGCCACCGGCGGCAAGATCCGCAATTGTCCTGGCAAAGGTATGCTCATTTGCAACAGCGTTCACAATCGCAAGCACAAGCACAAATAAAACCTTATGCACAAACTCAATCACGACCGCAAACCCAACCGCGGCAAAAGCAATATCCGGTATCGCACTTGCGTTCCGAGACATATTCACAGGCAGATGCTGGTCACATGTTGCGCTCGCAACAGCAGCAGCCTCGCAAATATTGTCAGCAATCACAGTCAAACCGCGGAACTCATCAGGGTCGGTCACAATCGTGCCAACGCCAACAATGGGATCAATCGTACTATCCACCGTCGAGCCAGGACCAATCACCCATCAAGGTCTATTCACAACCACAACCTCGACGAGAGCCACTATTGCCCAAACCGTGGCCTGCTACACAACCAAAGCAGCGCTCACGCGATACGTCTCGTGAAGAATCTTATGGTTTCAATCCGGAACAGTATTCGACGCCGGTTCCTCCGACCCCGCGTTGTTACGCGGACAACTATGATGACGAGGACGAGGACGAAGATGACAGTCGACCAGTTGACCCTCATTGGAGCCTACGTCAACACATGTACGGATGTAAGGAATCGCCATATTGTGGGCGCGAGCGTTCGAACACGCGTTGCAAGACCGATTCGGACCGAGTATTTCCAGTGCCGTCGCGGCAAACCGCGCAGTTCGAAAACCAATTATGCGGATCATTATTAAGCTCTCAAGTTCGACGCACTGAACTCTGCGATAGGCGTCAAATTGACCAGCAGCTGCTTTGTTTCTTTTGTTTGTTTTATCCTGATGTTGATTCCAGGACCATTTTTGCGTTTTGTTTATTTTTCTTGTTTGACATTTTTTCTCGTCCAAATTATTGCTGTAATTTTCTGATTGTCGGTGCTTATTTTTCTTGTCATCTCGCATAATCACATTCCTCGTTTTATTGTTACCTCGTATTTTAAAATCGTCTATGTCTTTAATTTTTGCTCATGCATAATCTTGCCTTATAATCTCGTGTCTTAAAATTTTTGCTCAATAGCGGTATTACTATTATGGTATCTTAATTCTTCAATGGACAAGGGGTTTTTACACCCAATCTAAAAATCTTTTTCAATTCAAAATTTTTCCTTACCCAGGAGCTGAAGGAAGGCTGAGGCGCCAGAGTTTCTTGTGCAAAATGGTTCAACTCCGGATGCAAGAGCTTCGTGGAAAAAGGAGCAGGAAGAATTGCTCAAACAAGTTGATGAGCTGAAGCAAGAATTAGCTTTGTTGAGAGTGTTCCTGAGTGCAAACGAGGCCATGCGTTGGCGTTATTGTTATTACCATTGTTATTTTTATTTTTGTTGTTACATTTGCTCAGGATGAGGCGTTGCGGACGCCAGTTGTTCGTTGTGTACCCCCGAAAAAATTCTCCACTTCGTGTCTAATTTTTTTCTATACATGGGGAGTGTAACTACGACAGTTACACGTTTGCGAACTAGTGTTAGCAGTTCGCGGTAGCCATTAACATAGCCAATACGAGTAGCTATTGCGCGATAGTGCACTTGTGGCTATGCCTTCAGTTTCCCATCTTTTCCCAAATTTTCATTATAAAAATTAATAAGATACTTGTCCGGTAACATAGAATTAAGTATATGATAATAGTAATTGTTTTATGCGTTACCGCTTATCTTAGTTTAGAATATTCGATGTGAGTTAAAAAGTAATTTTGTCTTATGTTATTTTAACGTAAACTTTTGTTTACTGTAATGATCCTATGAGATCATCAGTTAGTTGGCTGACGTACGATTTTATCGTCTAGTGCGTTTTATTCGTTTTTGTTGTTATTTTGCTTTCCGGCACAAGGCCGTGTACATATTGTTAGAATAAAATAGAAAACCCACCCAGGGGTGTTATATATCGCGGGTGAGGTCGGTTGCCTACGAACGTCGAGGATTTCTGAGACTAGGTGGAAAGGAATAGGTAAATTTCGTGTGATTATTTATTTCGTTCAAAATTCAATATTCTTTTCTCAATCCTAAAATTGGTCAAAAATATTATTTAATCTTTTATGATGATTGATCAGCTTAGAGCTCGTTGGTGTTGTTTTCAAATTTCATTGTGCTACGTACATTAGGAACCAAAAACATTTCTGATTGATTCGAACCTCGAAAACAAGTTAATTCATCAACTTGAGCGGGTTGAGATAGGTCAACTGACCTTGCGGCAATTCCGGGGTTTAGGTAGGTATTCTTAGGGCTTAGTGCGTAGCTGCTGAGATCACCCGTCAAGAAGCGGTCAGCAATATTAGGACCAAGGGGATCAAAGCCGTAGGGTCTGTAAGGGTCCAAAGACCGAAGTCGCTCCAGACTAAGCGATCGGGGCCAGCGCTGAGAGCAGATCTAAGTACCTAAGTACCTAAGTAAGTCGAGGTGACCGCGCTCGTTCCTTGTCGCTTCAGTAGACTTGGACGGGCCCTGTATTTACAAAAGATCTTCTCAGTGTAAACTTTACACTTGTGCTAATATCGCAATTTTGGTTGTATAGAAACAAAATATACTAGGATCTGCAACGCTAAGGTCAATGCACATCTCAAGCATAATTAGCATGTTTCGCCTACTTAGCGAAGATGCTGGAGAAATTTCGTTTTTCGTCTCGAACCCCATACACTAAAACGATCACAATCAAAATATAGTGTTCTAGAAAATGAATTTTCAGTAGTCGGAGACATTGTAACCCTCTCACATTATAGAACCAATTGGACTTGCACAAAAACCAAAATTGAGTTGGATGAGCTGAAGGACACGCAAAGAGTACAAAACACGTATACTTTACGCTTTTATGTGAAACAATTGAATGTAAAGAAATTTTGAGGTCAGATTCGTAATCTACAAATGAGGGCAACATTTGAAAGAATTCGCCTTCGCACATTATTTGATTTTTTCGTTTACACTTTACACACTCATTGCTACTTCGGTATTGAGTGTCGAAAAAAGAACACGGCATCGAATTTTTTAATTTATTCATCGATTTAAAAAGCGCCCCTCCCAGGTGTGTGCCGTTGTTGCTGTGAGGGGGACACAAATTTCGCACTCGCTGTGGTAAACATTCCGCTTACTGCCACGTCCATGCCTAAAATTGTATATCAGTTACAATCATTAATTACTCGCAGCTTTCAAATGTAATTGAAGCCGAAAATTTGTTAGACTGAAAAGGTGATGCCAACATTCATGCACTTTTCCTTCAAAACTGCAAAAGCGCTGCAAAAAAGTCAATGCCGCCAAATTGAAAGCATACCACAGTGGCTGATACTTGTGACTTCCAGCCAGGATGAATGCTTAAGGTGAGTAAAACTGAACCAGAAATCTGCAAATGCTTGAAAAAACCAATTGATCAAGCCACAGCCATGCAGAAATTTAAGTCAAGAACAGAAATTATCATAATGCTGTTTACACATTGAAAGAAATTGGCATGTTAAAATAATTGATTTATCATATACTCGAGCAAAATAAATTTAAAGCAATATGATGCTTTGCAAGATGTGAATGATATTTAAAACCAGCAGAAGTTGGGTTAATTGGGGTTTGAACCCACCAGTTTCATCCCTATTAGGCGAAGCAAGCGTTACCACTCGAGCATTCAGTCATACAGTGAGAAAATAAACTTTTACCCGAAGGATGATTTGAGGAAATCAAAATCTTTATTGGGCATTCTTGTAAAGAAGCTTTAATCGATTGATAGGCAATGTGAGCAAGAATTGTTATGACAATATTTTCTTAAATTTTAAAAACAGTACGAATCTGTGCATACTGAGGCGCATAGCATGTGTATGTAGGTACTGTTTCTAGACGCGGCTATATGAGAGGCTTCGATTTTCGAAGTCAAAGAACCCTTTACAGTAAAACGATCTACAAATCAAGAAATATTGTGTTAGAAGAGAAATAGTGAATTTTTCGGTAGTGAGACATTGTAACCCCTCTACATTATAAAACCGATTGGACTGCACAAAAAACCAGAACGCGACTTAGATAAGCTGAAGGGCACACGCAAAGAGTAAAAAACACGGTATACTTTACACTTTTATGTAAAACCATTGAGTGTGAAGAAACTTTAAGGTCATATTCGTAATCTACAGGTAGGGGGCAACATTTAAAAAAAATTGGCCCTCCGCAAATTATTTAATTTTTTCGTTTTGCACTTTACACTCATTGCTACTTCGGTATTGAGTGTAAACAAAAAAGAACACAGGCATCGAATTTGCTTAATTTATTCATCGATTTAAAAAAAGCGCCCCTCCCGGGATGCATGCCGTTGTTGCTGGTGAGGGGGTTACACATTTCGCACTCGCTGTGGTAAACATATAAGAAAAAGGACGGCCAAGTACGCCCATAGGTGGCGCCATCGTACTCTATCTGCCAGCTCAAGATCTTAACGACGATTCGGTAAAATTGATCGTCGCATCACCAGAAACTAAGCTGTAGGCCGAAATTAGCGCACGGGAATCCTACGTCCAGTTCAGCGTCTGCGGCGACGACTGGATAAAGAATGAGTCACTGATACAAGGTGTGCCGGTACGTCGGTTATCTCGTAAATATGTACACATAAACAGGTTGCTGCCTGTCAATCTGTACATGTGGATAGGTTTATATTCCCATTTATGTCACGCACGTGCATATATTCGCCGGTCATAGTACGACCGGATAATTTGGAATTTTACGCGCCGTTACTCGATCACCCGTTTACGGTGGTCGGTGCACCCGCCGTCTTTTCAGCAAACCGGTACAGTCGTCCACTCAGCGGAACTGTCGGTTTGCCGGTGCGCAGTCGACCACCCAGGACTGTTGGCCACCTGGTACAGTCGGCAGCCCGGGACCCGGGACTGTCGGCCACTCGGGAGACAGTCGGTCAGTAGGTATTGTCAGATCAGTCGATTTTGGATTTAGGCAGGTCCATTTGCCTGCATACTATTTGTCGGTGATCCGGGACTGTCGGTCACTCGGGACGTTACCAACGGAGAAAGCACATCCGAACAACAGCGAGAGCGACAGGGAAAATTGCGGCGCTGTGAGCTCGATGAGTGTGTATCGTGCACCGCACTTCGGCAATGATGGAGAGATCGGACCGGGCAGAAGCCGAAAACCTCTTGGCAAGAGTTCAATTTTTTTGATTTTTTTGATTTTTCGATGCTAATGGATAAAGCTAACAACCCAAGAGCGTTATTGCCCATAACCATATCTGCGCGTGGGGGGTTAGGGGGTATGCCTTCCCCCGCCCAACTGGCGATGCACCCCTAGATTTTTAATTTTTAAAATTTTTTTTTCATTTTTCACGCAATTTTTCGATGCCAATGGATAGTGCTCGATTGAGCAACATTGAAAAATGGTGTGTTTTCGTCCATACCACCACTTTTTAAGGCCATTTTTTGACCTTTGGAAAAATTTTTGCCACCCCCCCCCCTCTGAAACTTTTGGTGCCGCCCACCTATGCCCATAACACCATTTTTTCTCTCCTGTGAATCGTTTTTCCATTGTCTGCGTATTTTCAGTCTCAATCCAAATCCCGAATCATTTTGAAAATTGACAAATCGCAGACTCTACCACCCACTGGGTGGAGGCAGCACCGAAAATTTTGAGGTTGCAAGATTTTTCAAAGATAGAAATGGCCCTAAAAATGGTGGTATGGCGAAAAAACACCATTTATCAACGCGTTTCTTATCGAGCACTGTCCGTTGGCATCAAAAGATTGCAGAAAAAATTAAGAAATTTCAAGAATTGAATTCTGGGGTGATATTTTGATTTCTGGAGGGGTAATTTTGGTTTACATCGGAGGCGCCCAGGTGTGCTTGCCAGCACATGTGTACGCCTAGTAATCAAATTTTCGCTTGGTCCCCACGACCAGACATGCAAATGGGGGATTGCGGAGCCAAATTCAGGGGGCCGGGGCAGAGTTGAAAACAAAATAGTACGAAAAAATTCAATGCCGAGGATTTAGAATTTGGGGGTTTGGATACTGGGGGTGTGTAAACTCCCACGTGTTTGTTGCGGTCACAAATTCTCGAATGGATAAATGGAAACTTTGAAATGAGGCAAAATAAGGCAAAAACCATCAGAAAAAGTTGTTTGAACAAAAATTGCTCGACAATGACCATTAAATATTAACGCAGTCTTGACGCTATTTTTGCATTTAAGCGAGTTTTCGACCGCGAGTTTCGCCCAAGAAAAAACTCAATGTTTGACCCCCGCGGACCAGCTGTTTCCATCGGTCATATGCCAAGACTCCTAAAAATCGGCGCAGGAATAAGCATCAGTATATGAAAATGTATCAATCTATTTGAGTGTACACAAAAAATGACAGGAGATAAATTTATACTGAAGCTAGCAGCAGTATGTATAAAAACGCCACAAAGAATGTGTCATCAGAGTATAATTTTCACCATGAATAAAGCTTTGTGAAGCTCCTATTTAGGGCTTTGATATAATTATGGCGATCATGGACCCCCAGCTTGAAGTTCGAATTTGTGCATTGAGGGAGACAGTGCAGTGGACGGTATTAAAACGATACTGATAGTCAGCTAAATACTTGACGATATTTGTTTTTGATTGGAAAATATCATTAAGCACTAAAGTTAGCCGTCATCTTTTTCACCCAACGATAACAGCTTTACCCCGGACCGTGACCCTAAAAGGATCGGCCATGCTGAGGCATCAACGGATTCTGAATGTATAGGTACTCAAATGGGGATTGGTTAAGCAACAATTTTTGGAGGCTGATGGAAGAAAATATTCCATCAGTAGCAAAAAATTAAATCCTGTCCACATACATATATCGATTTAGGGTCTTTTAAATTTTGGATTTGTTCAGCTAGGGAACCTTCCCCTCGGTATGACCATGTGCTTTTGACTTTAAGCATGTTGGATGAAGCAAGTGACCGTTTTAGTGTTTTGTCATGATTTTAGACATTCGTTTATTTTAACTTTTTCGTTAGAAGCTTCATTTTTACCTTTATTGCTTTGGTTTTTCTTAACAATGGCCTAAATATTGAATCCGGCAAAGCTTCCATTCTACTTTAGAATGATCCACATATGAAATGGCAAAAACTGCAATCGCCTAAAAAATTCCACACTTTCTGATCAATTTCAAAATTCTGAGAGGTTCTTAATTTTTCAGCACTGCCTTATTCATCCTAATAAATTTGCCCTTAGGTTTAAAACCCGGCAAATCCACGTCTGGCTGTGATCATGAAATGCGTCGGTTTGGTTTAGCCATGAGACAAACTATTCAATGCTGCCTGGACAAAAATTGACAATGACACCTGAAATTTGACACTCTTGGTCAAAAGTGACATAAATACATTTGAAACAGCATACTCTCAACGATTTTTTTCGTACAATCGACTATTCTGGACTCAAAAGTCGATTTTTCTGGAAAGAGCCTACCCCTAAGCATACGTGAAGAAGCGACCAAATCCTGGAGGATGCAGCTGATTGCAAAAACTGACAGAAGCTCAGCTTGAGTTAAAGCTTAGTCCGAGGATCTGTCATCTGGGCTTTATAGAGGATCTGCTGAATTCTCGAAGGGTCTGATCCAACCAATCACCCCAACAAGTATGCCCCCATGCCCTCCTCCTAGAACAGGCGGGTAACGTTTATGTACTGTTCCTGGTAACAGTGAATTCGATGCCGCGGAATACTGCACTTGTTATTTTCATAACAGACATTTTGTTTTCCAACCTTGGCACACCATTTTCATTTCGATCGATTGTTGTATGCGATAAATAAAATCCTGAAATTTGACGGGCCTTCAAAAACTTCCTCTAATTATATGGGTATATCCTTATGTAACGCAGCCACTTACGTTGCTTCATAGAACTTTATAACGTAACACTTGGGTTTAACACCTTTTTCTACAACTAGAATTTTATATATTGGACGGAAATTCGCTCTACAAATAATACAAGACCAGAATCTTTCCAGGTACGTCATGGAAAATTTTATGGAGACTATTCCGGACATTATTCGGTTCTGGGAGACTAGTTAAAGGCATTTATGAGCGAAACGACTTGAACAAATAGACCACCAATCTTAAATAGCAATTCCATTTGTCGTTCTCGCTTTATGAAGATTGTCATTTAGCAAATTTTCGGTTTTCAAGAAAAAAACCTTGTTAGAAGAAAAGTAGTATAGTGAATCTTTTTTTGTTTAAAAAACATACAGCTTTGTGTTTTTATCTGTTAGGCACACATAACTCCAGGTTAATTCAGCTCAGTTAGACAAAATAATAAAAATATAATTATTGAATATCTACGGTTCTCGATTATTCTTATCCATTTTTGTAACGTTTTCTTTTTGTTTTAATTTTCGGCTCTTAGTTCGCCATGTTTTTGCCTGAAAGTTTCGAATTTTCTCATTCTTGGGGTCTAGACCATCGGATTCCGCGCATGCCCGTACTCTGAGGCACGGAAAATTCGCATTTTTACCCGCAACTGATTTTAATTGCTTAAAGGTTTGAAATTAAATTGATAAAATTTACTGGCACCACCATCTTTATCAGCTGAATTCACATTTCAATCTAAATTCCACCTAATCGGGCTTATTTTTGCTTGTAATCAATCATAATGTTTAACGAAATTAAAACAAGTTTGCTTAAAAAATTAAAATTATTTTTCAAATTATTTTTGAAAAAGTGAAAAAATTATTTTCAACTAGATGAAGCTGCTGCGTTGCCGGCTGAACTTAGGCACGATGGCTTTATATGGAACAAACATGTCTCTTGTATTTTTATTTTTCAAGACTTCTTGATGTTTTTAGGATATTTCTTAAAAAAATTGTTGGTATAAACCATATTTTATTTTTTTGGATTTTTTTAAAATGTCTTTTTGTCAAACCATTTTTTTGATCAAATCCACATTTTTGACGTTACAGAATGGTTACGAGAAAATTGTTTAGCCATAATCATATTTTTGATTTTCTGGGACGTTCTGGAAATTTTTTTAATAAAACTATATTTTTGATGTTTTGGGATGTTTTGGAAAATTTTTTCGTCAAACCATAATTTTTAATGTTTTAGGATATTTTGGAAATTTTTTTTTAATCAAACCCATATTTTTGATGTTTTGGGATGTTTTGGAAAATTTTTTTTCGTCCAAGCCATATCTTTGATGTTTTAGGATGTTTTTTGGAGAAATTTTTTTGGTCAAACCATATTTTTGATGTTTTAAAATTTTTTTATTTGTTGAAAGCAAAGGGTGTCATATATCACGTGATATCTCATATCACTCATACGTTATAGCTTCGATGGTATCTCCTATCTTATATCACTGCATGTTATGGCACAGACGGGGTATCGTATATCACACCTATCTTATAGCATTGCCTATCTCGTAGCACAGGGTATCTTCACATCCCATACTATCTTATAACATTACCTATCTTGCAGCTCGGGTATCTTATATAACGTTCTATCTTATAGCATTGCCTATCTTGTAGCACGGGGTATCTTATATCACGTCCTATCTTATAGTATTGCCTATCCTGTAGCACAGGGTATCTTATATCACGTCCTAGCTTTTATAGCATTGCCTATCTTGCTGCACATAGTATCTCATACCATGCCTATCTTATAAAATTGCCTATGTTATAGCATTATTTGGTTAAACCCTTATTTTGATATTTCACAGTGCCGACCAATGCACTACAACGCATAACAGTCGTACAGAGTGTCCGCCGAGGCATCGCTCCCCATGGCCGGGGCACCCCTATACAAGCACTCTAAACGTAGGTTTTTTGAAAAAAATGGCAAAAAAGTTGGCCATCTCCCGAAATCATGGAGGCTTATAGCACAGGGCCAAGCCCTGCTCCCTCCCTGCCCAGGGCGAATGGGTGCGTTTGTCAAAGAGCCTCGAAATCGCTACTGCACCCCCGGCCAGGTAGGCTGAGCTCGGGCCAAAACGTCGGTCGGCCACCAAGAATTGGCGGGGCCGGAGCCAACCCCGGACATACACACAAACTTTCACAAAATATATAGTAGATATTCACAATACCGCTCGAATTACAATAACCAAATATGCAATAAAGTTTCTTATGTAATCTTTTTTACTAAAGTTTAAGCGAACACGTGACGTTACATGATAACATACTCGTAAAAAGCGTTTATGTCTTAATGATAAAAAGTAAGTTTGATCAAACTTCGACGCATTCTTCCAATTCTCATATTTTATTCGTTATGCTTTCGATTCTTGATATGCATCTATCGTATCTATCCGTCACATCCTGTTAGTACAATTAATCGAAGATTACGCGCAAATTCAAATGCAAAAAGCAAATAAGTAGCCTTGGTTCACGAACAAAATAATCTAAAAAATAAGGCTTCTACAGTAATCTTCTTTTTAAAAGGATAAACTATGCATTTTGTTGATTTTTTGTATTTTACTCTTTTACTTGAATTCAATTTTTACGAGAGCATTTTACATGGGTGTTCAATTGTTACAAGTGCAAATTACAGCTTATCGCAAATGAAATCATTGAACAGACAAAAAGAACTGAACGAGATTGTGAGAAAGGGTTTTGATGATTAACGCGAAAAAACTAGGCAAATCTAGTTATATAATCAATCTTAATAGAAAAGTGGAGAAAATATGTAAAACAGGGTTAAAGGTTACACTTTAAAGTTTTAATTTAGAATTTTAAAAGTATAAAGTCCGCATTTTTCATTGTCAGATGAGCAAGTAAGTGAGTAAGTAAAATAATAAATCAATAAATAGATAAATAAAAAATAATAATTAAACTAGGTAGATAGGTCATCGCAAATAAAGCTAATCAGAAATTTTAATAACTGAAAAGCTTGATAAAACTGTTATATTAAAAAGAATCGTGCTATTTATCAAAATATAATTTTGTCAAGTATATGAAGGGGAACATGGTATCAATTTTAGAGACATCGCAGTAACCGGGCATTTAAGGGCATCGCTAAATTGCGTGGACCAGGGCAGAAGGGCATCAGTCCCAAATTTCGAAAAGATAGTAGTCGGAAAATTTGATGATAAACACTATTTTCAACATTCATCATTTCGCTTAAACCACTGAATTGTCATTAAGGTCTAGCTGTTTTAAGAGGTCTGCTAGCTCTGTAGGATGCGCCGACCGCAAACTTCCATGCATGTTAAATTTGTTTTGTTTAAGTAATTATATACATATGTAATCTCTCTTATATAATAAAATAATGTCAATGTGCTCAAATTATTACATTTTTATTCGTTTCTGATCAATGGGCAACCTGCTAAGAAAATATGTCGTGGCCATCATACTCTGGGCAGAGGGGTGTGGGAATAAAATACCCCTTAGGATTCAATTTTTAAATCTTTAGTTTTTTTCGCAATTTTTCGATGCCAATGGATAATTCTCGATGAGAAACATTGAAAAATGGTGTTTTTCTCACCATACCACCATGTCAAGGCCATTTTTTGACCTTTGAAAAAATCTTGCACCCCTCCCCAGAGCTTTGGTGCCGCCCACCTATGGCGGTCATGTACATGCAATTACTCGGTCAGAAAATTTTTCATATGAGAGACCAAAGAAACTGGCAGTAGGAGCAATACCCTCACTTCTTAAACTTTTCTTGCCATGCTTTTCTCATTGTTCCCAATAAAATTATGAAAATAGAGAAATAAAAAATAAACGACAAGGCATCTAGCGAATTTATCCGGAATCCGCCCGGATTTGTTGGGATGAGATTCTAGCTGTTAACCCTACGCATGCGTATAATCAACATGCTGCTTTTTTTAGTTCGAATTTTTTCGCTTCTCTTTTTTTACATTCGTCGTTTCAATACCGCATTTTTATGCAATTTATAATAAAATTAAAATTAATTTAAATTGCTTGAAATTTTTTTTGTAATCTAGTATAATAAATTCAATATTTAGCATAAAATAATAGCTTATTTTATGACTCCATTATTTATAGTCGTTTCACACACTTCGGGCATAGTATCTAAAACCATCTCTGACAATAACTGACAGATTGCAATTATAACATTGATATGATATATAATTATCGAACCCGCTTATGTCGTTGAAAATTCTTAGAATTTATGCACGAAGTCTTCCACATAACTTCGTGCATAAATTCTAAGAATTTTCAACGACAGTAAGCCGAGGTTTACGATATATTATATATCAGATCAATGCTATAATTGCAATCTGTCAGCTTATTGTCAGAGATGGTTTTAAATACTATGCCCGAAGTTGTGTGAAACAGACTATAAATAATGGACTCATAAAATAAGCTATTTTTCCAATTAAATATTTATAATATTCTATATTCATTTTTATAAAATTTAACTTCTGTATTATTTCTATATTAAATTTCCAATTTTTATAAAAATTAAATTTTCGATGAATTTTTACATTAATAATGAACAGATTTGTATACTTAGAGTACTTTTCTAAGTTAAATTTGTATAAGTATAAGCTTTTATTCGGCCTACGAATTTATTGATTCTGAAAGTAGCATATTCATGTACAGCGTATTTATCATTCTTATTTAATCTTTCATTATTTATTAATATATTATTATTATTATAAAAATTATATTATTGTTTACGATTAATATAATAATAATAATAATAATAATAATATTGATAATAATAATAATAATAATAATAATAATAATAATAATAATAATAATAATAATAATAATAATAATAATAATAATAATAATAATAATAATAATAATAATAATAATAATAATAATAATAATAATAATAATAATAATAATAATAATAATAATAATAATAATAATAATAATGATATATCAATAATAATAATAATAATAATAATGATAATATATAATAATAATAATAATAATAATAATAATAATAATAATAATAATAATAATAATAATAATAATAATAATAATAATAATAATAATAATAATAATAATAATAATAATAATAATAATAATAATAATAATAGTAAAAGTAATAATTCATATTATTATTCATATTTCTTTTATTAATGTTAAGTTTATTATTCTCTACTGCTATTTGTTGCGTCAATTCATGGATCTGTCTTGCGACTGCTTTCTGACTGCAGGCTGTTTCAGCACTGACCCACTTGGGCACTCCTGCTTTTCCCAAACTGCTGCTGAATAACTGTGCAGCGACTTGTTGTCCATGAAAGCAAAGCGGTGATGTTAGAAAAAGTATAAATAACCCAATGAATTTGGCGGTGTTCATATTGTTACTTCGTTGCTAAGAAAGTGAAAAAATCCCGTATTTGATTACTAAATAGAACCTTTAATTTTTTCATTTTTAAACAATATCTACAAAGAATGTTTTTTATAGATATTTTTTAGCATAAATGTCTTTTTATTTAAAAAAAACAATTTTAAAAATTGTTTGCGACATTTTCTAAAGAACAAAACCGCATTTCAACAGATGCTCGTACTTAGAACACTTCAAGAATGCCTTTTCAGACAGGGCAATAAACATGTGCGTGGGGATATAGGCAGACATGTTCTTGAAGGAGTTTGGGGCGGTTTGATCCCCCAAGAATGGCAACTGACCACCCGCAAAATGGCTGCGACCCCTCCCAGAATTATCGATTTTTTGTGGAAGTTGGTAAAAGCTGTAAAAACTGTTTTTTAAGCGTTTTTAGCATATTTTTGGCTTTCAAATCTCAAATATTCGGCGCTCCGCGCCATACACGCATTTTTTGACCACATTTTGTTCAATTTACCCAATTTTCTCAAATTTTTTCGAATGTTTTTTTACGTTTTTATGTTTTAGAAAGAACGATCATCGTCGGAAACGTTAAAAACAGTGTTTTTGACGTGTACCTGTCGTTTTAAGCCTAAAAAGACACTTTTTTTGAGATTTTCATAAAGTTGCTGAACTGCAAAATTTAGAATTGAGAAAATTGCTGTAAAATTGATTTTCAATTAGGTGGGTCTTACATTGCTTTATCAGTAATACCTTTTTGACGCCATTATAATTTTAGGATATTTTGACATGTAAAACAACGATTTTAGTTAAATGAAGCTTAAATTCTGGGGTTTCTTTTTAAAAATCACATTTTGCTCGCATAGTAGGCGTTCTTTCTTTTCTTTGATTCAGTACAAAAAATTTTCAACTCCGTGGAGCTAATTTAGGCAACAAACAAGATACGTAGGTACATATATGTATCTCCAATACTCGCAAACGTGCCTTCAAACAAATGGACAAAAATGCGGTTGAAAACTCGGCTCCTTCTATGAAAGATTTGCGTAAAATAATTACATACAGATATATGAAAGCAAAAATAATATGCAATAATATAAAAAAATAAAATAGAACACACAAAAATAATATAATACTTTTGTAAAAAAGGAATTATACAATGGATTAATATAAATGAATTGATGAGTTAATTAATATGATTAAAGAGATAATCAATTTACAATAATAAATCTAATTATAAATTTATGGAATAAATTTATTATTTAGCACATATATCCGCATTTTAATCGACATTCTAGCCAATTTAAGGATATTTTATATGACCTTAGAAAGTAACACATCCCATTTTTACCAATCGATTTGTTCACAGAGCATTACAATTTTTTTCTTACTCGGACATTGTATTTAATCAACATAATCTGAGAATTTTCCCGAAATTTATCGTACTTTCGTCTTATCTTTGCCCGTGTCTAACGAAATATTAATATAAAGAGGCAGCATTTAATAATAATTGAGTTTTGGTGCAGTTCCAGAAAGTTATAATTTCGTGCATAAAACTAATAAAGCACCCGCCTTCAATAAAGTTACATAGGTCATAAATGAATTAAAAAAACTTATAATCACAAAACAACTATAACCCCCTCCCCGACAATTCGGACAGAGTCTCCCAGACCCGCCCCCAGAAATAAATTTTTGGTATGTTTTTTGGAGTTATTTTTGCCACTTTTACACAACCCAGACCCCCTTACTTCGGTTTCTACCAGGCGCGGATTTAGAGGGGGCGAGGCTTCCCTGTCGTCAAAAAACGGTTGGGCGTCATAAAGAATAATTTATTTTTTTATGATTTTAGCCATTCTTATCACATTAACATTTACTAACTTTTTGGCGTCCTAGAAGTTTGTTTTTATGTCAGCAGACTTTGTAGTTCTTAGAATGATTTCTCGAGTACATTTTCGATGTTTTTATGCCGATTTTGGCTCTAATTTTGAGCGTTTCTCGTTAAAACAACTCAAAATTTTCTGTATTTTCTGGATCACAAATGATTCTGTCTTCCAGAAGACGAAAAAACCAATGCATTATGCTTAATGACAGATTTTTGGATAATATTTGACACTATTGGGAAAATTTGAGGTATGCCCTCCCTCCCCGTCAGAAAATCCGGGTTCCGCCACTGCTTTCTGCCGATGTGAGTATCAAATAAAAAAGTGCATTCGAATGAAGAATTTTTCAAGGCACGGTCATGAATCCTGCTGAAGCAATAAAAGGTTCCTGCTAAAGAAATATCCCGCATTCACGTGATAGTATCAACAATGATACCTACAGTGGTTTAATTGGAAAGATTTCAGGTTGTACATCGAACATCAATGAGTCGTTTCAATCAATGTAATTAATTCCCGGCGGCTTTTGTTGCATTTATAATTGTACTCGGTTCTCTTTACTTCCGAAAGTGCATTATTTAAATTCGCTGAACTAGAGACATTTTTGCTATATTAGCGCATAAGCAGACTTTCATTACAAATTTTCAGTATTCATTGGCAAAGTTAACGTTCCGTTGGTATGATCGGCGAATATTTAATTAATTTTAGATATTCAAGCTTATGCAATTTTAATGACTGAAGAAAAGCAGACCGGCACATGAAAAACAGTAGAAAAATTAATTACTGACAGACGCTCAGTATGAATGTTCAGCAAATGTCAGCCGGTCTGCGGGGTCAGTAAGAGAATTTTTTGGGCCAAAGCGATCAAAAGGACTGATGTAAATCTTAAAACGCCATAAAGTGTTAACCCTACTTTTACCGAGCTCTAGATTCGTGATCTAGTTGCCTGTTTTTTGCAGTTTACTGTAAGGCCAAAAATTTTTATGTGACAAGCTTCTCAGTAACCTCTTTTTTACTGCAACACATTTTTTATTGAGCAAAAGAAAACGTATTGACATACATTATATCAGAAAAGCTTGATTCCATGATTTTATAACATGTGTTACGCGTGTCGCAGATCGAATTTCTTACACATTTTTGAATGTTCAAATACGGTTTTTTCAATTGGCCTTCAGTTTTGTGAAAACTTAATGACATTTTTGAAATTCTCATGTTCTTGGCTACCAGAAATATGTATTTTTATTCATATTTCTTATCTCCCCAATGACTAGATTTTCGATCTAGACCTTGGTAATTCTAGGGTGCGTGACCCCTTGGTAACAGGAGGGTTAAGTAAAGGTTTCTATGTATTTCAAGGCCTTCTGCCGAAAATATTTAATCTTTATCAATTTTTGGCCTTTATTTCGGCTTATTTTCCCCAGGAAAGTTCTTATTTTTTCATTTTGGATTATTCAACCATATGTACTGAGCTTAAATTAAATTCTGAGAGGGAACGGAACCTGATGGATAAAAATCGCGAAAAAGTGCCGAAAACTTAATTTTATGAGTATATATACGAATTCTATTGGGTATATACTGTATAACTCCGAACACACTCCGTAACACATAAGCTTGAGGGGTCTGAGCGGGTCTAGACTCTCCGAGAATCAGAAAGACCCCCGAAAAATTGATAGACCCCTAGAATTCAATTTTTGATGCTATTTCTAGCAATAACGTCCCATCGAAGCCTCAGAATTTGGTTACTGCCTATTTGTGACCTGATCTCTAAACCACCATGCGTAGGCAGCAATCAAATTCAGGGGGATCCGATGTGGCGAAATTGCCGAAAATAGCACAAATATTAAATTCTAGGTTCCGTCGATTTTTCGGGATCCGCCGGATTCTAGGGGTGAAGACCATACGTGAGCAGCGAAAATATTCTGGAGGGACAGGATGGGTAAAATTGTCAAAAATGTTGCTAAAAAAGAATTTTAGAATTCTACAGTAATAAGGGGCTTTAAATTCCTGAGGAGGGATTACAAACCCCATATCCCACCCCCCCTTACGCTCATGTGTAGTCCAGAGACCTCTGGCCAACCACGCCCGTGTGTGTTAAACACCCCTTCGCATGTCTATGTATATTACATTTGTTCCTCTATTGCATCAAAATTTATTACGCACGAATCAATTTTCTAAAGCAACAACTAAGGAAAACGCATTATGCACATAAAACTGCGCAATGAACACAATTGCATAGGCGTCATAAGTTAAATATCGCATTTGCACTAGTTCTTGGATTTAATTCTTTTTCATGCAATTTTCGTATTCGTTTGATGCCTCCTACAAAAGTAATTTGCATTTACAAAGTAAATTCTTAGGAAAACACATCCTCATAAAGCTCGAATAGGTGGCTAAAATTTTATACATTTTTAATTTCGAAAAGCTCTAAATGTCAAAATTGTCAAATTAACTGTTTTTAAATTAATTTTGATATTCATTTATTGCCATTTCAAAGTGTGCAAGACCCGTACATTAGGTGTAAGAAAGCCGATAATTCAATTTAATTTAATTGTCATTCAAAATGCTAAGACGAAATCAGCAGGCACGTAGCTGGCCCTCCTATCTTGGTGGGGGGGACCAACACCAATTTTGAGGGGCCTAAGCCAAAAATAGCACAAAATAACGTGTAAAAAGTCCTATTTTTCCGGTTTTATCTGAATTTTGGGGGGGTCAGGACTCCCCAGTCGTCCCCCCACAGCTACGTGCCTGGAAATCAGCACAAAGGCTCGTCATATTTACGTAACATTAAAATATTTAAAGTCATTTATCTAAAACAATATTTGATTTTTAATCTTATTTCGACCTAAGGCTGCATTATTTCAAAAATAAAGTCCTTCCTTCCTATGTGAATAATCGCGGAGCCAGTGTTATAGAGATGGAATCTCAGAAAACACTAGGAAGATCGATAATATTAAAAATAAAAACTAAGAAAGATTTACGATTAAAATTCGAAAATTAATACAACGATTATAAGAAAGTTGATTTCATTTAATATTTTGTGGCATTATCTCTAGCACTGAAAGAGAGTATTCCAGAAAAAAGCAACATATCACATTTTCTTTTTATGCGATGCAGCAAAATCGAAACTTGCTGCCATTTTTCTTGCCATTTGAACTAGTTTAGCCATCACAGCCTGCTTATCGCACGCCTTGGTCGATTTATTTCGATGAAATTGTTGCCAGCCGGCCTTTCTTTTGCCCAATTTAGATCCGAAAGTTAACTGAGCGCATGCCGATGGATGGCGCATTAATATCGTCAAAATCGAAAAGGCAATGAGTGGAGTTAATAATTTCAAATTCATTTTAGCATTTTTCTCACCTTTGAAGCAAAATCTATAATATGCATAAATGGTAAAAATAAGATTAGTAATTAATCATTATTAATCGCTAGAAGGTGCAAGCCTAAAATTTGCGTTTTGATTCATTCGCACAGTACAAGAACCGTTTTTGATCCAAATAATTTTATATCAATTGAAAAATCTTTCTCCAGAATTCTCTCAAATCAATAATGAATCCGATAGCAAAGCAAAAAATCATTGGAAGTGTAATTTGTTAGTATTTATTTATCTATCGATTTTTCACTTACTTGTTAATTAATTATCTAATTGATTGATTAATTTTGTTTTATAATTTATTTATTTATTTGTTCATTCACATGTTTGGATGCGGAACGATCTCGCCTCATTCTATGTGTACGAATATGATGATACTAGCAAAGAAAAATGCTCCGATGGAACAAAAAAGACTAAAATTACTTGAGATTGTGGATTAGGCTAAACTTACTTGATGAGAGAGAACGGAAAATTTGCAGATGTATGTGGAAAGGAACGACATTGGTTGAAATGAGGAGGACATGCAGAAAAAGAAAGTGCGGGAAAAAATTTCATGGAAAACGGACTAATATTGGTGAAGATAGAGTTACGGTACTTTATTTTGGTCATAAACGCACTCAGATGGCAGGCAATGTAAGCGAGAATGTAAATGTGGATCTGAGGTGTTTCAAAAAGTAGGGCATCAGGAGAAGCTCCGGAGGTGATGTGAGCAAAAAACGATCGAACAAGTTACTCCGGATATATAGCTAGATTAAAGTGGGGTGTTTGACAGTTTACCAAAAATGTTCCGAATCTGGGCTTAAAAAAAGACTTTTATTGCGCGGAAAAAAATTTTGTTTTAAAATTTTTAAATTTGAAAAAACATTTTCTGCATGTTTGTTTTCTGTCATTTTACTCGATAAGATATGTAAAAATTCAGGTTTCTCGTTTAAATGACGCTTAGGGCTTAGGCTTAGTGTATCTGAGAAGGTGATTTCGGCCAAGTTTAGGTCGAGGTCGCTCCCGCTTAGATCGAGGTGTAGATGCTAAGGCTCGATGTGGTAGATTGCTCAGGTCGATGTATAGATAGATGCTTAGGTCGCACCTAAATTGGGTACCTGCATTCCACTGCTTGAATCTTCAAATGGATAGAACTTTGAGATAATCCAAAAAATGCTGTTTGAATCGTATTTAAGTAGAAATCTTTAACAAGATGTAAACAATGCTAAAAATAGTAAATTTAAAAAAAAATTTCTTTGAAAATTTGCGCAAAAACTTACGAAAATTTTTTCTTCAACCTTTTGGTTTCCGCGCAGTATAACTTAATTTTTTGTAATCTGCGACCTTGAATATGGTAGAAAACATGTTTGTAGCAAAAATGGGAAACTTTTGATAAACTGCAAAAATTCCAAAAAGTGGCTAAAAATGGTGAATGTCGAAGTATGATGTTTTAAAGTACCGTAACTCTGTCAGTTTTGTATGGATTTAATTTATTTCTTTTTTCCGCGTCCTTTTAGTGACGCAAAGTATCGTTTTTGCTCAATTGTATGGCAGTTCTGCCGGAATGGCGCAAAATCATGGTTCACACCATATTCTTGAAAAACTTCCATGGATTACTAAGGATGTAAAAGGAAGGGACTAGAAAAAAGCTGCCTATGTATATGCATAAAGTCGCAAAATCTGCAAAAAATAAGACTTTCTCGAGCAACACTAGAAATTGAAGTATATTATGCGGCCTGCAGATTGAAATAAACTATTGAACCAAAAAACGATTGAAAAAGCAGCAAGTCAGCTATGCAGTAGCTATGAGAAATTAGATTGAGTAATCTAGGAGAGACTTTGCAAGCCAATTGAATGAAATAGTAAACATCGATGCATTCAAGACAATCAAAGAAATTGTTGGCTTTAAAGCAGTAGGAAACGCGTAGGCTTACATGAAACAGACTAAATGTAGGTACACTTGCTTACCCGCAACGATTGTGTGCACTAATCAATTGACGCCAGATTTGCTTGCTATAATGCTCATGATAACAAAATAAAACACCTTTAAATACAATTGCAGTTACTTGTCTATCAATCACGATATGAAGCAAGTCAACGTTGCAACTTGCAAGCAATTTACAAAAATTAAACATTTCAGATTATGTTTATACACTCTTATGTGAAGCATTGAAAATTATTTGAAGAAGGTTACGCTTTTTCAGAGGCCGCAGAATATACTTCGATTTTTTGCGTTGCTTAGAGAAAGCCTGATTTTCAGCAGATTTTGCGACTTTGGGCATATATATATACAATCCCACGTATATTAGTCTTGTTTTGTTCCATCGGATAATTTTTTTGTGCTAGTAATCTACTTTTAATTAGCATGATTTGAGTAAATCAGTATGTAAACACATACGGTAACATGCCACAATAATGACAGCAATCCAAGAACGCGAAAAACAATATTGTTCTGAACATCAGCATTATGTTTTTTAAACGAGGCAACCTTACCTTATTTGAACAGATCAAAGGTTTTAAGCATGAACCTTACGCAAATATTGCGTGTAAAGAACACTCACGCTCAGAATCGTAATCCTGACGTTATATTAATCATTTTGAAAAAATTAAGCTTCTGCAACGCTATGAAACTAAATTTAATTTTCAGTGTAAACTTCGCATAACTGCTGTGTGTTAAGAAAACATACAAATTCGTAATCCTGACCTTACGGAACATAATTTGATAAGATACTCATTTTGCAACGCTCTGAAAGTAAAATAAATTTGTAGTGTAAACTGCATATTAACACTAAATGAATAGTGCAAACTTTACACAGGTGTAGAAAAAACTAACAGTCAGATTCGTAATTTTGACGTTACGTAGAACATTTTGAAAAAACTTGAGCTTCCGTAAGGCTCTAGAACTAAAGTTAATTTGCAGTGTAAATATTACACAAACATGGCTTCATAAAGCAGATATTACTCTGATATTACGATCAACATTTAAGAAAAGATTAAGTCTCCACAATGGCCTGAAGACAAACAAATGTAAGATATAGACCACTTTACACCACTGTTGAGTGTAAACAAGCGCACCCGACTGGCGTATCACGTTTGATTCTGGTACATTTTTATACTTGGGATTATGTCCAGACTCACTGGAGAAGTTGGCCGAAAAAACAAGACAGAAACACGTTTAACGAACCCAAAATTATGACTTTACACCTCCCGAAAGAGCTAAATATTGATGTAAATAAACGCAATTTGCTATGACGTGTACCCCTTATAAAGTACTTTATTTTAATTTTATTCGACTTATCTCGACTTCTAAACGGAGAAAGTGGCGAACAAAAAAATGGACAAAAAAGTATTTTCCATCATCCACCACATTGTTAACTTTAAAAATCTGGACTTAACTCCCTATTAAGTGTAAAGAAAATCTATTTCGACCAGTTTGTAGCCTTTGAATCGTAGTACATTGGTATGTGAAAAACTTCTGTTCCTCAAAGGATTTGAGATATTTTTCAATCAAAATGGAGAAAAAAACGTGTTTTATCGTCCATTTTACTCCTCTGATTCCGAACTTTACACCACCATAAATAACTCAATATTGTGTTTCTTTGAACGCGATTTGCTGCAATGTAGCCCTTAAAAGGCGCTTTATTTTTAATTTATTTTATTTATCTCGATTTGTTACCAAGGAAGCTGGTAGGGAAATCTTAGACACAACCTTTTCTTTTGCACCATCCACTTGTGTGTAAGGTGTAATCCCCTAGATCTAACTCCGCATTGAATGTACAAAAGTTGTTGGTAAGCAGGAAGTAGCCCTTAAGCCGTAGTACATTTCTATTTCTCTCAGAAAAAATTTCTCAGGACTCATAACCGGAGGCAGACATCAAGAAGGCAAAAACGCAGCCAAAATCTGTCTTACAACAGCAAATTTTTACACTCTTTGCAATCCACCTCAAGAACTGAAGCAAATTTGAAGGAAAGAAAAATATACATAGAGAATTCAATTTCTACAATTCTATAATATTAAATTGTATCAGGCATGTATGCTGAGTTGTACACAAGGTGGCTGAAACAACAATTATCAAAGATATTTATATGATGTAACGTTACATGTAAACTTTACACAGTCATTTCACACTCAGATTTGAGTGTAAACTAAAAAAATACTGCGAAATCTTTTTTCATTATCCATCTTACAAATAAAATTGCACCTTACAGATGTATCTTATTTAAGCTGCAGGTGAAATATTTGGGATACCCAAGTATATAATAGGTACGCGCTAAGGCTACCGAAGATTCTTCCAAAAATCATGCTGTGATTTCTCGGTAAAAATGAAAGAAAAATCAGGAATATGTACAGCAAACAAAACCACGAAAAACTGTGGTGCGACATAACCATACATGATTTTGAAGAGCGGGCATAGGTCAGGGTGTAGAGGGTTTCACCTCGCCTCCCCCAGAAATTTTTTCATCCCGAGAACATGCGATTTTTTGAAAGTTTCGAAAATTTCCTGAAAATTGGCAGGAAAGGTACTTTTTTGAGCGTTCTAGCTATCTATATACTCAAAAGTGTCAAATTTTCGGTGCTTCGCTCCACATACCCAGATTTTGATTGTATTTTGTTTAATTTGATCGACTTTTCAACTTTTTTCGAATTTTTTTGATTTTATGTTACTATAAGATGGAGACGTCTGCCAGAAACGTCGAAAAATTGTATTTTTGACGCATATAATCCATTTTTTGCGCCTTAAACAGGCCCTTTAAAATTTCAATTCCCTACCCAGATATCCCATGCTGTGCCTGTTCGACATAAGAATGCACGTATAATGAATAACCTCAAAATTGAATGCTCAACTATATACATACTTAGCTTAAGAGCCAATATGAGCATGTCAAGAGCTTGAGGGCATTTTGACCTTATGGTGCAAAGAAAAATCGGGAGCTAATTAAGAAAACGGAGTTAAAAATTTAGTACGAATCGAAATTTGGAAAAATAAAAATTTATTCGAATAATTTACGCATAAATCTAGTATATATATATATATATATATATATATATATATATATATATATATATATATATATATATATATATATATATATATATATATATATATATATATATATATATATATATATATATATATATATATATATATATATATATATATATATATATATATATATATATATATATATATACAGATATATATTTGACTTTATAGGACTACAGTTTTCTGCTGCGGATTGACTTCGCAGAACGACAACGCACGTGGAAAAGAGATCACGAGTTTTTTGAAAAGGAAAAAACAAAAATTTTCCTGACATATACGACAAAAACTAGGCAGGAAGGGAACAGCAAAATGAATCTTTTAAATTTAAACTCAAAGCCAAGTTGTGAAATGGAATTAATGTAGGGCTACTTCACTCAATATATCGCTTTCGATAGCATTGAAGCCAGGCTGTTGATGGTTAGCGTTTTATCATCTCCGGTTAGCTTCAGCATTGATTGACATCGAGCCATTACAAAGGAGGATGAAAGAATGTTCTACTTAGTCCGATTTGAATTAAGCAAATTAAAATTATTTATATTAAATAAATGTATTCTTAAAATCTTACTGTAGGATAGGTCGCTTAATAGGTCGGATCCTAATTTCGGGGTCTACGACGTTTTGGCGCCGCTTTTTTGGCGCCAGCAACTTATAAATTATTCTCACTGAATTAAATTTGAAGCAATTTTAGAATAAATTATACATATATGTATTTAGAAAGCAGGTTCTATAAGCTACAAAAGGACATATTGTTCTTTTCGATTCGATGAGTATTCATCAGTGTACGACTTAAAAACTGCGAAAAAATCCAATATATTTTTAGATGCATTTAATTATTTCACTAAATTGAATAATATTCCTAAAGTAATTTATACCATCACCTAGAGAATCAAATGGGCTCTCAGGATCTGAATTTTATTTCAATATTAAATTAGGTGCAAATTATTAATAATATTACAAAAAGTGTGGCGCCAAAACGTCCCATTCCGCTAAGCGCATGATCTATCGTGATTACAAAAATATGAAATTGTACTCGTATAAACGATATCAGGTAGTAGACGTCACACATAAGCGTTGGGTAGTGGGGGTTTGGGGGTTTGCACCCCCAGAAGTTGGAAAACCCCTAAGAAATCAAAATACCCCTTCCCAGAATTCAATTTTTGAAATTTTTTTTGCTAATTTTTTGATGCCATTGGATAGTGCTCGATGAGAAACGTCGAAAAATGGTGTTTTTAGCCATACGACCACTTTTAAGACCATCTTTTGACCTTTGAAAATTTTTTTCACCCACTCTGAAATTTTTTCACCCCCCCCCCACCTCCGGAATTCCGGTACTGCTCATCAATGGTAGACGTTGGAAGAAAGAAAAAAAATTGAAAATCAGCTGACTTGAGTAAATAAAATAGGAATTGGAAATGCTTTCGAGTGTTTGCTCCCCAAAATTTAGCTTGAATCTGCACATGGCTTCGCACGTATCCCTTCCAGTTTACCAAAGGCAAGTTTTGGCTTTTTGCGCAAGGAAACAATGAACGAAGTGGTCCCATTTTTATTTTAAATATACAGTATGCCAGATTAATATTGGAGTAAAAATATCAATATGGATGACGGATAAAATTGACAATTTTATAAAAAACGGAGGCAGAGGCAAAGCTATACAGACCTCGCAATAAGAAATTCAAAAACTATTAACACTATTGTAATACAGGACACAGCAAACGTGTGGTAGTTACTCGTCAAGTAATAATAAATATAATAAAATAATATTTTAATAAAATAGAACAGAAATAATTATTTATAAAAAATATTTTTAAATCAAATAAAATATGAAATAAAATGTAAAATTAGACAAAATCAAATTATACTCTCATGAATATTTAGATCGTATTAACGTCTTTTTTCATCGATTCAGAACAGCGTTCAATGCGTAGTAAATCGATGTGAATGTAAGCAATGCTGAAATAGCTTTTTATGCTACAGAAATCGTTTTAAAAGTCAAGCAGACGTTTTATGCTTTGAAAGTCTATTTATAGCGCAAAACATGGCTTTTAGCCCGCAGGAAAATTGAATTAATGTAATTAGTAGGTACTATCTGGCCCAAACTACTGAAAAACTTTTGAAAGAATAACATGTTCAAAAATTTAAGTTAAAACATGTTTAAAAAATGTTCGAAAATGAATCTGTTTGAACAGTAAAAAGAAAACAGAAAAACAATAGTTTCGAAATCGAATAGAAGAAGCAGTATTTCATCTTTGTAGTACATATAGCAATCTCCCACGCGCGTTTTTTAGCTGGACTGGCCTAATTTTATGCCTTACTGATAAGTCAACTGTAACACCGTTGCACCCTTGCGTAATTTATTTTTTTCAAGCTGGTGCATGAACTCGCTCGGCAAACCATTTTCTTCATTAATCCGAATCCTTCATCGCTCGACACGCTCTACATCTATGGAAAAGGTTGTTATCGACTCCGTCGAGCAAGAGGAATACCGCGAGCTACAGTAATAGGATAAGCAAAGAAAAATGCTCCGATGGAACAAAAAAGGTAAATATGCTTGAATTTCTTCATTGTTAAGGATGTAAAAGGAGGGGACTTGGAAAAATTTCCCTATATGCGCAGAAGCCATAGGAATGTGCTATACTGTTAGACTTCCCCTCACGCAAAAATCGAAGTAATATTGCGGCGTATGCGCGTTTCTACAGATTTTCCGTAGTAATGTCGATTACGATGGCGAGTATTTTGACTAGGTACTCTATTTTGGAAAATTTGAAGAAATTTTATTGTGATTTTCACGAAAACTATTGAGTTGGCCATGTAGGTGCAAAGTTTACACTATTATCGTTTACTCCAGAGCATTGTGGAAGGTCAAGATTTCATTGAATAAATAATACATCGTACATTGATTTTTTGATAGTCATGAAAGTGTCTTCAATGCTCTTTTGCGAAACACTTAAATACGCTTTGTGACTACACCCTCATTTTTCATAGGCCGAAGAATATACTTCGATATTTGCGTTATTCAAGGGAAATCTAACTGTTTAGCACATTCCTATGGCTTCTGCGTATATAGGGAAATTTTCCCTAGTCCCCTTCTTTTACATCCTTAAGAATGAAGAAATTAAGTATATTCATCTTTTTTCTTCTATCGGAGCAGTTTTCTTTGCTAGTTCCCTTCTTTTTATTGAATAAATCAGGCCATATATCCATAGGTGGGCAGCGCCAAAATTCTAGGGGTGCGAGTAGCTGAAGAAATTTCTTTTTAGTCTCGAACCCTTTACACTAAAATGATCACATATAAAAAAATAGTGCGTTAAAAGAGCAAAAACACGTTCTGAGATATTGTATCCCTCTACATTTTAAAACCAATTGGACTGCACACAAAATTGAGCTAGATAAGCTTTAGGACACGCTAGTAGTAAAAAACCCGCATACTTTACTTTTTTGTGCAACAACCATTGAGTATAAAGAAATTATAAGGTCTGATTCGTAATGTACAACTCAGGGGCAACATTGAAAAAAATCGTCCCTCCGCAAATTGTTTGATACCCAATGCTCTGGATGGAAAAGTGTCACGTATACATGACAGCTGCTAACTTAAGCAACAGCTGTCCCACAGGAATTGTTCCGTTCTCTTATAAGGAAGAGACGAATCAACAGTAATGAACCGGTCCTCCCTCAGCGGCTTATGCGCTCAGTTGAGGAGTCAGCACAGATAAAGGCTGTTGGATTCGCGCAAGACTCCTGGTCTAGTGGGTCAAATATTATTGAATTAATTATCAATTAGTAACTCCTAAAAATCGAGACTATATTATATTATGTTATATGACCCACACCAGGCATCCTTTGTTACATGGGGGTCATCTGGGAAAGTCACATCTCTGGTGAGACCCAATTACTTCCTCTCTTGGATCGAGGACGATCCAAATTAAATAAGGGAGATGTCACGTATACATGACAGCTGCTAACTTAGGCAACAGCTGTTGCTGATTGCCACTGTAATTGTTCCGTTTTTTATAAGGAAGAGACAAATTTCCAGTAATGGGCCGGTCTTGGCGCAGTTAGTAACACAGCTGTGCTAGGAGTCAGCGCTGATAAAGGTTGCCAACCAGCGACACTGGTTTTGCCTTCAGCCAGCGTCCTCTATTACATAATGTGACAAAAGTGCTTCTCATGTAAACTTAACACTTGTGTCAATAACGCAATATTGGGGGTATAGAAACAAAATAAACAAGGAGGGCACATTTTAAGCATAATTAGCACGTTTCGCACTTAGCGGAGTAGCTGAAGAAATTTCGTTTTTCGTCTCGAACCCTTTACACTAAAACGATTACAGATCGGGAAATATTGTGTTAACAGAAAAAAATTTACGTTTTGAGATGTTGTAACCCTCTACATTATAAAATCAATTGGACTGCACAGAAACCAAAATTGAGTTAGATAAGTTTTAGGACACGCTAACAGTAAAAAACCCGTATACTTTAGACTTTTGTGCAACAACCATTGAGTGGAAAGAAATTTTAGGGTCATATTCGAAATCTACAACTAAGGGGAAACATTAAAAAAATTGGCCCTCCGCAAATTGTTAGATACCCAATCTTCTAAGTGCTTCTCGGTGTAAACTTTACACTTGTGCTAATACCACACTATTGGGTGTATATAAAGAAAGTAAACTAGGCCTGTAACGCTAAGGTCAGGGCACTTTTTAAGCATAATTAGCATGTTCCGCATGCGTAGCGGAATAGCTGGAGAAATTTCGTTTTTCGTCTCGAACGCTTTACACTTAAAGGATCACAGATTAAGAAATATTGCGTTAAAAGAGACAACAATCGGTTTTGAGGTATTGCAACCCTCTAAATTATAAAACTAATTGGACTGCACAGAAACCAAAATTGAGTTAAGCTGAAGGACACGCAAAGAGTAAAAATCACGTATACTTTACACTTTTGTGTAATAACTATTGAGTGTAGAGAACTTTTAAGTTCAGATTCGTAATTTAAATATCAAGGGCAACATTTGAAAAAAATGGCCCTCCGCAAATTATTTGATTTTTCGGCTTACACTTTACACACTCATTGCTAACTCGGTATTGAGTGTAATGGAAGAAAAGCGGGGATCGGATTTTTGAATTATCCATCGAATAAGAAAAACCGCACCTCCCAGGTGTGTGCCGTTGTTGCTGTGAAGGGGGAAAAATTTCGCACTCGCTATGATAAACATATAAGAAAAAAGGATGGCCAAGTATATTATAGGTAGCGCTATTATTGCGCTACCTATGATTGGTTTCCGGACGGATTTACCACTCATGCGTCCATGTGCCCAAGCGCCCGGAAAATGCTAAATCCCAAAGTTGAAGACTACTACTTTTACCATGCATGCGCCCATGCGTTCGGAAAGAATCCACCACTCTTGAAGACTTTGCTAACTTTACCACACATAAGCGCAGTCACAAACGCCCATTAACGCATCACAAAAGATGCAAGCAGGCTATTCCGGTCGGGCCACACATCTGGGCGTGGGAAAAGGGTTTGGGGGTATGCACCCCCAGAAACCAAAACACCCCTCCTTAGAATTCAATTTTTGAAAAAAATTTTTAGCAATTTTTTAATGCCAATGGAGAGTGCTCGATGAGAAACGTTAAAAAATGGTGTTTTTTCGCCATACCACCATTTTTAAGGCTATTTTTTGATGTTCGAAAAATCTTGCACCCTCCAGAATTTAGGTGCCGCCGCGCCCACCTATATGTTAGGCCAGCTTATGTGTAGTATCTTTTGGATTCTGCGGTTCCAGACGACTTCGTAAGTTCAATTTGTAGTAACAGCCGTATATTATTTAAGGTATAAATTCCTATCCTTAAATTTTTAATGTTCGCTTGTTTCAGGCCAATCGCAAGGGTGAAGCGATTTACTAATTAACTAACTGTATACGATATTTCTATTTATAATTTTCGAAATTGCCTCTTATTTTTCAGAGATATAATATAAAAATATAAATTCATATTGTTGGCGCATCCAGTATTTTAAATTGCACTCAGTAGGTATGTTCGTGCGAAAAATTCCGTTTCACGCGACCACGTGCGTTTTGACCTTCAAGTCGACAAAACAAAAATAACTGAATAGGTACGTATGCATACTAGAACTAAATTTAGAAGTGAAAATCAATATCAAAAACGTCGCGTGAATCGCCATGATCTTTATGGCCATTTCTGCCTAAATACTTTCGATTTCAATGAAAGATTACGGTAATTGAGCTAAACACGAGCTAATAAAAATATATAATTATTTTTTCCTAAAACAAAATTTTTATTTATTTATTACAAAAACATAAAGGGATGTTTGAAATTTTTCTTAAGAAAAATAACCTCTAATCATGCATTTTACAGGAAGCAATGTTGAAATATGCGTCAATGCCGCTCATCCGTGAATTTTCAGAAATGTGTGATTTAGCCACGCAGTGAACTGCACTTAAACAAAACAAAAAAACAATCTGTGTTTATTGTGTTCGATTTATATTATTTTAATGTAGATATCTGAATTAGTAGCAACCTTTCTAAGCATGTAAACAAATATTTGATTGCAAGACATTCGTCCATCCAATTCAGCAAATACATGCACATGTTTTTCAATATCCTTACTCAAATCTAACAAAGTGAAAAAGAAATTGTCAAATTTTTTTGGAATTGATCACGCATTTTGACATTCGATGCTTGACAGCTTGATTGTGCTGTTCAATTGTCGAATTGTAAATTTTAAAATCTGATATTTGATAAGAGGAATAAATCTTGGGCGGATAGGATATATTTACTTACAGTTTGTAAAATGCTTTACAACTTCATTTCACTAGTTGTGTCTCAACATTCACTAGTCCCACCGTCAGAACCCACTAATAATGCCAGCATTCCCACCAGTCCCACCTTCCTAATAATCCCATTGATAATCCCAACAGTCTCACCAGTCCCGACGGTCCCAACCTAAACAGTCCCACCATCGGAACAGATCCATTGTCGCAATAGTGCAAGGGTTCAGACTGTACCACCAGTCCCACTCACACTCTGGGCGTGGGGGTTTGGGAGTATGCATCCCCCAGAAACCAAAATAACCCCCAGAATTCAATTTTTAGAATTTTCTTATGTTTTTTTCGCAATTTTTGATGCCAATGGATAGTTAAAAAATTGGTTTTTTCACCATACCACCATTTGTAAGGCCATTTTTCGACCTTTTGAAAAATCTTGCACCTACAGAACTTTGGTGCTGCCCACGTATAATCCTACTATCATGTTACCATGAGTGAAACAAATTCACGCAGCGTATGTGGAATCAAGCTGATTATACTCTTAGACTCGAGCACATACATATTATGTTCACTTCCGAATTGTTTTTCTATTCTTGAAGAAAATATTTTTAGGAGTATTTTCTGTTTTTCTTGAGCTCGTGACAATGATTTATAGTTTAATTGCGTTTAAAATAGCTATATTCATGGTAAAACTCCTAAGCATCTGTCCGAGCTCAACTATGGGAAAAATTTTCACTAATCAATTCTAGTACATTGTCAAGAAACGATTTTAAAAATTGAATAATTAGACTTAAAGCGCAGGTCAATTTTTTACATATGCCTTTTTTGCCAACTTTGGCTGCTTAGAAGACGAGAATTATACAAAAGTACCAGCGCCAGAAAATTTAGAATTTATAAGCTCAAGAATGTACCTAAAATTCATTTTCGTGGTCTTTCCATTACGCTTTAAGAATTTTTATTTTTTTGCCAATTGATTACAATTTATTTTACGAGCTTACAAAGAAACAGAAACGACGTAAAAAGAGTTAGTCATTACAAATGGGAAACAACAATACGGAAGTGATAACCAATAGACATCAAGTCAGATACTCACCTAACAACAGTGTGATCAGCTTGATTTGACATGATGATGGCGCATGAGGTGGAACTGTTAGGACGATGGGACTGTTAGGACGGTGCGATTGGCATGACTGTTGGGATTATTGGTGGTACTGTTGGGACTGTGGAATAGTTGGGACTGTTAGGCCGGTGGAACTGTTGAGACATCACCATCATAGGTAGCGCGTTAGCGCGTACCTATAATATACTTGAGTACCCCTAACACCTGTGCACCCCCTCCTACAGCTATAACAGGACACATCTAGAAGGTGCGGTTTTTTTCAAAAGATAGATAATAAAAAAATTCGCTGCCCGTGTTTTTTTGTTTTTCTTGAAACTCAAAACTGGCTGTGTAAAGAACGTGTAAAGTTTTTGTGTAACGTTATAACATAGGATGAATTTTGGGAGTGTTTTTTAGACGGCATGTAGACAACTCAGTATTGACTCCTCAAACAAATTAATGGCACAGATTTGTAGAGGAAGGGATGTTCCGAAATGACCTTTTTTTGTTTGTTGAAACTCGCATTAGTTCTCGAATGGGAGTGTAAGAGTGCGAAAATCTGGGGGTGAAAAAGCACATTTTGGTCGAGTTTTCAACCTGCTTATGTCTGATACTAACTCAGGTTATGAGTTTTTAAAAATGTTCTCTGACAGAAATGTAGAGCGGATCAAGGGCTACATTCTGCATATAAGCAAAGTCTTTTACACTCTATGGTGAGTTAGATCCTGGGGTTAAAAGTTTACACTCTAGTTGATGGTGTAAAAAACGGATTTCAACTAAGATTTCTCTGCCAAATTTTCCCGCTTTTGAGTCCGGGTAAATTGAATACGGCAGTAATAAACCGCCTTTTCAGGGGCTACACATCGCAGCAAACCGCATTTAAAAAACGCAATATTGAGTTATTTATGGGAATGTAAAGTTCGAAATCAGAGGTAAAAAATGGGCGAAAAAACACGTTTTTTTCCGAATTTTGATTAATAAATCATACCAAATAATTTTTGCAAGAGAATTTTGGCAAAAAGGAATGTACTACGATTTAAAAGCTACAAGTTGTACCAAACTGAATTTCTTTAAACTCAATGTGGAGTTCGGTAAGGAATTTTAAAGTTTTACAGTGTTCTAAATGATGGAAAATACGTTTTTGTTGCGTTTTTTGTTCGCCACTTTCTCCGTCCAGAAGTCGGGATAAGTCCAATAGAATAAAAATAAAGTGCTTTATATTGGGTGCATGTCAAAGCAAATTGTCTATACATTAATATTTAGCGAGTGGTAAAGTCAAAAATTTGGTATTTAAAATGCGTTTTGTCTTGTTTTTTCTGCCTGCTTCTCCGGTTATGAGTCAGGACACGATTATCAAGTCTAGAAATGGACCAGGAACCAAATTTAATATGCCAGTCTGGCGCATATGTTTACACTCTATAGTGTTGTAAAGTGGTTTACACCTATTGTTAGTTTGCCCATACGAACATTATGGAGACTTAATTTTTTTCATAAATATTAATCGTAATATCGGAACAATATCAGAATTACGAATCGGACCAAAATCTTCTTTACACTAGGTGTTTACATGAAGTTTTCACTACATATGTATTTATCTTCTATTTTGAGCATTCCAGAAACCTAATTTTTTCTTGGAGTCTAGAAATCTTCAAAGAATCAAATGTGAGACGTGACGTAAGCGCGTTTGTTTACATCCAACAGTGATGTAAAGTAGTTTACACTCATTGTTTATTTGTCCTCAGACCATTGTAGACATGCAATTTTTTCATAAATGTTGATAATAATATCCGAGTAATATCAGATTTACAAATCGGAATAAAATCCTCTTTACACTACAGCGGTTGTGTAAAGTTCACACTGCTATTTAATCTTCGTTCTAGAGCTTTGCGAAAACCTGAATTTTTTGCCGAAATCTGAAAATTTACATGTAATCAAATAAGGGACGTCAGCTGGGCGCGTTTGTTTACACTCAACAGTGATGTAAAGTGGTTTATCTTCGTTCTAGACCTTTGCAAAATCCTAAATTTTTTGCCGAAATCTGAAAATTTACATGTAATCAAATAAGGGACGTCAGCTGGGCGCGCTTGTTTACACTCAACAGTGATGTAAAGTGGTTTACATCTGTGTCTATTTATCATTAAAGCGTTATGGAGACGTAATTCTTTCATGAATGTTGATCGTAATATCCGAGTAATATCGAATTTACAAATCCGACTAAAATCTTCTTTACACTCGTTGCTAGTTTAAAGTTTACACTATATAATAAGCTTCATTCTAGAGCCTCACAGTAACTTATTTTTTCCTAAAGTCGTAAAATATATATGCAAAGAGATGTGATACGTCTGCTAGGGGCGCATGAAGAGTAGTGTAAAGTGATTAACACCTAATGTTAATTTGTTCTTGGAACATTATAGAGATTTCATTTCTTAATAAATGCTGATCGTTATATCAGAGCAATATCGAAATTATCAATCCCACTGAAATTCTTTTCACTCTTGTGTAAAGTTTAAAATGTAAATTAAGTTTAGCTCTAGAAAGTTTTGGAAGCATATTTCTTTACAGGATGTTCTACGTAACATAAGAATTACTAATCAGAATGTTTGTTTCTTCTACAACTAGTAGCTTTGTAAAGTTTATACCATTCAATTATTAGAAGAACCGCACAGTAAATGAAATCTATTATTGTATTTCCAAATCTTGCTAATTAAAAGTAGGGTACTAGTAGTGTTATTTTGGTAGCCCAAAAATAATTAAAATATGATATTGGTATAGTTGACTTATTTTTAATATGATATAAATATGATATTCTGCTATTTTTCATTTAAAATATGATATATTTTTGATATTTGGTATATATTTAATATACTTTTGGTAGGTAAGTACATATGTATACCTATTATGTAATTTCTGCAGCCATGTAAAACTAGGTATCTATGTACGCAAAATACATAGGTAATTAAGACTCGTTTATTGTGTTTCAAAATCAAACGACTAATGCAAGTAATCAATATTTTTTCGAAGAAAAGCACAAGCATTACATTTCTAGACGCTGTTTAAGAAAATTTTCATTTATTTATAAAACTTTCAAAATTTACGAGATTAAGTTACAAAATTACATAAATTCCTTTCACTTTTCGTCAAATAACAACATTTCGGAATAACGATCAAACATGCGCGTGGGAATGTGGGGTCTAGACCACCCAGAATAGAAAGATGGAAAATTCTGTAGGGAAAATGAGGCAAAATGAAGGCCAAAACCGGATGCAAATTGAAAAGTTTCTTCAAAAGTGCTTCAAATTGACCAGAAACCGTGTAATATCGTGGTTTTAACGCTATTCGAGCGCTTATGCAAGTTTTTGAGGTCATTTTGGCCCAAAAAGCTGAATTCTTGACCGCTACCCCAAATTGCCCATGCTGTGCACCACACCTGAGCGTGGGGGTTTAGGGGGTATGCACCCCCGAGAAACCAAAATACCCCCATCAGAATTCAATTTTTGAAGTTTTTTTCGCAATTTTTTGATGCCAATGGATAGTGCTCGATGAGAAACGTTGAAAAATGGTATTTTTTCGCCGTACCACTATTTTTAAGGTAATTTTTTCACCTTTGAAAAATCTTGCACTCCCCCAGAATTTTCTTGCTGCCCACGTATGATGTGCACCTATGATCACTATTAGCGGATCACAACGGTAAACAATACAGGTGGCAAAGAAGGATCGAGAAAACAAGTATAATTTGATGGGTCAACATCATGTGTTGTGGTACATGCTAATCGACCTAACTGAGATTTTGAAATCTCCCAGATGAAGATATGACCTGGAGAATACCTACTGCATCATGCTTCCAAATTTGCAGGCAAGGTATAGAGCGAAAGAAGGAAAAAAGTGCTACCACTGTACCAAAATTATACCAAAATTATATCAAAAATATTTTCACATTTTCCGGAGTTTTAATATGATAAGAATATGATATACCAAAATTCTCAGAATTAAAATATGATATTGGTAGTCAAACAAGTGCCTACCAAAATCATACCAAAATTTATTTTTGGTATATCAAAATAACACTAGGTACTAGCAAAGAAAAATGCTCCGATGGAACAAAAAGGGGAATATACTTGGGATTGTGAATTATCGAGGATGTAAAAGGAGGGGACTAGGAAAAATCTCCCTATGTTATATGCCAAAAATCGCAAAATATGTTAAAAATTAGACTTTCTCTAAACAATGCAAAAAATCGAAGTATATTCTGCGGCCTTTGAAAAATGTAAAAGTTTAGTAAACAATTGTTGTAGACATGTGTAAAAGAGTATCTACATAAGGTCTGTTGCACGTCAGCTTCCGTGTTTCCTACTGCTTTGAACCAACAATATCATCGATTGTCTTGAATGCATCGATATGTACTATTTCATTCAATTCGCTTAGCTACTGCATTGCTATTTCGCTGCTTTTTTCAATCAATTTTTTGGTATTTGAATATTGCTTTGCACTCTTGACACTTAGAATGGCTGTATCTGCTAAGTGACATGCTTAGTAATAATGAAATGCGAACAACTTAATTATGATTTGTTAACAGCATTTCACTTTCAGTCACATTATTAAGCAACTCAAAGTTGAATGAAGTCTGCAAAAAGTTGCATTACGTAATATGCTTTTAAGATATTATGTCAATCAGAGAAAATTATTTTAAAATAATACGTTTTTTCAGAGACCGCAGAATATACTTCGATTTTTTGCATTGTTTAGAGAAAGTCTGATTTTTAACATATTTTGCGATTTTTGGCATATAACATAGGGAGATTTTTCCTGTCCCTCCTTTTACATCCTCGATAATTCACAATCCCAAGCATATTCCCCTTTTTGTTCCATCGGAGCATTTTTCTTTGTTCATATATACATGAATTTAGGATCATTTTTAGATTATTAAACCATAATACCATCACACAAATGATTTCCACCTACCTTTTAATTTATCTGGAATGATTTACTTCAGCTTTTGTCCTTCTTCAACCCCAATTTTGTCTTTTCTTGCTTAAAGTTGGCTTTTTCTCAATTTTAAAAATATAGTAATACATTATATTAGGCCAAAAGTTCAATTATAGGCATTAGCTAAGGTAAATACTAGTATACACACATACATAATATACATTCTTCAAGATTACGTACGTTACAGCAATTAATTTGCCCCAGCTTGATCGTCCTCATCAATCAATAATCAAATTATTAGATTTGTCTAATCAAAGCATGCAAATTTGTAATACAGGATATTCAAAAAATCTATGAAATAATAGATTAATTTATTCGCGTCCTGTCGGCTTCAAATTTTCTACTTGAAGTCCTTTCCACTGCACTTTTCGTAATCATTATAGGCTTCCTGAAAAATATAGACATTCAAGATTCATCCGAGATTGTTGTCCTGTGATGGAATTCGAAAAGTCTAGGCTAGACAGCGCAGAATCCATTCTACCAATCGTCTATTGATATCAAAGCTGATTATGCGAGATTAGTTCAAAGAAGATTATAGAGTCCCCCTCCTAGAAAAGTTCAGAAAAAATTGGTAATTTTCTATTCAAATTATGTCAATAATACATATTTTTTATTGTTACGTTAGTCGATGTATGTTTGCGCTATTTAAAGAATAAGTCATCACCAGACCAGATATTCATAGAGAGGTATTTGTGCGTCATGGGCTCGGGGATTCGTGGATCTCAACCAAATATCCACGAAGGGGTGGTTGAGGGGGCTTTGGGTTGGTCCAGACGCCCAAAATGGAAAAATGAAAAATTTTGCTGGAATAATGAGGCAAAATGGAGTCCAAAAACAGATGAAAATTGAAAATTTTCTACAAAAGTGCTTCAAACTGACCAGAAACTGTGTAATATCGTAGTTTTAGCGCTATTTAGCACTTACATTGATATTTAAGGTTATTTTAGCCCAAAAACACTTAATTTTGGACTCCCGCTATACCGGCTGAGCCTCCTCTCTAATAGATCGTAGCTGCCATGCTGTGCACTTATGGTCTGGACTTTCACGGGATTCCGACCGACCCCACAAAAATCGATAGACCCTAGAATTCAAATTTTCGGGTGCTATTTTTTATAGCAATTTTGCCTCAACGGAGTCCCAGAATTCGGTCGCTGCCGATGTATAATTTAGATCCGCCCAGAATGATAAAATGGGAAATTTTCCGAGAAATATGAGAAAAACTGAAGGCCTAAAATAGATGAGAATTGGAAATTTTGTTCAAAAGGGCTCGAAATGGATTAGAATCTGTAAAATAATTTTTGACGCTATTTCAGCATTTATACCACTTTTTTGAGGTCATTTTGGTTCAGAAAAGCTGAGTTTTCGCGTCCTTCCGATCGGCCCCTGCTATGCATTTATGTATGGTTCTTAGATTAATTTTGTCGGACAAGTACCCGCAGTTATAACTGCGATTGTTAAGCTGGCGCGATCAGTCATGGAACTAGTTGTATTTTAAAGTAAAGTTCCTAGCAACTCGATTTTAGGTACGCTTTTCAGTCTTAAGCGCGCATCTTAAAAAAATCAGAGAGCAAGCCTTAAGCCAGAATCGAACCCAAAGACGAAAATATAAGTAGCATCCAATTCTGTCAATGTAGGTATGCATGTTTTAGCACTAATTATGGTGTAAACCTGACTCCAGCCTAAACATGTAGGAACTCGCTAGCTTGGGCTAGAATCAAATATTCGCTGGCCTATGTCAGGTTTAAAGCTCCGCTTACCGTGATGTTTTTACAGTCGGAAGTTACCATGCTAGAACGCCATTTTAATCTATGTCAAACTAGTTACGCCCGCTTAAGGCTCTAGTAACTCTTAGTTTCATTTTGTGCGAATTTTCATATTCTTCGTGAGTATGTTTACATATGTTGTCCTTCACGGAAACAATTTTAAAGACTTACCTACATTTTAAAAAACTAAATGCGTAAGCGTAGGCACCTGGCGGACATTCATGCAAAAAAGGAGAAAAAGTAGATATGCTAGGCACAACCAGGGGATGGTAATATACATTTAAGAAGTACATATATACCAACTAAGAATTTTATAAGAACCCTTATCTTCTCATCTTGAAGTTTTTGTGTATATCGCAGTGAAAATGCCAAAAATGTCTGCAGTATAATTTCTCGTAGAGCTAAAGCATAAAAAACGATGTTACTTGAGCCAAAATGAGCTAGACAAAGTTCTAGACACAGAGTTAAGAAATATCAGAAAAAATGCTGATAAATTGATTGACTAGAACGCCATTCTATTTCGTGGTAGACAGAGGGTTAAGGCTGTACATGATAAAAATAGATAGTATTCAATTTTGATGGTGTGTCTTTTAAAATTATAGTCAGGCTTCAGCCAGGCTTAAAACCTTCGCATATGGAAACCGGCTTAAATTGGGCTTAAGCCTAACCGCTTATCGTTGAATATATTGAAGTCAGGTTTAAGTGTAGCTTGAGACTGAGTGTGTCGATAATAAGAACAGGCTCGCACCCAATGTCATTAACACTGAAATTAGTCCTAAGCCTGGCCTGAAGCTAATTTAAAACTGGATTCAGGTTTTTAGCAAATCTATAGAGTTGGGCAGGACAAGTACTTTTTAAAAATTTAAAAATTAGTCCAGATTTAGAACTTGATTTATATTTGACTTTCAAATTTTGTCTTTTAGCAAGACACTGCTTTTCTGACTCAGCCTATTTGATAAGCGCATCCGATACTAATATTTTTACCTATTTTCCCGGTAGTTGTCGAGTTGTCTGGATTTCATATTCTAGTCCTTCCTCCAAATTCTTAAGGCCAGGTGTGACATTAGTGCCCGGTTGCCCGCAAGTGCAAAAAAGAAAATATGCTACTCACCAAAATCTCTCTTGCCAAATCAACGATTTTCTTGATGATAGCCGGACCCTGATCGCACGAATCGGTCGATTTAACTTGTTGATATCTGATCTGATCCAGCCATCTAGCTTCTCGTTTGCCCCAGTACGGAGTAAAGTTTATCTGAGCTTGTGACGGCAAAATAAAAAGTAAGGCAAATAATAACATAAAAATGGGGTAACCCTCCGACTCTAAGCCAGCCATATTACTTGATGGATGGAAAATCGTCTACAGTAAGCAAATAGTTGATATATTCATAAAATTTATCAATTCTATAAGAATAATCTTAGGTAGATTGAATGCATTTGCTAACGACATTGTTCGCTTTTATACCCAAAACAACGCCATGGCCACTAAGTTTTGGCCCCTTAATAAGAATAACGTAAAAGGCACGAAACTGTAGCAAACTAGTTTCTCTCTGATGATGGCGTCGTCTATTTATCTGATTTTTAACGTTCCTTTTTTTCTTTTTATGTAAGTTTCCTGTTTATAATCCTGCGTACCAACTATTTCTGTTTCATTTTAAATTTTCGCACCTCATAAAACATGTAATCTCTTATAATATAATTCCTTCGGTACACTTGTGCTATTTCACGCGTCCTTTTGTTTTTTTCTTACTAAAAACATGCTGCACTTCTATATCTGTCTTTTTTATTTAGTCTGTGCTTTTTTATTTATCAATTTATTTATTTACTTTTTCATTTTTCCACTCATTTTCTTATTTTTCCCTCTTCGTTGCTTTACTTCTCGTATTGATGACTTCCTACTAAGCCCCATGTGACGAAAAACTGGCGTGAACTTTAATCGCACAAACGATCATTAAACTTCTATTAAAAAAATTCCACGTGGTCGGGCTCCGAGAAACGAAAAGGTGAGATAAATGGTTTATAGAGTCACGGAATTCAATAAGAGAAGTTTGTGGGTTGGTCACGTGACTTCTGGTAAAAACAAAAAAGTCCAAAATTATCGAAGGCCGCAAACTGTTCGTGAAAAGTGATATTTTTTGCGACGTCATACCTTTTAAAAAGTTTTTCGATTGTGGACTGCGAGATTACATACAGTACGACTCCCAAATACTACCTCGACAGAAATGACGCAAACGCACAGAATAATTTGCAGGGGCTTAATATGTTGATACCTGATTATTGTTTTTCTCAAGTATGAACAAATTACAAAACCAGAATGTAAAATTTGAAAAATTTAATTATAGAAATAAACGCTTAGCTTAAGATAAGCTCTCAAAAGAAGTAATATCAATAAATTTGACATATAAATAAAATCGTCGTAAGGCATAATGTTCCTCAGTTTCACTTCATGATTGGTTTAGAGCAGTTTAATCAAAATTTTTCGAGCTAAAATGTCATGAAAAATCAATTTAATGCGGAAATACCGTCAAAACGATATTAATATCAGATACAAAGTCACTTCGAACATTTTAGCAAGAAAAATTGAAATTTTTGGTCGTTTTTCGCCATAATTCAGCATTTCTTTTTTCTTAAAAAAATTTGCTTATTAAAAAATATCTTCGTCAGCAGTGTGCTGATGATTTCGAGCAGTTCCGCTAAAAAAGTTTTGATATTTGTTCATTTTCGATCTAATATTAAAATTTTCATTCCTCATTAGCTATGGTCTACTGAATAGAATATTTTTGAATCAATAAAAGATTAATTACAAAAGCGGTGATAAACAATTATTGGCACGCTGAATTACTTTATTTCTTAGGGTATTTTAGACTGAAATTTTAGATTTAAAAAACGCCTATGATTTGCCTAACTTAAACATTTGCCAAAATGAACTACGAGCAGGAGAGCTAAATAACTTAGCCTTGAGGGAAGATGTGAACGACCAACTATGGGCTCATTTACTGCCACTTCGTGAATTTTGATTCAACTTCTACAATCAACTAATCCAGGGTTCAGCTAAGAGATTCACGGTATTTTAAGCTGACTAGTTGGCGCCACGAATCATCTCTCACACGATTTTCTAGACAACTTAGAATTTTTGTGAAATTCTAAAGTATCAATGCTGTTTAAATTTCATAAATTTCCAAAAAAACACGACTTAAGACTGTGCAAAAAAGAGAACTGAGCCAGAAAAACAGATAATGAATAATAATTGCCCCTATTGCATTAATTCGAAGGCTTGGAGCAACCACAAAATTGTGAGAGTAAGATTATCTAAATTTTCGCCTTTTCATTCTCTTGTTAAAAAAATTTACCCTAAAATAATTGGCAATCATATTTCCCACGCAAAGGCAATAAGCTACTAGAAAATAGGATGTCGTATGAAATTCTAAAAGAATGATGGCCAAGATGGCGGCATCACCGATAACTCAAGCCGATGACAGGATCTGTTCGTTTCTTAAATCTTTAGTGGATCAAACTTGTACGTAAGAAGGCATAATTTCTGAATCATATCACATGACAAACTAGCGGAATTTTTATCGGAGTATCGTGCATTATATGACTTTTATAGTAGGATGATTAGTGGCCTTCACACAGTGTAGTGGTGGTAAGGGAGATAAAGACCCTGAGATTCTAAAATACCTCCGCGTAACGGTAGACCCCAAAAATTGAACTTTTGACCTTTTTTTACGATTTTTTGAATTTTGAGCCCCATCCAGGCCCCTCAGTACACTCCTATATGGTCGCTGCTAAAACTATTAATTACCACATATCTTTCGATCAATTCTCGCAACGAACTCGATTTTGATTGACTGGAAAATTCCGGCGGGATTCCCCAGTCTGATTTAGTGGGCCAATCGAGCTGCCCTCTTGCCCCAACCAGTGCTAAAGTTTATCTGAGCATAGCCGAGATGTTCGGTGGTCAGAGCAAATGTGATGAGGACAACGTTCGTGAAACGCAGCTTGATCACTGTCTTCGGAGTTTACACCGTCAAATTATGTAGGGAAAATGGATATCCCATCAGTAAACATGGAACTTCTATCACTTAAAATACTTTTCCCCGAAATAAAAATATTGTAAGATGAATTGAGTGATGATAACCATATGCGGGCGGCACCAAAATTATGGGGGTGCAAGATTTTTCAAGATCAAAAAAAAAATGACCTTAAAAATTGTAATATGGCGAAAAAACACAATTTTTGTACGTTTCTCAACAAGCAGTATCCATTGGCATCAAAAAATTGCGAAAAAAAAACAAAAAACTTTCAAAAATTAAATTACTGGGGTATTCGAACTTCTAAGGGGTGCATACAACCCCAAACCCTTCCCCCATGCCCATGTGTGGTGATCACCGTCATTCTTTTCGCTTCTTTAATCTTTCCGAGATGCGAATGGAATAAAAATTCTACAGTGCGGGTACGAAAACGGATCAAAAGAACAAATAAAAAATTTTGATTAGTTCGGGCACACATGAGTTTGGGGGACTAGAAGGAATTGAAATAAAAATCGAGTATCCGGATCCCTGGAACTAAATTTTCGGTAATTTATAACGATTATATAACAAATAATAAATTAAAATTTTAACTTTCATAACAATTTTGAAATTATTTCTCCCTCAGAATGTGATCATAATTTTATTTGGATAAGAATCTGGCCTAGCTGAATTTTTTTGTTGCCCGATTTATACATCTAACCCTTTTAAACTTTTTTATTATCCTTTTAACGCACTTTATTTGTAGCGTGTACAACTTTCACGCTATTTAACAGATAATTTCCTTAAAAAAAGATTTTTTCTGACGCGTTGAAAATCAATAGTTTTAACGCATAAAATAGTGTTTAAAAATTCATAAAACTTTGAATATTTATCTGATAGGCTGGTAGTAAGCTCGGCCGAATTTGTAAGAGAAACAAGGAAATCGGTAAAATGAAGTTCATTAATTGGTTTTCGATTTTATATTGAGTGATGAAAAGTATCAATCGATCATTATAAACATAAACAAGCGTTTTGTGGAATAATAATGTGATTTTATTATTAAGTAAGTAATAAATTATTTTTAACTCACTAATTATATTAGAATTTTGATATTTTATTTTTTGAAAACATTTCTTTGGAAATAAACATCCATATGATCTTAAGGAAATGAACAAGTTTCACACTGCTTTTATCCTAAAACTGAGAACCGTCGAGATGTTAAACGTGCATAGCTCACATTGATGTAAAAAACAGAGGGAACACTACTGCGCTGCTTTAATACCGCAGATGCTTTGGAGCCAAAATAACCACAATGACCCAGAAACTGATATAATTGCCAAAATTCCGTAAAAACTGCGTTATTCCAACGTTTCTGATCATTTTTACTCATTTTATCGATCATTTTTGATTTGTTATCATTTCAGCCTATTTTTTCAGAGAAACTTCTCATTTTTTATGACGAAATGCGTAAGTCCGCTTACTACTGTAATTATTGCCGTAACGAGTTTTTCAGAGGAAGGCAATGCTCCAAAAATGAAAATAAACCGTAATCCGCGATAACCTGGAAATCTCTGTCAGGTCAGATTAAAATTTTGTATTGTATTCAAAAAACCCACGTGTTCAGTTGTCGACATGACCTCGATGATACCGCGTGATTCAATCCGTCAAAGAATGGTTGTTACGCATGAGCTGTCTAGAGTTTCAAAAATAACAAATTTTTACGATTACCCATTTACTACGAATGCCTGGTGTAAAGAAGTCTATTTTTCACCAAAAACTGCGCAAATATCGAAAAGTTTTGTAATAAAAAAACGCGGTATCATTAATCAAGAGTTTCTTGAATCGCGTTAAAATCTTGGAATGTCTGTAAAATATACCTAATCGGAGACTATGTTACAACAAATTATAATAGCGAAAGCGCCTCAGTTGAGCTAATCTATTCTGTATTTAAAATCAGTCGAGCATGCATATGTAACGGTCGGCGCCGCATACCTTCCGTCACGTGAGCAAAATTTTACCCGCATCGATTTCCCGGATATTCCGCTCTGTTTCGCATGTGTAGTACTAACCGACTACTCGGGCTCTTGCTCACTTCCTGCGATAATATTCAATATAATTGAGAGACAATATAACATCAAGCTCACGGGTTTAACTTCAAAGTATCCATTTCAAATTGTGTAGCAGCACCTCTGCTATACATACATACAAGCGCTTGATCGCGCGTTCGTTCTGTATTGTGATTGGTACTATTTTTCGATTTTATTATATCTTGTCGACATTGCATAGGTATTATACTCGTACTTGATTAAAAAATGAGGAGCGAACAATTTTGTCTATAGAACTCGCATATTACTGCGACATAATTATTCCGAGAGCCAGCTGCTAAAAAATTTTCGTAATGATTTTTCGGGCTTGAATTGTGATTGGTTAGCGTCAAAAAGGCTTTTTTAGACGTCTTTGATACTGCTCTTTTCCTCGAAAAAAGTGAAAAAGTTTTATGCATAAAATTGAACAAGATATAATTGAAAAATTTGAAAATAAGGTCGTAAAAGTATGAAAAGCAAAAGCTTTCGAGGTTTTCTAGAATACTATAATTTCTATAGTGGAAGGGTCCGGAGCTTTTTTTCGACTTTTAGAGGCCATTTAGAGAGGGATCAAACCCCCTTCTCCCACAAAAGCACATCTGAATTAAGATTTGCGAACCTGAGAAATTCCATTCAAACATTTTTTAAAAACTCATGCATCAAAATAAGGTGCTAAGAGAGCAGGATTGTTGATTGCGAGTAATAGAATTGCTTTCATTCGTTTTTTCATAAATTTTTATCTAAATTCTGGATCAATCAAGCTAGACTTTGAAGAATGTTTCATGAAAACTTATGGATTCGCATTAGTCATTAGTTATTGATAGATAAAATTACACTGATTCCTACACGAGAAGTTATAGCTTTGCGTGCCTAAAAGATTGCTGAAACTTCCCTTCGCACTAATTTCAGCCGTAATTCAGAATTTAAAATAGTGAGATTTATCGATTTCTTTATAAAATTGGAAGAAGTTCAAAAAGCAAAAGATACACTGCGAAAATTTTGATCAAATCTTATTTCTGGTGATAGAAAATATTAAATAAATCTACATAAATAATATAGATAATATGCTTTGTATTAACTTAGAAGCCGATAAAGTAAGCCTTTTTCTATCATACACTTCAAACTGGAAGCACTTTAGACAGATTTCATACAATACAAACACGCACACACATGCATACAATACATACACAAAAACGCTCACACCCACATACACACACTCACACTCACTCACTCACAAAAACGAAAGATTTTTAAAAATAAAAAGTAAAAATCTGATTTGTAGCATCAGCCGTATTGAGTGTAGAAGAAAATTAAAAGTCATCAAATTATTATTATTTCATTTTATTTTATTCAATGAATCAAAGTTTTTATTCTTTACAATAATACATAATTGAATTAATCCATTCTTCAGAATAAGGTAGAAAGTTCCACTTCTTTTACGCTGTTGCAAAAGAAATAAGTAAAAGCACAATGACATTGTGTGTCGATTCACTTCCAGAAAGCACATTGTGCGGACGTCATAGAAAAATTTTGTTGGCGTCATGATGACCAGATTACGGTCACCATTATTTTCTACCCTTTTTTTAACGAGATCAGTATTTAGGAATTGTGCGACCACGTTTCTAAATTTTTCGTTGTTCAGCACGTAGAACGCATAATTTATTATTCCACCTGCTCAAGAAAAACTATGCGACATTTTTGAACAAAATTTATGTAATAAACATATTTCTTTTAATTAATGGGTAACCTTGGGCTAGTGAGAACTACGTACAGTTCATCACGAGTTACAAAAATAAATGACAATGAGTGTCTGAGTACAAAAGTTGTGTATTATGATGCAAAAGCGATTCATAGTTCTAATTTTTATCACTTTTATTCAGAGGCGTGCAGTTGTGGGAATGTAAGAACTAGTCTGTCAGCTTTTTAGAACTGTGAATATTTTTCACGAGGGTTCCTTAAATTCGTGTTCAGCATGGGAATTCTGGGAATCGGCCCCAAAAGAATTTTTGAAGATGCTCTTTTAGGATCAAACATCGATGGTAAGACGTCAAAAATACACTTTCTATGTTTCGGACACGTTCTTTCTACAACATAAAGACAGGAAAAATTTTAAGAAATTAAAAAGAATTCGATTCAGTTGAAGAAAACCTAGATGAAAAGATTTTAGCGTGAAGCAACGAAAATTCGTCTCTTTTAAAGAGAAAATTTTATTTAAAACGCATTATTTTTACGATTTTTTTGGTTGTAAAATCGTCAGTGATTAGAGTCGATTTAACATTCGAGTTAAGTTTGGTTGCCCAGTATTTAATAAGCAAATTTAGTTTTTCAAGTAAAAACACAAATAAGGAGACTAGAAGCTGTTCGGTTATCATTCACACACACACACACACACACACACACACACACACACACACACACACACACACACACACACACACACACACACACACACACACACACACACACACACAACACACACACACACACACACACACACACACAAATAATAAAGTGCTATTGCTAGCGCCCAATTTATAGCAGTTCTATAGTCTGTTTCATTTATCCGAGAACTTTTTCAGTAGATGTTTTCGCAGGCTACAGTAACCCCTTCTTTCTTATTTAATGTAGGTCGCTAGATCTCACTGTAGCTACGTAGCAAAGATGGGGTTTTCAATAACATTTTAAGCGACATAATTTATTCCCGTCTTAAGCAGATCAATCAACTTACAGATAAAAATCGCGCATTCAGATTATTTTAAGTTGACACTTTGAACACAATTGACTAAAATATCAAGAAACGCATCGAACTCACGCATAGTTCAGTAGTAAAACGTCCGCTTGCCGTCGAAGCAACCTGGATTCGATTCCAGTCAATAGCTTATTTAGCGCACTACTGTAGTATGTCCCAGCACTGATTATATGCCTAAATTAAAATTTATATGGACGGATTTGTGCATTAAAAATAGAAGAATTCCAGCCACTCGCCCTCAATGAGCTGATCTGCCGAATTACAGTGATTCGCCTCGTTTCGCTCACTGTAACCCTTCAAAAATTGACTTGGAAGCTCTCGAATAAATGAGACAGGCTATAGTCTCGAATTCTGGTCTCTGAAAATGGTCAAGTTTTAAGGAGGTGTCGAAAATGATAGGGGCAAAGCGCAATTATAGGTAGGATACTGGTAAAAAATTTATAAATGCTGGATTCTAGCCCATTCATGAGTAGCAGCCTAATTCTGGGGGTTTTGGAGTTGTAAAACCGGTAACCATCTTGAAAAACATGACAAAAATTTAATCGTGGGATTCTGGAGGAAGGGGGTTAGCTGGATTCAAGCGGTCTAAACCCCCAAAACCCTTTCCTTGATCATGTTTGGTCCAGATCCCCACGTCCATCTGTGGACTATGGATGCAACTTGCAAATAAAAATGCAGCTTGACTCCTGAAGGCTTGGGGATGAACAATTATATTCCGATTTACTGTCCATCACACTTTAGATATTTCTGGAACCCCCGGCCACCCTTACCTTGCCCATTTACGGTTCGATTGTTATCAAGTATTATGGTCCTGACTTGGCTGAAGTTTTGCTAATAAATTTTTCTTATCTTTCATTGATTTCTTTTTTCAAGTAATTATTTACTTTACTCCTGATCGTAAATCTTCCTTGTAAACAAATAATTTATGTTAGCATCGATCATCGATAAAATTTTAACAAAATACACTCAAATTTGTTACACGCGTCTACATACTTGTTGAATATGCACGAAGTTTTTGGAAATCATGTCTTTACAACAACATATGAACAGCGCTTAGATTTTAAGAGTAACTGGTTCAGAAATTTCGGCAGCCCAAAATTCGATAAATTTATGGTTAGCGGCTAAAATACCATTTTTTGACGTTTCACATTAAAAATCATAAAAAAACCAAAACAATTTTGAGAATTCAATTTAGGACTCTTTCGACTTTTAAATTCTCCTTAATTGGGCAATTCCAGAATCCTGTTCATTATACAAATATGGTTGTGTGTGTTGTGACACGCGCACTCATTAAATCAGCTTTTAAGGATGACTAAAGTGGTATAAGCACACATGGGCATAAGGGAGGGATCTAATAGGTCCGGCCCGTATAGAATTCAGTGTACTCCCTAAAAATCGATAGCGTTTAGTGCATTTTTGACAATTTAGTTCCTTCGGCCCGCCCCCCCGGAGTTAATCGCTGCCCATGTATGCTTATGTGTTCCTAATTTTACATGATTACAAACGTAGGTACCTATGTAGTACATAATCTTATTAAAGTACTCAAATATGTACATGATGCAACAATCAATCTGCTTTTTGTCAAAAAATTGGAATTTGAATTAAGGCTTCGTATGCCTTATTTGAAGTCTTTGCCACTGCATTTCTGATAATCATTGGCGGCTTCCTTAAAAATGAACATCAACACTCTCGTAATTCAGAATACTGCTGTTTATTAACTTTCATAATAAGGTCACAGAATGTAAGGATCCGATATTTAGGTTGCTGGGACTGCACATCTATTTTCCTTTTTGAATGCATGATAATAAACTAAAAAACAGATTTCTAGGAGAAGACGGCAAATGTTGAAGAAAGCGATAAAATTTCCTCATTTCATAATGCAATTTTTAGTTTTTAAAGATGTTCAAGTAACTATAGATCAAGATACAAAATTTGAACATTTCGATTTAGCTGATACAAGGCTTAAGAGATTAAAACGCACGTGTTCTTGGGGGAGGGGGATTGAGGGGGTTTTGACCCCAAACACTAAGAATGGCAACTGACCCCCGCAAAATAGGTGCGAACCCTTCAGAATTGTCGATTTTTCGTAAAAATTGTAGAAAGAGTTTTTTATGCGTTTATAGCTTATTTTTTAAGGCGACTGTTCACTACGAGATAATTTTGAAAAATGAACTTGCTAAGCGAAGAGTTGAAAACAAGAGAAACCTAAAGTTTAAACCTACTATTAAATCATGAAGAGAGTTATAAAAGATTTTAAACTCAAAGAAAATGAAAAAGGTGGGATGTTGGTGAATTAAAACAAATTTAGAGGATATGATGAAACATTATTGCTGAGAATAGGACGATCACGTGCTATGTATAATGACCACACATGGGCGTGGGGGGTTTGGGGGTATGCACTCCCCAGAAGTTGAAATACCCCCCTAGAAATCAAAATACCCTCCCCCAGAATTCAAATTTTGAAATTTTTTTCAAAATACAGACACACACACAGACATAGCTAAGTTAAAATATTTATTATATTAGATTTGAAGAGTTTCGTTCTTATTTAAGGATACTGTCACAAAACGACAAGACAGCGGGAGGAGGTACTAGGATAGCGTATCTCATATAAGGATATCGCTACTAGCAAAGAAAAACGCTCCGATGTTACGATGGAGCAAAAATGGTGAATTTACTTTATATTACGGATTATTAAGGATTAAAAGGAAGGACTAGGAAAAAGCTCCTATGTATATGCCTAAAGTCGCAAAAACCTTTTAAAAATCATACTTTCTCTCAACAGCGCAAAAAGTCAGAAGTATATTCTGCGGCCTTTAGATTGAAATAAACTATTGGGCCCAAAGAACCGATTGAAAAAGCAGCAAGTTAACTATGCAGTAGGTATGGGAAAGTTGATGGAGTAAACTAGGAGCGACTTGGTAAGTCGATCGTATGAAATCGAAAAAATCGATGCATTCGAGACAATCAAAGAAATTGTTGGTTTAAAAGCAGTACGGGTAAGTGAAACAGACTACATGAAGGTACCCTTGTAAACCAGCGACGATTGTGTGCTCTAAACAATTGACGCCAGCTTTGCTTGCTCTAATGCTCATGATAACAAAATACAACACCATTAAGTACAATTGCAGTCAGTTTTCTATCAATCACGATATACGGAGCATGTCAGCGTCACAACTCACAAGCAATTTACAAAAGTATACATTTTAGATTATGTTTATACACTCTTATGAGGAGCGTTGAAAATTATTTAAAGATGGTTACGCTTTTTCAGTGGCCGCAGAATATACTTCGATTTTTTGTGTTGTTTAAAGAAAGACTGGTTTCTAACAGGTTTTGCGACTTAAGGCATATGCACAGGAGCTTTTTATTAGGTCCATCCTTTTACATCCATAATAATCAGTAATCCTAAGTATATTCGTCTTTTTGTTCCATCGGAACATAATTCTATGCCAGTACCCAACTTTTAATTAGCATGATTTGAGTAAATCAGTCAGTAAACACATATGGTAACATGCCACTAATGACAGCAATCCAAAAATGCTGACAGCAATATTGTTCTGAACATCAGCAGTATCTTTTTTAAACAAGAGACCTTACCTTATTTGAACAGATCAACGGTTTTCAGCATAAACCTTACACAAATATTGGGTGTTAAGAACACTTACGCTCAGATTAGTAATTCTAATGTAACGTAGAACATGTTGAAACAACTTTAGATTTTTTTCAAAGTTTTTTGTAAACTTCACATAACTACTGGATGTAGAGAAGACATACAGTCACATTCGTAATCCTGACCTTACGAAACATAATTTCAAAATAATTACGCTTTGTACAGCTCTGGAAGTAAAATAAATTTGTAGTGTGAACTGAATAGTGCAAACTTTACACAACTACTAGAGTAGAAAAAACTTACGATCATATTTGTAATTCTGATGTAACATGTAACATTTGAGAGAAAAAATAAGCTTCCGCAAGGCTGTAGAACTAAGGTTGATTTGCAGTGTAAACCTTACACAACCACTGGGTGTAAAGAAGATTTTAGTCGGATTTGCAATTCTAACATTACTGTGATATTACGATCAACATTTACGAAGAATTAGGTCTCGACAATGGCCTGAAGACAAAAAAATATTAAATATAAACACTTACACCACTGTTGAGTGTAAATAAACGCGCCCAACTGGCGTATCACGCATGATTTCTGGTACTTTTTTAGACTTAAGATCATGTTCAGACTCATAACTGAAAAATTTGGCAGAAAAAACAAGACAAAAACACGTTTAACACCCCCAATTTTTGATTTTACACCTCACGAAAAAGCTGAATATTGATGTAAATAAACGCATTTTGCTGTGACATGTACCCCTTAAAAAGTACTTCATTTTCATTTTATTTGACCTATACCGACTTTTTATGGAGAAAGTGGTGAACAGGTTTCTCCGTCTCAGGGATGGTCCAAAGTGCCGGAATCGGGGTTTTCCAAGTAGGGCTTATCAGGGTGAAAACCCTCAACCCCATTTCCGGTCAAATTTCTCTCACTGAAGGGAGGCTTAGGGGCTCGGGAAAGGGTACGCCATTATTCATATGTGAAGCAGACCCCGGTTACATCGTGGGTTTCTTCGCCCTATAGAAGGTCCAAAGTGCCGGAACTAGCTTCTTAAGTAGGGCTCATCAGGGTGAACACCCTCAACCCCATTTTCGATAAACTTTCTCCCACTGAATTGGGGTTCAGGGACTTGGAAACGGAGTACCCCATTATTCCTATGTGAAGCTGACCTCGGTTCCATCAAGGGTTTCTCTGCCCTGAGGTAGTCTAAAGTACCGGAACCGGGATTCATTTATTAAGGCCCATCAGCATGAACAACCATAACCCAGTTTCTGGCAAAATTAGGAGGGATTTTTTATGTGAACATTTTAAAAATATCAGGTAAGGTGGACCAGATGGGGTCAAGGCAGAACTTTGATAAAATCTAAGAATTTTTGACCCTGGACTGAAGCCTGAATTACTATAGCCAATCTTTAATTTTGGCCAAAATCATGCTTGGGCTCCGTAGCCGCATGTTTCGCTCAGATGGGGCTCTGTTTTGCTGAAAATTCATTGTCCCGCAGGAACAATTCAATTTTCGAGGAGTAGCTTCATCAGCTCTTTTCAATGGAACTATTGCTGATATATGAAAGTCATTAGTTCCCGAGCTACAGTAAGAAATCAAAAAGTCCATAATTTGGCCTTTTTTGATATCCCAAAAACTCCGGCATCGAGTTTTTTTTAAATTTTTTACACTACAATGCAATTTGAAACGTAGAACAAAAATATTTGGTGAGGGCCATAACAATTTGATGGCTTTTTATAAATTCCATACAATGCTGTTTTGAAAGTTCTGACATGATTTATTCTATCGTAGTTTCGATCAGATCCAAATAGCGCAAGAGGTAAAAATGATCAGCTGACCATCCTGTTTACGAAAAATTTTTATCTTATAAATATTGCATTCTATGCGGAGCTACAGTATGCCCACCCTTCAGCATGGGCCTGTTTAAACCCTATGTTGGCTCCTACCATTTTTCTAATACTTTAGGCAGTTGTAGAGGACGATCTAATTTTAAGATAGTTTCATGCCGCACATTTTTAAGGATAATATTGCCCGAGTTACAGTACCCCAAAGTTTTGCCAAAAATGGTCAGTCTCAAACTTTAGCTGCAGTAGTATAGCTAAGAAAATTCTTATATTTTTCTTAGTTGGCAAGTACTCTTAGCATCATAACAAAAACAAAGCTTGTGAAGATTGAACTTGTATTCACGGAGTTATGAATTTTCAAATTTAGAATTTCCGCAAAATGAGTGGAAGAAAGTGCTCCTACCATGGATTGAATCAAAAATAAATGAAATAGCTGTGAATAAGGCTAAAACTTCTAAAAATGATACAAGTATCAAGTTAGAACTAATACTTGATGTGCATTGCGTGAGCACTATTGTGCACAAAGTACACCAAGCAAGCGCAGTGAGTGTGTACATGGTGCGCAAAGTGCACCCATACAAGCGCAGCAAGTGCATATAGGGTGTGAAGCGCGCCACACAGCGCAGTGAGTGCAAAGAAGGTGCGCAAAGCGCAGTAGGCAAGTGTAGAAAGCGCATAAATAGTGTGTGAAGGGCCTTGCGCAAGTACAGCAAGCTCGTATAAGGTTTATGAAGTGCAATGTGCAAGCACAGCAAGTGCGTGTAGGTGCACAAAGTGTACTGTACGAGCATGTAGGCACATACATGGTGCACAAAGTGCACCATGTGAGCGCACTGAAGCATGTACATGGTGCATAAAGCGCAATGCGTGCAGGCCCAGCAATCACATACATGGTGTGTGGCGCGCACCACATGAGCGCCTATATGGTTCAAAAGTGTACCACAGTAGTAAGGCGTGTTTCCCTAGGTTGCAACGTTATAACATAGCCTGTGCTTAAGCATAGGCGGAGGGGCTCAGGATCTGCGCCCTGGCTTTTATCAGGGCGCAATGCTGTAGCATAGGCTGTGCTATGGCATAGGGAGGGAGGGGCGCGCACCAGCCCAGGGCCAGGGGCCCAGGGCCAGGGGACGGGAAATTTCCAGGGGGGAATTTTCATGGGGCAAATTTCCATGGGGGAAATTTCCAAGGGGAAAACTTGAAAGAACTATAACTCAAGAACCAGCAATCGGATCAGGCTGAAATTTTCAGAGTATGTCAAGTATATGTTAGATATGGTATGTACAAAATTTTAGCGCGCAATCTACAGTATACCAGCATTAGTTTACACTTTTGCATAACTCAAGAACTAATGACCAGATTTTGGTCAAATTTTCAGGATATGATGTATATAGGCGAGGCATGCTGCGCACATAAGTTTAGCGCGCAGTCTACAGTATACCAATTTACTTTACACTTTCTTATATAGCACTGTATCTCAAGAACTATAGGGTGGATTTAGCTCAAACTTTCAGGGTAAGATATATGAATTGTTGCTACGCTATGTACAAAATTTTTAGCGCGCAGTCTACAGTATACCAGTTTACTTTACACTTTCTCGTATAGCACTCTATTCCAAGAATCACCAGCCAGATTTTGTTCAAATTTTCAGGATATGGTGTACAAACCTTAGTTGTGCTATGTACAGAATTTTAGCGCGCAGTCTACAGTATACCAGTTTACTTTACACTTTCTCGCATAGCACTATATTCCCAGAACCGCTAGCCGGATTTTGTTCAAATTTCCAGGATATCATATATTAACCTTAGCTCTCCTATGTACAAAATTTTAGCACACGACCTACTATATGCTGATTTTTTATTTGCATTGTCTTTACAATGCTTGATTTTTTAGCAGTACCTGTCTAATGATGCCATTAGGGATTATTTTTGCCTAAAAATGAGCAACTAGTATAGGCAAACATTGCTTCAAATTCAATTATCATGCTATTTTGAGCTGATCAAAGTTTATCAGAAAACGCCTGAAAAAGGGTGATCTTTACCTGCTGTTCAGCTTGTAGGAATTTTTAAACCCTGAGCTAGCGTTTACTTTATAAACCTCCACACAAAATTCATTAATGAACACGTAACTTCATCCATGTCATCAGTATTGATCTAAAAATTAGCTAAGTTTGGAATATTTTTTGTAAAGTTTGGAATGTTTTCTGTAAAGTTTGGAACATTTTTTGTAAAGTTTGGAATATTCTTTGTAAAGTTTGGAATATTTTATGTAAAATTTGGAATATTTTTTGTAAAGTTTGGAATATTTTTTGTAAAATTTGGAATAAATTTTACATGCTTAAGCATAGTACTTTTGTAAAGTTTGGAATATTTTTTGTAAAGTTTGGAATATTTTTTGTAAAGTTTGGAATGTTTTTTGTAAAGTTTGGAATATTTTTTGTGAAGTTTGGAAATTTTTTGTAAAGTTTGAAATATTTTTTTGTAAAGTTTGGAATATTATGTATCTAATCTGCCTTTCTCAAGCATTGTTGAAACTATTTCAAATGCTATATGCAGTTCATGTTCACGTTTTGCACCAGTGAGAATCAATTTTCCACTTAAATCAGGAAACCATTCCACTTCATACATGCATTCCCTTGTCGCCAGTTCATAAAATTTGCAAAGATGTGGACCTCTAAATTTGCCAAACCTGCGAACATTTGAGGTTTCACCTTTAAATCATCACTTTTAGCATTTAATGCATTAACACGCGTGGAAAATGGCGATCTATGCCTGTTGTTTAAGTAGTGGGGAATTCTTAAGTCCTGAGGCTAGGTTTTACTTTGCAAACCTTCACACATAAGCGATTGATGAATACATAACTTGAGCTGTGTCATCAGTATTGATCTAAAAATTAGCTAAGTTTGGAATTTGGAATATTTTTTGTAAAGCTTGGAATATTTTTTGAAAAGTTTGGAATATTTTTTGTAAAGTTTGGAATATTTTTTGTAAAGTTTGGAACATTTTTTGTAAAGTTTGGAATATTTTTTGTAAAGTTTGGAATATTTTTTGTAAAATTTGGAATATTTTTTGTAAAATTTGGAATATTTTTTGTAAAGTATGGAATATTTTTTGTAAAATTTGGAATAAAGTTTACATGCTTAAGCATAGTACTTTTGTAAAGTTTGGAATATTTTTTGCAAAGTTTGGAATATTTTTGTAAAGTTTGGAATATTCTTTGTAAAGTTTGGAATGTTTTTTGTAAAGTTTGGAATGTTTTTTGTAAAGTTTGGAATATGTTTTGTAAAGTTTGGAATATTTTTTGTCAAATTTAGGAATTGTTTTGTAAAGTGTCAAATTTTATGTATCTAATCTGCATTTCTCAAGCATCGTTGACTCTATCTTATATGCCCGGTGCAACGCATGCTCCTCTTTTGCACCTGTGAGGATTGACTTTTTGCTTGTGAACACTATAAAGGTCACATTGCGAAATTTGTAGACTAATCCATGAATCTGTTCTACTTCATACATTCATTTCCTTATCGTCAGTTGATAAAATCAGCAAAGATTAATGCGGACCCTTAAATTCGCCAAACCTGCAAACATATGAGGTTTCACCTTTAAATCATCACTTTTAGTATATAATGCATTAAGACGCCTACTGTTTAACTAGGGGGGGGTGGGAATTCTTAAGCCCTGAGGCTAGGGTTTACTATGCAAACCTTCACACATAAACGATTGATGAATACATAACTTCATCTGTGTCATCAGTATTGATCTAAAAATTTCTAAAGTTTCAAAAATTTTTTGTAAAGTTTCAACAATTTTTGTAAAGTCTGTAATATTTTTTGTAAATTTAAAATATTTTTTGTAAAGTTTGGAATATTTTTTGTAAAGGGTAGAATATTTTTTGTAAAGTTTAGAATATTTTTGTAAAGTTTGGAATAAATTTTGTTTTGCTTAAGCATAGGAATTTTGCTAAGTTCGGAATATTTTTTGTTAAGTTTGGGAAATTTTTTGTAAAATTTGGAAAATTTCTTGCAATGTTTGGATAATCTTCTTTAATATGGCATTGCTCCAGGATTGCTGACAAATTTTGGAGGCTATACATACACTAGCATACAGAGAATGCAGAAAAATGACAAAAACTTGACAATGGTCAATATCCCGAAATGATCTACTTGAATAAAGTGCATGTTCCTCACAGTATAAAATGCTTGATTAGATTTAAATTTGGGAAAATTGCATGTATTTTCTGCACGTACACAAATGGCTTAGTCTTTGTCGCATAGCCATGGAATTTCATTGATATTTATGTATGGTCTGGCTTCAGCCTGTCATATAATTCTTCAAATACCTTGTGAAACAAACATAGTTCTTTCCACAAAGTAAATGAAGTTAATGAGTCAAGCAAAATCTAGCCATACTTTATCAGAGATTGTAGAGTATATGAATAGACTATGCAAAATTATCATGTTTTTTTGTGTTTTGGAGTAATTTTTTTGGAATCTAATTTTCATACTAGATTCTAGCATAAATAGCTCTACATATAGCTAAAAATGAGAGAGGATAGTAAATATTGTTTTTGTTTGGTGTAACAAATGATAAAATTGTCATAAAGATGAAGCACTTTAGTCAGTTATTTGCTTAAAAACACATGGGAAAGCATGCATCTTATCAATGTGGATAAACTACGAAAATTACCCATTTTCTACATATTTATTTACGGTTTGAGGCACAAACCCTTGGATGGATTGAGAAGTTTTCAGAACTTAGCATAATATTTTCAAGACAAAGATACAGTATTTGACTATTTTCCTCTAATATGTAATAGCACACAAAGTATGAGTGCACACAACAGAAATAAAATTATCTGAACTTTTTGCTTAAATTTCTGTTTTCATCAGACATCGGGTAAATTTAATTCATGCATGAGCTGATTTACTTCATGTTCGGCAGTGTCTGCAGCAGGATTCACCCCAATGGGGCGCTCCTGAGAGCACAAATTGTGCCTTATTTCAGAATAAAGAGCCATTTTGACTTGTTGGATTGCTTTTTCCAAGTTTTTACTTAAGTACTAAAACAGCCGACAATTCCAGTTTACCCGCAAGCTGATGCATTGTACTTATAAGACTAGTACAGAATAGTTTTTCGGCCATTGCTCCAGTCTCAAGAAGCTTACAGTGTTAAAATGCTAAAAACCCTATCAAAAAAGCTATCTTTCTTAAATTTAAGCAATAGCTGAATATAATTATATTATTATTATATTATTATTTCATTGGCTTATACCTCAGAAGCTGTTGGGAAATCCAGCAGAAGCTGCATATATCAAAGTTATCAACCATATACCTCTCTATTAATATCATAGCCTCCTAGCTTTTTGATAGAAATCTTCTGTAGGAGGGTAAAAATATGTAGAAAATAGTTGGAAAGTACTGAAGTCTTGGAGTTCCTCTATCGAAGAGGCGGAAGTTTTCTGTGAATTAACTTGCCCAAATTTCTATATTTCATGCAATTTTCTATAATTTCCAGTTCAAATTTGGGGTATATTTGTCAAAAATTACTTCAAAACACAAAAAAAAACATGATAATTTTGCATAGTCTATTCATATACTCTACAATCTCTGATAAAGTATGGCTAGATTTTGCGTGACTCATTAACTTCATTTACTTTGTGGAAAGAACTATGTTTGTTTCACAAGGTATTTGAAGAATTATATGACAGGCTGAAGCAAACCATACATAAATATCAATGAAATTCCATGGCTATGCGACAAACACTAAGCCATTTGTGTACGTGCAGAAAATACATGCAATTTTCCCAAATTTAAATCTAATCAAGCATTTTATACTGTGAGGAACATGCCTTTATTCAAGTAGATCATTTCGGGATATTGACCATTGTCAAGTTTTTGTCATTTTTCTGCATTCTCTGTATGCTAGTGTATGTATAGCCTCCAAAATTTGTCAGCAATCCTGGAGCAATGCCATATTAAATGAAGATTATCCAAACATTGCAAGAAATTTTCCAAATTTTACAAAAAATTTCCCAAACTTAACAAAAAATATTCCGAACTTAGCAAAATTCCTATGCTTAAGCAAGCAAAATTTATTCCAAACTTTACAAAAAATATTCTAAACTTTACAAAAAATATTCTACCCTTTACAAAAAATATTCCAAACTTTACAAAAAATATTTTAAATTTACAAAAAATATTACAGACTTTACAAAAATTGTTGAAACTTTACAAAAAATTTTTGAAACTTTAGAAAATTTTTAGATCAATACTGATGACACAGATGAAGTTATGTATTCATCAATCGCTTATGTGTGAAGGTTTGCATAGTAAATCCTAGCCTCAGGGCTTAAGAATTCCCACCCCCTAGTTAAACAGTAGGCGTCTTAATGCATTATATACTAAAAGTGATGATTTAAAGGTGAAACCTCATATGTTTGCAGGTTTGGCGAATTTAAGGGTCCGCATTAATCTTTGCTGATTTTATCAACTGACGATAAGGAAATGAATGTATGAAGTAGAACAGATTCATGGATTAGTCTACAAATTTCGCAATGTGACCTTTATAGTGTTCACAAGCAAAAAGTCAATCCTCACAGGTGCAAAAGAGGAGCATGCGTTGCACCGGGCATATAAAATAGAGTCAACGATGCTTGAGAAATGCAGATTAGATACATAAAATTTGACACTTTACAAAACAATTCCTAAATTTGACAAAAAATATTCCAAACTTTACAAAACATATTCCAAACTTTACAAAAACATTCCAAACTTTACAAAGAATATTCCAAACTTTACAAAAAATATTCCAAACTTTGCAAAAAATATTCCAAACTTTACAAAAGTACTATGCTTAAGCATGTAAACTTTATTTCAAATTTTACAAAAAATATTCCAAACTTTACAAAAAATATTCCAAATTTTACAAAAAATATTCCAAATTTTACGAAAAATATTCCAAACTTTACAAAAAATATTCCAAACTTTACAAAAAATGTTCCAAACTTTACAAAAAATATTCCAAACTTTACAAAAATATTCCAAACTTTACAAAAAATATTCCAAACTTTACAAAAAATATTCCAAATTCCAAACTTAGCTAATTTTTAGATCAATACTGATGACACAGCTCAAGTTATGTATTCATCAATCGCTTATGTGTGAAGGTTTGCAAAGTAAAACCTAGCCTCAGGACTTAAGAATTCCCCACTACTTAAACAACAGGCATAGATCGCCATTTTCCACGCGTGTTAATGCATTAAATGCTAAAAGTGATGATTTAAAGGTGAAACCTCAAATGTTCGCAGGTTTGGCAAATTTAGGGGTCCACATCTTTGCAAATTTTATGAACTGGCGACAAGGGAATGCATGTATGAAGTGGAATGGTTTCCTGATTTAAGTGGAAAATTGATTCTCACTGGTGCAAAACGTGAACATGAACTGCATATAGCATTTAAAATAGTTTCAACAATGCTTGAGAAAGGCAGATTAGATACATAATATTCCAAACTTTACAGAAAAATATTTCAAACTTTACAAAAAATTTCCAAACTTCACAAAAAATATTCCAAACTTTACAAAAAACATTCCAAACTTTACAAAAAATATTCCAAACTTTACAAAAAATATTCCAAACTTTACAAAAGTACTATGCTTAAGCATGTAAAATTTATTCCAAATTATACAAAAAATATTCCAAACTTTACAAAAAATATTCCAAATTTTACAAAAATATTCTAAACTTTACAAAGAATATTCCAAACTTTACAAAAAATGTTCCAAACTTTACAGAAAACATTCCAAACTTTACAAAAAATATTCCAAACTTAGCTAATTTTTAGATCAATACTGATGACATGGATTGAAGTTACGTGTTCATTAATGAGTTTTGTGTGGAGGTTTATAAAGTAAACGCTAGCTCAGGGTTTAAAAATTCCTACAAGCTGAACAGCAGGTAAAGATCACCCTTTTTCAGGCGTTTTCTGATAAACTTTGATCAGCTCAAAATAGCATGATAATTGAATTCGAAGCAATGTTTGCCTATACTAGTTGCTCATTTTTAGGCAAAAATAATCCCTAATGGCATCATTAGACAGGTACTGCTGAAAAATCAAGCATTGTAAAGACAATGCAAATAAAAAATCAGCATAAAGTAGGTCGTGTGCTAAAATTTTGTACATAGGAGAGCTAAGGTTAATATATGATATCCTGGAAATTTGAACAAAATCCGGCTAGCGGTTCTGGGAATATAGTGCTATGCGAGAAAGTGTAAAGTAAACTGGTATACTGTAGACTGCGCGCTAAAATTCTGTACATAGCACAACTAAGGTTTGTACATCATATCCTGGAAATTTGAACAAAATCCGGCCGGTGATTCTTGAAATAGAGTGCTATACGAGAAAGTGTAAAGTGAACTGGTATACTGTAGACTGCGCGCTAAAATTTTGTACATAGCGTAGTAACAATTTATTTATCTTACCCTGAAAGTTTGAGCTAAATCCGCCCTATAGTTCTTGAGATACAGTGCTATATGAGAAAGTGTAAAGTAAATTGGTATACTGTAGACTGCGCGCTAAACTTATGTGCGCAGCATGCCTCGCCTATATACATCATATCCTGAAAATTTGACCAAAATCTGGTCATTGGTTCTTGAGTTATGCAAAAGTGTAAACTAATGCTGGTATACTGTAGATTGCGCGCTAAAATTTTGTACATACCATATCTAACATATACTTGACATACTCTGAAAATTTCAGCCTGATCCGAGTGCTGGTTCTTGAGTTATAGTTATTTCAAGTTTTCCCCTTTGGAAATTTCCCCCATGGAAATTTGCCCCATGGAAATTTCCCCTGGAAATTGACTCTCCTGGCCCTGGGCCCCTGGCCCTGGGCTGGTGCGCGCCCCTCCCTCCCTATGCCATAGCACAGCCTATGCTACAGCATTGCGCCCTGAGAAAAGCCAGGGCGCAGATCCTGAGCCGCTCCGCCTATGCTTAAGCACAGGCTATGTTATAACGTTGCACCCTAGGGAAACACGCCTTACCACTCACCACACAAGCGCACCGTGTTCATATAAGGTGTGAGCACTACGCAAGCACAACAAGCACATACATGGTGGGCAAAATACTCTGCACAAGCGCAGTGAGCGCATGTAAGGTGTGTGAAGTGCACTTTGCAAGTGCAGCAATTGTGTATGGGTGTGTGAAGCACACTATGTGAGCATGTAGGCGCATACATAGTGTGTGGAGCGCACCATGCAGGCGCCACGAGCGCGTATTCGGTATATGGTGCACGAAACGCACCACGGGAGCGCAGTGAGCATGTACATGGTGCATGATTGTACGAGCACGGCGAGCGCATATAGGACGCGCCCCACACAAGCGCCATGAGCGATGGTGTGCAAAGCGCCTGCATAAGCGCAGCAAGCGCATATAAGGGAGAAAAATTGCACTTTGTAGCCAATGACCTAGGCTCGTGAGCAAAGCAAACAGCCGTTTTTTTTGCGCTGCATATAACAAGATTCATGGAGTTACAGGAAGAGAGAGCATAATATAGTCTTTTTGGCACATTTTATTCTATTTTAAAAGGTAAGCGTATTCCAGCAGCTAATAAAATTAAGTCTTATTAGATTTACTCATTCGGACATTTACCCACTCAAAATTCTCATTGGTACTCCAATAAAGTTACACTCAAAGTTTAGTAATTTTGCTGGCATATTTATGAAATACTACGAAATGCCAAAAATTAGTAAAACAAAGTGCAGTACAAGTTATAGACATAAAATTATTTGGATTTGCGCATACATAAATGGAAATATTGTCTCTGAGCCTTAAAAGATTCATGGTCCGAAAAGTTAGTGTAGATAAAAAAGGAAAACTATAGAGTAATTTCTGCAAAAGCATCTACAATTATCTGTGAGAAGACTTAAAATTTGGCCTAAAAAACGTTACAAATCAATATTAAAATTCCGCAAATCTGCATTGAACATTTTGTAAATATGAATAGGAGTCATAAAAAATGCTTACAACGTTCTAACAAATAGAATTGATGCATATAAGGTTACCAATGAGCATCACCGAGGTTATGCAGTCCAATAGATTTCGCTAATTTAGCATTTTTGGACTCCTAGGAGCCAACGTTTGCAAATGGAAACATCAACATTCAATGATAGTTTTGATGAGCCACTAAATAAAAACAAATAAAACACCAAAATGGTCAGAGAGCCTTTGCAAACATGGCTGCTGACATTTGGCTCAAAAATTTTCAAATATAGATTGACTATATGTTAATTTCTAAACATGCCAAATTTTTGTAATTTTTGTCGAATTTAAGGTCAGTATAGCGTAGCACATACTCACAATTCAGCTTCAAATTTTTTCAGAGGATAGGTAAGCGTCTTGTTTCTTATCAAGAACAACTTTGACTTAAATTACATGGATATGTAATTGTTTATAATAAGTTTTTGAAATATGTTCCCGGGAACGTGTTAAACAGCTTAATCGCTTTAAATAGATACAAATTGTAATCTATGCACAGGGTTTCGTCAAATTTACTTAATATATGTCGTGTATAATTTTTGTAACGATTCATATGAACAATCGGCTGTAAAGACACAAAGAATCTCATAAACGAGATAGTCAAAACTTGTACACTAGTTGGAAAAATGCTCGAAGAGCACTAAAAGTTATTGTATGCTTGCGTTTGTTCGAAGAGTCAAAAGTGGAGCACAAGCAGATTCAATAACTTTAATGCCGGCAATCAGTATCAAAATTTACTGATAAACATGTACATAATTTACCCATAACCAAACATATCTCCACCTTTTTTCATGGTGTGATGTAAGAAGGTTCCGAAGAGTATCTAGGTACTTACATATGTAAACACTCGATTTGTCTGATTTGTCATAAATCCACCAAGTAGAACATGACGACCTGCAAATAGGAATCACAATCAGACAGAACAAATCGTAAGAAAGCAATATTGGAAGTTGACTGACACAACCACTGCTTGGTGTTTTATCCGTCACAGAAGTGATGAAACCACAGGGGCAGCAACAAACTTCTGGGGGAAGTGGGTACGGATGGAATCAGACTTTACCCGATACATCATTCTAAGAACCACAAGCGTTTGTTCTGTTCAAAAAATTACCATTACTGACACAAAACCAAGAACTTTAGAGCAGCCAGTAAATGCCATTAATGTGTTTTAACCTAACGTGAAGATCTGGAAAGTTGAAAAATTATTATATAAATACCAAAAGATCATCAAACAAATACACGTTTTCTTCTTTACTGCGCTCATCTGTTTTTTGACGTCACGGAAGGAAGGGCCGCCTCCATTAAAATCCGCACTTGTGTCATGCTCTTAAGCGTCTTCCTTAATTCTTTAATCAAATCATCCCTAGTTAATTTACGGCCAGGATCAGATTCGGAACCCTGAATTGTTAATTTGGAAACAGATATTTAAATAAACCGTTGAGAAGCGTAGATAAGGTTTCGCAATGCCAGAACATAACCGAACTATGTCGATCTCCGCACTCAGACTTGAGGAAAACTTCAGAAAAATTCGAAAAACCGTATTTCTTCTTTTTAGAAGGAAGATCATCATGAAAATGTGAAAATGCATCTTTTTCGCTCTCGGTAATTATTTTTTGATCTATTATCTCGATGGAAGACTATTTGTAATTTATATTATGCACTTCGATATTTGAATCTAGGGAAATGCTTTGATGAATATCAAGACTACAATATCCGAATAAAATTAATACAGTTTAATTAACGATCAACAACAGCTGGTTCAAGAGAGCTAGAACTTTGTGAATCATATCCAGTGTTATACAAATATGTAATCGTACTTATTTCTATATGCCTAAAGTCTGTTTCATTTATCCGAGAGCTTTTCAGTAAATTTGCTTGAGCCTAAAGTAACTCGTCCTTTCTTATTAAGTGTGGGTGTTCGAGCTTATTGTAGCCGTATAGCAAAGAAACGTTTTTCAATAAAATTTTTTTGTGGCAAAATTTATTCTCGTCTTCTAACAGTTCAGTCAACATGCAGATAAAAGTCGCGTATTCAGCACATCTTAAGTTGACACTTTAAATACAGTAGACTAAAATTTTAAGAAGCGCTACGAACTCCTGCATAGCTCAGTGGTAAAACGTCTGCTTGACGTCAAAGCAACTCGGGTTCGATTCCAGCCGATAGCTGTTTATTTAGCACACTTACTGTAGTATACAAGCAATGTTTAAACGGTCTAGGACGTTTTGGCGACGCCGTTTTGGCGACGGCCATTTTGGCGCAGGCCGTTTTGGCGCCGGCCGTTTTGGCGCCGGCCGTCTTGGCAACGGCCGTTTTGGCGACGGCCGTTTTGGCGCCGGACTGAAAGTTTTCCTCAAAATTGGTGGGAATTAACGAGAAACTGTACAATGCGGCATCTTCGATCAAAACCTCTGTTGTGGTTTTAAACAATAAAAAATGGAAAGTAGAGTAGATGTCGCACATGGATGAACTCGAATTTTTCACTTTCTTTTAGTTCACCTAAGGCAGAATTGTGTAGCATCAAATTACCAATTTACCAAAGTAAAAAATCGATTTTTAGTAATTATATATCAAGGTAGGTAGGTACCTACATCATTGATAAAAACGATTTAGATCAAGCAATGGCCATGCTCATGCGCATTGGCACTCTATAAGTTTAAGTAATCAACTATAGTCTGTTTCACATAACTTGGTGCATGAATTTTAAGAATTTTTCTATATGTAAACCGATAGCGTACGATAAGTATAGATCAATTCAACGCAATTGCAGAAATTCTGGTTTACAACATCAAAGAATCGTGAACATAAAAGCACAAACTTATGTGAAACAGACTATAGGTAGGTATATGTAATCTGTTTCCCACAAGTTTGGGCATACGTTTTAAGAACTGCTTGAACAGTAGCTGACAGATTGCTAGATAATCATACGCAGCTACATGTAAAGTACACTACCCAACTACCTATACATATAATCATGCATGGACAGCACCAAAATTTCTGGTGGTCCGCTGGGTCAAAATCGCCAAAATTGCAATACGAAGCGCCAAAAATTTAATTCTGGGGTCCAGAGCGTACCTGGGCGTGGGGGTATGCACTCCCCAGAAGGCAAAATACCCAACGAAAAATGGCAAAAACCCAGCTACACTCCCCAGAATTTCATTTTTAAATTTTTTTGCTTTTTTCGGGTTTTTTTTATGCCAATCGATAGAGCTCGACGAGAAACGTTCAAAAATGGTGTTTTTTCGCCATAGCACCATTTTTAGGGCCAATATTTGACTTTGAAAAAATTTCGCATTCCCCCTGACCTTTAGAGCCGCCCACCTACGGTCCAGAGCACCTACGCCCATTCGTGATAACTACCTATGTATATATATGTAATAGGTACCTACCACCTATTATGAAACCGTAGTGTGCGAAATATGGAACAGGCTCCTGTTCTCACATTATTCCAGCAGTTTACAGTCAATTTGAGCACGTACATAAAGCTGAGACGAATTAACACTAATTTTTGACGCTTAATATCATCAATCAAGCAATATCCATTGGCTTATACCCCCAAACCCCCCAAGCCCATCTTGTATGTAGATCAGTCATTAGCCTCATAATTCCTTAAATTTTTCCGGCGCTTTGCGCCGAATAATAAATATTAATAACATTTACTTACTTCTTGCATTTTTTGCTCACCAAATATGTATAGTCTGTTTCACATAACTTTGTGCTTTTATGTTCATGATTCTAAGTTGTTGTAAACCAGAATTTCATGCACCAAGTTATGTGAAACAGACTATAGATATGCATGTGTATGTTAGCTCTCAGACTATTTCAATAGCAGAAATAGCTATGTATTTCAGCATATGTAGAATGCTAAAACAGTCTTTTTGAAGAAATTTCGAAGAAAATTTTAATTTGGCGCCAAAACGGCCGTCGCCAAAACGGCCGGCGCCAAAACGGCCGGCGCCAAAACGGCCGGCGCCAAAACAGCCGTCGCCAAAAAGGCGTCGCCAAAACGGCGTCGCCAAAACGTCCCATTTCGATTCTAGAGTGTTCTTTAATGATTACTGTAATGTTCTTTTGTAACAACATCCAAAAAATATTTTCTTTGGAAAATCACAACGTAATACAAGTATGTGTGTACATGTACATATCTATATTACATCGTGCAGCGATGGAACCTAGGACGGCTTGGATAACACCTCAGTCGGAGATGACACGATGATATTTTGATTTGGGCAAAACTTACTTGACTGATCAAACCATATTTGTTGTTTGGTGCGCAAAGAAGACAAAAGATCCGCATCTGGCGAATTCGGTTCGAGAAATTTGAGATGACCAGACCTACAGTACACCCGTAATTAAGGCCCGCATTGCAATCAATAGCGATCAAAAGCCGGTCTAGGACGTTTTTGCGACGCCGTTTTGGCGACGGCCGTTTTGGCAACGGCCGTTTTGGCGACGGCCGTTTTGGCGGCGGCCGCTTGGCGGCGGCCGTTTTGGCGACGGCCGTTTTGGCGCCGGCCGTTTTGGCGCCGAACTGAAAGTTTTCCTCAAAATTGCTGGAAATTAACGAGAAACTGTACAATAACTTTTTTTAACGCTCAAAGAACTAATGTTATTATTTTAATCAGATGTTGAATCATTTTTACAGAATCAGAGCAGAAATTTTTCGCAGACCTATGTAATTACTTGTACATATGTAAATTTATTCATATGCATGCATGCACGCACCTATAGTTCTGTTTCATTTATTGGAGAGCTTGTTAAATGAATTTAGTTCGCACAAATTAGGCTACAAAAGTGATATATAAGCATGACGCAGACTTGCCCCTCAGCAATGTCAAAAAGTCATCATACAACTCGATATATGTACTGTAATCTTTTCTCTCTCATTAGTTTAAAACACTTTAGAAGCCAGTTTAAACTTTTATAAAAGCTCTCGAACAAAATGAAACCGACTACACATATCATAATCTGTTACATTTTAGCTTTGAGATCTTTGAAAAATTGAAAGTGACTACAAAAGTATCTTTAAGCTGATACTCATAAAAAGTAGAATTGATTCAGAAATTAGAATGCCCAGGGCAAGGTTAAGGATCATGTAACGTGTAGTACCTACTATACATAGATAGCGAATCGGATGATCGGCATCTTCGATCAAAACCTCTGTTGTGGTTTTAAACAATAAAAAAATGAAAAGTAGAGTAGATGTCGCACATGGATGAACTCGAATTTTTCACTTTCTTTTAGTTCACCTGAGGCAGAATTGTGTAGCATCAAATTACCAATTAACCAAAGTAAAAAAATCGATTTTTAGTAATTATATATTAAGGTAGGTACGTACCTACATCATTGATAAAAACGATTTAGATCAAGCAATGGCCATGCTTATGCGCATTGGCACTCTATAAGTTTAAGTAATCAACTATAGTCTGTTTCACATAACTTGATGCATGAATTTTAAGAATTTTTCTATATGTAAACCGATAGCGTAGGATAAGTATAGATCAATTCAACGCAATTGCAGAAATTCTGGTTTACAACATCAAAGAATCGTGAACATAAAAGCACAAACTTATGTGAAACAGACTATAGGTAGGTATATGTAATCTGTTTCCCACAAGTTTGGCCATACGTTTTAAGAACTGCTTGAACAGTAGCTGACAGATTGCTAGATTATCATTAGTACCGGTTCCACCATTGGTGGGGTAGAGGTGCTCTTAGCGAGACATTTCTGCGAATAATCAAAGCCTGAAAAGTCTGAAACCCCTTCTTTGATAATCAAAGCCTGAAAAGAATGATACCTCCTAAAACGACTTGACGGATCAACCTTGCCACCCTTCTGAGCGACGAAAGTCTTGTAAGAGACGCCGCATACTTTGATTCACTTGTGATCACTTGAAAAGAAGCATTTATTTATACCTGCAAATTGGCGTTTACATTAAATACCATGCAGCACCTGAAGGAGCTTTTTCTATACCATGAATTAATTTTGTAATTGGCTTTTGAGACATTAATTGAAAAGGAGCATTTTTTAGAATTTCTATTTATACCTGCAAAATAGCTGCGAGAGTATTTATATTAAACTATTTACACTACATATGATACAGCAACAATTTTTGTGATTGACTTTTAAGACATCTGTTGAAATGAAACATTTTATGGAAATTTTATTTATACCTGCAAACCCGCTATGAGAGTACTTACATTAAACTATTTACATTAAATACCACACAGCACTTGAAGTAGCTTTTTCTATACCAAGAATTAATTTTGAAATTGACTTTTAAGACATTGTCGGTTGAAGCAGATGTACACCCCCAAAAAACAGTGATACCTGGGTAATTTGAGGTCGCTGATCGCGAAAATTATTATTTTCTCATGCAGGAGCTAAATTAAGATACTAGTCAGCTACTTGTTACAATTCAGACTTAAGTTCAGCTTAGTTATGTGCATTGTTAATGGCGCTAGCACTGCCAGCATATAAGCTAAGCTTCAGCAGTGAAATGTAGCGAGTGAATCAAGCTGCACCACTCTGCTTCAGCTTTAATTTTTTCTGGAACCATTATGAATCCTTAAAGCAATCTCCATTTAATAGCTGATTGCTAAAGCTTAGATAGCTGAGTTTACTTAAAACATTAGCTTAAAACGTTATTTTCCATCATCCATCACATTGTAAACTTCAAAAGTCTAAACCTAACTACCCATTGAGTGTAAAGCAATTCGGTTCGGACCAGTTTGTAGCCTTTGAATCTTAATACATTTGTATGTTCTGAAGCAGCTTTTTCTATACCAAGAATTAATTTTGTAATTGGCTTCTCAGACTTCAGTTGAAAAGAAGCGTTTTTCAGAATTTATATTTATACCTGCAATTCGGCTTTGATAATTTTTGTGATTGATTTTTAAGACATCAGTTGAAAAAAAGCATTTTAAGAATTTTTATTTATACCTGCAAACCCGCTATGAGAGTACTTATATTAAAATATTTACATTAAATACGATACAGCACCTGAAGAAGCTTTTCCTATACCAAGAATTAATTTTGTAATTGGCTTTTGAGATATTGTCGGCTGGAGCAGATGTACACCCCCAAAAACCAAAGATAGCTGAATCATTTGAGGTCGCTGATCACGAAAATTGTATTATTTTCGCATGCAGGGCTAAATTAAGATACTGGTTAGCTACTTGTTACAATTCAGACTTGTGTTCAGCTCACTTAAGTACATTTATAATGGCGCTAGCACTGCCAGCACATAAGCTAAGCTTCAGCAGTGGAATGCAGCGAGTGAAGCAAGCTGCATCCCACTGCTAAGGCTTTAATATTTTTCTGGAACAATTATAAAACCCTAAGCAATTTCCATTTGGTAGCTAATCACTAAAGCTTAGATAACTCAGTTCACTTGAAACCTAAGCTCATGATGCCAGTGTCAGAATGAAACAACGTAAATACTTATCTAACAATTAAGTAATTTGAGTTTTCAGTGGGATGGCTTAGTCGATAATGCAATTATTATCAATGAGAAAGTTGTATGTTCGAGCCTCAGTGACTCTAAAATATTCATAAAGAAAGCGATAATTGTGAAAGAAAATGGCTAAAATCTGGATGGAATCATAATCAAATAGTACCCACCCAATGCATAAGTAATCTTCATTCAGCTCATAGATAAAAAAATGTAATATTCATGATCATGGTGACCTCAAATCACCTGAAAATCTCTAGTTTTCAGGATGTCATACATCTGCTCCAAGAATAACCATTTTTTCATTCCATACGTAGGTAAATACTTAAAAGTGGCAAGAAAGAAATGGAACTTATGTTAAATAAATGCTGCGTAAAGTACGATACGCAAGACATTGAAAATTGAAAATTTTGTTAGGACAGCTATTTTAAATAACACAACAAAACATCACTACTAAAATGGCATAAAGAGTAGGTAATCTGCATAAATAACTTGAAAATTGCAGAGATAGTTCTTACTTTTAATTCAAATATGTAGATACCTAATCTATGTAGCAGCTAGAGCGCATATGGTCTAAACAATAGACGATGCTGTTTCTACAACTATAAGAAACAATCATAATTTTACTTATAAAAATTAAAAGTCTGTCACTTTTTGCTAACTCGTGGTATAAATAAATGCTTCTTTTCAAGTGATCACAAGTGAATCAAAGTATGCGGCGTCTCTTACAAGACTTTCGTCGCTCAGAAGGGTGGCAAGGTTGATCCGTCAAGTCGTTTTAGGAGGTATCATTCTTTTCAGGCTTTGATTATCAAAGAAGGGGTTTCAGACTTTTCAGGCTTTGATTATTCGCAGAAATGTCTGCTAAGAGCACCTCTACCCCACCAATGGTGGAACCGGTACTAATATCAGGCTTTTTATTAGATAACCGATGGTCACTAAATATATTCCCAATGTATTTTCTAATTTTTTTTTAACTCAGACGGTTGCATATGTGCACTTGCTCCTTGTTTGACAACAATTTCTTATTGATCAAGACAATGGGCTGTTGGGAGGTGGGGCTTTTGGGATTGGTGGGGCTGTTGGGATTATTGGTGGGGCTGTTGGGATTATTGGTGGGGCTGTTGGGACAGTGGAGCTGTTGGGACTGGTGGGGTTGTTGGGATTTTTGGTGGGGCTGTTGGGACGGTGGGGCTGTTGGGATGGTGGACTGTTGGGAATGGGGGGCTGTTGAGATTGGTGGGGCTGTTGGGATTGGTCGGGCTGTTGGGATTGGTGGGGCTGTTGGGATTGGTGGGGCTGTTGGGATTGGTGGGGCTGTTGGGATTGGTGGGGCTGTTGGGATTGGTGGGGCTGCTGGGATTGGTGGGGCTGTTGGGACTGGTGGGGCTGTTGCGGATTGGTGGGGCTGTTGGTATTTTCGGTGGGGCTGTTGGGACGGTGGGGCTGTTGGGATGGTGGGGCTGTTGGGTCGGTGGGGCTGTTGGGATTGGTGGGGCTGTTGGGATTATTGGTGGGGCTGTTGGGATTATTGGTGGGGCTGTTGGGATTATTGGTGGGGCTGTTGGGACAGTGGAGCTGTTGGGACTGGTGGGGTTGTTGGGATTTTGGTGGGGCTGTTGGGACGGTGGGGCTGTTGGGATGGTGGGCTGTTGGGAATGGTGGGGCTGTTGAGATTGGTGGGGCTGTTGGGATTGGTGGGGCTGTTGGGATTGGTGGGGCTGTTGGGATTGGTGGGGCTGTTGGGATTGGTGGGGCTGTAGGGATTGGTGGGGCTGTTGGGATTGGTGGGGCTGTTGGGATTTTTGGTGGGGCTGTTGGGACGGTGGGGCTGTTGGGATGGTGGGGCTGTTGGGTCTGGTGGGGCTGTTGGGATTGGTGGGGCTGTTGGGATTGGTGGGGCTGTTGGGATTGGTGGGGCTGTTGGGATTGGTGGGGCTGTTGGGATTTTTGGTGGGGCTGTTGGGACGGTGGGGCTGTTGGGATGGTGGGGCTGTTGGGAATGGGGGGCTGTTGAGATTGGTGGGGCTGTTGGGATTGGTCGGGCTGTTGGGATTGGTGGGGCTGTTGGGATTGGTGGGGCTGTTGGGATTGGTGGGGCTGTTGGGATTGGTGGGGCTGTTGGGATTACTGGTGGGGCTGTTGGGATCATTGGTGGGGCTGTTGGGACTGGTGGGGCTGTTAAGGATTTGTGGAGGGGCTGTTGGGATTTTTGGTGGGGCTATTGGGACGGTGGGGCTGTTGGGACTGATGGGGGTTGTTGGAACGGGTGGGGCTTTTGGAACTGGTGGGGCTGTTAAGACGGGTTAGGCTGCTGGGATTTTTGGTGGGGCTGTTGGAACTGGTAGGGCTGTTAAGATGGGTGGGATTGCTGGGATTTTTGGTGGGGCTGTTTAGACTGGTGGGGCTGTTGGGATTGGTGGGGCTGTTGAGACGGGTGGGGCTGTTGAGACGGGTGGGACTGTTGGGATTTTGGAAGGGCTGTTGGGACTGGTGGGGGTTGTTGGGACGGGTGGGGCTGTTGGGACTGGTGGGGCTGTTGAGATTTTTGGTGGGGCTGTTAGGACGGTGGGGCTGTTGGGACTGGTGGGGTTTGTTGGGACGGGTGGGGCTGTTGGGACTTTTGGGGCTGTTAAGACGGGTGGGGCTGTTGGAATGTTTGGTGGGGCTGTTAGGACCATGGGGCTGTTGGGACGGTTGGGCTGATGGGATTATTGGTGGGGCTGTTGGGACTGGTGGGGCTGTTGGGACGTGGTGGGGCTGTTGGGACTGGTGGGGGCTGTTAAGACGCGTGGGGCTGTTGTGATTTTTGGTGGGGCTGTTGGGACGGTGGGGCTGTTGGAATTATTGGTGGGGCTGTTGGGACTGGAGGGGGTGGTTGGGACGGGTGAGGCTGCTGGGATTTTGGTGGGGCTGTCGGGACGGTGGGGCTGTTGGGACGGGTGGGGCTGTTGGGGTTTTTGGTGGGGCTGTTGGGACGATGGGGCCGTTGGGATGGTGGGGCTGTTGGGACGATGGGGCTAATGGAACGGTGGGGCTGTTGGGATTGGTGGGGCTGTTGGAATTGGTGGGGCTGTTGGGATTGGTGGGGCTGTTTGGATTATTATTGGGAAGATGGGGCTGTTGGACTGGTGGGGCTGTTAAGACGGGTGGGGCTGTTGGGATTTTAGGTGGGGCTGTTGGGACGGTGGGGCTGTAGGGATTGGTGGGACTGTTGGAACGGATGGGGCTGTTGGGATTATTGGTGGGGCTGTTGGGACGGTGAGGCTATTGGGATTAGTGGGCTGTTGGGATTGGTGGGGCTGTTGGGATTACTGGTGGGGCTGTTGGGATTGTTGGTGGGGCTGTAGGGATTGGTGGTGGGGCTGTTCGGATTATTGGTGTGGCTGTTGGGACTGGTGGGGTTTGTTGTGACGGGTGGTGCTGTTGGCACATTGGGCTGTTGGGACGGGTGGGGGTATGGGGATTTTTGGTGGGCTGTTGAGACGGGTGGGGCTGTTGGGACTGGTGGGGCTGATGGGATTTTGGTGGGGCTGTTGGGACGGTGGGGCTGTTGGGACTGGTGGAGGTTGTTGGGATGGGTGGGGCTGTTGGGACTGGTGGGGCTGTTAAGACGGGTACAGCTGTTGGGATTTTTGGTGGGGCTGTTGGGTAGGTGGGGCTGTTTGGGATTATTGGTGGGGCTTTTGGAACTGGTGGGGGTTGTTGGGACAGGTGGGGCTGTTGGGATTTTTGGTGGGCTGTTGGGATAGTGGGGCTGTTGGGACGAGTGGGGCTGTTGGGATTTTTGGTGGGCCTGTCGGGACGGTGGGCTGTTGGAAAGGTGGGGCTGTTGGGACAAAGAATTGTTGGGACGGTGGGGCTGTTGGGATCGGTGGGGCTGTTGGGATTATTGGGGCTGTTGAGATTATTGGTGGGGCTGTTGGGACGGTGGGACGGGTGGGGCTGTTGAGATTTTTGGTGGGGCTGTTGGGACAATGGGGCTGTTGGGACTGGTGGGGCTAGTTGGGACAGGTGGGGATGTTGGGATTTTTGGTGAGGCTGATGGGACGGTGGGGCTGTTGGTACTGGTGGGGGGTTGTTGGGACGGGTGAGGCTGTTGGGACTCGTGGGGCTGTTGGGACGGGTGGGGCTGTTGGAATTATTGGTGGGGCTGTTGGGACGATAGGGCTGTTGGGACGGTGGGGCTGTTGGGACTAGTGGGGCTGTTGGGACGGGTGGGGCTGTTGGGATTATTGGTGGGGCTGTTGGGACGGTGGGGCTGTTGGGACTGGTGGGGCTGTTGGGACGGGTGGGGCTGTTGGGATTTTTGGTGGGGCTGTTGGGACGGTGGGGCTGTTTTCGGGAACTGTTGGGGGTTGTTGGGACGGGTGAGGCTGTTGGGATTTTCGGTGGGGCTGTCGAGACGGTGGGGCTGTTGGGATGGTGGGACTATTGGGACGGTGGGGCTGTTGGGTATTTTGTTGTGGCTGTTGGGACGGTGGGGTTGTTGGGACGGTGGAGCTGATGGGACTGGTGGGGCTGCTGAGACATCACCCGCAAGTGCCTATTGCTTGAATCAGCCTCTTTTTTCGGTTGGTCTATTGATAGTGGGTCTTCCAGCAGTTTTTTCCGGTGGGTCTACCTTTTTACGTACCTACCTGTTAACTAAATGCGCACTGATTATCTGATACGCGCCGTAACAATCATACCAACATAATACACGCGCTGATAATATAACACGGATACCTAAGGCACGCGAGTACCTATTGCTCGAATCAGCCTCTGTTTTTGGTGGGTCTATTGATAGTGGGTCTTCCAGCAGTTTTTTCTGGTGGGTCTATACCTACCTGTTACATTAAATGCGCACTGAGTCGGTAATACGCGCAGTTGCACTCAAACTAACATAGCACGTGCGCTGATAACATAACACGGATACGTAATGCACACAAGTGCTTATTGCTTAAATCAGCCTCTATCAGGCCGATCTCCCTGCGCTTAAATCAGCCTCTATTAGGCCTAATCGTCTCGACCTACGTTATCGTCTTCAATGACGTTTAGCTTTTGAAGCTTAATAACTCTCTTAATACTCAACTTCAAAACTAATAAAAAAACCGTTTTGAGACAAAAACATTCTCTTTCTGATAGTATAAATTTTATTGCTATCCGGCCCAAATTGCGGAGAATAGTCGAAGCTGGCGCAAAAAAAGCAGTAAAAAAGGGTAAAAAATGCGAAAAATAAAGAACTATTGGTCGAATGCGGAAAAAAACGGCCGCATCATCTACATTAGGTACCCCATCTTTTAAAAAAACCCCATAAAAAAATACCCACTGGTTCAGGTGCTAGCTCTGACAGAACAATTTGCTGACCTGGGCTAATATATAGAGACGCACGAAGTGCACTTCCCTCAACGTGACGTCACGCTAGACTTTAACACTACGTCACGGACGTCTTCTAAGAGGTGCGACGCACTTCCGTGCGTCTCACAATACGCAGCTACATGTAAAGTACATACCCAACTACCTATATATATATATATATATATATATATATATATATATATATATATATATATATATATATATATATATATATATATATATATATATATATATATATATATATATATATATATATATATATATATATATATATATATATATATATATATATATATATATATATATATATATATATATATATATATATATATATATTATATATATAATCATGCATGGACAGCACCAAAATTTCCGGTGGTCCGCTGGGTCAAAATCGCCAAAATTGTAATACGAAGCGCCAAAAATTTAATTCTTGGGTCCAGAGCGTACCGGGGCATGGGAGGTATGCACTCCCCAGAAGGCAAAATACCCAACAAAAAATGGCAAAAACCCAGCTACACTCCCCATAATTTCATTTTTAATTTTTTTTTGGTTTTTTTCGGGTTTTTTTTGATGTCAATCAATAGAGCTCGACGAGAACCGTTCAAAAATGGTGTTTTTTCGCCATAGCACCATTTTTAGGGCCAATATTTGACTTTGAAAAAATTTCGCACCCCCTGACCTTTAGAGCCGCCCACCTACGGTTCAGAGCACCTATGCCCATTCGTGATAACTACCTATGTATATATATATATATATATATATGTTAGGTACCTACCACCTATTATGAAACCGTAGTGTGCAAAATATGGAACAGGCTCCTGTGCTCACATTATTCCAGCACTTTACAGTCAATTTGAGCACGCATTATTGTAGCATTGTAGCATTGTATTTGTAGCATTGTAGCGTTGTAGTATCGTTGTAGCATTGTAGCATTGTTGTAGCATTGTAGATTACATCGTTGTACATACATACAATGCTACATCGTTGTAGCATTGTAGCATCATTGTAGCATTGTAGCATCGTACATTGTAGCCATATATTGTAACAATGTAGCCATACATTGCTCTTAGCTCATACTTTAATTATGATAAGAAGCATTGTGATAATCTATCAAAGCGTGACTATGAAATCCTCAGTAATCTGTCAAAAGACAAGAATATCATTGTCCTAAAGGCAGATAAGGGTAACCAAGTTGTAATTTTGAACAAAGATGACTACATTAGGAAGTTGAATGATGTCTTGAATGATACCTCAAAGTTCAAAGTCATTGACTGTAATCCTTGTCAGTTTATACGCTCAGTTCAGAAACGCATATCAGCCCATATACTGAAGGTTCATAAGCAGAATGGACTATCTGCTGATGTGTATAAAAGTATAAATCCTGTAGGATGCAGTTATGGCAGACTATATGGCTTGCCTAAGACCCATAAGAGAGATGCTCCTCTAAGACCGATCTTATCAGCCATCAACACTCCAGCTTATAAGTTGGCTAAGTATTTTGTGCCGATCCTGCAAGACATAAGTACAAATGAATACACTTTATGTGACACTGGTAGTTTCCTGACAAGACTTAAGGCTTTTACATTCAAAAGCCATCATTTTATGGCTAGTCTTGATGTTCAAAAGCTTGTTCACTAATATTCCACTCAATGATACCATTGATATATGTATTAGGAAACTATTTGATGATCAAAATGTCATGTTAGCAAATAACATGAATTGTCATCAATTCAAACTGCTTCTAGAACTTGCAGTTAAAGAGTGTTACTTTACGTGCAATGGTAAAATCTATCAACAGATAGATGGTGTTGCTATGGGTAATCCGCTTGGCCCAGTTCTTGCCAACATTTTCTTGAGCTATCATGAAACTAAGTGGCTCAGAGACTGCAATATAAAGATCAGACCCAAGTTTTATGTACGTTATTTTGATGACACATTTGTAGTGTTTTCTGACAGAAATCAGCCAACTAAGTTCTGTGATTACATGAATCAGCAACATCCTACTATGAAGTTCACATTTGGAACTAAATGTAACAAGAAATTAAATTTCCTTGATGTTCTTGTTGAAAGGAAGTCCGATGATATTGTGACATCATCATATCAGAAACCTACATTTTCTGGCCTTTATGCCAAATTGTCTAGCTTCATTCCTTTTGCCTATAAAGTTGGTTTAATGAGGTAACTTGTGAGTCGCATTTACATGATTTGTAACTCATATCAGACTTTTGTCTCTGATATTGACAAGCTGAAGCAGACTCTACTGCAAAATGAGTATCCCCTTGGCTTGATTGATAAGGTCATATCAGACTTTATGACAAAGGTGTATAATAAGAGTGATAAAATAAAAGTCGGTTGTGATAAATTATGCTATTCTCTTGTTTTGCCTTACACTGGTGTGCATGGCTACAATGTACGCAGCAGAATTCTAAAGCTTATATCTGCATTTTACCCTCAGATTAGAGTAAGGTTTGTTTACAAACCTGTCATGTGTATAAGCCGGTTTTTCAAGAACAAGGATGCTGTACCTGCTAAGCTACTCTCAAATTTAGTATATAAGTATACGTGTTCTAGCTGTATGGCTAGTTACATTGGCGAAACTCGCTGACATTTTGGGAGTAGAATTGCAGAGCATACTGGCATCTCATTTGCTACACGAAAGCCAATACAGGGTGATAGCTTATCTGCTATTCACAAACATATCTCAAATAGCAATCTTTTAATTACATCAGATTGCTTCAAGGTTATTAGTCGAGCATCCAACTCTTTTGATCTTTGAATCAAGGAGTCGTTATACATAGCACGTGATCATCCTATTCTCAACAATAATGTTTCATCATATCCTCTAAATTTTGTTTTTAATTCACTAAAATCCCACCTTTTTCATTTTCTTATAGTTTAAGATCTTTTATAATTCTCTTCATAATTTAATGGTGTGTTTAAACTTTAAGTTTCTCTTGGTTTACAACTCTCGCTTAACAAGCTCATTTTTCAAAACTGATACAACTCTACTTATCAAAAATTTAAAGAGACATAATTTGTTTCTAATAGTATCTTTCGAATTTATATACATTTTCAATAAAATCAATAACGGACAGCTGTAAATTTTGAAATATGGAAGAATAAATATTATCAATAATAATAATAATAATACTAATAATGATAATAATAATTAATAGTAATAATAATAATAATAACAACAACAACAATATTATTAATAATAATAATAATAGTAATAATAATAATAATAATAGTAATAATAGTATTAATAATAATAATAATAATAAAAATAATAATAATAATAATAATAATGATAATAACAATGAAAATGATAAGAATAATAATAATAATAATAATATTAATATTAATAATAATAATAATAATAATAATAATAATAATAATAATAATAATAATAATAATAATAATAATAATAGTAATAGTAATAGTAATAGTGATAATAATAATAATAATAATAATAATAATAATAATAATAATAATAATAATAATAATAATAATAATAATAACAATAACAATAATAATAATAATTAATATTATTCACATATTTCTTTCATGTAATTATTTCCTACATTTTAAGTTTTAAGGGGATACCCTAGCCAGAGCCACATGATGAGTCGATGCATTTGAAATACAATTACCTCACAGTGAGCTTATGTGCTATACGTACGCATTAAAAGTTGAAGGATGCATCTATTTTTTCTGACTGACCCAGCTTACATAGGGGTATGGCTATGTAACATTCTAATGCGAAAAATTGTAAGCAATTTTATAGTTCTAAAGCACGTACACGTCATAGTTCCCCAATTAAATTGATATTGGTTATAGGTACCTGAATTTAACAACTGTTCATATAGTATCTGATAATGCACAGTAAAGGGAATGGCACGTACGATCGTGCAATCAGCCACACATTTCGTAGACGCAGGTATAGCACCTTTTGATAATTTATCTTGTTAATCGCAATTTTTGATATTACGAATAGTGCTCGATAAGAAACGTTGGAAAATGGTGTTTTTTCGACATAACACCATTTCTAAGGTCATTTTTGACCTTTGACAAATCTTGCATCCCCCAGAATTTTGGTGCTGCCCACCTATGCCGACTACCCCTGCCAAATATTCAAATTACTACATTATTGGCCACAATAATTTACAGTGTGCAAATGTCAAGGACATTCACGCATGCAAGAAGATCTGTTTGTACAATCCAAACAAAACTTAAAACAACAATCTCCACTCAGGAAATTTCGTCTCTATTAACAAAAGGCATGTTGCAAATACTACTACAACGCATAATAATAAAATAAATCTCGCAATACCACTAATACTAGACTTCTTTTTGCTTTTCAATTGTAGTCGTTTCAGTTGCACGCGTTTAAATGATTTGTAGTTTCCTGTATGTCAAACTCTTAAGAATAGAAAAAACTCAATTTAGGAAAGATAAAAGGCTATAGCAGACTTAAAAGACACTGAAATTTTTAGAGGGCGAAAAGCACGTTGATAATGTATACGAGGCCCGTATGCAATGATTGCATTGTTTTTGGTCTTTCTGTACATTAGACACAAAAGTTTACAGCCCATATGCAATAACTGCATCGATTTTGCTCTTTCTGTACAGTTAGGTGCAAGAGTTTACAGTCATCCTGCTAAAACGAAGCACGAAGCAAAAGGCTACAAGTACTTTACAGAATTGTAATAATTAGTTACAAGCTAATTATTTAAATGTGTAAGTTTTGTCGCCGTCTTCTAATATTTCTCCTTTCAAGGCTCTTACCTAAAAAACGCCCGGCGCAAGGGTCGTCGAGTGCTTACAGAATCATACAATTTATGGAATAAATGTTATTCTCAAAAATCTAATTATTTTCAAATTTTGACTGGATATTCAGCTTTCAAAGCATAGATACTAGGAGGAAAATTACCGAAATTTCTCTTGCCAATTCAGCATTCCATGCGACTATGGCTTTCTGATCACATTGTTTCATTGACTGAATTATAATCACAAGTCGTGACCATCCAGCTGCGCGAAATTTACCTGAGCATGCATCACTGATGTGCTACAGATCAAGGTTGATAGAGTTAATAAGCGTAAAATCCACATATTTGATTTCAAGACGGTCATTTCTAGGGCCGTTGAAACGTCCGATGCCGGAATAATAATAATAGAGGCCGTTAACAAAAAATTATTACTAGGTTTTATTCAATTTTATATGAAAATCCCATTCAATCAGATATCTTTCGAGTCTTCTATTCCTATTTGTGATAGTAGAAATAGATTATTTTTGGACCCGAATATTCCGATGGCGTATTAACATATTTTCTTCTTATAGAGATATTAGCTTTTCCTGGTTCAAATAATATGGTATATAGTAATGTTTTAAAATTATAGATACCGAATTATAAGATTTAAAATTTATGCTAATTATTTAAATCAATTTAGCTTAGTTTTTTCTCAGGATGCGCATTGTTTAGAGCTATTATGCATTTTCGTTGCATGGACCGATCGAATTGCACATAAGATGGAGTAGGCTTAGTACAAAGGTTTCCCATTTCTAGACGGACAGTTGTAAACTTATGAAAAATTCAGTAATAACGTGAGAATCATAGATACATTATAGTTATGTACTTATAAGACAGAACGAATGATAACAGTACAACCTCTAGTCTTAGTGTTTGTGTTTTTACTCGAAAAACTAAATTTGCTTAAATATTGGCAACCAAACTTAACTGAGTTATTAACTCATCTCGTGTTTGTACAATTCTACTGAAGTTATTGTCTAATCACGGACGATTTTACGAAAAATCGTAGTAATTTTGCGTTTTTAATTAAATTTTTGGTTTAAGAGAGTCGAATTTTTGCGCTTCGCGCCCTGCTCTTTTTTCGTTGATAATTTTCTCAATTAAATCAAATTCTTTTAACTTCTTAAATTTTTTCGGTTTTTATGCTTTAGAAAGAACGGCTCCAAACATAGAAAGAGTATTGTTGACGTCTTAACAACCATTTTTGATCCTAAAAAATCCACCTTCAAGAGTTTTTTTAGGGGCTGACATGTTGAACACGAATGCAAGGAACCCTTGTGAATCACACTTTTAAAATGCTGGCGGACCAGTTCCTCAATTCCCAAAACAACCCGCCTCTAAATACAAGTGACAAACATAGAACTATTAATCGCCTTTGCGTTAAAAACACCGCTTTTATACTCAATGGTTAAGTGACAAGGATTGGATACCCTAATAATCATTTATAAAATTCATGAGGAGTAAAATAGAATATAAACCCGAACATTCATTGTTATTTATCTTTGGCAACTCGTGACGTACTCTACGTTCCTACTAGCCCAAAGGTTACCCATTTAATTTAAAAAATATGTTTATTACATAAGTTTCGTTTAAAAATTCCACATACTTGTATTTTGAACAGATAGAGTAATTAATTATGCGTCTTACGAGCGGAACAATGCAAAATTTAGAAACGTGGTCGCGGAATTCTAAATACTAATCTCGTTGAAAAACCTGTCGGAAATGTTAGTGACCGTAATCTGATAATCATGACGTCAATAAAATCTTCGACGACGTCACCAAAATGTGCTTTTAGGGGAGGTAAATCGGATGCAATCTCATCGTGCTTTAACTTATTTTTTTTGCAATAAAATAAAAGAAGTGGAACCTTCAACCTTATTCTGAAGAATGGATTAATTAAGTATGTATTATTGTAAAGAATAAAAACTTTGATCGATTTAATAAAATAAAATAATATTAATTTGATGACTTTCAATTTTCCTCTACATTTAATACGCCTGATGCCGCAAAGCAGATTTTACTTAATTTTTAAAATCTGTTTTGTTCGTTTGTAGGAGTGGGAGTGAGTGTGAGGTATACGTTAGTGGGTGTAGGGCGTTTTTGTGTATAAATTGTATGTGAGTGTGTGCTGGTGTGTTCGTCTTGTATGGAATCTGTCTAGAGTGTTTTTCGTTTGAAGTGTATAATAGAAAAAGGCTTCGGCTTCTAAATTAATATTAAGAATATAATTCATAATATTTAAGTAGATTTATTTCCTATTTTCTATCGCCGGAAATAACATTCGGACAAAATTTTTAGAGCGAATTTTTTAATTTTCAAACTACTTCCAATTTTATATAGAAATCGAGAAATTTCATCTCAATAAATTTAGAATTAGGGGCCGAAAATATTGTTAAGGGAAGTTTCATTGATCCTTTTGGTACGCGAAACTAGAACTTCTCGTGTAGGAATCAGTGGATTCTACCTATTAATAACTAATGACTAATGCGAATCCATACGTAAAGTTTTCATGAAACATTTTTACAAAGTCTAGCTTGATTATTCCAGAATTTGAATAAAAATTTACGAAAAAACTAATTAAAGCGATTTTATTACTCGCGATTTTCCATCGTGCTCTCTTATCATGTTATTTTTGCGCATTAGGTTTTTAAAAATTTTTGATTAGGTTATTCAGTTTCGCGAATCATAATTTAAGCATGCTATTGGGTGAGACGGGGATTCGATCCTCTCTGAATGACCTCTAAAACTAGAAAAACCGCCGACCTATGCCCCATAGATTTTATAGTATCCTAGAAATCCTCGAAAGCTTTTGCTTTTTTATGCATTCACGACCTTTTAGCTCAAAGTATGAAAGGTATATTTAAATTATTTTATTATATCTTGTCAAATTTATGTTTAGAATTGTTTCACTTTTTCGAGAAAAAAAGTGCATCTTCAAAAACGTTCAAAAAGCGTTTTTTACGCTAGCTAATCACAACACAAGCCCATAAAACATTGCGAAAATTTTTGAGTTGTCTCTCAAAATAATTACGTCGAAGTGATACACGAGTTTTACAGAAAAAAGCGTTTGCTCCTCATCTTTAATCAAATACCTATGCAATGTCGATAAGATTTTGATGAAATCTAAAAATTGTACCAATAACAATACAGAACGAACACGCGATCAAGCGCTATGCTCGACTTACCTCAAGTGAAACGATTCCGCTGTTACAATTCGTTGAAATACAGTCTCCGATTGGGTAAGTTTTACAGATATCCAAAATTTTCGCGCGGTTAATTAATGATAACGCATTTTTTATTACAAGGTTCTTTACACAAAGGTATACGCAGTGAACGCCTAATCGTGAAGCTTTTGTTATTTTGAAACAAAAGCGTATAACTCATGCGTAACAACCATTCTTGATGGTTTGAACGCTTATGTCGTCGAGGTCATTTCGACAACTGAACACGTGACATTTTTGTATAAAATCCAAAAATTTAATTCTATTTGGCAGAGATTTCCAAGTTATCGCGGATTACGGTTGATTTATTTTTGGAGTATTGCGTTCTTCTGAAAATTTCATTCTGCAATATAATCATACGTAGTAAGCGGACTTTTGAATTTCATCATAGAAAATGAGAATTTTTCCGAACAGTAGGCTGAAATGATAAAAAATCAAAAACTATCGATAAGATGCCTGAAAATGATCAGAAACGTTGGAATAACGCAGTTTTTACGGAATTTTAGTCATTATATCAGTTTCTGGGTCATTTTGGTCATTTTGGCCCTAAACCATCTGTCGTTCTAAAGCAGCGCAATGGAGTTCCTCTATTTTTTATTTACAATAATGTAAGCTTTGCAAGTTTAGGCTCATGAAACTTCTCAGTTTTAGAATAAAAGCAGTGTGCACATGTTCCTCTGCTTGGAATGAAACGAATGTTTCTTTCAAAAAAAATGTTCAAAAAATATGACGGAAATCTGTGGTGCTTAAAAATCAGGATTATGTTATCAGATAGGCCAGATTCTTGTCAAATAAAATTATGATCACATTCTGGGGGAGAAAAGAATTTCAAAATTGAGATGAAAGTTAAAATTTTGATTTATTATACATAATAAAATCGTTAAAAATTACCAAAAATTTAATTCAGGGATCGGATGCTCGCTTTTCATTTCAATTTCTTCCCAGTCTCCCACACTCATGTGTGCCCAAACTAATTAGAATTATTCATATGTTCTTTTGATCCGTTTTGTCCCGACTTTTGTTATTTCTGCAAAATTTTAATTCAATTTACGTCTCGGAAAGATTCAGAAGCGAAAGAGTGACAGTGATCACTCGATTCATTTTACGATATTCATATTTCAGGATAGCATACCTGGGCGTGGGAGTTTGGGGTATGCTACCCCGATAAATCAAAATACACTAACCGAAACCGAAATAACCCCTCAGTATTCAATTTTTTCAAAATTTTTCTTGTTTTTTTCTCGCAATTTTTTTGAAGTCAATGGATAACGCTCGATGAGAAACGTTGAAAAATGATTTATTGTTTCCGCTATATCGCCATTTTGGGTCATTTATTTTACCTTTGAAAAAATCTTGCACCCCACCAGAACTTTGGTACCGCCCTTATGGGGGAGTGTTTTAAATGATAGAATTTCCATTTTTACTTATAGGATATCCATTTTTTCTGCTTAATTTGTCCGGTGTATTTCAATTACAATGATCAAGTTACGTTCCCGACCGTTGTTCTGATCATATTTTGCTCTGACTACCGTGCAAATCGGCTATGCACAGTTAAACTTTAGTGCCGGTTGGGGCAAGAGGGCAGCCGGTTGGCCTACTAAATCAGACTGGCGAATTTCCCCGAAATTTTACAGCCAATTGAAATCGAATTCGTTGCGAGAATTGGTCGAAAGATATGCGGTAATTTATAGTTTTTGCAACGACTATAAGAGTGAACTGAGGAGCCTGGATGGGGGCTGAAAATTCAAAAAAATCGTGAAAAGGTCAAAACTTAAATTCTTAGGGTCCACCATAATTTGCGTGGGGGTATTTCAGAATCTCAGGGTCTTTCCGTCCTACCAATTAAGAAGGTGCGGAGTCACCATCATCCTACTATAAAACTCATTCGAATGCACGCAAATAAAATGATGCCGGTTGTCAATTGCTGATTCAGAAATTTTGCCTCTTTCACGTACAAGATTGAACCGATTAAGATTTAAGAAACGTACAGTTCATATCATCATCACCCTTTATTGGTGACGCGGCCATTTTGGCCGAAATCCTTTAGAATACTTTTATTTGTCGATCTAAAAAATGCTATGTTGCGTCAGGAGACATGATTGAAATATTTTGAAAAAAAATGTTTTTTGGACAAGTGCATGAAAAGGCGCAAATTCGAATAATCTAAAAACTCACAGTTGAGTGGTTCGTTCAAGCTTTCAAATTCATGCAATAGAGCAGTTATTATTCACAAGCTGCCTGTCGGGTTTTTAGTTCTCTTTTCTACGGTCTTAAGCCGTATTTTGTTTAAAATTATTAAATTTAAGATGTCTAGAAAATCGCGTGAGAGATATGTTGTGGGGTTAACTAGTCGAGAAAGCTGAAAATGCCTAGAAACTTTTAGCTAGACTCTGGATTAGATTATTACAGAAAAAATTGAGGTTTTGTTCTGATCGTAAGTTTTACCACCACTGTTGAAAGTGTGCGCTGGATAGCCTCGTTATATACAGATATGGTTTTCTGTTAGATGTAAACAGTGGGGAAAAAATCAAGAAAACGTGTAGTAAAAATGAGAAAATTCTTTATTTGGAAAAGTGGTATTTATTAAAAAAAATAGAGTGAAAACTTTTTTACGCAATTCTATGACCAAACAATTGAATTTTTTCGTGTCTCTGCTGCGTCATATTGAAAAATGGCTTAAATTTGCACACAATCATTCAATATATTATGAGTAAGAGAAATTCGAAAGTAGAAAAATGAACCAATTTCGCTCATTGTTGCGGGCTAAGCTCATTCTTACTACTTCAATAATTTCGGAAAGCACGAAACTCGCTTTTGCTTCAATTTCAAATTTTGTATCAAGTTTAAATTTTTAATTTTAATATTTTGTGAATAATTCATGTATGCACTAATGCGTTGCCAAATGCTAAAACTCCAACCAGTTTATCTTCTCAGAGAACAACAAGTACATGTAAATGTAGATTTTCTTTTCATTTCAAGTAGGATAATTCTACCGATTTCACTTCTCTTTTCTGTTGGATAAGTCAAAAAATTTACTTGTACATAATTGTGAAAGTGTCTCTTGTTTGTCTTACAAGTTTTAAAATTTCACTTTTACATTTTCAATGTTTCTTCAATTTAGGAAAGTGCATAGAAAATGATGCATCAGAAAATGTGCAAATGATTTGTTTCATCGATTGGAGGAGATAAGAATCGCATGATATAAAGCATCATGGTGAATGCGAGTGTGTACATAGACAATTGTGCATGTTTGTAATAAAGGCATGTTAATAAGAAGAGCTATAACGTTTGAATGTGAATGTTACCTCATGCACCTACGCTTGAAGCTCTCGTATTTATAATAGTTGTACTTTTATCTTGTATATCGCGTATGAAAACATTTATACGTGCGTATGATACCTGAGCAGAATATCATGTTAAATATTTTTGGAGCATATTACATAAGTCACTGATTGGCTATTTCTAACATAACAATCAATATCTAATAAATAATGCAAGAGATCTTTTCGTCAAGCGAGCGAACTGCCTAAGCCGAAGATTATTACCGCTTGACCCACCGTCCGCTACACCCACTTTTTCGTCCCGCCAGACCCACCGGAAGTCTCGCTAGACCCACCACATGCATAATGAGGTGTCTCACTAGATTCACCATTTTGCGACCGTCCCGCTAGTCACTCTCTCGGAAGACCCACCCGAAAAAATGAAGACTACATGTGAAATATAAGATTTTGCTAAGCCATATTTGCTGGCGTGAAATCTATATTCCACTAACAAACAAATTAGACTTTACATATGCAGTGTTCATTCTCTTTAACTAAATACAGCTCGTTGTAAGCGTATAAGGCGGAGCTTGCTCACGCCCAAACAGCGTTAGTTAGGTACATAACTCAGTGTTCATGAAAGCGAGTAAACTTTAATAAAAGCGCAAGAAGAAGTGATCAAAAGAATTTGATTTATCACGTGCGAACGTGTTAAAAGATAAGCGCATAAGGAGATCCTAAAACGAAATACTGAGACTAAGTAATATACAGTGCGCTGAAGAAAAAAAACAGATCCCGGTCGATGTGTGAGAGTTGAGCATGATCAACTTGTCTTAGAATCCCTCTAGCCTTCGTTGGGTTGTATTTCAAAAACCGCGATTGTTGCGACAACCTCGCGTCTGGTTGAATTTGCTGCCGCGTCCTTCAGGCTTTCTTGTAAGGAATGTGATAAAATTTTTGGGTAACGGGAGGGTGGGCATATGTAAAGTCTAATTTGTTTGTTAGTGGAATATAGATTTCACGTCAGCCAATATATTAGCAAATCTTATATTCGACTACACAAACAAATTAGACTTATATGCATGTTCAAAAGCGTTTGCATACTTTTGTGAGAGGACGACATTAGCATGCATATTTTGGAATTATCTTCAATATTTTGATTACAAAATTTGGAAAAAGTAGATTTATTGAGACCAGTTAGCACCTTTCAAAATATCTGAAACACTCAGCCCGCTTTTGCGGCTTTTGAAGAAGTAATCGAACGGAGTGGGCCTTAAATTTATCACAATCAATTTCTGCTAATTTAAATTGTTTCTTGAACCCATCTTGAAACCGATGTCGTTTATTCCGTTATATGGTTTGATGAAAGATAGAAACAAGTTTGTTTGATGAGTTTTAGTCATTTCGGGTACCGTAAGCGAAATATAATTATCGAAAATTCGCATATAATTTACATCTAATTTTGAAAACCGGAGACATTTTGGGAGCTAAACAAGGCCAACAACATAACGGTTCAACGATAGTAATTTCAGTTTGTTACGTGACTAAAGTAGCTTCATCGAGATATAATCCTTTCAAAAAATTATTATTATGTCAACGTCCCGATGTCAGCACTTAGCGAGGGTAGAGGAGGTCAGCACGAAAAATACCTTTCACTGACGCGTGGTAAAAGATGATAACTATTGAAAGTTTCGTTAAATTCGCGAAGAAAATGCACACACAGCGCTTCGCGTTCCTGAAATGGTTCGATATTTATACCCTAAATTATATAGGTCGGCAAGGAAGTTACCTACATCTACTGTAAATGCCAAGCAGATAAATTTTCCGCTCAGTACACCAGCTATGCCATTTATTGATGGCCGTATTGGCAGGTGCTTTTTGATTTCGTTACCTGAATTTGCGTAAGGTCGAAGAGGCGGCACTACAATGAAATGTCCTCAGGTAAAACCGGCGCTGCCGGACGGCTCCGGGCTGATGATCTGGGCTGCCGTTGCTTCTGAGCGGATAGATTGGCCTGTGGGACTCTTCCGGGACACTTTTTGTGATGCTGGAAAAATTCGATTGCCTACAGCGCTACGTAAGGACGCTGACAAAAACCTGCCGCATGGTTAGGGTGTAGCCGAACGGTATTAACGATCACCTTTCCGGCGGAATGCTGCGCAGGTATTTATTACTGATAACTGGCTTCACCGTACGCCTGCCGTTCAGTTTTCCCCATGAATAACTGAACGCATCGGCGAACTGAGCGTCTGGGTCGGGGCGCCAAGAGACGAATTTTAGCAACTGAGCGTTGCTTCGGTCTGAAAAATAGATCGATTCTTAGTGGACCCTTCTCTCGTTGTAAATTATCAAATATTAAAATTAGAAGTTTCCAGTTAGAGCTATCAAATTATTGCGCGAGGCCTCATCTACTCGTTAGTTTTGGCAACCGGCCAAAAAAATCTGCTTGCAGATTAACCTGCCTATCGAGACACCAGCTCCTAATCCGCACTGCAGTATCGCATAAAAAGGTGTTTTTCGTGCCACCCATTTTATTTAAATAAGCTATGGAAACAGGATAATCCAAGATAAGAGAGACAGTTGTTTTAAAGCAATTTTTCGCGAATATTTTTAAAGCAAAAAATGCTGTTAGTTCTTTACGGTTAATATGCAAGGGTAGTTTCGTCCCATTTCAGACTCCAGTGCAGACTCATTATTGCAGTAAGCACTCCATCCCGTGTTGGATGCGTCCGAAAAAATAGTTGAACTGCTGTCAGGGGGTACAATATCACAGCCGTTCCATTACCCACATAATTAATTCACTTTTCGCGTTCGCTGAAAGAATGCAAGGCGCGCTATAAGACCTGTGATCTTGAATGCTCGTACCAATGAAACACAGTTGGAGATGGCAGCTGAATAAATGAGCCTGAATTATTGCTGACTGACTGAAGTGAAATGGCCTAAAAATTAATGGCCAGTCTCTCGCTATAACGAAATTCGCCCGTAAGCAAACGTTACACATGTTAAATATTTTGCTTATTTTTTCTTCTTCGGGAGCGTAAAACTGCATTGAAGATGAGTCTATGGAGAAACCGAGAAACGTGATAGCCTGTGTGGGCTCAGTAATCGACTTTTTTCGTTGATAACGAGGCAAGATTTCGTAAAAAATCGATCATGCTGAAGGCCATCCTATGTTTGATTGAGTAGCAAAATATCGTCTAAATAAATGATGAAACGTAAGCCTGTAACATTTATAGCACTGAAGGGTTTCAATAATTTAGTAAATACGCGTGGGCCGAAGGAAGACCAAAGGGCATACAGGTTAATGAGTAAATGACGTTTGCCCATTCAAAGTAGAAACACTTTTGATGTTTTTCGATTATAGGAATCGCAAAATACGCATCTTTTAAGTGAGTTTCGCCATGAAATCGTTTCTGCGTAAAATATCTTCAATGACAATTATAGTTTCCATTTTAAAATGTTCGTATTTAATATATTGATTTAATAGGCGAAAGTTTGCCTTTAGCGCAAGCCTCCTGTTTTCTTGGCTGTGAAAAAATTCAGGAAATCCAAATATCTTCTCATCTGAAACTCGAGAATCGCATTCTTTCTAACGATTACTAATTTCTTTTTTTGAATCACCTCGTTTCCTATGTGGGGTATCGGTGTGGGAGCCAGCTCCTGAAAGAGGTAAGGAATCAAATTCGATTTCATAGTCCGAAATAGTTTGCAAAATCAGGGATCCGATGTTATTTTGAGCCAATTTAGTTAACAAATTTCAGGCAGCCCCTAGAGTGATAACGATCGACCGAAAGTAAATCAAAGTCAATAACATCACTATTATAACTGAAAATATCCCGATCAGGTGATTTCCGTTTGTATGGGGGTCGAAGGTCGATGTAGCACGAAAATTTGGACGCTTTGTCAAATTATCGACGGCATTAGCTAATGATCGGTCTGTACGACCACGATCTTTCAGTCGGCCACATAATAACTCGCCAAAAAGTGGTAGCGGCCCGAGTTTGGAATTCGAGTCGGTAGACGTTTGACCACTTCATCGTGTGGCACTATAGTGAAATTTCAGTTAAAATTAAGCTGTGTCGAGCTGCTTTTTCGACGTATTCTATGGCACAATCGTTTTTCTCGATCTGGTGAGTAACGAGGCCAGCCAGAGGATAATACTAAAATTCCTACAATTGAACGATCGCTGTTTAATGTAGTGGAATGAAAAATAGTTGTCAAGACGCTTAAGTGAATTCTGTAAAAATTTTTATAATCATTGATTTAAAAGCAAGTTTGAGTGTTTCCAAAATTTTACTCGTATTTCCAAAATTTTGGGAGGGCTGGTCCCCCAACTCCCCACAGCTACGCCTCTGCCTAAGTAATAGAAACAAAATGGTTTAGATATAAAAGTCAATTTTAAATGATACAACTCTACTTATCAAAAATTTAAAGAGACATAATTTGTTTCTAATAGTATCTTTCGAATGTATATACATTTTCAACAAAATCAATAACGGACAGCTGTAAATTTTTAAATATGGAAGAATAAATATTATCAATAATAATAATTATACTAATAATGATAATAATAATTAATAGTAATAAAATTAATATTAGCAGCAACAATAATATTATTAATGATAATAATAATAGTAATAATATTATTAATAATAGTAATAATAATAATAATAATAATAATAATAATAATAATAATAATAATAATAATAATAATAATAATAATAATGATAATAACAATAGAAAAAGATAAAAATAATAATAATAATAATAATAATAATAATAATAATAATAATAATAATAATAATAATAATAATAATAATATTAATAATAATAATAATAATAATAATAATAATAATAATAATAATAATAATAATAATAATAATAATAATAATAATAATAATAATAATAATAATAATAGTAATAATAATAATAATAATAATAATAATAATAATAATAATAATAATAATAATAATAATAATAATAATAATAATAATAATAATAATAATAATAATGATAATAACAATAAAAATAATAATAGTATATATATATATATATATATATATATATATATATATATATATATATATATATATATATATATATATATATATATATATATATATATATATATATATATAAATATATATTATATATAACATACTTAGGTACTAACACCTGTGCACTCCCCCTACAGCTATAACAGGACACTTCTGGAAGTTGCGATTTTTCTTAAAAGAAAGATAATGAAAATTCGCTGCCCGTGTTTTTTTGTTTTTTCTTGAAACTTAAAACTGGCCGTGTAAAGAAGGTGTAAAGTTTTTGTGTAACGTTATAACATAGGATACATTTTGGGAGGTTTTTAGGCGGCATGTGGACAAGTCAGTATTGACTCCTCAAATAAATTAATGGCACAGATTTGTAGAGGAAGGGATGCTCCAAATTAACTTTTTTTGTTGAATTTCGCATTAGTTCTTGAATGGGGTGTAAAGAGTGCGAAAATCTGGGGGTGAAAAAGTACATTTTGGTCGAGTTTTCAACTTGTTTATGTCTGATACTAACTCCGGTTATGAGTTTTTAAAAATGTTTTCTGACAGAAATGTAGAGCGGATCAAGGGCTACAATCTGCTTACAAGCAGACTTTTCTACGCTCAATAGGGAGTTAGGTCCTGGGGTTTAAAGTTTACACTCTAGTCGATGGTGTAAAAAACAGATTTTAACTAAGAATTCTCTGCCAGCTTTTTCCGCTTATGAGTCGGGCTAAAATGAGTATAACAGTAATCAAGCAGCTTCTAGGGGCTACACGTCGCAGCAAACCGCGTTCAAAAAAACGCAATATTGAGTTATTTATGGGGGTGTAAAGTTCGAAATCAGACGTGAAAAATGGGCGAAAAAACACGTTTTTTCCCCAATTTTGATTGGTAAATCATATCAAATAATTTTTGCAACAGAATTTTTGCACATAGAAACGTACTACGACTCGAAAGCTACAAACTGTACCAAACCGAATTTCTTTACACTCAATGGGGAATACGGTACGGATTTTTAAAGTTTACAATGTTCTGAATGATGGAAAATATGTCTTTGTTTGGGTTTTGTTCGCCACTTTCTCCTTTCAGAAGTCAGGATAGGTCCAATAGAATAAAAATAAAGTGCCTTATATGGGGTGTATGTCATAGCGAATCGCGTATGTCTAAACCAATATTAAGCGAGTGTAAAGTCAAGAATGGGGTGCTTTAAACAGGTTTCTGTCTTGTTTCTTTCTGCCAGCTTCTCCGGTTATGAGTCAGGGACATGATTCTCAAGTCTGTAAATGAACCTGAAACCAAATTCGATACGCAATTTTGGCGCGTATGTTTACACTCAACAGTTCAGTAAAGTGGTTTAAACCAATGTTAATTTATCCTTACGACATTATGGAGACTTACTATTTTCATAAAAGTTGGTCGTAATATCGAAGCAATATTAAAATTACGATTCTGACTAAAATCTTTTTTACACTAGGTGTTAACATATCGTTTACACTACATATTAATCTTCGTTTTAGAGCCTTGCGGAAACCTAATTTTTTCCTTATGACTAGAAATTTTTAAGGAATCAAGTGTGAGAAGTCGGTTAGACACATTTTTTTACACAACAGTGGTGTAAACTGTTTTACACCTAATGTTAATTTGTCATCAGACCATTGTTGAGACGTGATGTCTTTATAAATGTTGATTGTAATATCCGCGTAATATCAGATTTACGAATCCGACTAAAATCTTCTGTGCATTCTGTGTATGTAAGTAAACACTGCATATGAACTTTTGACCTAGAGCCTTGCAAAAACATAATATTTTTCTTAAATTCAAAAAAACAATAAATCAAGTGTGAGATGCCAGTTGGGCGCGTTTGTTTACAATGACGCTTTTCAAAAAGTGGTCTTATAACGATTAGAACATAGGTTTTGGCTTACTGTTGATGCTACAGTCTTATGTATTTCATGTAATTCTGTGCATGAGAATCAATTTTCAGCTCATTATCAAGTGACCACAGAAGTGATTGAAAAATTGCCTACAGTAATATAGTTTTGAAAAGTAAACATTCATGTGTCATGTAATTGTTAAGTACAATATTATGATTGTTGCTTCAGCTAAAGTCACTTCAGTTTTTTGAGTACAGTGATTCAAAAATTGTTATTCATGCATGTTGCTCCGCATTCATAATGGTTTGCTTTAGAAATTGTTATAAGTGTTGGTTACGTTATCATACATGTGTAAATTTATCATAAATGCTTTGATCCGCAGGTAATTGATTTGTCGTTCTTTGACTTGTTGAATAAGCTTAATTACTGTACGTAGTGTTAATGCGGGTATTGATAGAGTGAGTTGAGCGAATGCGAATGCAAGTATAAATTGCTAAGATGGAAGCAGTACCTAATGACATTCGCTACAACACTGACAAAGATAGGAATAACTACTATTTTTTGCTAACAAAAAGTTGGGTACTAGCAAGAAAAAATGCTCCGATGGAACAAAAAAAGGTAGAATATACTTGGAACAAAGAATTATCAAGGACGTAAAAGGAGGGGACTAGAAAAAGCTCCTATCTACAAATGTCACAAAATTTGCTAAAACTCAGAAATTTCCTAAACAAAGAAAAAATGAAAGTAAGTAAATCAAAGAAAAAACCTACCTGTGCCTAAAACTGCAAGATCTGCTAAAAATCAGACTTTTTCTAAGCAACGCAAAAATCGAAGTATATTCTGCGGCCTCTGAAAAAATAGGTGAACCTTCTCATATTGTCCACCATACAGTGGGCGGTTCCAAAATTCTGAGGGGGTTTTCAAATTGGAATATTGGCCTTAAAAATAGTGCTATGGCGAAGAAAACACCATTTTTGAACGTTTCTTGTCGAGCTCTATCTATTGGTACCTACCAAAAAAACCCAAAAAGAGCAGAAAGATTTAAAAAATTGAATTCTGGAGGTATTGTTGGGTATTTGCGTTTTCTTGTTGGGTATTTTGCCTTGGGGTGCATACTCCCCAAACCCCCTACGTCTAGGTATGGTGTCCAATGCTTAATATAAAGCTTATAAAATAAATCTCAAATCTGCGTTTTTGCTAATCACTTGCAACGTTAATTTATTCGATATTGTGGCTAGATAAATATTACAAAAAGTTATATCCTATGATTATTTGCGATACCGCAACGAAAGACTGTGATTTCTATATAATGCATGCGTCCATTCAGTACTCTTCTGGCGTTTAATCCCACCAGACCACCCGGATTTCATTCCTGCCCATGTAAACTGATAACCATTAGGCATGGGAGGTTAGGGGTATGCACCAGTGTTCAATCAGAAACGTCGAAAATTGCCGTTTTTCCAACATACCATAATTACTATTTTTTGACCCAGAAAAATATTGCAACATGGCGCTGCTCAGCTATGGCGATATCTGCTTTTGCAGAGTGAGTGGTTCAGTTATCTAGCCCAATGTTTTATCTTTGTTCGACAGGATGCTGCTTTCTTCTGCAGGCCGCAGAATATACTTCGATTTTTGCGTTGCTTAGAAAAAGTCTGATTTTTAGCAGATCTTGCAGTTTTAGGCACAGGTAGGTTTTTTCTTTGATTTACTTACTTTCATTTTTTCTTTGTTTAGGAAATTTCTGAGTTTTAGCTCATTTATATATATATATATATATATATATATATATATATATATATATATATATATATATATATATATATATATATATATATATATATATATATATATATATATATATATATATATAAGTGCATTGTGTTTGAGACCTGACATGCACACGAGGGGAAAAATTGAAGGCCAGAAACGGATGAACGTGCTTCAAATTTACCGGAAATTGTGTAACGTAGTTGAAACCTTATTTCAGCTCTTATATTAGTTTTTGAGGCGTTTGACTTGAAAAGCTCGATTTTTGACCTCGCCTTCTAAGACCGGCTGACCCCCTCCCCAGATCCAACCAAACTGTGCATCTATGTTCAAATCTGTCTGAATTATATCCTAAGGAAGCAATTTTCCTGCATTATTCGTTATTAAAAACGACATATGTGAGCGATTTAATTATTTGTTAGTGCGCCAATTCCTCAATATTCTTCTTGCAAAAGCTCTTATTATTTGTCTTCGCTGGGCACTACAAAGGGCTGATACCTACGTAGATTGCTGGATGTTTTTATTTTCTAATTAATAAAATTCTATAATCCTATTGAAATCTCATTGGGATTTATTAATTTTTTGCTGCTATTGATCATAGCAACAAAAATTACATCTGCAACGTGAAATTAATAAGGATAAGGAAAAAGCTGTTTTGCTACGGCGTTTTGGAATATTTATATTGTTTGTTTCTTCCTTTTTTGCCGTATAATGGCCTTTATTAATTAATTTTTTATTTTGCATTTATTATTTGGGCTATTCCTTTAAATGCTTACTCGTAGTACACTGTATCTAATCTAGCATCGCACTGTACTTGGAATTTAACGCTTTTATTCATTACATGTAATGTGTATGTCACAACAAAAGTTTTTCTAAATACATTTCACATACTAA
>JAVLUZ010000154.1:29405853-29479608 GCA_036768485.1 Mermis nigrescens
ATCGACTTTTCTTCGTTAATAACGAGGCCAAGATTTCGTAAAAAAAATCGCAAAAGGCATAAATCATGCTGAAGGCCATCCTGTGTTTGATTGAGTAGCAAAATATCGTCTAAATAAATGATGAAACGTAAGCCTACATGTCTGGCTATAGCACTGAAGGGTTTCAATAATTTAGTAAATACGCGGGGGCCGAAGAAAGACCAAAGGGCATACAGGTTAATGAGTAAATGACGTTTGCCCATTCAAAACAGAAACACTTTTGATGTTTTTCGATTATAGGAATCGCAAAATACGCATCTTTTAAATTGAGTTTCGCCATGAAATCGTTTCTGCGTAAAATATCTTCAATGACAATTATAGTTTCCATTTTAAAATGTTCGTATTTAATATATTGATTTAATGGGCGTAAGTTTATAACTGGCCGTAAGCCTCCTGTTTTCTTGGCTGTGAAAAAAAATTCGGGAAATCCAAATATCTTTCCCATCTGAAACTCGAGAGATCGCATTCTTTCCTAACAGTGCATTAATTTCTTTTTGAATCACCTTCGTTTCTAATATTGGAAATTTAATCGGTGTGGGAGCCAGCTCCTGAAAAGGAGGTAAGGAATCAAATTCGATTTCATAGTCCGAAATAGTTTGCAAAATCCAGGGATCTGATATTATTTTGAGCCAATTTGATTTAACAAATTTTAGACGGCCCCCTAGGTGATAACGATCGACCGAAAGTAAATCAAAGTCAATAACATCACTATTATAACTGAAAATGTCCCGATCAGGTGATTTCCGTTTGTACGGGGGTCGAAAGGTCGATGTAGCACGAAAATTTGGACGCTTTGTCAAATTATCGACGGCATTAGCTAATGATCGGTCTTTACGACCACGATCTTTCAGTCGACCACATAATAACTCGCCAAAAAGTGGTAGCGGTCCGAGTTTGGAATTCGAGTCGGTAGAACGTTTGACCACTTCATCGTGTGGCACTATAGTAGAGTAGATTTCAGTTAAAATTAAGCTGTGTCGAACAGCTTTTTCGACGTACTCTATGGCACAATCGTTTTTCTCGATCTGGTGAGTAACGAGGCCAGCCAGAGGATACATCCCCTCTAAAATTCCCTGATTGAACGATCGCTGTTTGTGTAGTGGAATGAAAAATAGTTGTCAAGACGCTTAAGTGAATTCTGCAAAATTTTTTATAATCATTGATTTAAAAGCAAGTTTGAGTGTTTCCAAAATTTTACTCGTATTTCCAAAATTTTGGGAGGGCTGGTCCCCCAACCCTCCACAGCTACGCCACTGCCTAAGTAATAAAAACAAAATGGTTTAGATATAAAGTCAATTTTAAAAGTGATACAACTCTACTTATCAAAAATTTAAAGAGACATAATTTGTTTCTAATAGTATCTTTCGAATGTATATACATTTTCAACAAAATCAATAACGGACAGCTGTAAATTTTGAAATATGGAAGAATAAATATTATCAATAATAATAATAATACTAATAATGATAATAATAATTAATAGTAATAATAATAATAATAACAACAACAATAATATTATTAATAATAATAATAATAATAATAATAATAATAATAATAATAATAATAATAATAATAATAATAATAATAATAATAATAATAATAATAATAATAATAATAATAATAATAATAATAATAATAATAATAATAATAATAATAATAATAATAATGATAATAATAATAATAATAATAATAATAATATTAATAATAATAATAATAATGATAATAATAATGATAATGATAATAATAACAATAATAATACATAATAATAATAATAATAATAATATAATAATAATAATAATAATAATAATAATAATAATAATAATAATAATAATAATAATATTATTAATAATAATAATAATAATAATAATAATAATAATATTAATAATAATAATAATAATAATAATAATAATAATAATAATAATAATAATATATAATAATAATAATATATAATAATAATAATAATAAATAATAATAATAATATATTATTAATAATATATATATATATATATATATATATATATATATATATATATATATATATATATATATATATATATATATATATATATATATATATATATATATATATATATATATATATATTAGAATTCTACTTTCAGTAACGTTTTATTTTCGCATATATTCTCAAAAAATGGTACACAATTTCATGCAATATTATATAAAATTTATTTATTTATTAATTAAATTTTATTGATTAGTTGGTTAATTAAATGCAATTATTTTTTAATTAATTATTTATATATTTGACTAAACATATATACTTGAATGGATACACTTTGCAAGCGTTTCTGTATTTGTTTATAAGCGTACATAATAATCCTCTAGGGGTCTTCCGAGACAGTGGGTCTATAGCGGGAGCACCATCATTATGCACGTGGGGGTCTTGCGAGACTTCCGGTGGGTCTAGCGGTACGAAAAAGTGGGTCTAGTGGGACGGTGGGTCAAGCGGGACGGCGGGCCAAGCGAGACGGGACCTAGCAAAATGGCGCAGTAAAGTGCAGAAGACCATAACTGACAGTTTAAAGAAAGTTGAGAGAATGATCAGGGAAATGAAGAAAATTGTCTTATCACATGTGTATGTACGTTTGCGGCGGAATTATAAATTTTGTTATTATCTCATTGAAAAGCTTTCGAAATCGGGATTCGCTTGCGAAAAAATTTTCTATGCGCTTCTTATAAAGCTTGTCGGAAAATAAGTAAAAGAATGTTTGGAACAATTCTTTGTGGGGAACAAGTCCCTCCCTATCCCCCGTACCTTATTCACTGCATTTACTACATGACCCTAAAACATAAGCTGTTTAGAAAACAAAAACACTACAAAAAATAAGCGGGTAAAGTGCCTTAAGATTATTCAGGCTTATTAGCCTGAAAGTGCGTGATACCCATTCCTGCCATTTAGCAAATACGTAGCGAAAAATTTAAATTGGAGGACTATACGCGTTGTTATTGGGTTTTCGAAGTTTAGAATCCATAAATGGCTACTAGGTTTAGGAATTTTCGTAACCCAGAAGTTTAAAAGCCCCGCAGATAACTGTGGACCACAGAATTCTTTTTTTAGTAATTTATTTGGCGATTTACCCCATCCTGACCTCACAGAATTCGGTTGCTGCCGTTGTATGTTCCTAACCACAGGTACCAATGTTCTGGAGGATGCAAGATTTTTCCAAAGGTCAAACAATGGCCTTAAAAGTGGTGGTATGGCGAAAAACAACATTTTTAAACGTTTCTCATCGAGCACTAACGATTGGCAACAAAAAATTGAGAAAAAACAAAAAATTTTCAAAGATTGAATTCTGATGGGTATTTTACTTTCTGGGGGATGCTTACACCCACGCCTAGCTGTGCTCCTGAAGCTTCCTTCTCCTTCGCTAAAAATCTACTACTCCAGAATTATCAACTTTCTTTAACCAAATCGTTGAAAGTGCATTTTATTTTATCTGACTTTTGGCTCGGAAGTTTCGAATTTTTTGCCGCTAATACATTTATCTTTTGACAACACTTTTGTTTCATTCACTCGAGCTTTTTTCGGAATTTTTATCTTGTTTTTATGTTTTAATTAGAAAGGGAAATTGTATGCTTTGAACAAATTTTAGGATTAATTAGCTATAGATTAGCTGAGGAATATGACCCACTTTCCATCAAGGGTGCCACCTGCCAGATAATCCTTGTCCTTTGTTGACTTACTGTAAAATCTTACTGTATTACATGCATCAAAAACAGCCGGAAAATGAGCTAGACGCCATTTTCACACAAACTGACAAATTTGGCACATTCATGCATCTAGAATTTGATCTGTGGGTACTAGAAGGAAAAATAAATAAAATAAATGATTAAAATATAGTCAGCTATCAGAAAAATAAGTGCAACTCAAATGGTATTATGTACTTACAGTATAACTTCAAGCAAAAGCAAGTACATCTCGTGTTAATTAAAGATTGCTTTCACTGAAACGGCTATTTTTAAGATTATCTCAACAACAAATGCACGGATTTCAATGAAATAAAGTGTTTCGGATAGATAATTTATAAATAAATATTTTGCCGAAAAATTGTGCTAGCTTATGTTTTTCTTCATTTTAAAACGTAGCAAAACGTGCTGTAAAATTTATATGGTTTTGTTTTTCCTGTTTCTGCAGTTTCAAGTTAGTTTTTTCCAATATAGCTGTCTCCATAAGTGATGCATTTTGCACTACGATATGTTTCTTATTTTTCATTGTTTAAGTATATTTTAGAATGCCTCAAAAAAGTTCTATCGAATGACATCTCTATTTGAACTCAAGTTTTGAATATGACCGCCAGCAAGGCTGTCATATTAAACTTTTAATGTTTTCAGCTATCGTTTTGTTACTTTCTCACAAGATCGATACTTCTAAATTTTGAATATCCGAATAGAATTAAATTTTGGCGAATGTTCAATAAGCGCTGGGAGTGAATTGGTCATCTAATGGTTAAGAAAAAGTAAAAAGTAAAAACGAATGTATAGTAAATAACGTTTTCATTACAAAATCTTTACTTTTACATTTTAAATATTTGAATAGGCTCAAATTTTTCTTATCTTTTTTGGTCGACTGCCTTCAACAGTCCTTTAGAATTTGGTTGCTGCCCATGTATGGTCATCATTAAGTAAAAAGATAAAAGTAAAATTAGTAAAATGTATTTTCTGTTGAAAATAGATAAAAAGTTATATGAAATGAAAAATTGCTGAGCTGTAGACCGATACCCCATACTCACACGAGGCGAGGGGGCAACGCCGCTGCTACAGCGAGGCGTAGTCTTACCTGACTTCCGGTCCGTTGTCTTAAATATATTGATCTTTAAATTATAGCAGATGTTGTTGATGAATGAATATTGGCTAATTGATCTCGCAAGGGTACAAATGTATAAAAAATAAATGTTTTGCGTCGTAAATTGAATAAAATTTAGTTATATGCGAAGGCAATTATTGAATTTTCAAAATTTTGAAACCTTTTTTCTAACTCTTCCCAACCTAAAAGCTATCCGTAAAAAAAATAATAGTCTCGCTAAAATCTAGTGAGTAAATAAAAGTGTTTCATCTATCGAACATGATCAAATAAAACATAAAGTCTAGGGCACGCGGTAGATAATAAATCAAGCTGTATGGTCAGAATCGCCAGAATATGTGTCGTTTAGATTACTATAATTCAATATGCGGCAAAGCAAACGCCCTAGGTTGTATTTATTTGATTATTGTAGTGTAGTATGCAGCGATTATGCGTTCTAGTTTTTTTGACGTAGTACCTACATAGATACCTATTCAAAATTTTATAGGGTATTAGTTCGTTGTACTGTTATCAGGCTCAGTTGATAATCGTAAATTGATGTTTTCCAAGTTGATGTTCAATGGAACTCAAAGAATGGATTCTCATAGAATTTGCATAGGTACATAGGTGTCTACTATACATGTTTTAAAGGAAACTCTAGGAGCATGCAACAAGCTAATAAATCAAACTGGGAATTGAAAAAGTTTGCCTTAGTTAAGATTACAGTAATTCAATATTCAATGAGACAAAGGCCCTCGGAATACGTTATTTTGGATTACTGTGAGCGCACTTCGCAGCGATAATGCGTTCTTGCTTTTGACGTATCCAAAATTTAATGAAACACTACAAACGGAGGGTCGAACACGTTTATCACACAGTCTATTTTATTATGTTGAGAAGTTTTGGAATTTATCTAAATTTTTATCGTACTTGGTTGATAAGTCCGAATTATCAACATAAAAATTGCATTTCTTAGAGTTTCATGGGTTTGATATGGACAATGACTCAAAACTGGATTATCATAGAATTTGCAAACTTGTAGATAAAAGCCTATGTACCTATTAGGTTCATACTTATGACATACAAACAAAATAACGCCTTTGGCCCCTAATCACGCTATCCTACAGCTAAGCATTTTAAACATCAAGATTTCAAGGAAGACGAAGTTTTACTTATAACATTTTCGTTAGAAGATGCAACATCCGTCTCCTTCACTTGGGGCCGTCAATATAATAAAAATAAACAAAAGACGAATTGAGGCAATTAATGCAAAGAAATTGCTAAGGTTGTGCTGTGAAAATAGTAAACAGGGCATAATTTTTATTCGAAATAATGCCTATGGCCCATTATAACAATACTAATACTGCTGTAACCATACAAGGGCAGCGATCAAATTCAGGGGTCTGCTAGAAAAAATAACACACCACAGTGCACTGCACAATTACCAATTGTGCGTAACTGTGCAATGCACTCTGCTGCAAAGTGCAGTTAAATAATCGCACATTGTGGCACATTAGTGCACAAAGTGGATCCAAAGAGAACGTATTCCCTGGAGTTGTACCGGGGCCGCCCTTTCAAGTGGAGCCAGGGCCTGGGAGCGATCATGTCCACTTTACGAATATTATCTTTCTCATGTGGATAATCTTTCATTCATTATTCATTATAATGACATTGTCATTTTCTCCACCTTGTTTTTTCCTATTCACTTAAGTAATGGAATGCCTTTATCTACTAGAGCTTCTCAGGATTGTAGCTGGCCTTCTGAATTTGGATGAGGACGAAACTTCTGCAATCAAGTATTTCGACAACTACTTGTAGATTGGCGAAAAAATTGTGTTTTTGAGGTTTACACAGCGAGATCTATGCACTGAAATTCTTCTGAAAAATTTGAGTTCATTTCAATTATGTTCAAAATATGCTGTTTGTAAATGAATGGGTACAAAGCGGCCTAAAATTCTGGACTTTTAGTTTAAAGAGTGCTGAAATCTATTCAAAAGATCTTCTAGATGCACTTTAGGAGTCGTGCTTCCAACATTATTCGGGAGACTAGTCCACTCAATCCTCAATCCCCTACAGCTAAACCACCGGAGCTGCTAGCAGACGGGCTCAAGGGAGTTGGTTGAAAAGGGCGTATATCCACTGTAGAGTATTCTGAATTTAAGGCCAAAAATTGACAAATGTTAATGGATTTTTATCGACTAATAACCCTTCCATGTAATTATTTCCTACTTTTGTTTATGAATGCTATCTTGCGCACCTATTTCATTTATTATTTTGCTTACTTTTTGATTATTCACACCATCCATACATCAGACATCTATAAGTTTTAAGGGGATACCCCAGCCGGAGCCGCATGATGAGTCGATGCATTTGAAGTACAATTACCTCACAGTGAGCTTATGTGCTATACGTACGCATTAAAAGTGGAAGGATGCATCTATTTTTTCTGACTGACCCAGCTTACATAGGGGTATGGCTATGTAACATTCTAATGCGAAAAATTATAAGCAATTCTATAGTTCTAAAGCACGTACACGTCATAGTTCCCCAATTAAATTGATATTGCTTATAGTTACCTAAATTTAACAACTGGTCATATAGTATCTGATAATGCACAGTAAAGGGATTGGCACGTACGATCGTGCAATCAGCCACACATTTCGTAGACGCAGGTATAGCACCTTTTGATAATTTATCTTGTTAATCGAAGATCTTTAGCTTTCACCATCTTTTTAGCATATCAGTGTAGTCTTTTATTGATATTGTTTCCTGACTGTTTGGCATTTAACTCGTATCTTCATTATCTTCTTGCCTTTCTTGTAATTCATCAGACAGGATATCAGCATTTCGACTAATAGTTTCTTTAACAGATGCTTTCGGGAATTTCATGCCATCTTTGTTGCATCAATACCCCGAAAGTTAAGCTTTGATTTTGAAAAGTCTGCAGTTGCAGACAGTTTTGTATCTAGATCACTCTCTTCCTATGCTTTTTGCAGGAAAACATATTCGTCAAAATTTTCGTGAAGCTTTGACAAAAAAACATCAAGGAAGGGTGGGTTGCTCAGTTGTTCGGCAGTGTCTGGAATAACTGCCATATCTCGTACAGCATTTTCCATCATTGCACGCCAGAATTCATTCTTTCAAGGCTTTTAATATCAGGCTTATAATCACTATCTGGAATATTGTCTGATATTTCTTCCTCCTTAGAACCCTCTTGGTCGTCCTCTTTCTCTTCTATTTCTCGTTTTTCCTGTTTGCCTTCTTCCTCACCTTCTTCCGAAGTAATAGTTTCATTATATTCTGTATCACTGTTTGCCATATCCATTGAGGTATGTAATAGCTGATAATGCCTCTTTAATGTAAAATTATTTGACAATGTTTTATTGCAAAGTGTGCATAAAACAACCATGTCTAACTCGGCCAAAGACATTAAATGACTGCCATATTTACATCCAATCTTTTTATCTTTTTATAAATACTTGTTGCACATGTGCTGTACAGTGCGCAGCACATGCGCATACTGTGAGGTACGGGGAACGTCCGACTCTAGGTAGGGTATCCCCTTCCAGTGTTGAGACGTTACATTCATACATGCCGTTATTACATACGTGTTACAGGTGAGATGGGGGACTCTCTAAAGTCAACGATCTATACCCAAGTCTGATTTTTTTACCCCTCCACAATTTTTAACAAAAATTGTGCTTGTAGAAGCCATTTTATGTGTTTTCCTGGTATTTTTAGCCATAAACTAAAGGTCATCTAGCTCTCCCTCTAAACATTAAACACCCAATACCACATGTGGGCTTGGGGGAGAGGGGAGTATGGGGGTGTGCACAGAAACCAAAAGACCTCCTTGAACTATATTTTTATTTTTTGTTTTTTTCGCAATTTTTTGATATTATGAATAGTGCTTGATAAGAAGCGTTAGGAAATCGTGTTTTTTCGATATAACACCATTTTTAAAGTCATTTTTGACCTTTGAAAAATCTTGCATCCCTAGAATTTTGGCGCTGCCCGCCTCTGCCGACCACTCGTGCCAAATATTCAAATTGCTACATTAATGGCCACAATCATTTACAATGTGCAAATATCAAGGACATTCACGCATGCAAGAACATCTGTTTGCACAATCCAAACAAAACTTAAAACAACAATATCTACATAGGAAATTTTGTCCCTATTAACAAAAGGCATGTTGCAAATAATACTACAATGCATAATAATAAAATGAATCTCGCAATATCACTAATACGAGACTTCTCTTTGCTTTTCAATTGTAGTCGTTTCCGTTGCACACGTTTAAATTATTTGTAGTTTCCTGTATGTCAAACATTTAAGAATAGAAAAACCCAATTTCGGTAAGATAAAAGGCTATAGCAGAATAGAAAGACACTGAAATTTTGAGAAATAGCAGAATTGAAAGACACTGAAATTTTGAGAAATAGCAGAATTGAAAGACACTGAAATTTTGAGAAGGCGAAAAGCAAGTTGATAATATATACGAGGCCCGTACTCAATGATTGCATTGTTATTGCTCTTTAAGTACATTAGACAAAAAAGTTTACAGCCCATATGCAATAAATGCATCGATATTGCTTTTTCTGTACAGTTAGGTGCAAGAGTTTACAGTCATCCTGCTAAAACGAAGCACGAAGCAAAAGGCTACAAGTACTTTACGGAATTGTAGCAGTAAGTTACTAGCTAATTAATTAAATGGGTCAATTTTGTTGCCGTCATCTAATATTTCTCCTTTTCAGCTCTCATACCTAAAAAACTCCCGGTGCATAGATCGTGAGTGCTTACAGAATCATACAATTCAATGGTATACATCTTATTCTCTAAAATATATTTTTTTAAATTTTGACAGGATATTTAGCTTCTAAAGCATAGGTACTAACTAAAAGGAAAATTAACGAAATTTCTCCTGCCAATTCAGCAATCCGTGCGACTATGGCTTTTTGATCACACTGTTTCATTGACAAAATTATATTTGCAAGTTGTGGCCATTCAGCTTCGCGAAATTTACCGGAGCTCGCATCACTGATGAGCTACAGATCAAAGTTTATGGAATTAATTAGCGTAAAATCCACATATACGATTTCAAGACGGTCATTTCTGGGGCCGTAGAAACGTCAGCTGCCGCAATTATAATAATAGAGGCCTGTAACGAAAAATTATAACTAGCTTTTATTCAATTTCATATGGAAATCCCATTCGATCAGATATTTTTCGAGTCTACTATCTCTATTTGTGGTAGAAATAGATAATTTGTGGACCCGAATATTCCGACGGCGTATTAACATACTAGCAAAGAAAAATGCTCCGATGGAACAAAAAAGATGAATATACTTGGAATTGTGGATTATTATGGATGTAAAAGGAGGGGACTAGGAAAAATCTACCTAAAGTCGGAAAATCTGCTAAAAATCACACTTTCTCTAAGCAACGCAAAAAATCGATGTATATTCTGCGGCCAACAGATTAAAATAAATATTCAACCATAACAATGATTGAAACAGCAGCACGTTAGCTATGCAGTAGCTATGGGAAATGATATTAAGTAAACTAACAGTCTTCCAAGCCAATTGAATGAAATAGCAAACATCGAAGACAATTGAAGACATGGTTGGTTAAAAACAGTAGGAAACACGTAAGTTGACTTGAAACAGACTTAATGTAGATACACTAGCATGCCCGAAACGATTGTGTGCACTAATCAATCGGCTCCTGCTTTGCTTGCTATAATGCTCATAAAACAAAACAACTTTAAATACAATACCTCTTAGTTTTCTATCAATCAGGTGCCAGCAATTTAAAAAAGTAACCTTGATAGATTTCGTTTATACACTCTTATCTGAAACTTCGAACATTATTTAAAAAAGACACTTTTTTAGAGGCCGCAGAATATACATCGATTTTTTGCGTTGCTTAGAGAAAGTGTGATTTTTAGCAGATTTTCCGACTTTAGGTAGATTTTTCCTAGTCCCCTCCTTTTACATCCATAATAATCCACAATTCCAAGTATATTCATCTTTTTTGTTCCATCGGAGCATTTTTCTTTGCTAGTACACTACTTTTAATTAGCGTCATTTCAGTACATCAGTCAGTAAACACAATCAGTAACATGCCACAATAATGACAACAGTCCAAGAACGCGGAAAACAATATTGTTCTTAACATCAGCATTATCCTTTTTAAACAAGACAACCTTATTGACACCATCCATTTTCAAATTAAAACTGCATTAAGTTATTTCTTCTTAATGTGCAGTTCACTTATAATCAAGCACAAAAATTTAACCAACGAATTCACATTGCAAATCCTCACTCAATCAATACACAAGCACAATGTGTTGTGACTTTTGAAATTGAAAACACCCAATTTTCAATTTTCAAATTGAAAATTGGATCAATTTTCAAATTGAAAATTGGGTCAATTTTCAAATTGAAAATTGGGTGTTTGAATTTGCGATGAAGAAAATAATCAAAAGATAGTCACTTGGTTTATTTAAGCCGAGTAATAAAATAACGACCGTCCACCAATTCCAAACTAAACGCAACTAATCTGATCACTATGAAAAAGTTTTGAAAAATGAGCTTGCTAAGCGAGAGTTGTAAACCAAGAGAAACTTAAAGTTAAAACCTACCATTAAATTATGAGAGAATTATAAAAGATTTTAAACTTCAAGAAAATGGAAAAGGCGGGATGTTGGTAAATTAGAAGGCAAAGATTTTCGGCAAAAATTCAAAAACTTCACGCAAATATCAAATGTAAGGAACACTAACGCTTTGATTTGGTAGTAAAATAAATTTGTAGTATAGACTACATATTAACAACAAATGAATAGTGCAAACTTTACACAACTACTAGGTGTAGAGAATACTAACAGTTTACGGCTTATTAATGTACATGATTACAATAAAGCTGTATATCTTTGTCGACTTCTGTGCACAGTAGTGTGATTGATGGTTCATTTTAAACCACTTTTGCAGGCAATTTACATCAATTAAACGATAGCTCTCCATGTGCAAGATTTTGTGAAACATATTATAAACACGGCTAAGAAAGATTTAACTTTAATGCAACCCATTTAAGACAAAATTACATCTCTTCAATGATCTAAGGACACTTGAACATAATTTTTAAATCACTTTAGATTACTTTTGAGGGTAAACAAACTCACTTAATTGATGTCTCACATATGAATCCTTGAAAATTTCTTGACTTCAGTCACAAAGTCTCTGCAAGTCTATCGAATTAGGGTTAACACGTAACGTAAACTTTACACAAACACATAGCGTAAAGAATATTTTAGTCGGATTCGTAATTTTGATATTGCTCCGATATTTCTTTCAACATTTATGGAAAAATGAGTCTCCATAATGTTTTAAAGACAATAAACATTAGGTTTAAACCACTTTGCAATACTGCTGAGTGTAAGCAAGCGCGCCCAATTGACGTATATATTTCATTCCCTGTAAATTTTTATATCTCAGGAAAAAATTTCGATTTCTGCAATGCTATAGAACAAAGGCTAACATGCAGTGTAAAAAATTACTCGGATATTATGATCAACATTCATGAAAAAATTATGTCTCTACAATGGTCTGAGGACATATAAACAATGAATGTAAACTACTTTACATCACTGTTGGATGTAAACAAACGCGCCTACGTGACGTCTCACATTTGATCCTTTGAAAACTTCTAGGCTCCAAGAAAAAATTAGGTTTCAGGAATGCTCAAAAACGAAAATAAATATATATGTAGTGTAAACTTCATGTAAACACCTAGTGTAAAGAAGATTTTAGTCAGATTCGTAATTTTGATATTGTTCCGATATTACGATTAATATTTATGAAAAAATTAAGTCTACATAATGTTCTATGGGCAAACTAACAATTGGTGTAAACTACTTTACAACACCGTAGAGTGTGAACATATGCGCCAGACTGGCATATCAAATTTGATTCCTGGTCCATTTCTAGACTTGATAAACGTGTCCCTGACTCGTAACCGGAGAAGCAGGCAGAAAAAACAAGACAGAAACGCATTTAAAACTCCAAATTTTTGACTTTACACTCGCTAAATATTAATGTATAGACAATTTGCTTTGACATGCACCCGATATAAAGCACTTTATTTTTATTCTATTAGACTTATCCCGACTTCTGGACGGAGAAAGTGGCGAACAAAAAACGCAACAAAAACGTATTTTCCATCATTTAGAACACTGTAAACTTTAAAATTCCGTACCGAACTCCCCATTGAGTTTAAAGAAATTCGGTTTGGTACAATTTGTAGCTTTTAAATCGTAGTACATTCCTGTGTGCCAAAATTCTGTTGCAAAAATTATTTGGCATGATTTATCAATCAAACTTCGGAAAAAACGTGTTTTTTAGCCCATTTTTTACCTCTGATTTAGAACTTTACACCCCCATAAATAACTCAATATTGCGTTTTTTTAAATGTGGTTTGCTGCGATGTTTAGCCCCTGTGAGGCACTTTATTAATGCTGTCTTCGATTTGCACTGACTCATAAGCGGAAAAATTTGGCAGAGAAATCTTAGTTAAAATCCGTTTTTTACACCATCCACTAGAGTGTTAACTTTAAACCCCAGGATCTAACTCACCATAGAGCATACAAGACTTTGCTTATATGCAGAATGTAGCCCTTGATCCGCTCTACATTTCACATTTCTGTCAGAAAACATTTTAAAAACCTCATAACCGGAGTTAGTATCGGACATTGGAAGGTTGAAAACTCGACCAAAAAGTGCTTTTTCACCCCCAGATTTTCGCACTCTTTACACTGCCGTTCGATAAATAATGCGAATTTCATAAAACAAAAAAAGAGTCATCTGTAGAATTCATCCCTCTATTATCCTATTCTGTTCAATCCTTCGAGTCATCAATACTCAGTTGTCCACATGCCGCAGTAAAAAGGTCCCAAAATTTGTCCTATGTTATAACGTTACACAAAAACTTTACACCTTCTTTACACAGTCAATTTTGAGTTTCAAGAAAAACAAAAAAACACGGGCAGCGAATTTTTTTATTATCTTTCTTTTAAAAAAACCGCACCTTCCAGAAGTGTCCCGTTATAGCTGTAGGGGTGCCCAGGTGTTGGGGGTACCCAAGTATATTGTAGGTACGCGCTAACGCGCTACCTATGATTCACTTCGTCCAGCGATATTAATTTTTTCCTGGTTCAAATAATATGGTATATGGTAATTTCTTAAAATTATAGAAACCAAATCATAGGATTAAAAAATTTACGCGAATTTTTTTAAAGCAATTTAGCTTAGATTTTTCTCAGGATGCGTATTGTTTAGAGCTATTATATATCTTAGTTGCATGGGCCGATCGATGTCCACATTATATAGTGTAGGTTTAGTACGAAGGTTTCCCATTTCTAGACGGTCAGTTGTAAACTTATGAAAAAGTTATGTAAGAACGAGAATCATGAATACATTATAGTTTTATAATTTGTTGAAACATTGTCTCCGATTAGGTAAGTTTTAAAGCATCCAAAATTTTCGCGCGGTTAAAAAAATTCTTGATTAATGATACCGCGTTCTTTTATTACTAAATTTCGCTATTTGCACAGTTTTTGTTAAAAATAGATTTATTTACAAACAGGTATACGTAGTAAACGCCTAATCGTGAAGAATTTGTTATTTTGAAACGGAAGGCGGCTCATGCGTAACAATCATTCTTTGACGGATTGAATCACGCGGTATCGTCGAGGTCATTTCGACAACTGAACACGTGGCTTTTTTGTATATAACCCAAAATTTCAAACCAACCTGGCAGAGATTTCCACGTTATCGCGGATAACGGTCGATTTATTTTTGGAGTATTGCGTTCCTCTGAAAATCTCGTTACTGCAATAACTACAGTAGTAAGCGGATTAACGCATTCCATCATAAAATATGTGAAATTTTCCGCAAAATTAGGCTCAAATGATAAAAAATCAAAAATTTTCGGTAAAATGCCTAAAAATGATTAAAAACGTTGGAATAGCGCATTTTTACGGTATTTTGGCCATTGTATCAGTTTCTGGGTCATTTTGATCATTTTGACTCCAAAGTATCTGTGCTATTAAAGCAGCGCAATAGAGTTCCCTCTATTTTTTACATGAATGTGAGCTTTGCACGTTTAAGCATCTTGACAGTTCTCAGTTTTAGGATGAAACAGTATGCTTAAGTTCCTCTGCCTAAAATCATATGAATGTTTATTTCCAAAAATATATGTTCAAAAAAATATGACGGAAAGCTGTGCGGCGTAAAGATCAGAATTATGATAAAGCCAATACTTAAAATCAATTATCAAAATTTGTATAGAATAAACGAATTAAAAATAATTTATTACTTACTTGAAACAAAAATAAAAATATTATTCCACAAAACGCTTATTTATGTTTGTAATGCTCGATTAATACTTTTCATCATTCAATATAAAATCAGAAACTAATTAATGAGCTTCATTCCACCCATTTGTTTGTTTCTCTTACAAATTCGCCTTCATAGCTTACTTCCAGCCCCTAATATTATATCGGGTAAATATTTAAAGTTTAACGAATTTTTAAACACTATTTTATGCGCTAAAACTATTGGTTTTCAATGCGTCGCAAAAAAATTTGTTTTCATGGAAATTATCTGTTAAATAGCGTGATTTTTGTACACGCTACAAATAAAGTGCGTAAAAAAGATAATAAATTAGTTCAAATAGGGTAGGTGTATAAATCAGGCAACAAACAAATTCTGGTAGGCCAGATTCTTATCCAAATAAAATTATGATCATATTCTGGGGGCGAAAAGAATATTAAATTGTGATGAATCTTAAAATTTTAGTTTATTATACGCAATAAAATCGTTAAAAATTACCGAAAATTTGATTCCAGGGATCCGGATACTCGATATTCATCTCTATTCCTTCCCAGTCCCCACACTCAGGTGTGCCCGAATTGATCAAAATTATTCACTTTGTCTTTTGATGCGTTTTTGTCCCCGACGTCCATTACTTCACTGTAAAATTTTATTACTATTCACATCTCGGAAAGATTTGAGAAGCGAAAAGGATGACGGTGATCACCATACCTGGGCGTAGGGGTTTGGGGGGTATGCATCCCCCATAAATCAAAATACCCCCAGAAACACCAGAATACCCCGCCAGAATTCTATTTTTTAAATTTTTTTCCGCAATATTTTAATGCTAATGGATAGTGCTTGATGAGAAATGTTGAAAAAATGGTGTTTTTTTGCCATACCGTCATGTTCAAAGGTCATTTTTCGACAATGAAAAATCTTGCAACCCCCCCCCCCGAGGGGTTTATTTTACGATATTTATTTTTCGGGGACGAGTGTATTAATTGATAGAATATCCATTTTTACTGATAGGATATCTTTTTTCCTGCTTAATTTGTCCATTGTATTCCAGAGACAATGATCAAGTTATGTTTCACGACCGTTGTTCTCGTCATATTTGCTCTGACCACCGAACATATTGGCTATGCTCAGATAAACTTTAGTACTGGTTGGGGCAAGAGGGCAGCCGGTTGGCCCACTAAATCAGACTGGAAAATTTCGCCGAAATTTTCCGGTCAATTAAAATTGGATTCGTTGCGAGAATTCGTCGAAAGATATGCGGTAATTTATAGATTTAGCAGCGACTGTAAGAGTGTACTCAGGGGCTTGGATTGGACTGAAACTTCTGAAAAATCGTAAAAAGGTAAAAAGTTCAATTTTGAGGTCTACCGCAATATGCGGGGGAGTATTCAAGAATCTTAGGGTCTTCACCTCACACCCACCACCACTGTGTGAAGTCCACTAATCATCCTACTATAAAATTCATTGAATGCACGCAACTCCGTTTAAAATTCCGCTAGTTTGTCAAATTATGCCTTCTTACGCACAAGTTTGATGCAGTGAAGATTCGAGAAACGAACAGGTCCTGTCATCAGATTAACTTATCGGTGATGAGGCCATCTCGGCCGTAATCCTTTTAGAATTTCAAACGACATCCCATTTTCAGGTAGCTTATTGCCTTTACGTGAGAAATATAATTGCGAAATATTTTAAAATAAAATATTTTTTGAACGAGAGAATGAAATGGCGAAAATTTGGATAATCTTACCTCTCACAATTTTGTGGTTTGCTCCAAGCCTTCCAATTCAGGAAATTGTTCCTAAGTTAGGAAGGCGGTATCCTAACTTTACCAGAAATAGTCCAAAAAAGGTCCGAAAATTTGCCCCTAACGCGCGAAATAGCGAATTTTTCTGTGTTTTACATTGTATAATTTTACATCAAATCCCTTTTGACGCAATATTTTTTCTTAAAATTCTGAAATTTTCGACAATTTTGCGCGAACAAATTCATTAAATTTCTTTGAAATTAAAAAAAATCTGGCGCGAAGCGCCGGGAAATTTGTGAAAATAAGGCGGATATACGTCTAGAAGCATGATTTACTGCTTGATTTCCTCTTTTTATTGCATTTGATGCGAAACATCGAAAACTTTAATTGAAAATAGAAGAAAATTATTAATATTATTAAAATTATTAAGAAATTATTAAAATAATATAAATAGTTTTTTCTGCTGTTAAAATTGGTTTGAAACCTACTCGAACAGAAAATGGCTTCTAAAGTCGTCAAGAAAGTAGCGCCGGAAAAATTTGAGAAATTATTGTCACTGACGGCCAAAAATCAATGCGAACAGCATATCCATCGCCAAATATTTTTGGCCAAAGGAGAGGGCGGCAGCCAACCGCCCCCCTTAAATCCGCTCCTGGTTATTATTCATTAGCAGTCTTTCGGGCTTAGTTCTCTTTTTCCACAGTATTAGGCCGTATTTTTGTAAAATTCATAAATTTTAAACAGCCTAGGTACTTCAGAATTTCACGAATATTTCAGGATTTCTGAAAAATCGTTTGAGAGATGATTCGTGGCACCAGCTAGTCAGCTAAATATACCGCGAATCTTTCAGCTGGACTCTGGATTAGTTTATTGCAGAAAAAAATTAATTTTTAATTTTTTAAAATTAAAAAATTAAGCGTGCGCTGAACAGTCTCGTTATATGCAGATATGATTTCTGTCAGATGAAAAAAGTGGCGGAAAATCTAAAAAAAATGTCATAAAAATGAAAATTATTTGTTGAAAGAATAAACATTTATTAAACAAATTGGTAGAAAACTTACGCAAGTCTATGGTCAAACATTTGAATTTTCCCGTGTCTCTGCTGCATCATATTGAAAAATGGCTCAAATTTACATGCACTCATTCAATATATTTATGGAGTAGGAAGCTCGAAAGTAGAAAAATAACTGCATCTTCAAATTGGGTCAAATTCGCTTTTTTTGCTATTTAACGAATTTCGCTCATTGTTGCGGGCTTAGCTCATTCTTACTACTTCAATAATTTTTGAGTAATTTCCGGAAAGCGTTAAACTTGTTTTCTAATGATTACTATAAAATAAAATTTATTTACAAATTAAATATACATATATATCTTAGTTTAAAACTCCTTACAATTTTTTATAACATTGAGTGAAAATAAGAATTTCAAATTCCTAAAACATTTTATTTTGTCAATAATCCGTGTAACACTGAAAACAATGCCTTACCAAATGCTAAAACTCCAACGAGTTTGTCTTATCCGAGCCTAACAAATACACGTGAATGTAATTTTCCTTTTCATTTCAAGTAGGATAATTCTTCCAGTTCGACCTTTTTTTGTTAGAGAAGTCGAAAAGAAGACTTGTGTTCGCAAATTGTTAGATGCTATTTTTTTAAATTTTCTTGTCTTCAAATTCCACCTTTACTTTTTCAATCATTTTTTTCAATTTAGGAAAGTGCATAGAAAATGATTCAGGAGAAAAGGTGCAACTGATTTGCTTCGTTGGTCTGATCAGTGATCTCAATCAGAAGAGATAACAATCAAAAGCCTGATATAAAGTATGTATCATGTTGAATACGAGTATGTACATAGACAATTGTGCATGTTTGTAATAATGGTATGCTAATAAGAAGAGCTATAACGTTTGAATGCAAATGTTACCTTATGCACCTACGCTTGTAGCTCACGTTTGATTGTTCTTTTATCTTGTATATCGTATGTATACTTATTTATACGTGCGTTTGATATGGTATTTATGAATTAATTGCAAGAATATACCTAAGAATACTTACTATTATTGAATTTAGTCTACATATGTAACGGAACAATGAATATCTAATTAATAATGCATGAGATCTTTTCGTCAAAAAGCGAGCGAATCGCCTAAGCCAGATGGCGCACTAAAGTGCAGAACACCATAACTAACAGCTTGAAGAAAGTTGAGGAAATAACCAGAAGAAATGAAGAAAATTATCTCATCACATGTGTATGTATGTTTGCGGCGGAATTAAAAATTTTGTTATTTTCTCATTTTAAAGCTATGAAAATCAGTATTCGATCGCGAAAAAAATTTTATACGCGCCACTTGTAATGCTTGTCGGGAAGAATTAAAATCGTGTTTATAAAAATTTTTGGCGGGGAGCAAGTCTCTCCCTATCCTCCATAGCTAAGTCACTGCATTTGCCATGTGCCCCTACATGGGCTGTCCTGCCATTTAGCAAATACGTTCCGAAAAAATTAGATTGGAGGACTATACGCGTTGTTATGGGGTTTCGGAAGTTTAGAATCCATGAATGGCCACCGACCACACACGGGCCTGATGGGCATGGTAATTTTGTACCCCTTCTCCATAAGTTGAAAAATCCTGCAGATTACTGTAGGCCCCAGGATTCTATTTTTAGTAACATTTTCGGCGATTTACCCCATCCTGACCCTCCTGAATTTGGGTGCTGCCCATGTATGCTCCTGACTCTTCTTCCTCTCGCTAAAAATCTGCTACTCCAGAATTGCCTGAAAAAATCATAGAATTTAGCGTTATTTTCTAGCTGACTTTTGGCTCGAAAGTGTCGAATTTTCGGCCACTAATGTATTTATCTTTTGCCTACATTTTGTTTGATTCACTCGAGAATTTTTTCGAAATTTTTTCCTGTTTTTACGTCTTAGTGAGAAGGGGAAATTTTTATGTCTTAGTTAGAAAAGTCATGACAAAAATAGTATTTTTGACATGTTATCGTCGATTTTCAACCTAAAGAGGCACTTCTCAAAATTTTATGCTGCTGACTCATAGAATTCTCAATATGTAAACGTATTCGGGGAAGCGTTTTGAAAATATTCGAACATTATAAAAATGAAATGGCGGACCAGTCCGTTTAAGCCCCCAAAGCCACGCGTCTGAATACAAGCGACGGAACTTCGACGAATTAACTCTTTAATTAAATCCCGAAATCAAATGACCGCTGTTATACACAGATACTCACGGCCATTTTTTGTAACTCTAAAAAGTGTATGTACGTAGTTACTGCTCGCCCAAGCTTATTTGACAACTTGAAAAAACAGTTTTATTTCATAATAGTTTTTAAAAATAAATCACGTTGTTATGTTTTTATAAGCGGATTTACCCAAATGATTAATAAGGCGGACTTTATGTGAAAAAACAACGAAAGATTTGGACACGTGGTCGTGCGTAAATGTCGATGACCGTAATCTGGTCATCGTCATATGAACATACGTATTTTTTGATGACGTTTGCACACGGGTACTGGTGCGGCATGCGTCTAGTGTTTTAACTTGAAGCTTGCATATTGTAGGAAATACAGGCAAGCACCTGTTCATTTACGTAAGAAAAAATAAACAAAAATACAGAACAGTCCTGTTCAAGAAAATAGTATTGCCTCGCTGTCTCTTTCAAAATATACAAAAACGGTGCGAGTTCTTCCACCAATATTAAGCCAGGTAACCGCTTAGCAAAGTCAGTGATGCGCCGGGCATTTTTCTAAGGATTTTGATCTTTATGTGTCCTCAATGAGATTAAATGCGCTGGGTGCGTTGCGTGCGCCGAAACGGAATAACGAACTTTTTACTGTAGTCTGTTTCATTTATCCGAGAGCTATTTCGGCAAAATCTTTTCCCAGGCTACAGTAACTCTATCTTCCCTACTCACTGTAGGTCATTTAGTGATCACTGTAGCTACTTGGGAAGGAAAGTTTTTCAATAAAAATTTTTTAGGGCATTATTTATTCTCACCTTCCAGCAGATCATGCAACATGCGGGTAGAATTCGCGCATTCAGCTTGTCATAAATCGACCAATAAACACAATTGGCTAGCATTTTAAACATAACCGAAAATTTCCGCTTAGCGTAGTGGTAGAACGTCTGATTGTCGTCGAAGCAACACAGGTTCAATTCTTGCTGCAAGATTTTTATTTAGCACATTTACTGTAGTATGTCACAGCAAGTGTTGGCAAAGTTAGTAAAATACTAAAGAGTTAGGGTTAGGGTTCACCCCATTCCAAAAACGTTAATAGGGTTAGAGTTAACTCTAACCCTATTCCTTAAAAAGGGTTAACCCGTTTTAAAAGGGTTATTTATATGATGAACAAAGCACGCTTTTTGGCACTCGAAAAGTTTGATTCAAAATAGACTGGACTTTTAAATTGTGCATCTTTATTGAAGTTGCTTTAAAGACAAAGCCCCTTTCCAAATCAGCAAACCCTAAACTTGCAACAATTGCAACAACAAACATCAAACAATGCTTGCCTGGCTGCTTTTAGGCAGTAACAAGAGCTACCTAGCTTTGTCCATATATGCGTATATATGTATGTATGTATGTATGTATGTATGTATATATATATATATATATATATATATATATATATTTATTTATTTATTTATTTATTTATATATATATATATATATATATATATATATATATATATATATATATATATATATATATATATATATATATATATATATATATATATATATATATATATATATATATATATATGATCAACTTTCTTTAAACAATACTTTATACGCGTGATGAGCTGTTGCAAAGTTGTTGAATTTAACACTGGAAGGAGCATTAGATGCGTTTTTCGTGTAAAATCCACTGTTACCATTAAGTGAAGAATGTGACAGGGTAAAATACGATTCATCGTCCAATACAAAATGTTTGTTACCAAAACGACGAAACTGGCGTCCACACTTTGTTTTGGCTAATGCAATTTGTTTATCCGATCGTGACGGAATGGTTTGTTTTTTTCTACATTGCAATTTTAATTTGTTTTTAACGATTCTATGAATGTAAGACTTACTAACACCATATTTTTCAGCCGCTTGACTCACAGAAATAGAGCAACTGTCATTAAATGCAGATTCCAAATGTTCCAGTTTCTTTTTTGTAATAATTTTAGCGTTCCGACCAGATCCAGTGCGTCGAGTGCCTTCGTGTCCATCGGAGTATCTCCGTATAATGTCATAAATAGTACTTTTTGGAACACCCTCGTTCTCAAAATGCCTGATCGTAAACTTCCTTCCTTTGCTAATGTTGATGGAATAAAACTTGTACACACGTGATCGGAGAATGTCCTCGTTTGTACGCATTTTTCAGAACTCAAGTTACACTACGAATTCAAAAGTTTAGTTCAATGAATAGAAGATTGAATGAGCTTTGTAATGATATATTGCATTTTACACATTTTTTGTAAACTGAAGACATTGTAAACGTTTGAAAAAATTCCGGATTTTTAGGGAAAAAAATTGACATGCTCTGCATATCAACCTCAAATTTGAGCGGTTTTGAGCGGACTAGAAGACAAAAAAACATAAATAAACAATTGATACGGCGCGAAGCGCGGAAAAATTTCATGTTTCAAATGTCATAACTCAAATTTGAGCTGTTTTCAGTGAGCTAGAAGGCAAAAACTATAACTAAACAATGAATCTGGCGCACAGCGCTAGAAAAAAATTGACATGCTCTCTATATCTAACTCTAATCTGAGCGATTTTTAGCGGTTCAGAAGACAAAACTATACCTAAACAATAAATCCGGCGCGAATCGCCGGAAAATTTTGACTTTACTAGCTCAAAAGTACGCTAAAAACCTGTTTAGGCGCTGTTTCAGACGCACTTCGCCAATTTTTCATTCTTCCCTTCGGGGGACCCTTGAGAGAAACAAAAAAATTTTCCCCATTTCGGGAGGGGGCAGGACCCCGCCTCCTGGATACAGGCATTTTCCCATGTCATAACTCATATTCGAGCTGTTTTGAGTGAGCTAGAAGGCAAAAACTATAGCTAAACAATGAATCCGGCACAAAGCGTTAGAAAAAATTGACATACTTTCTATGTCTAACTCAAATTTGAGCGATTTTCAGCGGTTTAGAAGACAAAACCTTACATAAACAATAAATCCGGCGCGAAGCGCGGAAAATTTTGTGTTTTCTAGCTCAAAAGTACACTAAAAACCTGTTTTGGCGGTGTTTCAGACCAACTTCGCCAATTTTTCATTTTCCCTTTGGGGGACCCTTGGGAAAAACAAAAATTTTCCCATTTCGGGGGGGGGCAGGCCCCCGCCCCCCCTGGATACGGGCCTGTATATATATATATATATATATATATATATATATATATATATATATATATATATATATATATATATATATATATATATATATATATATATATATATATATATATATATATATATATATATTGCATGGTTAGTATTTATTCAGACATTGCTGTGTACCTATGTACTCGTACATACTAGCATACCTAGGATGTAATTAAAAACCTCGGAAATGCCAATATAGTACGTTTAAGCAATTCAAAATAGTACAAGAATAAGACGAAGACAATATAACAATAGGACAATTTATCGCAAATAAGACTTGAAAAACACTTCCAATTCCAGAGTTTTATCACTAAGATTATGTCGGTTTTTATCCAATATGACACTCGTTTGACTGAAAATGCGTTCAGCCGGAGCGATCAATGAGACGACCAGTGTTGCCAAGTGCTCTTGTCAAAAAACCCCATTTCCGGTCACAAAAAACCTCAAAATGGCTAAAAATGGCTTTAAAACCCCCTACACAACAGTGAAGCATATAACCCCAATGCCCCCAAAAAAACTCCTGAATTGGGGAAAACTCCTAACTCGGCAACACTGGAGACGACGACGACGGGAATAATTTACTTGAAAAAAACAGTAAAAAAATCGTAAGTTATAAGTGAACGAATGAATAACTTACTCACCCTTTTTAACCCTTTCTCGGTTGGAAATTCAAAAAGTTAGGGTTAACCCCGATGGTCACTAACTCACCCAAAATAGGGTTAACTCTATTGAAAAAGTGATGGGTTAACCCTATTTTGGGTTGAGTTAGAGTTAACTCTGCCAACACTAGTCACAGCACTGTTACAGATACTTGAATTAAGTCCATATGGACGGTTTAGTGCATTAAAAAATGAAAGAATGGCGGCCGCTCGCCCCACTCAACTTCTCTGTCGAGTTACAGAAAATCACCGAGTTAGGCATACTAAAGCCTTCAGAAAAATTCACTGAAAAAGCTCTCGAATGTATGAAACAGACTATTCCTAAGCGGACACATGCTGTACGGATACCTCGCACACGTGCTTTTCTGTCGTAATAGTGCAGTGGCATTCACTGCCTTTAATTTCACTCCTTCGCAATAGGGATGACATAAGTGAGACTTTATTTGACTGTGTAACTACTTGAAAATGGACAAATTCTACTTTTCAAGGTGAATAAGAAAGATTGATCAACTGATTAAAATAAGGAAATTTGAAATTCAGGCAAAAATTACGATGCGTTTTGGGCGACACTGTAGATCAAATAACATTTAATGAGCGCGGAGCAGATTAAAAATGAAACTTCGACTTTGTTTCACAAGGATTTGAGCTCCTAAAATTTTGTTCTGTTGTGACAACCCAGTAGATGAGTAAGTCATTAAAATTCCTACATCAAGTGATGTAAATTAAACCAATTTTAATTTAAAAAAGGAGCACTAGTCGACGATGCTTATTTTTTTTAATTCATCTGATTTTAAAATTAACGCTAGTTAATTAATGCGCGATACGTTGCGATTTGCCTGAGTAGAAGATTATTGACAATGGCCGATTACGAATTTTTCATGACGGGAATGCCTGGAGCTTTTCCGAAAGTCTAAAATGACTCCAAATTTTTTTGTTTGAGTCACGTACTTTGACAATTTTTTAATTTTTTAATGTTGTTAAGCTAAAATAATTTTTTATAACGAAAACTCGAAAAAATCGCACAATTCACATAAATTTCGCTAGAAAAGCGCTTTTATCTGCTACTATATTCAACATCTCCGTGCGCTCAATAAAAAAATATTTCGGAATTGAAGAATTTTGTGAGGCGCACATGAGTCCAGATTTTTCAAGTGAATCGTTTATTTTTCGAAAAATCAATTTTTCGAATAATCGAAAAATTTCGCCATAGTAAATCCAGAAGTAGGGTCCAAAATATCGCCGAGAGAGCAAGCTTCAGTAATCCTGCAGGCTTGCAAAACTCGAAATACAGTAATCGGTCTTTGTACCTATTAAAATAAAATGCGAAAGAAAGAATTTAACTTGAAATATTTTGCTAGTCACAGCTCAGTTGTCCCGATATATAAAAAATTTAATAGAAAACTAGGTGATTAGTAATTTCTAATTAAAGCAATATTTTTATTTGAATCATTTATAGCTGCACGACTCTTTCTTTTAGATTCATTTTGGCGCAGGAAATTATTTTTTACAAGCTTTAGTCATTATAATCTTCCAGGGCACCGTTTAGTATCACATGTTGTGTTTTAAGTCCCTGGGATATTGGCATTCTTTCCTTCTTTTTGCCGTTTTCTTTTCGCCCACAATGACCGCTAAGTCTGGCAAAAAGCCGCCGACCGCCAGAACTTTTGATATTTCAGAAAACCTCGACAAATATGATATTTTATGCTTCTTTAATGACTTTTTTAGCTTAAGGGCAATATTTTTTTATGAAATTTGTTGATCATTTGTTCCTTGCTCAATTTTATTTATTTTTATGAATTTTTGTTTCTTGAATGGTAAGCGCATCATTAGAAACCCCTAAAAATTGTGTTTTTGACGCTAATGTATCACTTTTAGGCTACGGAAATGGTGAAAATTTTAAATTGCTGAATCTCAGAATGATCATGTGGCAGTAGTATACGAGAACAAAATAGTTCACTCCTCTTATTTGTCGATTTTTCATAAGTTTACGCTTCATTTGTGATTGCTCCCGCTTACGCTCCAACCCCCCCTCCCCCGAGATACCTAAAACCCCCCTCCCCGGAACCCAAATAGCCCCCAGAATTCAATTTTTGGAATTTTTGTTTTTTTTTAGCAATTGTTTGATACCAATGGATAGTGCTCGATGAGAAACGTCAAAAAATAGTATTTTTTCGCCATACCACTATTTTCAAGGCTATTTTTTACCTTTGAGAAATATTCAAACCCCGCTCATACAATTTTGGTACCGCCCATCTATGGTAGGCACCTATTTCAATGCCAAAGACAAGAACTAATCAAATCGATGAATAACAGCAATAAATTAAATAATCTAAAAGTATGAAATGCACATGCGTTCAAGTGCATGCACGCTCGACTCATTCTGATTGGGTAAATATTAAATACACTCCGAATTTTCACAAGGTCAAAAAACCTAGATTAACGATACCGCGTTATTTATTGGAAAACTCCTCGTTGTTTGCGTCGTTTTTGTGAAAAATGAATTCATTCACACGTTCACGTAATAAATACCTAATTGCCAAGAATTCGTTATTTTGAAACAGAAGCCAGCCCGTACATAACACCCATTCGTTGACGTATCGAATCACGCGGTATCGTCAAGGTCATTTCGTCATCTGAACAAAACACGTGATTTTTTGTTGCATAAATTCCGAAAAAATTATTCGGCCATTAACAGTTGAATCTGGCAGAGATCTCCAAGTTGCCGCAGATTACGATTGATTTATTTATTCTCTTCGACTTTTGAGTACCTCCGAACAGTTCATCGGATAGTAGTAAGCAAACATGCACATGGGGAGTGGGAGTCCAATATTTCCCCTGATTAAAATCTGAACAATTCTTTGGGTAGAGTAAAGCGAAATGTTAGCCTCTAATTTAGGAGATTCAAAAATTTTAATTGAAAGTGCTCTAAGAATAATCAGGATTAACGTAGTTTTCACTTAGTATTAATATGAGTTTTCGGATCATTTTGGCTAAAAATAATCTATGGTAACTAGAAGTTGCGAGCTTTGATTATTTTTTTGATTCATATCAGAAAGAGCTGGTGCATCCTGAAAACCCTCCGTTTACCATCTTGTTTTTGCAGTCGAATTGCACCATCATAGCAAAAACTCCAATGCTCTTCCTAACCACGTATGTTATTTTTTGTGAAATTAATTTTTGAAAGAGGTACAATTAAAAACTATTAAAGTGCACAATTATGTGCGCCTGGTTGATGGATATCCTTGCAAAAACAAGAAAAAATAGATTTCTGTCGCGTTAAACACAACCAGGGGTTGCATTTGGAAAGCTGGAAAGGGATAAACCACAAGTTTTTTTATGAGTAACTTATTTTCCCATTTTCAGTTATTGTAATATAACTGTAAATAGGCCAAAAATGCTTATGTTTTACTACTCCATAACTTCTCATCTAGCTAAAGTATTAAAAACGATGTAACTAAAGCCAAAACGAGGCTAGACAAAGTTTCGGACATATGGGTAAGGGAGAATAGAAAAAAAATGTCAATAAAGTGATTCATTATGCCTCTGGCATAGAGCACGGTAAACGAAGGGTTGAGCTTCTCATAACTTTTCAGGCAGGATAAAAACAGTATGCATCTTACCTTAAAATGAAATGAATATATACTTGAGCATCTGCTGTACTTCGGCAGCTCTGCGGTTACAAATCAGAATTATGATGTAAAGAATCTGCTTGAATGTTTCATATCGAGATAATTATTGGGGTGTGGGTAAAATCCGGAACCGTATGCAGGACAAATGGATAAAACCCGGAACCGGAACCGGAATCGGACTCAAGACAAATGGGTTAAATCAGGACAATCAATAAGGACAATGTAAAGATCAGGACAATGTATTACATATGTAGGGTCGGACTGGCTGGGACCGGACAAATTGGGTAAATCCGGACATTCTATCAGGACAATGACAAAATCAGGAAAATGTATTAGATATGTAGGGTCGGACTGGCCGGGACGGGACAAATTTGGTAAAATCCGGACAATCAATCAGGACAATGAGAGTGGGGTTCCGCTTGTGAACCCCCATCAGGTCCCCCTTTTGGCACCCTCGCCTATTTCCGGAACTACACCACTCCCATTGCACTGATTTCGTCATTGTCGTGATTGATTGTCCGGATTTTTACCAATTTGTCCCGTCCCGGTCAGTCCGACCCTACATATCTAATACATTGTCCTGATTTTGTCATTGTCCTGATTGATTGTCCGGTCTCGGTCAGTCCGACCCTACACATCTAATACATTGTCCTGATCTTCTGATTGTTCTGATTGATCGTCCGGATTTTACCCATTTGTCCTGAGTCCGGTTCCGGTCCCGGTTAAGGATTTTACTTTTCCGTAATTATTGTGTATTCTAACGTCACAAAAACTTATTTAGTGTTCATTAATATTCTCACAAACCCATTAAAATAATTAACGAGCTTAATTTTCGTGATATTCGTACATTGATCTCTACTCGTCAAGCGCAAAACATAAATTACAATAGGTTCATCGTGAAATTTCTTGCCCAGATGTTTAGCACACTAGTTTTCCCCATTAAATTTGCTTTTCTCCACTATCCCCCTGATGTAAAATCGTCTAAAAATTGATATTTACATAGATCATGAAATTTTGTTAATCACAGATAAAACGCGTAAACATAGAAAAAATTTAAAATACTACGTGCTTACATGGGCAACAGCCTAATCGCAGGAGATGTATTGGGGCAAAATCTTTAGAAAAAAATGCCATAAACTCATTTTTGGGAGTGCAACGCATTTAGCGGAGGGTCTTTCGAATTCTGAATTCTAAATCCCAGAGACTCCCAATGTGACCGGAGTAATCGAATTCGTTCCTTTGTCCTTTTATCCATTTATGTCTCCGATTTCCCTTATTTACCTATAAAATTTTAATTTCATTCACGTCTTAGAAAAATTCTAGAAGCGATGGTACCCTTTACAATACTTATATTTTGGAGGGCAGTATTTTAATTGCTAGAATTCCCTTTTTTATTGGTAAAATATCCGTCGTTTTTCCTACTGGATAAGTCCGGTGTATTTCAATGACAATGATCAGCTTACGTTTCACGACCGTTGTTCTCGTAATGTTTGCTCTGACTACCGAGTATCTCGGCTGTGCTCAGTTAAACTTTAGCGCCGGTTGGGGGAAGAGGGCAGCCGGTTGGCCCACTAATTCAGACTGGATAATTTCGCCGAAATTTGCTGGTCAATTAAAACGGAATTTGGTCAAAAGATACGCGGTAATTTAAAGTTTCGCTGATGGCCACAGCAAGCATCAGGATATGCGACATTTCATCAAATAGTTTCCTGCCTCTCGTCTGGAATACGTGAATTTTTAGTTAAAGATGATTATGCAACGTTTTCTGTGTTTTAGAGTAATTTAGCGAGTTTGTAATGTAGCATGCGTTTCTTTAAATTGTATGTAAAACTTTATCAATTTGACCTAAATCAAAAGGAAAATCTACAGAATGAATCTATTGAAAAATATGATTATTATATAGCGACAGATTTGCAGAGGAATACGACCCAGTCTTCATCGAGGGTGTCACATGCCAGTAATCCTTGTCCTTCGTTAACTTACTGTAAAATTTTACTGTGTTACACGCATCAAAAACTGTCGGAAAATGAGCAACAAGCCGTTCTCACACAAACTGACAAATTTGGCACAGCTATGCATCTGACATTTGATCTGTAGGTATAGAAGGAAAAAATAAATAAAATAAATGATCAAAATTCAATCAACTATCAGAAAAATGAGTGCAACTTAAAGAGTATTATGTACCTACAGTATAAGTGCAAGCAAGTATCTACACCTGTTAATTAAAGATTGTTTTCACTGAAACGGCCATTTTTAGCTTATGTTTTTTATTTCGGAAAGTAACAAAATAGCTAAATATTTTTCTGCTCTAAACTTTATATGTTTTTGTTTCTCCTGTTTCCTAATAGTTCGTCCTGCAATTTCAATTAAGTTTTTTTAATATGGCTGCTTTCATAAGGTATGCATTTTACACATGCTATGTTTCATATTTTTCATTGTTCAAGTACATTTTGAAAAGCCTAAAAAAAGCAGATTCGAACGACATCCTATTTGCCTTATTTAGTAAAGAATTCAAGTTTTGAATATGGCCGCCAGCTAGGCTATCATACTTAACTTTTGATGTTTTCTGCTATCGTTTAGTGAGATTCTGACATTTTTCAATTTTTTTCAATGAACAGCCAGAAAATTTGATTATTTTTCTAATAAGCTATGTCTCATGTTCTGAATCCTTCTAGTTCTTCTGGGATAGTTCAAAAACCTCAGCATTCTTCATTGTACGGTGAAAATGGCGCGGCAAGCGAGCCGCTTATCAAAGGCGACGCTGCAGTAGGATAGGAAAACAATTCAGATAAAAGCGCGCACCGCCGCAAGTTGTGAAATTATGAATATTCCGCTAGCTTAAAAGGGCAAAAATCATAAGGTTAAGGTAGACACACGCGTCACGCGTCACGAAATGCAGACACCAAATAGATACAGCGACACTAACACGTGGTTAAATTATGTGTAACGTACATATATACAATCATAGGTAGCGCGATAGCGCTACCTATAATATACCTCGTCATCCTTTTTTCTTATATGTTTATCACAGCGAGTGCGAAATTTGTGTTCCCCCTCACAGCTATAACGGCACACATCTGGGAGGTGCGGTTTTTTTCAAAGGTAGATAATAAAAAACTTAGATACCTTTTTTTGTTTACACTCAATACCGAGCTAGTGGTGAGTGTGTAAAGTGTAAACCGAAAAATCAAATAATTTGCGGAGGGTAAATTTTTTTCAAAATGTTTTCCCTGATTAGTAATTTACGAATCTGATCTTAAAATTTCTTCACACTCATTAGTTGTTGCACAGGAGTGTAAATTAGACGGTTTTTTACTGTTTTGATGTGCACAAGCTTATCTAAATCAGTTTTGAATTCTATGCAGTCTGATTGGTTTCAGAAGGTAGACGGTTATAAAATCTAGGGGAGCCTTTTTTATTTTTTAAAGTAAATTTTTTCCCCACTTAGTAGAGAGAACGTTGTAATTATCTTAAAAATGTGCCTCGTCCTAAGCACTACACGTCAAAATTTATTTTGTTTCTTTACAATCATAATTGCGTTATTAGTGCAGGTGTAAACTTTACACTAAAAAATTTTTTTCCACCCAGAGCGTCGTGGATGATATTTTTTTAAGATGTTCTCCGTAAGGTCAGAATGACGAATCTGACCTTTAAACTTTTCTACAGCCAGTGTTTGTTGAGGTATGAAGAGGTGAACTTTGAAATATACATACATCTATTTTCTAATGCCGATGGATAACTCCGTATTGCATATTCAGATTTTTTCTTTATTTCAGAGGTTTTTGACTCGTCTTAGAAAAATAATTACTTTTATTATCATAAATGTACTATTCTTATACTTCAATAGAATGATGAATATTTTTCAGTATAGTATAATGAAGCTGAAATCTTGGCTGCGAGTTGAGTAGGTGCAGTGGCTGACGTATCCATTCTTGCATGTGGATTTGAAAAAATAATAATGGATTCAATTCTTCGGAATACTAACTTTTTCCATTTTTTAAATTCTTTTGGCAAAACCATGCTTTTCATTTGACTTATTCCTCTATTTAGGTTCTGCAGATGACACTTTTTTGTCTTTTGAATTTAGGCTTAGTTTTCGAATGGGAGTGTAAAGAGTGCGAAAATCTAGAGGGTGAAAAGACACATTTTTGGTCGAGTTTTCGACTTGTTTATGTCTGCCAACAACTCCGGTTATGAGTTTTGAGAAATTTTTTCTGACAGAAATGTACTAAGGATCAAAGGGCTATCTTGTGCTTACCAGCAAACTTTTTTACAATCAATACGCAGTTAGTTACCAGGGTTTAAACTTTACACTCTTGTGGATGAGTAAAAAAACAGATTTTGTCCAAGATTTCTGTCCCAACTTTTTCACTTATGAGTTGAGATGAAGTGAGTGAAATAGAAATAAAGTAACTTTTAAAGAGGTAGACGTCGAAGCAGGCCGCTTTCAAAAAAACGTAATATCTAAGTTGTTTATGGGGGTGTGAAGTTCGAAATCTGAGATGTAAAATGGGCGAAAAACAGTTTTTTTCGTTTTTGATTGGTAAATCAAATCAAATATTTTGCGGAACATAAGTTTGGCACATACAAACCTGTACTACAATCAATGGGCTACAAACTGGCCCGAACCGGATTTATTTACACTCAATGGGGCGTTAGGATCAGATTTTTAAAGTTTACAATGTGGTGAACAGTGGAAAATACGTGTTTGTCCATTTTTTCTTCGCCACTTCCTCTGTTCATATATCGGGCGAGGTCGAATAAGATAAAAATAGAATACTTCCTAAGGGGTACGCGTCACTGCGAATAGCGTTGGATTTACATTAATATTTAGCTTTTTCGGGAGGTGTAAAGTCAAAAAAATGAGGGACTTAAACGTGTTTATGTCTTGTTTTTTTCTGCTAACTTCTGGGTTATGAGCTTGTACATAATCTCAAGTCTAAAAATAAATCAAAAATCGAATGTGATACGCCAGTTTGTTTGCACTCAGCACTGGTGTAAAGTCGTTTACATCTGATATTTATTTGTCCTCGGGCCATTGTGGAGACTTAATTTTTAATAAATGTTGACCGTAATATCAGAGTAATATCAGAATTACGTTTCCGACTGAAATTTTCTTTACACTCTGTGGTTGTGTAAAGTTTACACTGCATATTAACTTTAGTCCTAGAGCCTTGCGGAAGCTTAATTCTTTCAAATTGTTCTACGTAAAATAAGAATTAGGAATCTGACTGTTCATTTTCTCTACACCTAGTAGTTGTGTAAAGTCTGCACTATTAACTTGTTCGTAATATGTAGTTTATACTACAAATTTATTTTACTTCCAAATGTGAGCGTTAGTGAAAGTTTATGCTGAAAAACTTTGATCTGTATAAATAACGTAAGGTTGTCATGTTTAAAAAGGATAATGCTGATGTTAAGAACAATATTGTTTTCCGCGTTCTTGGACTGCTGTCATTATTGTGGCGTGTTACTGTATGTGTTTATTGAGATGTACTCAAACCATGCTTATTAAAAGTAGGGTACTAGCAAAGGAAAATGCTTCGATGGAACAAAAAAGATGTATATACTTGAAATTGTGGATTGTTAAGGATGTAAAAGGAGACGACTAGGAATAAGCTACCTAAAGTCGCAAAATCTGATAAAAATCACACTTCTCTGAGCAACGCAAAAAATCGAAGTATATTCTGCGGCCTCTAAAAAGATGTCTTTTTTAAATAATTTTCAAAGTTTCAGATAAGAGTGTATAAACGAAATCTATAATGTTTATTTTTAAATTGCTGGCAAGTAGCAACGCTGACTAGCCTCGTATCCTGATTGATAGAAAACTAAGTGGTATTGTATTTAAAGTTGTTTTATGTTGTTATGAGCATCAGAGCAAGCAAAGCAGGGGCCCATTGATTAGTGCACACAATCGTTACGGGCATGCTAGTGTACCTACATTGAGTCTGTTTCAAAGTCAACTCACGCGTTTCCTACTGTTTTAAACCAACAATTTCTTCAATTGTTTTGGATGCATCGATGTTTGCTATTTCATTCAATTGGCTTACAAGGACTGTTACTCAATATCATTTCCTATAGCTACTGCATAGCTAACGTGGTGCTCTTTCAATCATTTATAATGATTAAATATTTATATTTATGTGTTGGCCGCAGAGTATACTTCGATTTTTTGCGTTGTTTAGAGATAGTGTGATTTTTATCAGATTTTGCGACTTAAGTAGCTTTTTCCCGGTTCCCTCCTTTTGCATCCTTAACAATACACAGTTCCAAGTATTTTCATCTTTTTTGTTCCATCGGAGCATTTTTCTTTGTACTGAAATATGCGAATCATTTCGGGACACACTTATATCATTATTTTCGCAATCCTGACCTTAGATGCACAGCCATGGCCGATCTGGGAGGGATTTTGGCCGATCAAGGGGTAAATGGGTCAAGAATTGAGCTTTCCTGGGCCAAAATGACTTCGAAACTCGTATATCTAATGAAATAGCGTTAAAAGTACGGTATTACACAGTTTCTGGTCAATTTTATGCACATTTGAAGAAAATTTTTAATATTTATCCACTTTTTGCCTTCTTTTCGTCTCACTGATCTGAGAAAATTTTACATTTTTCTATCCTGGGGATTTCCCGAACCCCCACGTGCTTGTCTAATCCTGACTCTTCTTTCCATCAGCATTACAGTTACCGCCTCATTTGTAGAATTATTTTTACATTATTGTTGTATTTGATTATTTGGTGAGGTCCTGGGCGACCGACAGTCCCGGCTCACCGACAGTCCCGGGTGACCGACAGTCTCGGAGTCACCGAAAAATAGTATAAAAATAGATCTGTCAATCAAAAAATTCCCGAGTGACCGACAGTACCTACTGGCCGACTGTTCCGAGTGGCCCACAGTCTCGGGTGGCCGACTGTACCGGGTGGCCGAAAGTCCCGGGTGGCCGACTGTGCCGGGTGGCCGACAGTCCTGAGTGGCCGACACTTTACCGAGTGATCGATAGATGGCATAAAATTCCCAAATGAGCCGGTTGTGATATTACTATGAATATATGTACGTACGTATGCACGTACATTTTTTTCAAGTCGAATTACGTATTTTTTCCATTCTCTTAGAATAGCAATAAAGTTTTCACTGGCATAAGTGTATATAAACTTATTACATATACATATTGTATATGAACTTATTAAATGTACATATTCAATTTAAAGTATCTAAACTAAAGGTTTGTATCAAAGATTCATTTTTGTCCAGTCGTCATTAAGATCTTGAATTACTTATATTCATGTGCGAGTTGAAAGCGGCCTACAGGGTAGTTTGACATGCGCAATGGAATGCATAAGCAATGAAAAAACCTCATTTTGTAACTACGAGAGTTACACGGTGCGAACATTTGGCATCAGTTCGCGTATTCCTTCCGACAACAGCTTGTTACTGTGTCGGTTAACATAGCTAATTGCGAGTTGACATCTGCGGATGGGTGAGCTCGTGGTTATGCCTTCAGTTCTCAATTTAACCCTTACTTTTTAACTTAAAACTCTATTAGATACTTGTCCGGTAAACCAGAGTTACGTATATGCTAACATCAGTATTTTGCTTTTGTAAGAGTTATTGAACGTTCGATTTCATTGCATTATTATGATCATCTTAGGAAAACGCGTATATTGTATTATTTCACGTTCTTCTTCCATATTAGTATTTGCATAACCCATAATATCGTTTATTTTTATTTTATGTGAGCGTCAATGGACGCCAATTGAGAAATGTAAATTTGGTATTAACGAATTGGTCGATGTTAGTCAGTTGTCGTATTATATTTCAAAGTATGATTATTTGATAAACTTGGATGGTCGACGATTAAATAATAATTTATTTTGAGTTACGACACCTGACGGATAATAGGGTAAGAACGTATGGTTTTATTTTTCATGAAAATTCAATATTCTTTTCTCAACCCTAAAATTATCCAAAAACCTTATTTAATTATTTATGATGATGGACCAGATGAGAGCTCGCTGTTGCTGTATTTAATGTCTAGAGTGCTACACAAATTAGAAACCAAAAACATTTCAAGACAAGTGTAAACTTTGAAAACAAATTAATTTATCAACTTGAGCTGGGTTGTGATAGGTCAGCTGACCTCGCGGCATTCCGGGATTTAGGTAGGTACGAGTGTTAGGATTTAGGGCGTAGCTGCTGAAACTCCCGACTAAAAGCGGTCAGCAATATTAGGACTGAGGGAGTTGAAGCCGTAGGTCTACAAGGGTCCAGAGAATCGAAATTATTCAGTGACTATGCGATTGGGACCAGCGCTGAGAGCAGTTTAGGTACCTAAGTAAATCCCGAATGTGAATACTTCCGTTCCTATGCTGATTTTGTAGACATAGAGCGGCTCTTGTATTTATAATTTGCATTTTGAATTGGGCGGATAGTTAATCCCTGTTTTTGTCGAAATAAAGATTTTCAAGTGGAGCGTATAGAGTGCTCAGTAGTTTCGCATGAGAAACGGAGGGCGATTTCGGTCCAGCTGCCTTCATAAATACGATTCACGGTAATTCAACTTTGCTAAAGTGCGAAAGCCGTGCATATCCGACCCATTTTTATCTTTGCAAAAAAATAAGACCAGACGCTCCCATGATGGGTATACCATTGATTACTTTGAATGTAACGGTTGTGCAAAGGTTGGAAATGAAAAATCTCGAATAACCGTTAGGAATTCGCGAATTTTGATAAATCACATACTTGGCTGATTTGCATCACCAAGGGCGTAGCCAGGGAGGAGCATGAGATGTACATGCCCTTGAAATCATTCAGAAATTCTTTTAGTTTTTATGAGTGCAATACGCTACAAACATACTGGCACACAGTCTCTCATTTATTACGGAAAATTAGATAATCTTTAATCAAAAGCCAGTTTGAATTCTTTTCTAACCATTGATTTGATTCATCTCAGCAAACGCTAGTGTGGTAATAAAAAGGACGCCAATTCTGTAATATTAATGGTGAAAAAACATGCAAAGTATGTGCCAAATGCGTCGTTGTCAGCCTGCGTGTAGAGAGGAATAAGTGAAAGTTTCGGTTTGGACGGCGTTATGAAAGAGCGTCAAAAAGATTTCTCTGATTTCGATTTAACCGTTGTATTTTCGATTGTTGAATATATTTACTTTTGTTAATTAATTAAAGTAATCTAAGATTAGAAGTAGGTACACGGCGCATTGCATGTGCAATAGTTTGTGCCAAATGTGCAATAGTTTGTGAACAGAGGCTACGCCTCTGTTCACCAGTTTGATTAAATAGCGAGTAAATCATTTGATGGCACTTCCGCAGCACTGAAGTTACACAATATGTAGCTGAAATTTTGCAGCCACAATAACTTTAAGTAGGATAGCACTAAAATATAACGCATTGCAAATAATAGGCCTTTTTTACAAAATCCGGCATGTTTTAATTTTGCTATAAATTCATATGTTATTGCATTAGTATAAATATTTATGTGCATAAATAGGTACCTACTTTAAAAAGCATTAATTCCGAAATCATTGAGTCAATATGGGAATTTTTATGACCAAATCTATTATTATACCACTTGTCGGTCACCCAGGACTGTCGGCCACCCGGTCACAGTCGGCCACCCTGGGACTGTCGGCCACCCGGTACAGTCGGCCACTCGGGACTGTCGGCCACCCGGTACATAGCCGGCCACCCGGGACTGTCAGCCAGACGGGAATTTTTTGATTGACAGATTCATTTTTAAAACTATTTGTCGGTCACCCGGGACTGTCGGTCACCCGGGACTGTCGGTCACCCGTGACTGTCGGTCACCCGGGACTGTCGGTCACCCGGGATTGTCGGTCACGCGGGACTGCCGGTCAACAGGGACTGTCGATCATCCGGGACTGTCGGTCACTCGGAACTGTCGGTCACCCGGAACACAATCGATTATTCATCGTGCTATCGAAAGTGAGTTTTCGTTCGTTTCAATTCGATATTGTCTTCAAATTTTAAAAGTTATTTGTCTGAAGAAAATAATCCAAAATCTCTGTCTTCTTAATCTAAACATCTCACGCATTCTGATACGAATTTAAGCGAGAAATTAAGGTCAAGGGAGCGCGCTAGACTTAAGCAGCAAACGATAATAACATATAAAGAAGGTTAAAGCGGGCGTGGACACAAGTCAACTGATCATGCAACTGTGAAAGTCATTAAATACGCGAAATCTCTATCTAATTGAGAATTAATATCAATTTCTTTAATATTATATATAAAAAGGATAAATAAATCAATAATCTAGCGAAGATTTATGAGATGAACTATTTCGGTCCTGAAGAATGTATATTTTAAATCTATTTTCTGCTACCTTGGCCTGAATTTTTCAGAATTTCAAAAGACATTAACTTTTCTGAGAGCTTTGTGTTTTTGTGTAAGAAATATATTTGCGGAATATTGAAAAAACGTCTTCTAACGCCGAGGTTGAAGCGCGAAAATTCAATAATCTTACGCCGCAGACTTTCATAGTTTCTAGTTCGCTTCCAGCTTTTGAATTCATAGAAGAATATATAAGTGATTAATCTCTGGATGTCTTTTAGGCTCAATAGTCTTAAGCATATTTTCGTGGAAACCGTGAAATTTAAATAGCATAGAAACCTATAAATTTCGGCGAAATTGCAAGACGTCTTGAGAATCGTGCAAGAAACGACTAGGCTGCAAACATACCGACTCTCTTACTTGAACTCTGGATTATATTAGTTTATTGTGCAGTAATAATTAAGATGCAGGTCTGATCGTTGTTTTCACTACTGTTGTAAGTGTGCGCTGAATAACCTCATTTTTGTACACTAAAAAGTAAGAAGTCAAAAAATGAGAAAATCATTTGTTAAAAATAACAATTTTTTATGCATTGAGAAGACAAAAGTATTTCAGATTAAAAATTTGATACGCAATTATTTTTGCCAGAATAATTTAATTTCCATATGTCTGTGGTGCAGTAAAAAATGGCACAAATTTGCACATAAGCAACACTTTTTGCTATCTATTTTAGGTAGCTCGACAGTGGCAAAATAGTTGCGTCTTTTAATGGAGTTCATTTCGATTTTTTTGCCTTTTAGCAAATTTTGCTGATTGTTGCTGGCTAAATGTTTTAAATTTTTAACTGGAAATAGAAATATTGAAAAATCCTTTGCGGTATAGTTTTTAACAAACTTATATTATTTCTCGGTGTTGATAAGCAGAAAAAATTTCAATGAGACTGCTATGATGCTCCCGAACGCAATTTTTAGATTAAGGCTGGTATTTTTGACTGATTCAAAAGCCTAAATTTAGTAGATAAATAGCTTGAAAATTGAATCGTATGTATACAATCTTCTGGATCTTCGCATTTCAAGTATGTAATTATTCATGCAACACTGAAAGCAATGATTTACGAAAATTATAAACCTTGCTACTGAGTTCAAGTAGCACCAGCTTATGAAACACATGCAATAATAGATTTTTTTCATCATTTTTGGTAGAATACTTTTGAAGTTCGACCTTCTTTTTAGAAAAGACGGCTTTTGTTCAGAAATCGTTCAATGCTTATTCCTGTTTTATTTTATACTCTTTTAAATTTCTTTTTTCGTTTCAATCATTTTTTCGATTCAGGAAATTGCGTAGAAATTGATGCAGGAGAGGAGGCGCAACCATACGTGGGCAGCAAGAAAATTCTGGGGGGGTGCAAGATTTTCTTGAAGGTCAAAAAATGGCCTTAAAAATGGTGGTATGGCGATAAAAACACCATTTTTCGACGTTTCTCATCAAGCACTATCCATTGGCATCAAAAAATTGCGAAAAAAACGAAAAAAAATTTCAAAAATTGAATTCTGGGGGTATTTTGATTTCTGGGGGGGTATTTTGGTTTCTGGGGGTGCATACCCCCCAAACTTCCCCACGCCCAGGTGTGGGCGCAACTGATGTACTTCAGTGCTATGATCAGAGATCTCGGTAAAAAGTGATTCGAATCAAGAGCATGATATAAACCGTCATGATGAACTAATGGAAGAAATAAATAAAAAAATGAACGAAATTCAATCGGCTCTCTGTGCAACTCAAATGCTGTTTTATATACCTACCTACGGTATAAGTGCAAGCAAACGCAAGTACACCTCGTGTTAATTAAAAATTGCTTCCACTGAAACACCATTTCAAAGATTATCTCAACAACCAATGCACGGATTTCAATGAGATAAAGTGTTTTATATAGATGATTTAAAAATAAATACTTCGCCAAAAAATTGAGCTAGCTTATGTTTTTTTTAAAAGAAGCAAGATAGCTAGATATTATCGTGCTCTGAAGTTTATGTTTTTGTTTTACCTGTTTCTTAATTGTTCGTCCTGCAATTCCGATTTAGTTTTTTCCAATATGGCTGCCTTCATAAGATACGCATTTTACATAGCTATTTTCATATTTTTTCATTGTTTAAGCACATTTTAGAAAGCCTAAAAAAGTTCTTTGGAATGATATCCTATTTGCCTGATTTAGTGAAGAATTCAAGATTTGAAAATGGCTGCCAAGAAGGCTGTCATATGGAACTTTCGATGTTTTCAGCTATTACTTTATGAGTTTCTGTCATATGTCAATTTTTTTCAATGAATAGCTAGAAAGTTTAATGTTCTTTCTTATGAGCTATGTCTCATGTTCTGAATCCTTCTAGTTTTTCGAAGGAAGTTAAAAAGAACCCCGATATTCTTCATTGTACATTGAAAATGGCGTGGCAAGCGAGCCGCTAATCAAAGGCGCCGCTGCAGTCGGATAGAAAAAACAATGCAGATAAAAGCGAGCGCCAATGCAAGTAGTGAAATTATGAGCATGTCGCTAAGTTAAAAGAGCACAAGTTCATAAGGTCACGTAGACACACGCGTTAAGAAATGGAGACACCTAATAGATAGAGCGACACTAAAACATGGTTAAATCATGTGTAACAGATGAACAATACTGAAATATGCGAATCATTTCGGGACACAGTTTTTTGTGATTAGAAAAGAACATAAATGTCCATTGTTTAAAACCTATGTTTTAAAGGTATAAAGATGGCAAAGATGAAGAAAATTGTATAGCTTTCGCTGCTGAAGCTGTGGCGCGGCGCTCAGCTGGGCCATTGCGGTGCTGATACCGTGAGTGGTTCAGTCTAGTGTTTTGCTGATGCCGCAAAGCAAAACGGCTCAGTTTTCTTTTGCATCGTCGACTTACATCATTATTTTCGCCATCCTGACCTTAGATGCACAGCATCGCCGATCTGGGAGGGAGGTCAGCCGGTCTATGGGGTAAATGGGCCAAGAATTGAGCTTTCCTGGGTCAAAATGACCTCGAAAACTCGTAAATGTAAGCCTTGTAAGTACGTTATTACACAGTTTCTGGTCAATTTGGTACACTCTTAAAGAAAATTTTCGACATTTACCCACTTTTTGCCTTTATTTTGCTCATTTTCCCGAGAAAATCTAACATTTTTCTATCCTAGGGGTCTACACCCCCAACCCTTACGTGAATGTCTGATCTTTACTATCAGCATTACAGTTACCGCCTCGTTTGTAAAATTGAATCCTATTTTTACGTGATGTATCAGATTATTCATCGTGCTATCGAAAGTGAGTTTTTATTCGTTTTAATTCAATAGTATCTTAAATTTTAAAAGCTATTTTCTAAATAAAATAGTCCAAAATCTATGTTTTCTTCATGTCTCACGCATACTGATACAGATTTAATTAAGAAATTAAGGTTAAGGAAGCGCGCTAGAATTAAGAAGAAACGATAATAGCATATAAAAAAAGGTTAAAGCGGGCGTGGACACAAGTCAACTAATCATGCGACTAGTGTTGTAAAAAAAAATAAGGATTTTTCGCAATATTAAAGATAGAGATAAGATTGAAATTTTAAAATCTAGAAGATAAAGATAAAGATGAAGATATAGATAAAAAATTAAGAAAGATAAAGATAAAGATAATTTGCAAGATAAAGGAACCAAGAAGATAAAGATAAAGATAAGGATAAAAAGTAACTATGGTCGCCTGGACCTAGAATGATGTATGTGAAGTCCAATAAACGAGAGTGGGTGATGCAAAGCAGCCAACTGAATGCCCTAACATTTACACCTGATGTCAAAGAGGTGATCGGCATTAAGCAAACATAAATGTTGGTTTGGGGGTTTACCCGCGGTATCTGACTGACCCACGTACTACTGCTACTGGCTAACAGCAAGTCACTTCTTTCTTTTCACAAGCATCGAAACCCTGCTCTGTGCGCCTGAACAAAGTATAATCGCAACAGATATTGATCTTTTCGAACTTCTCTATTTTTTCTAGGCTTAGACTTAGATTCACGTGGGTGCTAGTACTCCCGCTTAGATCGGTATAACTCCCGCTAACTTAGGTCGATATACAGGCATTAGTTTGGGCCGCACGCCGTAGGGTTTAAACAATCGTCTTCTTTTCTTTTCTTGTTTTACAGTAAAACTTGAATGCGTCTAAATATATTTCACGTCAAACCTGCATTTTGGGTTACGTGCTGACTTATGTTCATACTTTATCTTTTTTATGAAGATAAATTCCAATCAAAAACATAAAGATAAAGCTAGCGTGTGATTTTTCCAAAAGATAAAGATAGGAATGATATAGAAAAAAGATATCTTGCTAAAAAGATAAAGATAAAGATATCTTTTACGACACTACATGCAACTATAACAGTCAATAAAGAAGTGAAATCTCTATCTAATTGAGAATTTATATCTATTTCTTAAATAATATAATAAAAAGGATGAATAATCAATAATCTAGCGAAGATTTATAGGTGAAGAAGTTCGATCCTATCATGTGTTAAATCTATTGGAGTTGTGAAGAATGAATATTTTAATCTATTTCCTGCTACCTTAGCCTATATTTTATCAGAATTTCAAACGACATTCACTCTTCTTGTAGCTTAGTGTTTTTGTGTAAGAAATAAATTTGCTGAATTTTTTTAAATGAAACATTTTCAAACGCCGAGGTTGACGGGCGAAAATTCGGATAATCTTACGCCGCACACTTCCATAGTTTTGTGGTTCGCTCTTCCAGCTTTTGTATTCATGGAATATAGCGGTGATTCATCTGTATTGTCTTTCAGGCTCAATTCCACAGTCCTAAGTGTATTTTTGTGGAATCTGTAAAATTAAAATAACAAAGAAAGCTCTGAATTAGGCAAAAATTTTACGATGTCTCGAAAATCGTGCAAGAAATGATTTATAACACTAGGCTGCAAAAATACCGACTCTCTTACTTGGACTCTGGATTATTTTGGTTTATTGTGCAGGAATAATGAAGATTTTCTGATTTATTGTGCAGGAATAATCTGATCGTTGTTTTCACTACGTTGTAAGTGTGCGCTGAATAGCCTCATTCATACAGAGGCGGCTTTTAGTAACTAAAAAGTGAAAAAGTCAAAAAATTGAAAAAAGTATCCCCTAAAAAATCATATTTTTTATATATTAAAGAAGTATTTTAGATTAAAAATTTGTTCCGCAATTTTTTTGCCAGAAAAATTTTATTTTCATATGTCCATAGTGCAGCACATTAAAAAATGGCTCACATTTGCACATAATCAATAATTCTCTATCTGTTTTAGGTAGCTCGAAAGTAGCAACATAGTTGCGTCTTTGAATGGAGTTCATTTCGACTTCCTTGCCTTTTAGCGAATTTTGCTGATTGTTGCTAGCTAAATGTTTTAAATTTTTGACTGGAAACAGAAATCGTAAAAAATGCTGAAAACTGCACTCTTTTTAACAAACCTATATTATTTTTCGATCTAGATAAGCAGAAAGTATTTCAACAGGACTGCCATGTGGCTCCTACTGCAATTTTTTAACATTAAGACTGACAATTTTTGACTGTTTTAAAAAGTCTACATTGATTCAATTAATAGCTTGAAAATTGAATCGCAGGTACAGATTCTCTAGATCTCCGCATTTTGAATGTATGTAAAAAATGTGTGAATTTAAAAATATATAAAAATATTTAAACATATATAATTATATAAATATTCAAATGTATTATTAATTCAAGCGACTCTGAAATCAATGATTTCGAAAATTATAAACCTGCCACTGAGTTCAAGTAGCACAAGCTTATGAAACACATGCAATTATAAATTTTTTTCATCATTTTTGGTAGAATACTTTTTAAGTTTGACCATTTTTTGTCGAAAAAACGACTTTTGTTCAGAAATCGTTCAATACTACTTTATTTTTTATTTTTTATTTCTTTAAATTTTTTTTTTAACATTTGATTATTTTTTCGATTTGAACCGAAAAATTGAAGCGCTTCAGTATTATGATCAGAGATCTCAGTAAAAATTAATTCGAATTAAGAGCGTGATACAAATCATCATGATGAATACATATGTATGTGTGCACACAGATACCTTCGCATGTAATTGTATTTATTACTGTCATGTTAATATTTGTATAGCTTCTGTATTTGAACTGTCGTACTTTTCTATTGTATACCGCATTCATTTAATATATTTTTTTCTTATTGCAAAAATACCCGGGAACACTTACTGTATTTTGTAAGTAGTCTATGTCACTGACTCACAGTTTATAACAAAGAATATCTATTAAGTAAAACAGTGCTAGAGGTATTTCCGTTAGAAGCAACCAAATCATCTGCTCCGCACCAAAATAACGAAAAGAATAATTGAAAAAAGTGAAAGAAATTATCTTAGCACTTTCGAATATATATACGTCTGCAGCATCAAAATTCAAGATCATATACTTATTCTCCCATTTTCAAGTGGAACAATCATTTGAATGCGAAAAAATTGAATTTAAACGAGCTACTTGTTTTTTAGGGAAAAAATGAAGAGATGCTTGAAAAATGATTTTAGACGGGTCCTCACATAAATTTTTGCGACTTTTTACTTAAATGAAATTTCTCACATGATTAGAAAATACGAAAAAATTTTAATCATATCATAGTACCTGCCTCTGACGATTATCAGATAACCTATTCAATTGCTCAATGCAAGTATGACCCTGAATTAAATTGTAAAAATGAGGAAAGTTTTTTTACAGCCACAGAAACGAAAGAATTTTTTAATATAATTTCATGACGCAGTACAATTTGGCGATAAAAAACTACGTATATGAGACTGTATGATGAAATCCTGACTATTGCACATGTAATATTGCAAATTCACATAATTTTTATTGCTTAGTATCTCATGAAAATTTCAATTTATTTAAAAGACAACTTCAGTTCTAGAGCCTTGCGGAAGCTTCCATAATGTTCTACGTAACGTCACAATTACGAATCTGACCGTAAGTTTTCTCTACACTCAATAGTTGTGTAAACTTTGCACTATTCATTTTCGTTAATGTGTAGTTAACAATACAAATTTATTTTACTTCCAGAGCGTTGAAAAATGTGACTTTTTTTCAAAATGTGTTCAGTAAGGTCAGAATTACGAATCTGACTGTAAAAAGTTTATGCTGAATAGCTTTGATCTGTTTAAATAAGGTAAGTTGTATTGTTTAAAAACAATAATGCAGATGTTCGAAACAATATTTTTTCCGTGTTCTTGGTCTTGGACTGCTGTCATTATTGTGGCATGTTATCGTATATGCTAACTGAGTTATGTACTCAAATCATGTAAATTAAAAGTAGGGCCTAGCAAAGACAAATGCTCCGATGGAGCAGAAAAAATATATACTTGGTATTGTGGATTATTAAGGATGTAAAGGGAGAGGACTAGGGGAAAGTTACCTATGTATGAATATGACTAAAGTCGCAAAATCTTCTAAAAATTAGACTTTCTCTAAGCAACGCCCATAATCGAAGTATATTCTGCGGCCTCTTAAAAAGTGTTACCTTCTTTAAATAATTCTCAATGCTCCACGTAAGAGTGGGTAAACATAATCTGAAATGTTTACTTTCTGGTAAATTGTTTACAGGCACACCTGGGCGTGGGGGGGGTTTGGGGGTATGCACCCCCAGAAACCAAAATACCCCCCCCCAGAAATCAAAATACCCCCCCCCCCAGAATTCAATTTGTGAAATTTTTTTTCGTTTTTTTCGCAATTTTTTGATGCCAATGGATAGTGCTTGATGAGAAACGTCGAAAAATGGTGTTTTTATCACCATACCACCATTTTTTAAGGCCATTTTTCGACCTTCAAAAAAATCTTGCAACCCCCCCCAGAATTTTCTTGCTGCCCACGTATGTTTACAGGTTGCATGTGCATCACTAACTTGCTCCGTATCGTGATTGACGGAGAACTAACTAAAATTGTATTTGAAGGAGTTTTATTTCGTTAGCATGAGCAATGTAGCGAGCAAACCTGGCGTCAATTGATTAGTGCCCACAGTCGTTGCGATCATGCAAGTGTACCTACATGCAGTCAGTTTCACGTAACCTATGCGTTTCCTATTCCTACTGCTTTAACGAAACAATTTAAATCAATGTTTGCTATTTCATTCAAATGGCTTGAAAGGTCTTTCCAAATTAACTCCATCTAATTTCCCTCTAGCTACTGCACAGCTAACTTGCTGCTTTTTCAATCGTTTTTTCGGTTCAATAGTTTCTACAGGCTGCAGGATATACTTCGACTTTTTGCGTTGCTTAGAGAAACTCTGATTTTTAGCAAATTTTGCGACTATCGTAGGTAGCGCATAAGCGCGTACCTATAATATGCTTAGGTACCCCCAACATATGCCCTCCTCACAGCTATAATCGCACACATCTGGGAGGTGTTTTTTTATGGTAGATAATAAAAAAACTTAGGACCCCCATTTTTTCTTACTCAATATCGAGTTAGTCGTGAGTGTGTAAAGGTTACACCGAAAAATTCAAATGATCGGCGTAGAGCCAATTTTTAAAAAAAATATTTTCCTGAATCTGGTCTTTAAATTTCTTCACATTCATTAGTTGTTGCACAGGGGTGTAAAGTAGACGGTTTTTTTACTGTTTTCATGTGCAGAAGCATATCTAACTCAGTTTTACATTCTATGCAGTCTGATTGGTTTCAAAAGATAGACAGTTATAAAATCTGGGGATGCCTTTTACAATTTTTTATGAGAAATTAATATTTTTTGAATTTAGGGGCGGTTTATTGTAAAGAGTCTAGGATAAAAAACATTTTTTTCCTGCCATATTCTCCACTTAGTAGACAGAACGTTGTAATTATCTTTAAAATATGCCTCGTCCTAAGCGCTACACGTCAAAATTTATTTTGTTTCTTTACAATCAATGTTGCCTTATTAGTGCAGGTGTAAACTTTACACTGAAAAAATTTTTTCCGCCCAGAGCGTCGTGGATGAATAATTTTTAGAAAAAATGTTCATCTTAAGGTCAGAATAGCGAATCTGACTTTTAAACTTTTTTCTACGACCGCTGTTTGTTGAGAGGTATGAAGAGGTGATTGTGAAGAGTTTAGGGCAAAAAAATAATTTTTTTCTGCCATATTCTCCAATTAGTAGATAGAAGGTAGTAATTAACTTAAAAATGTGCCTCGTCTCAAGCGCTACACATCAAAATTTATTTTGTTTCTTTAAAATTAATAATGCGTTATTAGTGCAGGTGTAAACTTAACACTGAAAATATTTTTTCCGCTCAGAGCGTCGTGGATGATTAATTTTTTCAAAAAAATGTTTTCCACAAGGTTAGAATAACTAATCTGACCTGTAAACTTTTCTACATCCAGTGTTTGTTGAGGTATGATGAGGTGAACTTTGAATTATACATCTATTTTCTAATGCCGATAGATATCTCCGTATCGCATATTGTCTGATCAGATTTTTCTTATATTAGGGGTTTTCGACTGTCTTTAATAAATAATTATTTTTATTATCATAAATGCACTATCTTAAAATTCATTGATGAATATTTTTCAAAATAGTATAATCAAGCTAAAATCTTCGCTGCGAGACTCAGTTGACGTGCATTGTGTTGATATACAGGCACCTAATCATATGTTCCTATATGTCACCATGTTAAAAAACCTGTAGCGTAATAAGTATAGGATGTTGTTTGAAAGTAGGGAAATGATTTGAGATTTTTATCTATTGTATACAATACAGCGAAATCATGAGTGATTAAGTATTAAAATCCGCTGGCGCGTAGCTATGTGGAAGCACTTGAGGCACAAGCCTACGCTAGAAAAATTATGAAAGAAAAGTTTCGGTTTCAATATGACATTCTTCTAATGAAGTCAGTGTGAGGTGCAAGGTGGAATGGGTCATTCTGTAAATGGTTTGTTCTTATGAATGCTAGCTAGGAACCATATGGAATCCTGAGGCGAGTTTATCCGACTTTTTATGCAGCCAAATAGCTTGAGTCATGACTCAGAATCTGAATCATTCGAATAATTCATCGAATTCTATAAATGACCATAAGAATAAACTCATTGTCTGGTAGTGCTTTAGATTCAATTAGGTGCCTATTATGCTAATACAGGTAATTTTTTGGCCTTTTGAGGCAATTTTTATGATAGACTTTTGTATATTAATCTTTCATGAACATAGGAAATTCGGCTATTCTTATTCACACAGCCGGTGTCGCACCTTAAAGTGTCCGTGCATTAAAGTGTCCGGCCGGACATTTTAAGGCACCTTAAAGTGTCCGGCTCTGCCTTAAAGTGTCCGGGTTACGCTGAGTACACGTACGCATATACGCCCATGCATATCACTCGCTGTACAATTAGGTAAGTAGGCATGTACATATATGCGTACCTTGTACAATGTATTGAGGTACTTAAATACAAGCAAGCCGATGCATTACGAAGAATTCGTTGCATCGTCAGTGGCGTCGTTTAGCGAACTTGGAGATAAAGTCGATTATAAAAATAACTTTTGTGAGGAACAATCGGCGATATTTACGAATTTCAGTCATAAATGTTGTGAATTTAAACTGCACACGGTTCCATTCACTCATGATTCTAAAAAGACATACTACGACCTCATTTTATATATTGCCTACCAGGCTACCATTCATACATGTAACAAGGGGTGGAGATTCCCATAACCAAAGTCGTAAATGTAAAAATATAAATTTAAATAAATATAAATTGTTTATTCACCTCTCCTCGATTTAGTGCAAAAGCTTGCGATTTCTAGCCACTTTAGGTGCCATCTTTCAATTTTTGAATAAAAATTGAAGTTTGCGCACTCCCCATAATGGTCGGCGAACCCCCACTTAACACTTTCGGCTGTTGAATGCCTGCTACTTTACATGGGCAGTGAGCCAAATTCTGGCAGTCAGATGGAGCATAACTGCAAAAAACGCTAAATTATTCAATTCTACGGATCTACCAATTTGGAGAGACTTCGGATTTTGGGGGTTCAAACCCTATCCTTTTACGTCTACGTTATGATGCCCACTCTATCCCAATGTTTAAATACATTTTTTCTCGCTTTTAAGCACGTTATTGTGGCCCGGACACTTTAAGGTAAACCGGACACTTTAAGGTACCTTAAAGTGTCCGGTGCCGGACTACTTTAAGATGTGACACCGGCCATTTTTGTGATTTCAGGATTTTTACGACGCAAAGATTTCTGCTTCAAAAGATGAAATGATATAGCATATTTAATGTCTTCACACTAAATTTCTAAAATTTTGAACTTTGTTCGGAAGAACGAGTAGCCAATATCATACAAAGAAAACAGCGATCTGATCTTATGGAAACCCTGCAGCCCAGACGCGAATCCAGGGGAGTGAGGTGAAGGCTTGTACATAGCGTGGCATCTTCACACAAACTTAAAAATTTGTTGCATTTACGTATGCTTCTGACTTTTGATCAATTGATAATCATATGAAAATTAAGAACAATGAATAATCTTCATTCATTAGACTTTCAGAAAAGTAATGCAAATGAGATGATATTATGCACCTACAGTTTAACTACGGGCAAAGGCAGTTAACATCCTCACCATCGAAAAATGCTGCTAAAAGAAATGGCTATTTTAAAGATTACACAAGAACCACTTTATAGGTTTAAATAAAATGCAATGTTTTGAGAGGATAATTTCAAAATGGAACCATATTGCCGAAAGAAGTTGTGCTAATAAAGCTTGTGTCTACTGTATGCTATGCTCTAGAAACTTTTCAAACTTTGCATGGTCCTACAGTATACAGGTTTTGTTTTTATGTTTTGAAAACTAGCAAAATAGTTAGATATTCCTGGGCTCTAAATTTCACCCTCTTTTGTTTTTTTATGTTTCTTAAAAGTTCATCCTGCAATCTCAATTTAGTTTCTTTGCAATATGACTGCCCCCATTCAATTTATAAGCCGATTTTGGAAAGCCAAAAGTTTTTCAATATGGCCGCAATGGAGGCCGCTATATTGGAAAAATGCTATACCGTTTGACTTCAAAATTTTTTCAGTAAACACGTAGCTAGAAAATTGCTCTTTCTGATGAGCATGCATAAACAGTTTAATTTATTCATTTTTTAACTGTTGCATGTAGCTCGACCAGAAACGCAAAATCATCTTAATTTTCATATGGCTCCTGATGTTTCTCGAGAAGTTTGACGTCAAAAATTTCTGAGGATGGTGCCTACCCTAGGAAAAAATCCTGGCTACGCCTATGAATCCGCCGATATGTTGAGTTCGTGCAAGTGGCTGACGTATCCGTTCTCGCATGTGGATTTTAAAAAAGAATAATGGGTTCAAGTCCTCTGAATACTGACTTTTTCATTTTTTCAATTCTTTCGGCAAAACCATGCACTTCATTCGACTTATTTATCTATTTAGGTTAAGTAATCCGCTGGCTTCTTCATTTATCGTTTTGTAAAACTCCAAATTCATGTTTATTATTTTATTTTAGGGTTACTATTCAATCATAGGTAGCGCCTTAGCGCGTACCTGTACCCCCAACACCTGTGCACCCCCCTACAGCTATAACGAGATACATCTGGGAGTAGCGGTTTTCTTTTTAAAGAAAGATAATAAAAAATCCAGCTGCCTGCCATTTTTTGTTTTTCTTCCTACTCAAACCTGACTGTGTAAAGAAGGTGTAAAGTTTTGGCGTAACGTTATAACATAAAGCGAATTTTTTAAGGGTTTTTTTTACCAGGCTTGTTGACAAATCAGTATTGACTATTCAAACAACTTAATGGCATAGATTTTATTGAGGATGGAATTCTGCAGATGAACCTTTTTTTGTTTTTTTTTAAATTTCGTCTTTATTCTCGAATGGGAGTGTAAAGAATGCAAAAATCTAGGGGTAAAAAGACACATTTTGGTCGAGTTTTCGATTTATTTATGTCTGCCAACAACTCCGTTTATGAGTTTTAAGAAATTTTTTCTGACAGAAATATGCTACGGATCAAGGACTATCTTGTGCTTACCAGCAAACTTTTTTACAATCAATACGTTTTCGTACCAGGGGTTTAAACTTTACACTCTAGTGGAAGAGTAAAAAAACAGATTTTGTCTAAGATTTCTCTGCCAACCTTTTCGGTTATGAGTTGGTATGAATTGGATAAGAAAGGAAATAAACCAACTTTTAATCGCTTCACGTCGAAGCAAGCCGCGTTCGAAAAAAACGTATTATTGAGTTGTTTATGGGTGTGAGAAGTTCGAAATCTGAGGTGTAAAATGGGCGAAAAAATAGGTTTTTTCGTATTTTGATTGGTAAATCATATCAGATATTTTGCGTAACATAAGTTTGGCATATACAAAGGTACTTCAATCAAAGAGCTACAAACTGAGCTCGAACCGAATTTATTTACACTCGATGAAGCATTAGGTTCAGATTTTTAAAGTTTACAATGTGGTCGACAGTTAAAGATACGTGTTTGTCCATTTTTTGTTCGCCACTTTCTATCTTCAGAAGTCGGGTGAGGTCGAATAGGATAAAAATAAAGTACTTTCTAATGGGTACGCGTCACAGCGAAGTGGGTTTGTTTACATCAATATTTAGCTTTTTTTGGAGGTGTAAAGTAAAAAATGGGGGAGTTAAACGTGTTTCGGTCTTGTTTTTTCTGCCAAGTTCTGGGTTATGAGTCTGGACATAATCTCGAGCATAAACATGAACCAGAAACCAAATGGGATACGCCACTTTGAATGCACTCAACAGTGGTGTAAAGTGCTTTACATCTGATATTTATTTGTCCTCGGGCCATTGTTGGGACTAAATTTTTTCATGAATGTTGTTCGAAATATCAGAGTTATATCAGAATGACTAATCTGACTGAAATTTTCTTTACATTTTGTGGTTGTGTAAAGTTTACACTGCAAATTAAATTTAGTACTAGAGCCTTGCAGAAGCTTGATTTTTTCTAATGTCTAAAAATGTATCAGGAATCAAATGTGAGACGCCAGTTGAGCGCGTTTGCTTACACTCAAAAGTGGTGTAAATTACTTTGCAAGTGATGTTTATTTGTTCTCGGGTTATTGTGGAGACTCAATTTTTTCATAGATCTTAATCGTAATATCGTAGTATTATTAGAATTACGAATCTGACTAAAATCTTCTTTACACTCTGTGGTTGTGTAAAGTTTACACTTCACATTAACTTAAGTTCTAGAGCCTTGCGGAAGCTTGATTTTTTTTCAAAACGTTCTACGTAAAATCAGAATTGGGAATCTGACTGTTAGTTTTCTCTACACCTAGTAGTTGTGTAAATTTTGCTTTATTTATTTGTTGTTAATATGTAGTTTATACTACAAATTTATTTTACTTTCTAATCTGAGCGTTAGTGTCCCTTACACTTGATATTTGCGTAAAGTTTATGCTGAAAAATTTTGATCTCTTCAAATAATGTAAGGTTGTCCTGTTTAAAAGGATAATGCTGATGTTAAGAACAATTTTATTTTCCGCATTCTTGGACTGCTGTCATTTTTATGGCATGTTACTGTATCTCCTTACTCACTGATTTACTCAAAAATTGCTAATTAAATGTAGGGTACTCGCAAAGAAAAATGCTTTGATGGAACAAAAAAGATGAATATACTTGGAATTCTGGATAATTAAGGATGTAAAAGGAGTGGACTAGGAAAAAGCTACCATAAGTCGCAAAATCTGCTGAAAATCTCACTTTCTGTAAGCAACGCAGAAAATCGAAGTATATTCAGCGGCCTCTAAAAAAGTGTCTTTTTTAAATAAGTAGCAACGCTGACTCCTGATTGATAGAAAACTAAGTGGTATTGTAATTGAAGTTGTTTTATTTTGTTACTAGTTGAGCTGCCCGGCGTTGCCCGGGCTGAACTTAGGCCTGATAGCTATATGGAATTGATATGTCTCTTGTATTTTTTATTTTTCAAGACTTTTGATGTTTTTGGGATATTTCTAAAAAAATTGTTGGTATAAACCATATTTTATTTTTTGTATTTTTTAAAATGTCTTTTGTCAACCATTTTTTTGATCAAATCAATATTTTTGACGTTACAGAATGGTTTTGAAAATTGTTTAGCCATAATCATATTTTTGATGTTCTGGGATGTTCTGGAAATTTTTTTAATAAAATCCATATTTCCGATGCATTGGGATGTTTTGAAAAATTTTTTTCGTCAAACCATATTTTTGATGTTTTAGGATGTTTTGGAAAAATTTTTTAATCAAAACCATATTTTTGATGTTTTGGGATGTTTTGGAGAATTTCTTTCGTCAAACCATATTTTTGATGTTTTAGGATGCTTTTGAAAATTTTTCAGGTCAAACCATATTTTTGATGTTTTAAAAATTTTTTGTTTGTTGTAACAAAGGGTGTCATATATTACGTGATATCTCATATCACTCATATGTTATAGCTGATGGTATCTCCTATCTTATATCACTGCATGTTATGGCACAGACAGGGTATCTATATCACACCTATCTTATAGCATTGCCTATCTCGTAGCACAGGGTATCTTATATCCCATACTATCTTATAACATTGCCTATCTTGCAGCTCGGGGTATCTTATATCACTTCCTATCTTATAGCATTGCCTATCTTGTAGCACGGAGTATCTTTTATAACGTTCTATCTTGTTTTAAAAAAATCCATAATTTTGATGTTTCTTGGAAAAATCCATAATTTTGATGTTTTTTATTAATCCGTAATTTTGGTGTTATTTTAAAAAATCCGTAATTTTGATGTGATTTTAAAAAATCCATAATTTTGATGTTTTTAAAAAACAATCCATAATTTTGATCTTTTTTAAAAAAATCCATGTTTTTTTAAAAAGAATCCATAATTTTGATGTTATTTTAAAAAATCCATAATTTTGATGTTTTTTAAAAAAATCCATAATTTTGATGTTTTTTAAAAAATCCATAATTTTGATGTTTCAAAAAAATTTCCATAATGTTGGTGTTTCATCGTGCCCTATCTTATAGCGTTGAGTATGCTATAGCATTGAGTACTTTATACCGTGTCATATCTTATAGCATTGGGTATGTTATAGCATTAGGTATCTTATAGCATTGGGTATGCTATACCGTATCCTATCTTGTAGCATTAGGTATGTTAGCATTGGGTATGTTATACAGTATCCTATCTCATAGCATTGGGTAAGGTACACCGTGTCCCATCTTGTAGCATTGGGTATCTTATATGTTATACCGTGTCATCTAAGCATTAGGTATCTCATAGCATTGTATATGTTATACCATGTCCTATCTTATTGCATTGTGTATGTTATAGAATTGGATATATTATACCGTGTCCTATCTTATAGCATTGCATTGCTTATAGCATTGGTTATGTTATACCGTGTCCTATTTAATAACTTTGGGTATGTTATTGCATTATTCGGTTAAACCCGCAATACTGAAGTTTCGTAATGGTAAACATAAGAGGGCATCCTGCATAACACATTGGTGGGTGGGTGTAAAACGACTATGCTTACAACGTGGAGTTGACTAACCGTTGTTAACCGGTTTAGTACCTGAAAAATCGGCATCTCCCGAAAACGCCTATACTTATAGCACGGCAAGATACGCCGCTTCACTACTGCAAAGGGTGAACGGCTGTGATTGGTCGAATTTCAATGTCGCTACGGCTCCTTCCCCCATTGGACCGACCTCGGCCCAAAATATCAGCCCACCAAATTTCATTGGGCCGGAGCCAATCCGGCACAAACATACGATATACATACAAACAAACAAACTTTCAAAAATATATAGTAGATGAGCATTATAGCAAGCAAAGCAGGGGCCGATTTATTAGTGCACAAATCGTTACGGGAATGCTACTAGTACCTACATTTAGTCTGTTTCCAAGTCAACTTACGCGTTTCCGCTGTTTTAAATCAACATTTTCTTAAATTGTCTTATATGCATCGATGTTTGCTATTTCAGTCAATTGGCTTAGAAAGACTATAGTTTACTATAGTACTGCGAAACTAACAGTGAAAAATTTGCCTTGTTTATTTAGATGATATTATAATTCTTCTGAAAGCTTTGACCAAACACCTTGAAAATCTTAAACTGTTATTTAATCGACTTTAATCTGCAGGTTTAAAATTACGCATAGAAAAGTGCAGCTTTTGCAGATCAAGCGTTAAATTTCAGGCCATGAGGTCACTTCAGAAGGTTTAAAGCCTGATGAAGCTAAGACTAAGGCTGTTCAAGACGCCCGAATTCATGCGCGAAAATGCAAAAAAAGGCATAATTATGCTAAGATTAAACATTATAATTATAAAGTAATGATTTAGCTATGATTTTTACACCTTCGAATCAAATAGGTAAATCTGCCTAATCCAGGCAATTAAGGCACGGTTCATAGGTGGACGGCAACCTAAACTTGGGGTTGCAAGATTTTTCAAAGGTCAAAAAATGGCCTTAAAAACGGTAGTATGCGAGAAAAACATCATTTTACAACGTTCTCATCGAGCACTATTCCATTGGTTTCATAAAATATTGCCGTCTCAAGACATTTGAGAGTGCTTCGCACTTTCCTCCGGAGCATGGTTCATGAATTTAAGGCACGATTTAATAGGTGCACCAAAGCGACTTGGACGCCACACTATGAATATTTTCTTGGGACATACATCGATAAGTTGGATAAAGGCTTCATACTATCCGCTGCAGAGCGAAATCATACAAATTCACTGCCTACGAATTGCCCTAAACAAAAGAATCTAGACCAAATCGGATGCCAAAGCCAATGTATACAATATGTGATTTTTGTTTTCATTGTCTTAATATATTTTGTAATAGTGCCATTCGCACCCAAACTCCCATAGACTCATTAGAAGGTGGAACAATGTAACAGAATATTCAGTGATTATTCTGAACTACAGTCGAAGCACTTACAGTAAGGAAAGATTTACATATAATCTACAGTATGAAAAAATTGAAAAACATGTTATTAGATACAGTATAATGTTTCAAATTTACCGACGCTATCTAACTTTCCGAGCCATCTGCGCAAACTAAAAGTCTTATCTCAAAATGAACATCAATTGTATAGAACCCTTTGGAGTTAAGCTTTTCTAACTCTTTCGACACATAACTAAGAACCTTTAGCGTGCTCCAATGCTTATACCTTTTAAACCCATTCAACACGCACATACTTATTTTTGAGACATCTCATTGTAACTTAAGCACATATCAAGCATGTATAAACCTATCATAAAATGTAACAAGCTATAGCATTTCTTTTCTTTCTGTTTACTTTTATGCCACGCTGATATTTGTCTTTGTGTCTATTTTACTGATTTAATTTGCATTGGTGATGGGTTTTTTCTGGTAAGTATTTAAACTCCTGGTTTAACCTAGTGAATAGCATAGAGTGTCAAGGTCTTAGCACTGAACAGCGAAAGACCGTTGCCAAAGATGCTTTTATTGCTCGCTCTTAAGACGCTCAGTTCCTGTGAAGTGTTTTTGCTTAGTTTCATTATTTGTGTTGTAGGCCTGCTCAGTTATATCTTGTTGCGTTGCTATCCCAATTGCTTCTTCTCGATTTTGTGGTTCACTTCAAGAATGTGTAACGTTTATTATCTGGTTTTAAGCCGCGGAGAAAAGCAATTTTGGTAACGGGTCTCTCGCCGTTCGGTGTTAAGAGAAGTTTAAGCAGACTTTTACTAAGTTTCATATGCATCCTACAAATTCAGAAACTGTTTCATCTGGTCGTTGTGCTCGATGTCGGAGCTGCATTATTTCAAGAGCTGCATCTCTACCTACAGGGAATTCATTTTTAAGTTCATGAGTCCATTGTTGATAAGTTAGTGGGTTGTTTAGTGTTTCTTGCTCCCTTACGATTAATGAAAGTGAGTGCCAGTCCGCGAAGAAAAGTAGACAAAAGTGAGATTTTACGTTGTTCGTTTAGGTTATGCGCATTAGTAAAGCGATTAAAAAGTAAGAGCAGTCGGCGATATTTTCGTTAGAATTACCATAAAAAAGTTGTAGTCGAGTTTGCGTTAAAAAAAGTAGTGAGTGATTTTGCAGTGCGGTCAATACACTATCTAAAGTTTTTGTTTTCATCACTATGTGTGAAAAGATCCTGTAGCTTCGGTGCAAATTCTTACGGAAGCTGTCTTTCTTTTTTAGCTGAGAGCCTAATTGCATCAAAAAGTATTATGGTGTTGTTTTGCGTAGAATTCAGTTTAAGATTGACTACTTCACGATTTAGTCTCGATCTCCGTATCGAGAGCTCCATCAGGATAAATTGCGTGCAAATGAGCGTAGAACAACTTGCAATTTTGGGTGTGCAGTTAGACTAAAATAATGTTGAACAACGGCAATATGGATGTGCAGTATACCAGATTATAATACTGTAAACGTTTAATCGGCGGCCAAACAAGACAGCCAATAAAGCACAAAGTCTGCTGTCGCAAAGCGAGAGTCGAGGCAAGGAAAATAATGGATGGGTTTTGCAGCGGGGGTTATTATCAGTGCTGTGTTGGGCGTGCTTTGTATTGGGTGTTTACTTACGCTGCCTTCGCTCCTGACTTATTTCAGAGTATTTTAGTGCTACACATATGCGCATGAGGGCTTGTGTCAGAGTGTTCGTGCATATCAGTTATCTTTGTCGTTTATTGTGATTAGAGTATATTGATTTAGCGCATCAAAGAGCGCTTAAAGCAGTTTATGGAAAAAGCTAATGCTAATAATATGTTCCATTTTAGCTAAGAAGGGAGGTAGGGGGTTCAGGGTGATGCACCCCCTGAGAAACCAAATGACTCTCCCCCTCTAGAAACCAAATACCCCCAATTTAATTTTTGGAATTTTTTGTTTTTTTCGCAATTTTTTGATGCCAATGGATAATGCTTGATGAGAAACGTTGAGAAATGGTGCTTTAGCCGTACCACCATTTTTAAGGCTATTTTTTAATCCTCTGGAAGATCTTGAACCTCTAGAATTCTGGTGCCGTTACTCCATCAGAGAAGCGTTGACGTGTATTTACTTTGTTGTTAAAGCCTTTAGGCATTATGCCTAAGTAGTACACTGTGCCACCATATAACCTTATCTTGTAGCGTGTATAGTATTATAAGATAGGCAGAGTTGCTCAATGGCCCAAAATCGAGGTCGCGCCAGGGAGCAAATAGCTTGGGACCTGCCCGGACCTACTTGTCAGCCTAAGGAGTGCCTGAGGAGCCTCCAGTAAGGCTAAGGGGTGCCTGGAGGGTCCTGAAAAGGGGGTTCCTCCGAATTTTATCGATTTTTTTAACAATAACACTTGGTTCCGAAACAACATTGGCAGTGTGTGTGTGTGTGTGTGTGTGTGTGTGTGTGTGTTTGTTGGGTGTACACAAGCGCCACCACGGGTCACATCACAAGCGCCACCAAGTTCCACAAGCGCCACCAAGGTCCACAAGCGCCGTACGTGTAGAATGGGGTTAATTATATCTTATATTAAGAAAGTAGTTAGCTATTTCTTCATCAGGTCGTAGCGATTATTATCTGAGCGCAAATTAATTGTTTTGCCGGCCTTTGGCCCTTAATAAAACATAATATTGTCCGAGTATACTTTAACTAGCAAAGAAAAATGCTCCGATGGAACAAAAAAGATGAATATACTTGGAATTGTGGATTATTAAGGATGTAAAAGGAGGAGACTAGGAAAAATCGGATCTTTTCTAGAATATCCCCACCATTTTTCCCAATGACTACTAACTTTTTAAAATTTCATTATTAGCTATAGTGTACACACTTATTTACAAGTTGATTTTAAACTTCAAATGTAAGTTTAAACTAAATGTAAGTTTTTTTAAATTTCAAAAGATATTCTAGAATATTTTCTAGAATATCTTTTCTAGAATATTCCTAGAAAACCGGTGAATGCAGATTCGATAAAATTTTGAAGGATATAGCATTATTTATGCCGGCACCTTGATTTAATTTGCTTATTCATGAAGCACTCATTAAATACGTGGTTACATCTGAAAGTAATACATAGGTACCTACCTTGAAAGACCACATATAAAGGAATTCGCATAATTTGTGTTTTCGACCTGATGGCGAGATGGTAAAAGCGCCCAACTATAGAACTGAAGCTCCCAGGTTCGAATCTGACCGATTCCAAACGATTTATGCCGAAAAAAGTTACAGAAAATCGGTGGGGGGGGAAATTCTAGAAAAGATCCGAAAAATCTACCTAAAGTCGCAAAATCTGCTAAAAATCAGACTTTCTCTAAGCAACACAAAAAAATCGAAGTATATTCTGCGGCCTCTAAAAAAGTGTCTTTTTTAAATAATGTTCGAAGTTTCAGATAAGAGTGTATAAACGAAATCTATCAAGGTTACTTTTTAAATTGCTGGCACCCGATTGATAGAAAACTAACTGGTATTGCATTTAAAATTGTTGTATTTTGTTATGAGCATTATAGCAAGCAAAGCAGGGGCCGATCGATTAGTGCACACAATCGTTAAGGGCATGCTAGTGTATCTACATTTAGTGTGTTTCAAGTCAACTTACGCGTTTCCTACTGTTTTCAACCAACCATGTCTCCAATTGTCTTCGATGTTTGCTATTTCATTCAATCGGCTTAAAAGACTGTTAGCTTACTCAATATCATTTCCCATAGCTACTGCATAGCTAACGTGCTGCTTTTTCAATCATTTTCATGGTTAAATATTTATTCTAATCTGTTGGCCGCAGAATATACTTCGATTTGTTGCGTTGCTTAGAGAAAGTCTGATTTTTAGCAGATTTTTGCGACTTTAGGTAGATTTTTCCTAGTCCCCTCCTTTTACATCCTTGATAATCCACAATTCCAAGTAAATTCATCTTTTTTGTTCCATCGGAGCATTTTTCTTTGCTAGTACCCTACTTTTAATTAGCATGATTTGAGTACATCAGTCAGTAAACACATACAGTAACATGCCACAATAATGGCAGCAGTCCAAGAACACGGAAAACAATATTGTTCTTAACATCAGCATTATCCTTTTCAAACAAGACAACCTTAAATTATTTTAACAGACCAAAGTTTTTCAGCATTAACTTTACGCAAATATAACATTAACGCTCAGATTTGGAAATAAAATTAATTTGTAGTATAAACTACATTTTAACAACAAATGTTTAGTGCAAACTTCACACAACTACTAGGTGTAGAGAAAACTAACAGTCAGATTCTCAATTCTGATTTTACGTAGAAGATTTTGAAAAAATTAAGCTTCCGCAAGGCTCTAGAACAAGAGTTAATATGCAGTGTAAACTTTACACAACCACAGAGTTTAAAGAAAATTTCAGTCGGATTCGTAATTCTGATATTACGATCAACATTTATGAAAAAATTAAGTCTCCACAATGGCCCAAGGACAAATAAATATCAGATGTGTAAACGTAGACTCAAGCTACGTTCACTTCGCTTACTTAACCCGAATCTCAAGCTTATGCGCTCACACGTGGTTTCTCGCCCTTTTTAGGAGGTCGATCACCAGCCGGCGATTCGGATGTAAGCGGCCCGGCCTATTCAAGGTAGCCCGGCCCTCTACGCACGCACCTAGTGAAACTTACTTACTTAACCCCTTTGAGATTAAGTACCTAATTAAAGTAAGTTCCCGGAAACCTAATTGAGGGCTCAAAAAGATTATTATTTAACTTGTTTTGGACCGAATTCCGGTGCTTGAAAATATTAAGGGTTCCTAAGTATAGTGTAGCACAAGGACAGAATTCAACAGCAGGGAAATTCAACCGAGCCCAGCATCGTTAATTAAATAATGAATTTTTACAATAATTTTTGGACAGAAAAATTATGAAGCAATTAAAAAGCGACAGCATGGAGGATACATGCTGCTGACCGTCGTGTTACGCTAATCGGGTAAAATCAAACAATGTAATTAAACAAGGGCACGAAGCCCTGCCAAAGGCATACAACAACTGATGCCAATTGGGACAAACACGAATGATTAAAAAACAAAGCGTATGGCGAAAAGAAGCGTGCACACTACGCAGGAAAACTATCAGACGAGTTCTGCAGCCAAGCAGATAAAAATGCACGTACGGAGTCTGCTTACGTACGGCGACGAAGAGAAAAAAGATACGCTCAGCGCGGAAGCTGGCGGAGAGGCTCTCAGGCTCAAAAACTAATTGTAAAATGTAAAATCTTAAAGTGCCGTCAAAACTGCGCTCCCACACAGTTTTAAATGACGCGGAAAAAGAGGCGTAACAACACGAGCCAAGAGATATGAAAAGGATCTATGAATACGACATAAGGGCAAAAGCTTATGGTAAAGGTATGTACAAACGAGACAGGCACAAATATGAGACACACACATATGATCTTTTAACACATGTAAGATATGATAACACACATCCCAATTCGTACTCAAGTCGCATTAAGCCTGAGTGTTCATTTTCCTATCCCGAATTTTGATTAAAAATATGTGTGGGAATGGAATGAAAAATATGATAATTTTTAGGGGAAGGTGGTCCCGGGCGACTCACTTACGTGTTTGTCCATATTTTTTTTCGCCACTTTCTCTGTTCAGAAGTTGGGAGAGGTCGAATAGGATAAAAATAAAGTACCTTTTAAGGGGTGGCGAACAAAAATATGGACAAACACGTATTTTTCACTGTCCATTACATTGTAAACTTTAAAAATCTGAACCGAACCCATTGAGTGTAAATGAATTCGGATTGGGCCAGTTGTAGCCCTTTGATTGTAGTACGTTTGTATGTACAAAACTTATGTTCCGGAAAATATTTGATATGATTTACCAATTGAATACGAAAAAACCTGTTTTTTTCGCCCATTTTACACCTCAGATTTCGAACTTTACACCCCCATAAACAACTCAATATTACGTTTTTTTTGAACGCGGCTTGCTTTGACGTGTAGCCCTTAAAAGTTTATTTTTGTATTTGAACTATCTTAACTCATAACCGAAAAAGTTGGCAGAGAAATCTTGGACAAAATCCGTTTTTTTACTCATCCACTAGAGTGTAAAGTTTAAACCCCTGGTACTGCGTATTGATTGTAGAAAAGTTTGAAGACTTTGTCTCAGACTCTTTACAACAAACCGCCTCTAAATTCGAAAATATTACTTTTTAAGAAAAAATAAAAAAAGTTTCAACTAGATTTTATAACCATCTACCTTTTGAAACCAATCAGACTGCATAGAATGTAAAACTGAGTTAGATATGCTCTTGCACATGAAAACAGTAAAAAAACTGTCTAATTTACACTCCTGTGCAACAACCAATGAGTGTAAAGAAATTTTAAGACCAGATTCGTAACCTACTAAATAGGAAAACATTTTTTTTTAAATTAATCATCTACGACGCTATAGGCGGAAAAAATTTTTTCAGTGTAAAGTTTACACTTGCACTAATAACGCAATATTGATTGTAAAGAAACAAAATAAATTTTGACGTGTAGCGCTTAAGACGAGGCACATTTTACAGGTAGTTACCACGTTCTGTCTACCATGTGGAGAATATAGCAGGGAAAAAATATTTTTTTGTCTCAGACTCTTTATAATAAACCGCCTCTAAATTCGAAAATATTACTTTAAAAAAATTAAAAAGTTCCCCCTAGATTTTTTAAGCGTCTACATTTTGAAACCAATCAGACTGCATAGAATGTAAAACTGAGTTGGATATGCTTGGCCACATGAAAACTGTAAAAAACCGTCTAGTTTACACTCCTGTGCAACAACCAATTAGTGTAAAGAAATTTTAAGACCAGATTCGTAACCTACTAATTAGGACAAACATTTTTAAAAAAAATTGGCCCTCCGCAAATTATTTGAATTTTTGGTGTAAACTTTACACACTCACGACGCGCTCGGTATTGAATGTAAACAAGAAAAAATGGGGGCACTAATTTTTTTTATTATCTACCTTTTAAAAAAACCTCACCTCTCAGATGTGTGCCGTTATAGCTGTGAGGGGGGACATATGTTGGGGGTACCCAAGTATATTATGGGTACGCGCTACCTATGATTTGGTAGTCAGGTACCAGAACGTTCTGAATTTTTTCAAGAGCATCAAGACCGTTTTTTTCTTTATCAGTGTTAAGATTAGCTTTGTGCATTACGTCTAAAGCTAGCTGTTCTTGCAGAGCACATCGGCCCTTATCTCCTTTCCTAACAGTATCCCATTAAGAGTCATTGTCAAGCTTTGCGATTTCTGTTACAACAGCTCGGGGTAGTGATAAATTATCATTTGATGCAATTTTAATGATGTTAATAAATAGATAGAGTGTTATAAAATGGTTTAAAATGGAAAAAGTGTTAAAGCAAATATATAATTACCCTAAAACTGGGTTCAGTAGCGTGGAATAGCTATATGAGAGGGCTAAAAAAGTAAAGCCAAAGATAGACCGGTCCTATGTGAAAGGATGGTTGGAAAAGCAGCCCACCTACACATTTTACAAACCCGCCCTCAAGCGGTATTCTTGGAATAAAGTGTTAGTAAGTAGCATTGATGAGCAATGGTAAGCTGATATTGTAGATCTGCAGTCCTTTATCAAATCAAACGATAATTTTAAGTATCTCTTGAATTGCATAGACATATTTTCAAAGTACGCATGGTCTGTTCCTTTGAAATCTAAAAGTTCAAAAGATGTTCTGACCACTTTTCAAAGCATTTTAAATTCATCTAATCGAAAATCGTACAAGCTGCAAACAGTCGCAGGGACCGAATTTACAAACAAGGAGTTCCAGAAATTCCTAAAATCTGAATCTATCGATTTCTTTACGACTAAAAGCGAAACAAAAGCTAGCATAGTTGAGCGTTTTAATTGTACGCTTAAAGAACGGTATGGCGGTACTTCATCAAGAGCAAATCATTTAAATATATTGCCATATTACGCGACTTGATGAAAAATTATTATAAGTATAAGCATCGTACAATAGGTACATCGCCAGCTAATGTGACCGTTAAAAATGAAACGGAAATTTTGAAATAAGAACATTGTCTTTGAATATAATATTGGCGAAGTTCGACTGAGTAAAGTTAAGCGCACTTTCGGAAAGAGGTATTGGCCCAATTGACAGGGGAATTTTTCGTAACTAGACACAATGTCTGAGAAAATTTACCTTGTGTCCATTGAGGGCTGGCAACTTCAAAAGTAAACGTACCCTCAAAATTTTGAACATGGGATCTTTTAAGGCGATAAGAACAAAGACGTCGTCCGTTTCGCTCAAAATGCAAAATTGGCGGAGATATTGGGCTGTAAAGTTACGGTTTCAAGCAATTTTAGCTAAACTGTGGCACATCAATTTGAATATTTACTTTGCTCACAAATTTGATGATCAGATTGTGATAGAAATTTTACTTGACGGATATACTTGACTTTCGTTTTTAACATTTTACTCTAAACTGTAAAGTTCGCTTTTTATTGTGAATTTTACGCAACATTTTCGTCATGCATCCTACCAAATTTATGATTTTTCATCTACAGTGTCCCAAATAGTTGCCAGCGGGGTATAAAACTTTCACAGTTTGAGGCCCTATGCTGCATACACAAACCCACAAAATTATATTACGAATTTCGTACCGGAACTCTTACCAGATACAGTAAACTGAAGGCCATTTCCTAAAAATGCATTAAAATTAACGGTAAAAGTGCAAACTTGTATTTGATTTATAAACAAGCTTACTATAGGTGATAAGCTTAAATTATATCATTTGTAGGAGACAGCCATGGACTGTTAACCTGCAATTTTTAGGAATCTGTTCTTCACTATTTCTCGAGATATATCACAAGAACCGAGTATCAAAATTGCAAATTTTTGGCCTTAATCCAGCAAATTTTTATCAGTCAGGCCCCGAATTTTCACGTATTCAGTAAGTAGCTGCTTGTGTAAGCAAACATGCTGAAATTCAGCATAGAATCTCCTGCCATAAGTTGCACAAGCAGCAGTAAGCCCTAGCCATTTCTTATGCATTATGACAAAATACGCGTGTACAAGCTGAATATTGTCTCTTACAATATTTGTCGACTTATTTAGGTCAGTAATTAGGTGATTTGACATTTGCAGCGAGCTTGAAGTTATTCCCCATGTATGCCTGGTTACAATCGGTGGGTGGCACTAAAGTTCTGGGGGTGCGAAATTTTTCAAAAGTCAAATATTTGTCTAAAAATGGTGCTATAGCGAAAAAACACCAAGCTCTATCCATTAGCATCAAAAAACCGGAAAAAGGAACAAATTTTCAAAAATTGAATTCCGGTGGGTATGTTGGGGATTTCTATTTTCATGTTGCTTTTTGGCCTTCTGAGGGTGCATACCCCAAACCACCCAGGTCCAGTTATGATTATTTGAATTTAACCTTTTAATCTACCTTCTTCCTATATTCCGTGCAAATCACGAATTTTTTCTGCATGAATGATTCAGAATAAGGTGGCACATCTAGGTTAAAATGTGCTGATAAGTGGCCTCAGCCTAATCTATCATTAAAAAAGCTATATAAGTGTACTTGTTTTAAATAAAGCGTGTTTGTATTTTTTTATCAAAATCTATATGCAAATTTATATATATATGTGTGTACATGCGCGACCAGAATTTGGGGTAAGTCACATCTTAAATTTTCTAGTGTCAAAAAAGTGTAAAAGTTATAGATAGACGAAAAGCACCATTTTTATGGTAAAAATAAATGAGAAAACTTAGAAAGATAATAAAAGGAAATACACAGTCTTCCGTTGAACGTTTCGTTGATTTGTACAAAAGCTCCATGTAATCAGTTTGTAAACAAAAAGTCACAAATATAGTCAGGCATGATGCAGCTGAGGGATACTGGGATCAGTTTCTGCTAAAGTATGGAAGAATGGGTATTTCTTAATAAAGTCTTGAGAAAAAATTAAAATTGTTGAAGCACATCTGACAGATTGCGCTAAAAATAAATACCAGCACAATTTGGATATAAGTATGTCCAAAAATTTTCCAACGCTTACGCCTATATTGTACTTTAATTATATATTTGAATTTCAAACAGCCTGAGTTTGACTATAACAAGGTTAATAAAGAAAATTTTCTGATAATTCGCCGTATTATTTACTATTTATATCAAGTTCAGCTTGAATGGAACATTCACAAATCATTTTTGTAGTCAGGCTTTAAACTAGATTTGAAATATTTTAAATAAACAATTTAAAATAATTTAAAATAATTCGAATTTAGAATAAGCTCAAATAGTCCGCCAAGAGATGCTTAAAATTACCATTTTGTACATATCTCAAAGATAATAAGTGAAGATTTGTTTTGTTTAATCATTTTAATTTTTGTCTGATAGGTCAGAGTTTGACGTTTATGGGTAATTTAGAAGCCAAGAAGCGGTAATTCTCAACATGTGAGGTCCACAAAACATGCATTTACTTAGTTAGACCCGCGTATCTTATAACACTACAATGCTATAAGATTAGGTCCAAGGAGGCCACGGTATACTACTCGTCTAGATTAGCGTTGAGTTGAGAGACTGCAACCATTACAGTATGAGTTGTGTGTTACATTAGTCATTAGTGTTAAAGTGTTTATAATATTCTTATTACAATTGTGATAGACACTAAACGTTTCTAAATTAAGATGTTTATCTTTTGTCATTAGACAAACCAATAGACGTGCGCTAAAACGCTTGACAGATTTTCATTTGATTAGGCTGATTAAAAAATTACGTTATTAGTAAACTCGGTACTTGATGAGCGAACGTTCGTGAGATAATCGCATTGTGTTTTTATTTATTTAAGCTGAGAGGTTCAACTTCATCTGGGCTTCGGCCCGGTCAGTGATAGTCCACTGTAGTGTGGAATGCTTTCAGCGTTCTCAGGCTTAATTTTTTTCGAAAAAAAGAATGTAAACGCTAAAACGGCTTGAATGCTTTTGACGTTTCACTCACGTTTTTGTTTTATTTAGGCAATTCAACATGTATGTCAAAAATATCGTTGTTCCTTTACAAATGCGTATAGCATCGAGCGTCATTCTCGCCTACGCATTTCTGGCCATCGGCAGAAGCAATGATGCTACTTACGAACCGCGATTACAAAACAATTCACATTTTCGTTTCCATGATTCCGGCAGGAACACCAGTTTGCTCCAGTTGCTTTGCATGCATCTTTATGGCGTTTCGGTAGAGCAGCAGGGCGATGAGTTAATAAAAGCGATAAAAAATTTTGCCAACCAACGAGAACTCGCGGTCAATATGGATTCCATTGTTGAGTCACTGAAGTCGCCGATACCCGGTGTGCATCTTAACACTGAGGAGTGCTTCAACGTATTGTCCCTTTTTCTTGGCTACCCCGTCTATGTTTTGGAATTGAGTAACGAAGATCGCGCAATAGAACAATTGAGCTGGAAAAAGTATATGTTTCCGATCGAATCAGAATCGAAGGGCAGCATTCCCAACGAGGAGAAGTTGTGTCGGTCTTCTTCATTGGGATTCCTGTTATCACTGGCGCACAATGTAAGTGATCACGATCAATGGGGACTGGTGTTCGACCAATCAATTCTATCGGACAAAGGGAATGCGATTTTTTTGTTATTTCCGACAAAATGTACGAATTCGACGACTATATGCAGAATTTATACGGCCGTAAAAATTTGGTAGGCTCATTTTGTACAATTTGACGTAGCAGGGCGTCTGGGCCTATGTGCGTGGGTCGGCAGCATACATGGGCTGCAGTCAACTTTCAGGGAAGGGTGGGGTTGAAACTGGCAGTAATCTCAAAAACAAGCCAAAATTTTAATTCTAAAGATTTTATCGATTTTTTGAGGGGAGAGGCTTTCTCAGTTTCTGGGTGTTGAAATAACTCCTAAGCTAGTGGGCAGCAATAAAATTCCGGGGTCTGATATGGTAAAATCACCCAAAAAATAGCGCCCAAAATTCAGAAAATTCGGTTTGGTGGTCTTAAGTTCTTTTTGGAGGAGGGTCTGTTTTCTATTCGCGAGTTCCAGAACCCCAGCTCTCTTCCACGCCAATGGGTGACTGATAATTAAATGATTATAAATTTACGGTGTATTCTTATGCCCACTTATCAATAAGTTTTATGCAAATTTAGGGTTTTAGTTTTTTTTTTGTTCGATTTTAAATTTTATTAGCCTGTAGTTCAGCAAACTGGTTCTGTCCTTGATCAAAGCTTTTGTACTGATATCAGATCATGAAATTAGATAGATGCACGGTAGGGGCTCAGCTTGATCCGTGGTGCCAGCCAAAAAAAGCTTAAACGAATTCTTTGCATCAAAAGTTTAATCCTACTTGTGACATAAAAAGATTTGAAATCATTTTTCCGCTTGCTAAATTTAATACGTCTTTGTCATGTAATTTTTCAAAAGCTTAATCAGCATACTTCTTATTTCCGTTTTCCTCAGTTGTAAGAGTTGTTGTGTCTGAACAGTCATACCAGTATTAATTGTCCAACCGCCCCAACAGTCACATTCCAGCTATTCCACCGTCCCAACAATCCTACCAACTATCACAACAGTCCCCTTGTCGCAACAGTTACATTGTCCTAGCAGTCCCACTATCCCAACAGTGCCAAATAAACAGAATGCATACAACTCCCTCCCCCGAAAATCAGGCGGACTCTCCAGGATTTCATTTTCGGCATTTTTTCACGATTTCTTCGATTTTGCCTCATTCTCCTTAATCTGAGTTTAGTACTTGCATGCGTATAGTCCATAGACATGCAAGGAAAAAATCAGAAATATTCCTGAGAACATAAGGCAAAGAAGATCGAAAAATGGACGACGGGCAATAATTTTCTGCAAAGATGTTCGAAAATGAAAGTGGTTGGGCCGTTGGGAGTTGGAACTATTGGTGGGACTGCTGTGGCGGTGAGACTGTTGAGACGGTTGGACTGCTGGGATTATTGGTGGGACCGTTGAGGCGATGGACTGTTGGGATTGATGAGACCACACGTGGGCTGCAAGAAAATTCTGGGAGGGGGGGGGGGGTGGGGAGTGGAGGATTTTTCAAAGGTCAAAAAATGCCCTAAAAATGATGGTATGGCAAAGAAAAAAGCATTTCTAGACGTTTCTCATAGAGCACTATCCATTTGCTTCAAAAATTGCAAAAAAAAGAAGAAAAATTTCAAAAATTGAATTCTAGAGTTATTTTGGTTTCTGGATGGGGGGGTATTTTCGTTTCTCGGGGGTTGCATACCCCTGACCCCCACGCCCAGGTGTGGATGGGACTGTTGAGACATCACCAATCATCAGCGTACGCGAGCAGCTGCCGATTCTGAGGATCTGCGTGATGTAAAACCGGCAAAAATACCAAAATAATACCAAAATTTCAATTTTGGGAGGGTGCATCAATTTTTGGGGATACCGGATGGTCGAGAGAGGTCTTAACCCTCATGCACATTTGTGATCGTTGCTATACACATACAGCAAGGGAACTCTGGAAAATGTGGCTCGTAGGATGTTTTAAAAATGACTTTTTGGGCTAAAAACGATAGGTACGGGTCAAAAACACTGTTTTTGACGTTGCAGACAGTGTTCGTTATTTCTAGAACATACAAATTTTTGAAACAATTAGGGAAAAATTTTTAAAAAATCGACTAAATTGAACAAAATATAGTCAAAAAATGTGCATATAGCGCGAAACGTCGAATATTTGAACCTTTTTGAGCTAAAAAAGAGCAACAAACGCTCAAAGGCACAATTTCGCAATTTTTAAGAAAAATCGACAATTCTGGTTGAGTCGCAGCCATTTTGCTGGGGGAGAGGTTAGTAGCCATTATGCGGGATAGTGTCGAAATTTCCCTTAACCCCCGAGAACACTAATGATTGTCAGTAGTTTTGAAACTGTCGACTATCTTTGTTCGTGAAGGATTTACACTTGAGCGACTTGAGAGTCATAACCGCATCAGGCTATCCCGGTGGGCAGTGCCTTTACAACAGCATAAGTATAATTTTGTATGGCGCAGAGTCCAAAAAAGCCCGAAATCATATCAAACAAAAGCTGGCGAATTTGCTCAACTACGACAACCTGATTTCAACCGACGACCAGTTTTTGAACATCGTGACTGTATCCAGGTATATATTCGAGAACAGGGAACACGTTGGCGACAAAGGACCAAGTGAAGAAGCTACACAGACATATTTTATCGAATAAACAAGGAACCGATTTGAGCGTCCGCTTGCTATCCTACCTTCTTGGCACTCCCGTTTATACGATTTTACAACTCCCGGACTCATCGGAAAATTTGCTTCTACGACGAATTTCCGTCGCCACCTGGTGGAAGGAGGGAGCTTTTGAAGGACGAGTCCAAAGGCCTCTTGCCTATTTTCCGTCCCCCATTCGTACTGATCAACAGAAAGAGCAAGCACTGGGATGCGGCTATTCACCGCATGTATTTCTAGGAGGCTGGGGCATAAGAAAAATGTAGGTGAACCCGATTTTCTAGTGTTTTGCGAATGATTTTAAGTCTACGATTCGCGCGAGTTTGCTAGCATTAGAATTTTTTGATCGACATTATTAAGTTTACGATTTATTAATTATGCATGAGATCAATGATGTTTTGTTAATACGTATCTTTGGGCGCGAACATTCATTAAAGTTCTTTGCCTAAATTGTACAAACTCTCGCTCTATCGGAATTCATTCAAAAGCGCATTCTGACCCATAGATGCACATTATGGCCGGAATGGGGGTAATCAGCCGGTCTGGTGAGGAGGGGGCAAAATTTAAGCTTTATTGGGCCAAAATGACGTAAACTGGTATCAGCGCTAAGATAGCATTTCAAAGACGTTGTCACCCCACGTGGTCGTGGAAATGGGTTGGGGTATACACCCCTGAGAACGCCTAATCTTCCCTAGAAACCAAGAATATTACCCAGAATTCAATTTCTGAAATTTCCTGTTTTTTTTGCATTTGTTATGCCAATAGATAGTGCTCGATAACTAACGTTGAAAAATAGTGTTTTTAGCCATAACACTATTTTCGAGACCATTTTTTGGCCTTACACACTCGAGAATATTGGTTTTAACCACCAATGGTTATCATTCATTTCCTGATCAGTTTAAAATTTTTTGTAGAAAAATTACAATTTTCATCCATTTCCGGTCTTACTTTGTGTCATGTTCCCAGGAAAATCTCCGATTTTCCCATACAGATCCACCAAACCCCCCCCCAAATCTTCCATTGCGCATGTCCGTTCTTACCATTTATCACTGAATAGTTGCTGGTGTGGACATAATCGCATGATTTTGAAATCAAATATCGAATCGGTGCAATATCCGTTCGAGACCTTAGGCGAGTGCATTCACTTGGAGCGAATCTATTTACTTGTTTATAGAATTACCTTTCATTTAGGATATTTCCGATTTATATGCTCAGGGTCGTAAGCAGAAATTCATTTAGGGAGTGGCTCCAAAATTTTTTGGAATCCTCTTATCTCCAGGACCGTTTTTTAATACGAAAATAAAGACATCATTTCGGTTCTGGACGATCTCCACGCATTTGTATCGAATAATGATGAAAAAAATTAAAAAATCTTAAATTTCATTTGCTTGATTTGGAGCTTGGATATAAGAAATCTACTGATTACCCTATCTGCTTGACTCATTTCTTGGTATCCAGTCGAAGCTCGGTTTTTCATATTTCAAAATTTCGCTTTTAAGTTCAGGGTACCGATATGAAAATAATACGCAAAATAAAATATTTTGACACGATATAGCATTTTAGATGATTTTTCTGACAATACTTTTCTCTAGATCTTTCCTGAAAATGTATGAAACAGTGCCACGATCAAACTGCAGAATGCATCAAAAAAGTGAGGGTATATTGTAGTCTCATTATTATCTCAGTGTGCATTTTTGACTATGAGGTTCGTTTTATCTTCATGTCAAATTGAGATGTATTCAAGCTACGGCGGCAATTGAATCCGTGCAAAAGTTTCATCGGTCAAAGAGAGTCGAAAAATGTTAGATAGCAATAAAGCAATAATATTCTTCGTAGTCGCATTCATTTTGTGCAGTTCAGTAGTCACTAGGACAGTGTATTATCAACCCCCACGCCAACTAAGAAAACCTTTCTTTAATTTCCAAGAATGACTATGGCCGTAAATCTTTACTTTTTTAAATTTGTAAATGCGTAAGCCTACATGCTGATTGTAGTGCTTTATGACTTTATACATAAAAAGTATGCTGGTAGGTATTTATGCCATTTGGCTCAGCCTGACAGATTATAAACAGTCAGCACATTCAATGCAAAAATCCAGAGAGTGATATAAGCGTCGCTTGTTCAATTTATTTTTCTGGTAACGCTTGGTTGTTTGCATTCCAGATGTGAGAGCGTCACCAATTTGTATTGACCCTAAATCTGGAAAATTGAAAAAATCTCATGGCAATGAGATAAAAGATTGTCATGTTTTATGGACTTTCTACTTAATGATTAGGTACTCGTTTATGTTTGTATGTTTATACACAAACTGTAGCGCAAAAAGACGAAAATTAAATACAGTCTTAATAATCAATAACTACTCAAATATCTACCTGATCGAATTCATGCGGTTCACCAAATGACGTTCATAAGGTGTTGATGGGATTCATAAAGTTATGTGTCTAATGGCTGCGCTGTTCCTGATTTAATTCAATTTAAGAAACTTGATATAATTAAGGCTTACTTTACTCATGTATTTGTACGTAGGCAAATACATTAGATGCGAAAATTGGTGGTAGGAGCAAAAATAATTAGCATAATTTTCAAAGTTTGTTAGAGCTATATTTATTGGCATCAAAATATCGCGAAAATACAAAAAAAATAATATTTGGTATTTGGAAGCTGTTTTGGTCTTTAAGGCTTTTACAATTGCCAAAGCATGTGTTTAGACATGCATGATTGTTGTCAAAACTTTCTAATAGGAAATGCGAGACTTTTAGGAGAAATTGTCATTACGCGAATATTATTTAAAATAATTGAAATGAAATTTTTTTTTGAAATTATAAAGTCATTGGATCTTTGGGCTCCAGTCAATTCTGTATATTCCGCAAGGTGTCGTCTTAACGCAAGACTAAAGGTGCTTCTTTTAAAAGCATTCAGGAAAGCTTTACTTAAAAGCATAATAGACTTAAATCGCTTCGCAGTCGCTTGAAAATCTTTAAAAAACTCCTCGAACCAATGAAATAGGCGATATCTATAGTTTTTAAAACTTTTAAAAAGCCCCTGAACAAATGAAGCAGGCTATATCTCATATCTATTTCACGAAACCTTGTGCATGATTACAATTCTTAAGTCGATGTAAATCGCTCACAAAAGCGGTGTAAACTTAAGCAGCAATCATGATACTTCAATACTTCGCACAGTAATTGGCGAGTGCATGAAGTTTTACCGTACAGGATTCTATCACAGTGAGGCTTGCCGAGAAAACCAGTTTTGTAGCTGCTCGCTTGATTGCTGAAAATTGATTTCTATGCACAAGGGTTTGCGGAATAAACTATTGGTACATGCATATGTATGTACGTATGTTCATACAGTCTAGTCACGATTAGCACGCTGAGCAATAAAAAATGGGATATTATCCGCAATACTGATTACTGCAGAAGCGTCATACCAGATAAAAAATGTAGGTTTGGTACGCGCTTACCTACTTGTTAGTCAAGTAAGATACCTGCATAAGTTAATTACCAACAAAATCTTCCGATGAAACAAAAAAGACGAATATACAAGGTGTCCCACCGAACTATCAACACTGTTTTTTCATAATAACTCCGCTAATTTTTAATATTTTTGATGATTTTTTGGACGTGGTTTTAAGGTCCAATATAAAAGTGGATGACATGATTTGATTACGTTTGCTT
>JAVLUZ010000154.1:29479708-29578023 GCA_036768485.1 Mermis nigrescens
ACGACACATTTGGTCGAGTTTTCGACTTGTTTATGTCTGCCAATAACTCCGCTTATGAGTTTAGAGAAATTTTTTCTGGCAGAAATGTACTACGAATCAAGGGCTATCTTGTGCTTACCAGCAAACTTTTCTACAATCGATACACAGTCAGTATGAGGGATTTAAACTTTACACTCTAGTGGATGAGTGAAAAAACAGATTATGTGCAAGATTTCTGTGACAACTTTTTCGGTTATGAGTTGGAATGAATTAAATAAAATAAAAAATGAAGCAACTTCTAAGAGCTACACGTCGAAGCAAGCCGCTTTAAAAAAACGTAATATTCTGTTGTTTATGGGGTGTAAAGTTCGAAATCTGAAGTGTAAAATGGGCGAAAAAACAGGTTTTTTTCTTATTTTGATTGGTGAATCATATCAAATATTTTGCGGAACATAAGTTTGGCACATAAAAAAGTACTACAATCTAAGGGCTACAAACTGGCCCGAGCCGAATTTATTTACGCTCGATGGGCGTTAGTTTCAGATTTTTAAGGTTTTCAATGTGGTGGACAGTGGAAAATACGTATTTGTCCATTTTTTGTTCGCCACTTTCTCTGTTCAGAAGGCGGGCGAGTTCGAATAAAATAAAAATAAAGTACTTTTCTAACGAGTACGCGTCACAGCGAATTGCGTTTGTTTACTTCAATATTTAGCTTTTTCAGGAGGTGTAAAGTTAAAAATGGGGGAGTTGAACTTATAAACTAAAAAGTAAAAAAGTCAAAAAATGAGAAAAATCATTTGTTAGAAATAACAATTTTTCATATATTAAGAAAACAAAAGTATTTTGGATTAAAAATTTGATACAGCAATTATTTTTGCAAGAATAATTAAATTTTCATATGTCTGTGGTGCACCACAGTAAAAATGTACTCAGATTTGCACATACAGCAACAATTCTCTATTTATTTTAGGTAGCTCGAAAGTGGCAAAATAGTTGCGTCTTTTAACGTAGTTCATTTCGACTTTTTTGCCTTTTAGCAAATTTCGCTGATTGTTGCTGGCTAAATGTTTTAAATTTTATCTGGAAATAGATATAGTGAGAAAATGCTGTAAGCTGTAGTTTTTAATAAATCTGTTATCTCGGTGTAAAATAAGCAGAAAAAATTTCAATGAGACTGCTATGATGCTCCCGAACGCAATTTTCAGATTTAGACTGATAATTTCTGGCTGATTTGAAAAAGCCTACATTCAGTAAATAAATAGCATGAAAATTGAATCGTATGTACACCATCTTCTAGATCTTCGCATTTCAAGTATTTAATTATTCATACAACGCTAAAAGCAATGATTCTACGAAAATGATAAACCTTGCTACTGAGTTAGCACGAGCTTATGAAACACATGCAATCATGGATTTTTTTCATTATTTTCGGTAGAAAACTTTTAACTTGACCTTGTTTTTCGAAAAGACGGATATTGTTCGAGAAATCGTTCAATGCTTATTCCTGTTTTATTTTTTATTCTTTTGAATTTCTTTTTTTCGTTTTCGAGCATTTTTTCGATTCAGGGAATTGCGTAGAAATTGACGCAGGAGAGGAGGTGCAACTGATGAGCTTCAGTGCTATGATTAGAGATCTCGGTAAAAGTGATTCGAATCAAGAGCATGATATAAACCATCATGATGAATAAACATGTATGCACATACATGGTACCTTCGCATGTAATTGGTATTACTGTCATGTTATTAAGTGGACCTGTGACGCATGCGCAAAAATTTCACTATGCTGATTTGTATAGCTTCTGTACTCGTATTTAAGCTATCGTCATTTCTATTGTATAATGTATGTCTCTGATATATTTTTTATTATTGCGAAAATACCCGGGAAAACTTACCGTATTTTTGAATAGTAGTCTATGTCACTGACTCACAGTTTATAACAAAGAATATCCACTAAGTTAAAGAGTGATAAAGTATTCCCGGGCGCAAGATTTTTCAAATGTCAAAAAATGGGCTCTAAAAATTGCGCATATGGCGTAAAAACTCCGTTGGCATAACGTTTCTCTTCGAGCACTATCCATTGGCATCAAAAAATTGCGAAAAAACAGAAAATTTTAAAATTGAATTCTGGGAGGGGGCATTTTGGTTTCTGGGGGTCCTGAACCTCCCACGCCTAGCTATGATCTGCACCTAAATGGCGAAAAAAAATAACTGAAAAAGTAAAGGAAATAAACTTAGCACTTTCAAATATATGCACGTCCGCAGCATCGAAATTCAAAATTTTATACCATTTCTACCATTTAAGCGAAAATTACTTAAATGCGAAAGAAATTGATTTTCAAGCGAGTTCCTTTTTTCGGGAAAAAATGAAGAGATGCTTAAAAATAAATTTCGGACGGGTTCCCTACTTAAAATTTTTGCGACTTCTTAATTGAATGAACTTTTTCACATAATAAAACAATATGAAAGATTTAATCACTTTAGAATACCTGTTCTGACGATTATGAGATAACCTATTCAGTTGCTCAATGCGAGTATGACCTGAATTAGATTGTAAAAAATAGGAACGTTTTTTCAGCCACAGAAACAAAAGAATTTTTTAATAGAATTTCATGATACAGTACAATTTAGCGACAAAAAACACGTGTATATGAGACTGAATGATGAAATCCTGACCATTGCATATGCTTAGCAACAGTTACTCTATCCAAAATGTAAATTCACGTAAGTTATATTGCTTAGCATGCCACTGAGAAAATTCAATTTATTAAAACTCTATTATAAAATTTCGATGAGCAAAATGTTTTGATCATATCCAAATAATTAATATATGTGAGGGCCAGAAAGGCAAAAATCGGAAGTCGGTTTCATTCCATGAGCATCCCAACAAAATTCGATTTCTTTAGAATCGACAAAATAGAATTTCGGCAGGCAGAAATATTTGAAAAAAATCTAATAATGAAATTCTGTATGATATTTGAAAGGCAAAATCACGTTAGTCTCATTGCTTAGTATCAACATGAAATCTAAATTTATTTGAAAGAAAGAAAAAGAAATTTCGGCGGGCAAAAATGTATTGATCGAAGTCAAATAATGAATATCTGTATGAGTCAGAAAGGCAAAATCACTTCACTTTCATTGCTTAATATCCCAATAACAATGTAGGTTTGCATCTAATATTTGTTTGTCTTCAGACCATTGTGGAGACTTAATTTTTAATAAATGTTGATAGTAATATCAGGGTAATATCAGAATTACGAATCCGACTAAAATCTCCTTTATACTTAGTGCTTGTGTAAAGTTTTCACTGCAATCAAGTTAGGACGAACTCCTTAGCAGATATGCAGTCTTTCGAAAATATGGATGACGAGCCTACGCTACCAGTTAGGCGATTAGAACAACCAGCATCAAACTTCAAATCGCCCGATGATGCCGAGCCAGGCCTTTTACTGCTTTCCTCTTTTATTGGTTATCCAATTGACGTCTTGACAGTTGAAAAGTAAAATTTGCAGATGTTAAGCCAAAATCCCCATCGGTTCCCCTTATGAGCTACAGTAATCTAACTTTGTATCTATAAATTGTCATGCACGATTCTTGGAAATCAAAAACGGCAAAAATCCCAGAAAAGCATGCCAAAAATTTAATTCTGGGGGTTATCGACCTCATCATGGAGCTTTCAGATTACGAGAGCTGTAAAACTCCAACCCCATTCCCATGTGTGTATATGACACGGGGATAAATCGGTAATGCTGCAGCTCATATGGAAATCGTTGGGGAGAAATTCTACGTAAGATCTAGATCTGCATGCCCGTGCCGATGATCTGCATAATGGGGACCTCGCCACACTTTGTTGTATGTTCTGATAATTATATCTCTATCAGTAAGAATAAAATCCGTTTTTCATTAAAATATAAAACTCGAATTTTCCCTGCATTGCCGCTTTTTTGCGATCAAATAACGTTGAGTTATTGAGGAAGACTGCCAATATAACTGATACTATAAGAATCGCTCATTTTTGCTACTATAATTCAATTCAGACGTTTATTACCGTTGAGGCTATGAAAAGGAATTATTTGTTCTAAATATAAAAAACTAAATTAAAACTAATCAGACTGTTTAGAATTTTTAAAATTACAACTTTAGTCAAAAGGAGTTTTATTAAGGTAAGCTTATTATAGTGGACTTATTCGGAAGAGGTCGCTACAATTGTGGGATGCAGCCGATTTATAGGGAGTCCGGGCGATGCAAAACTGACAAAAGGCGCACGACTGAATGCTTGAAATTCAAATTCTGGCTGTCTATCAATGGATTCTAGAAGGGGTGAGCTAAACCTCCAACACTCTTCCCCAACGTACGTTTGATCGCTACTACTATGTACGTTTGCATGAAAGAGCTGAACCGATATAAACGACTAGAATGTAAATCGCGTAGGATGACTACATGTGTAAGAAAATATACAAATTTTTGAAAATTAAAAATGCATTTCTGCGCCATATTTAAGATTCCCACTCACTGGATCGGAACGCGAATCGATTACAAGCTGATCGTATACCACCAGCCATCAGGAACGACATCTGCAATCTTTCGCCATTACTTCCAATTTTTGCAAAAACATAATGGGCCACGCGGACTAGCAACCGATGGGGACTCGTTTTCAACGACAAAAAACATTGTCTGGTCAACAGCGAACCCTCATTCGCCTTCCCGTAGAATACCGGGCGTGTCATTACTCAACAATTTCAGTTAATAAAGTTAAACGACGTTGCATTGGAAGAGGTGATAATTCCTATTAGCCATATACTCGTTTGCATGCGTTGGCTTGGGGTTTTGGTGAAAATTTGACCCCGAGAATCGAGCAGACCTCGCAGACCATAAAGATGAAATTCTGGCATACTTTTTTGGTATTTTAGCCAGTTTTACGTACATCATTTAGACCTTTCAGAATTCGGTTGCTGCCCATGTGTGCATATTCCGTAAAGCACGAGAATTCTGAGAGCGATTCAGCCCGAAAATTTTTAAAAAGTGCCTTTTTTGGGGACAAACACCACGAGTACGTTCACAAACACTATTCTTTGACATTTCGACGTCGCTCATTCGTTCACGGACATGAAATGAGGAAAAAATTTAAAAAGTATTGAAAAAATTAAGCAAATAAGTCGAAAGAATTCAGTAAAGGACGCGAAAACGCTGAAAGCTTGACAGCTTCTTATTTCAACAGACACACTTGCGAGAAGTCCGAGTCTTGAACCCCATAGCGAAAATATTTCTTTATAAAAAACTAGGCAGAAATATAGCGAAAACTAACGACACTGTTCAATCTTTTGTTCAATATCTTTTCGTATGCCATAGATAACAAAGACGAATTCGGAAATATGTATTATGCACACAGTAAAATTCAGAGAAATAAAACATAGTGTTGTACTCATAGGTGGGCGCGACCAATGTTCTTGGGAATGCAAAATTTTTTCAAAGGTCAATAAATGGCCTTAAAGCATTGGTATGGCTAAAAAACACCATTTTTTAACGTTTCTTATCGAGCACTATCCATTGGCATCATACATTGCGAAAAAAACAACAACAAAAGTTCAAAAATTGAATTGTGGGGGGTATTTTGGTTTTTGGGGGAATACTTTTGTTTTTGGGGGTGCATACCCCCAAAACCCCTAGGCCCAGGTATGCGTGTACTGCGTCTACTGCAAGCTAATATTGCGTTTTTTGACCGCGCGTGAATCATTTGTTAGTTAAATTGCAAAAACAGGGTTATAACGTTAAAATTATGCGCCAAAAATACATCAAATTTTGCAGTAGCAACCTTTCTGATTATCCAGCGCATTCATACATTCAAAACTGTTGGAGACCGTTTTGAAATTTATAGTTTTTCTGTATCCGCCTTAATAATCTGTCAGTCAAACTGTAAACAAAGCCAATATGTTGATATTATGCGTCAACAATACTCTATATTTCCCAATAACGACATTTTGAAATTTTCCTTCGCGTTTGCACTGCGCCTCCAGTCACATTCCCAGACGCGCTTCAAAAGACATCCGTATTAGTAAGTAGCTTCGGTTTTCATTAGAGTACGCTAATCATATGAGTATGTAGTTGCGTCGGCATGTTCCCACGTCAATCCCACATTTTTATTTTTTTCCGCCTTAGCTCACGTTTTTTGTTTACTCATTGTATTTCCTCACATGATTGAACAGGCCAGGTACGGCAGTATTTCATGTGTAGGTTTACATCAATGATTTTTATTTATTTTATTTATTTATTTTCTTTCTTTAGAATATTCTTTTTGTTATTGATGTTATTACTATTATTATAGTATTCATAGTATTCGGGCACATCGATGTAGATTTTCTATTCCTGTCTTTGCTCTCGCTATCTATGTACTCATTGTGTTTCCTCACGTGATTGAACAGGCCAGTTACGGCAGTATTTCACGTGTAGGTTTACAATGTTTTTTTGTTTTTTTCTTTATTATTATCTATTATTCCATTTATTTTTCAATTATTTATGTATTCTCTATTAATGTTTCTTTTTATATATCATAATATTTATAGTATCTATAATGTTAATTCGTTTATTTATTTATTCAATTAATTACTTTTTTCCTTTTTTAACGATGAGAGGCAGTCTAGCCGCCTAGACTGGTGCCGCTAGGTTGCAGTGACAGTCAGAGGATTAAAGGCAAGAAACTGTGCAACCTAGTTCCTCTCTGATGACCTCGTCTATTTATGATCTTCGATTTTTTTCTCTCTTCCTCTTCTACGTTTTGTTTTCCTTTCTTCTTCTTCTTCTTTTTCTCTTCCTTTTCCTTACCTTTTTGATGTAAATTTTCGTTTTTATAATCCTGCCTACTTTTTCTGTTTCATTTGAGACTTTTGCGCCTCATAAAACATGTAATCTCTCATAATATAATTATTTTTAGGTACACTTGTGCTATTTTACGTGTCCTTTTGTTTCTTTCTCACTAATAGCATGATTCATGCACCTCTATATCTGTCTTTCTTTCTTTTTTTCAATATTTGCTTGGTTATTTATTTATTTTTTTCTTTTTTCTCCTCATTATTTCTTTTTGTTTATTTCTTTCTTCTTTCTTTCTCGTATTGATGACTTCTTACTATCTTCCTTGGTTTCTGTAGGCGATTTTTTAGTCTCTTATAAAAAATACAGAATAGCGGGAAATTTGATGTTTTTACTGTTTTACAGTTTTTCATGACATGTACTGGCACAGGAAGCGAGTAATTTCCACCAATTCAAGCACTTTTTATATTTATTGTAAAAAAGCTTCGTATCACAAACGGAATGGAAAGTTGTCATACTGATGAAAAAGCAGTCTTCCGATTTGTGTCTTTGCGTCGCTAGCTAAAACTTGTCGGGTAAAAAAGCTGCTTTAGTGGTACCTATTTTTAATAAAATATGATAACATTTTCTCACTCTCACTACGAATATTTGGCGAGATAAGGAATGGGTATATACAATTTGCGACGATTTTTGGCCGTCGATGACCATCATTTCTCAATTTTTTCGGCGGTGTGCGCCGAACGATTTTTTTATTGATATTTATTTAGTTTTTGGCGGCCTGGAAGTCATATTTTAGCGCCAGGAATAGGTCTTTGTGGCAGCAATCATTTTCATGACTCTCAAAACGATTTCTGGAACAGAAACAGCTATTTCAACATGGTTTTCCTTCCATTTTTGAGCAAAAATTTTAAAAATTCAATTCGAATTAAATGCTACAAAGACAGGAAATGCAGTTGCATTTCAGATCTTATAACGTCTCGTCGTAAATTTGAACAATTCTGCGGTGCTCGGCGCCACAAAAAGATACAAATTTTTAAAAATTGAAAATGTATTTCAACGCTAAATTTAAGGTTCCCACTCACTGGATCGGAACGCGTACGCCTCTGAACATGAGAATCGATTACAAGCTGATCGCATACCATTGGCCATCAGGAACGACACCTGCAACCTTACGCCATTACTATTAATTTTAGCCAAAAACGTAATGGGTCAGGCGGGCTACAGCCGATGGGGTCTCGTTTTAAACGACGAACAACATTGTCTGGTCAACCGCGAACCCTTATTCACATTAGAACAATACCGGGCGCATCTGTACTCGACACTTCCGGTCACATCACCAATTTCCGTCGGTAATAATGTTACTAACGAAGTTGCATTGGAAGAGGTGAGAATTCTATTTGCCATATATATGTATGCATGCTTTGGATTGGGATTTCGGTTAAAATTTGTCTCCCCCAAAAAATCAAGCAGACCTCGCAGACCATAAAGTTGAAATTCCGGCATACTTTCTGGGATTTTAGCCAATTTGACGTATATGATTCAGACCGTTCATAATTCGGCTGCTGCTCATGTTTGCTTTAGTCGTACAGCACAGGAATCCTGAGTCAGAGTCAGACCCGCAATTGTAAAAATACCTTTTGGGGATAAAAACTATGAGTACGCTCACAAACTCTGTATTTGACATTTCGACGGCGCTTATTCTTTCTAGGATATTAAAATCAAGAAAAAATTTCAGAAATATCAAAAAATTAAGCAAATAAGTCAAAAAATAGTAGAGGACGCGAAAACGCTTGAAAAACTGACAGCTTGGTTTTCTCAACAGAGACACTTGCGAGAGGTCCGAGTCTTGTACCCCATAAACGAAAAATTTTATTATAAAAAACTGAGCAAAAATATGGCGAAAAACTAATGACACATGTTCAATCTTTTACAAGGTCTCTTCGTATGCGCATGTATAAAAAGACGAAATCGGAAAAGTCATTGTGCATTGTGCACACAGTAAAAGTTAGTGTAGTTAAACATCGTGTTGTACTGCGTCTGCTGCAAGCTAAATTGCGTTTTCGGCCTTTCCTTGTTTTCTGTAGGCGATTTCTTAGTTTCTGTCAAAAGATACAAAGTGGCCGGAAATTTGGTGTTCTTACTTTTGCTGCATTTTTTTATGACATGTGCAGGCACAAAACACGAGTAAGTTTCACCAATATAACCGCTTTTTTGTATTTATTGTAAAGAAGCTTCTTATCACAAACGAAATGGAAACTTGTCATATTGATGCAAAGCAGTCTTCCAATTTGCGAACTCTTGAGCGTCGCTAGCTAAAACTTGTCTGAAAACGCTGTTTTAGTGGTAACCTATTTTAAAACAATAAGATAACATTTTCTTACTCGGTTGATCCTTGCGAAAAAAATCGTAACATAAAAGTTAAATTAACATTGAATTGAATTCAAATCATGATTAAAATATTTTGTATATAATTTTTGGATATAAATTAAAATTTTCATCCTACTCGTGACACATAAGGATTTAAAATCATTTTTCCATGTGCTAAATCCAATTCGTCATTGTATTGTAATTTTTCAAACGTTTAATCAGCATACTTATTTCCGTTTTCCTCAGTCGTAAGGGCTTTTAGTGAGCCGATATTAGGGCGCACGACATTAGAGCGCAGTGACACTAGAGCGTGCAGAATTAGAACACGCGACATTAGAGGCGCAGCCATAACAGATGTTTTTCACGCAACTTTACAAAATTTTTATGCTAACGGGGCAAAGTTAATTACCTACGCATGATTATCTAATATGTAAAGCAATGAACAGACTTCTGAATTCTTCCGGTTAAAGTAGAGATTGGAAAGTCTCAAAAATTTACAGCAAGGCATTTTCTAACTAAATTTGAGATGGGCAGTCTAATGTCGTGTACTCTAATGTCTGCACGCCAGGGCTGTTGTGTCTCAACGGTCCTACCAGTCTTAAGTGTCCAGTCTTCCTGATAGTCCTCCTTACAGTCTCAATATCCCAGCAATCCCATCGTCCCAACAGTTCCACCAATTATCCCAACAGTCCCCTTGTCCCAACAGTCACTGTCTCAACAGTTCCACTATCTCAACAGCGGTATATCCACAGAATACACTGCCTCCCTCCGAAAATCAGGCGGACTGTTTAGGTATTCCATTTTCAGTATTTTTTGACGATTTTTTCGATCTTGCCTCATCCTCCTTAATCTGACTTTATCACTTGCATGTGTATAGTCCACATACATCTCAGGAAAAAAATGAGAAATATTCCTGAAAAAGATAAGGCAAAGAAGATTAAACAATGGACGAAGGCCAATAATTTTCTGCAAAGATGTCTGAAATTGATAGTGGTGGGCCGCATGGGACTATTGATGGGACTGTTGTAACGATGGGACTTTGGGACGGTGGGACTGTTGGGACGGTGGGATTGTTGGGATTATTTGGGGATGATTGTGACTCAACACTCCCACCGTCTCAACATTCCCACTGTCTTAACATTCCACTTGTCTCAACACTCCCACTCGAATTCTCAACACTTCCCACTGTCTCAACATTCCCACTGTCTCAACATTCCCACTGTCTCAACACTCCCACTCGAATTCTCAACACTCCTACTGTCTCAACATTCCCACTGTCTCAACATTCCACTGTCTAAACACTCCCACTCGAATTCTCAACACTCCCACTGTCTCAACATTCCACTGTCGCAATGCTAAATGGGACCATATATGAGTATGAAGCGTCTGGGTGGGATCTAGAGACTCCCTATCGCTCAAGAATCTGGCGAACTTCCTAGAATTGTTATCATTGATACCTTTTGAGACTTGATCTCGTCTGGAGCCCCATAATTTTCACGCTGCCCATGCATGAACGGTAAATTTCACTTAAAGGCGATAATATTTACAACCTTGCACATATTCCAGTTCAGATTTAGGTTTTTAAATATCACTTAATGGTGATAAGATCTATGACCTTGCACATATTCTACTTCAACGGATTTAGGATTTTACTGACACGGATGCACATATTCTACTTCAACGGATTTAGGATTTTACTGACACTGTGGTTTCATTCACTTAATATATCTTCTTGGTCAAACTGTTAAGGATATAGCGTTGTTATCATCACGCATGTTGATAGAAATGAAACGCATTTCGCGATACCTGCATCTTAATGTATTTTTTGATGACATTAAATCGTGCTAACTAATTACCATAGCTTCGCCATTGAAATTGCGAAAATGTGGCATGTGGCATCCATGTTAGTAAAATCCTAAATCCGCTGAAGTAGAATATGTGCAAGGTCGTAGATCTTATCACCATTAAGTCATATTCAAAATCCTAAATCTGAATTGGAATATGTGCAAGGTTGTAAATCTTATCGCCCTTAAGTGAAATTTACCGTTCATGCATGGGCAGCGTAAAAATTATGGGGCTCCAGACGGGATCAAGTCCTAAAAAGTATCAATGATAACAATTCTAGGAATTTCGCCAGATTCTTAGGCGAGAAGGGTCTCTAGACCCCACCCAGAAGCTTCATGCGCATAAATGGCCCCGTTTAGCATTGCGATAGTGGGAATGATGAGACAGTGGGAGTGTTGAGAATTCGGTGGGAGTATTGAGACAGTGGGAATGTTGAGACGTGTGAATGTTGGAGACAGTGGGAATGTTGAGACAGTGGGAATGTTGAGACAGTGGAATGTTGAGACAGTGGGAGTGTTGAGAATTCGAGTGGGAGTGTTGAGACAGTGGGAATGTTGAGACAGTGGGAATGTTTAGACAGTGAGGAATGTTGGGAAAGTGGGAATGTTGAGACAGTGGGAGTGTTGAGACAGTACAGTACCGATATAATCGCTCACAAAACTTAAGTAGCAATCGTGATACTTCGCACAGTAATTGACGAGTACATGAACTTTTGCCGTACAGGATTCTATTACAGTGAGCTGCCTAGAAATCAATTTGTAGCTGCTCGCTTGATTGCTGAAAATTGATTTCTATGCACAAGGGTTTGCGGAATACACTATTGGTGCATATTATGTATGTACGTATGTACTTACAGTCTAGTCACGATTAGCACGCTGAGCAATAAAAAATGGGATATTACAGCAATACTGGTTACTGCAGAAGCGTCATACCAGATAAAAAATGTAGGTTAGGTACGCGCTTACCTACTTATTGGTCAAGTAAGATACCCGCATAAGCAAATTACTAACAAAATGTTGTTCAGATGAAACAAAAAAGACGAATATACAAGGTGTCCCACCTAACTATCCACACTGTTTTTTCATAATAACTCCGCTAATTTTTAATATTTTTTTGATGATTTTTCGGACATGGTTTTAAGGTTCAATAGAAAAGTGGATGACATGATTTGATTACGTTTGCTTGTTCATGGTGTAAGCTACAGGGATTTGTGTAAACCACAGTTTTTACAGGCGGTCCCACCTCAGTATCCGAACTATTATCTCGCATTAGCTCATTTAATTCTTAATATTTTTGAAAACTTCTATGAGCGATAATAAAATGCCTAACAGGCCATCGACTGACGAAGTTTGGCATGAAATGTCTATATACTGTTTGAAATGTAACATTTTTACTGAACTGGCTTTCGTGGCTCTGCGAAAATTGTCGTACTAACTTTTGACAGCAATTTCTTATGAACTTGTGTAAACCCATTCAACAATTTTTTATTGATTCACGAGCATTCAGATATTTAAAATGCATTATATTTTATTACTTGAGTGCCTTGAATCGTGGGCTACGCATCGATCGCGAAATAAATTAATTCTAAATGAAAAGATTATCAAAAATTTAAGGTGTACACTAAAATCTGTAGTTTACACAATGAATGTGCAAAACCGATCTGTCAGTTGTTTTTCAATTGGAATTTCTCACTATATCCAAAAAGTCATTCATTATAAAATAATAAAAATTGACGAAGTTATCAAGAAAAACACGTAGTGGATAGCTAGATAGGACAACCCGTACTTGAGGTTGTGAATTATTAAGCATGTAAAGGGAGGAGACGTGGGAAAAGCTACCGATGTACATATGTATATGCCTAAAGTTGCAAAATCTGCCATAAATCAGACACTCTAAGCAACGCAAAAATCAAAGTATATTATGCGGACCAGCAGATTGTAGTCAATTACTGAACCAAAAACGATTGAAAAAACAGCAAATTAATTACGCAGTAGCTATGGGGAAGTGGATGATGCAAACTAGGGGCGACTTTGCGCAAGCTAATTGAATGAAATAACATTGATGCATTCAAGACAATCAAAGAAATTGTTGGCTTAAAGCAGTTGGAAACGCGCAAGCTTACATGGAACAGACTAAATGTGGGATTGTGTGATTGTGTGGATAGTGTGTGATTGTGTGATTGTGTCGATTGTGTGTGACTGTGTGATTGTGTGTGTATTGTTTAGAGATTGTGTGCAGCGATTGCGTGCAGTAATCAATTGACGCCAGGTTTGTCTGCTATAATGCTCATGATAACAAAATGAAACATTTATAAATACAATAGCGCTTACTTTTCTATCAATCGCGATCCGAAGCAAGTCAGCTTTGCAACTTGCAATAAATTTAGAAAAGTAAATATTTTAGTTAATGTTCATACACTCTTATGTGAAGTATTTCAAATTATTTAAAGAAGATCACACTTTTCCAGAGGCGGCAGAATGAACTTCGATTTTTTGCGTTGCTTAGAGAAGTCTGATTTTTGACACTTTAGGCATATACATAGGTGGCTTTTTCCTAGTTCCATCCTTCTACATCCTTAATAATCCACAACCCCAAGCATATTTGTAAGCGAAGAAAAATGCTCCGATAGAATAAAAAAATGAATATACTCGAATTTCTTCATTGGTAAGGATGTAGAAGGAGGGTAATAGGGAAAATTTCCCTAAATGCGCAAAAGTCATAGTAATGTCCTAAACAGTTAGACTTTCCCTAAAAAACCGATAAATTGAAGTATATTCTAAGGCCTGTGAAAAATGAGGGTGTAGTCACAAAACGTCTTTAAGTATTTCGCAAAAGAGCATTGAAGACACTTTTATGACTATTAAATAATCAATGTATTATTTATTTCATGAAATCTTGATCTTCTGCAATGCTCTGGCGTAAAAGAAAATAGTGTAAACTTTACACCTACATGGCCAATTTAATGGTTTGCATGGAGATCCACAAAAATTTCCTAAACTTTTCTATAAAAAGTGATCAAAATACTCGCTATCGTAATCGGAATTATTAATCTCTAAAAAAGTAAGAAAATCTGCTGAAATACGCACAGGTCGCAGAATATAATTCGATTTTTGCGTTGTTTAGAGGATGTCTAACTGTTTAGCTCATTCATATGGCTTCTGCGCATAAAAGGAAATTTTCCCTAGTACACTCCTTTTACATCCTCAACAGTAAATAAATTCAAATATTTTAACCTTTTATTGTTCCATCGGAGCATTTTTCTTTGCTAGTTCCGCTCTTTTATTTTTTTCTTCAGGCCATATATCCGTCTAGCCAGTCAAGCAAGATGAAGAACGAGAAAGATCGTTTGAGTTTATGCAAGTTTGGACATATCTTCTGGAAGGTAATAGCAATAAAACAACGGAATTGTCTGGAGAAGGGAGCAGCCGTGAGGAAAGCAGCCGTCCTATGGAAGGGAGTGGCCTTGGAAGGAAAAGAACCATAAGGGCTTGAGTCCCTCTCCTTAACATCCCGCGCTCCTAAGCTACCGGACAGACCATTGACAAGCGACCGACCAACCAACTGCAGATAATGGACCGATCGACTGGTGCCAGATGACCGACCAAGCGCCTGAAGTCAGCTAAAACTGCTCCAAGCTATCAGCCGTGTAGAGGCAGAGCAGCTTAAGGTGGTTACGCCGACCAATGACAGCGTTTACTTTACACTATAAATTCTTATTTTTCATTTATTTTTATATCTAATGTTTTCTAGCTTGTTTTTCAAGTTTTTTTTGTCGTGACGATATGACTACTTCGAAAGAACGACTTTCAATTTGTCCATCCGTTTTTCACAATTTCCATAATAATTTTCTTAGCCGATATGGATTTTACCTTTTCTATTTGTTCACTCTAGATCATTATATTTCCCTGCCACGTGTATAAAAAAATTTGCTTATCACTCTGTCGAGCAGGCGAAAACTCGAGCACTACAGTAATTATAATGTTTTTTTGTGCGGATCCATGCACCACATTCATAGCCTAAAAAAACTGACTCTGGTTATAGAGTCTTTTTCACGGAAACTTGTTCATGGAATTCCATTTTTAACGATCTAGCGAACAGCCACATAAGTGGTTTCTACGCAGCTAACCGTAGCACTTTCTTGCGTAGTAGAACTTCATATGAATATTTATTGCTATGCACGACGCTTACAAAATCAATTAAACCGCTTTTGAAATCGATTTGCATTAAATCAATAATTTTGATTCATGCACATGGTGTCGTGAAACAGATTATAGGTACCTATGCACCTACTGTATTACTTTATCTAAGTGAGTCATCAATCAAATGATAACGAACGTATGCTTTGTCTTTTTTTGAAATTAGCAAAAAAACCTTAGGCCAACCACCATTAGTGGGGGTTTACGTCCTCACATAAGTTGAATGCATTAGACCCGCAAAAATTTTATTTTTAGTAAGATTTTTGGCAATTTCACCCAACCAGAACCCCAGCATTTTTTTGCTGCATATGTATGAGGCCATCAATGATGGAATTAATTGTAAAAACAGTGATTAACACAGGAATTATGGTACGCAATGAAATTTGCAAGATGGCGCATTAAACTTCTTCGTTGCATTCACGACTATTAGTTTAGCATTAACATTAATTATCAGATTCGTAATCTACAACTAAGAAGCAACATTTTTAAAGAAAAATTGGCCCTTCGCAGATTGTTTGCTAACCAATGCTTTGGGCGGAAAAGCGCTTCTCAATGTACACTTGTGCTGCAAACGTAAGACGTTATGCCGTTTTATTGTAAAAACACCAACTTGGATACTAGAAAAAGTCGACATGTCATCAAGCACAAAACGAAATGGACAAAACAAATACGAGTGGGCTGGGGCGAGGGGATTGGAGGATTGGATTGGTTGCAGTCTAGTGTGAAAAGGCCTTAGGTCCACGTGCAAACGTGATGCATTTCTTTAGCCTTAACCTCGTAGCTTAAGCGACATTGAGATTGAGTTGGCATTTTACCCGTGCGTTATCACCGTTTTATGTGAGCTAGATCGCTCGAGAGGCGCAAAAACTAAGAGAGCTGCAATCTTTTTGTTTGACTAAGAAATAAAGCTAGCGTCCCATTACGTTTACACAACTTACTGATAGGTGTGCTAAAGTGACGCTTATTTTGAGATATCTGATCTACGATTTGTATATAAATTATGTCTTAAGCTATTATTCGAGATATGTGTTATGATATTATTTAGTTTTTTATATTCAATTATATGTATTATATAAATTTCTATTACAAACGCAATATTGGGTGTATCAAAACAAAATAAGCTAGGATCTGTAACGCTTAGGTCAGGGAACGGTTTAAGCGTATACAGCATGTTCCGCCTCTTTACCGGAGTAGCTAAGCGAATTTCTTTTTCGTCTCGAACCCTTTAGACTGAAACGATCACTGATCAGAAAATATTGCGTCAAAAGAGGAAAAAATTCGTGTTTTACTCAGGAATAATACAGTCAAGTTTATTAAAATCACAAAAGCTTTAAATTATTGAATTGCTATATTTTTTAGCATGAAGGCGACGAGGGAGAGGGCGACCGTATCTCCAAGACTGTAGTTTAAAAATGCGTTTTCCAGAATAGGAATATAATTTTAGCTGAAAAAATCAATGCTTGAAAATTCAATATCGTGCAGCTGTAAAATTTAGAGCAATTTTCACTAATTTTTCAAAAACATTCTAAAATTCAAAACTCATTCTATGACGCGGTTCAATTCTGATTCGCAAAGTGCAGCTCGTAAGTTATGCAATGAGATTTTAGTCTGGACCCAGAGGAGCTAGATTTTTAACTATAGCTCAAACGATAGAAGACAAATTCATTTCTAAAAAGAAACAAATTAGCAAAAACGTAATTTTTTACATGACGCGGAAAAATGAAGTTTATCTTTTTCTGAAAATAATGACTACTGATTTGCTGATTTTAATTAATTGAGAAATCTGACAACCTAGATAAAACAAATGATGCATTATCTGAAAAACTACCAAACGCTTAAATTCAAAAGCTTGACTTACGCATGCCTTAGACTGCAAGTGCACTACGATCTATCATCAAAAACGGTAGTTTGAAAGAAAAAACAAGAAACCTTCGTCAGCAGTAAAGGCACAAGAACTTTTGAGCAATGTTTGGAAGTGATTTTCAGCTCTTAGGGATTTAGCCTTCAGTCCTTGTTCCAGAGTTCGCTATTTTCTGAAAATATGAAGAAAAAGTGCTGTTTTAAGCAGTTTAATTTATTTATTTTGCTCGAAAGTATGAAATGTTCCGCGCTTTGCACCATATACATTCATGTCGTTCAATTATATCTTATTCAATTTGCTCATGTTTTTCTGTTATTTTTCCAGAATAGTTTTATGTTTTTACGCTCCAGAAAGAGCATCGTCACATATATCGATAAATTTCGTTTGACGTGCACAATCCGTATTTGCGCCCAAAACACATTTTAGAAAAACTTTTTTGTCTTGCCCCCTGAATTAGAATGCTGTACATGTCTGGCTGTAATAAAGCAAAAATTTCATACTAAATTGTCCTAATAGACACTAAAAGTTCCTAAATCAACGAGTTTTATCTTCCGTCATTAGACAAATTGATGAGCGTGCGCTAAAGCACTTGACAGATTTTCTTTCGATTAGGCTCATTAAAAAAATTCTTTATTCGTCGGACGAACATTCGTTAGTTAATCGCTTTGTGTTTATATTCATATAAGCTAAGAGGTTCAACCTTATTCGGGCTTCAGCCCGGTCAGGGATATCCACTGTAGTGTGGAACGCTATACTTTCAGCATTCTTAATCTAGATTTTTTTCAAAAAAGAATGAAAACGCTAAAAAGGCTTGTATGCTTTTCCTATTTCACTCATGTTTTTGTTTTATTTAGACCATTTAACATGTCGGTCCAAAATTTCGTCGTTCCTTTGCAAATGCATTTAGCCTTTAGCTTCATTCTCGCCTACGTATTGCTGGCCATCGGCAGAAGCAATGAAGCTATCTACGGATCGCAACTACAAAACAAATCGCTTTTTCGCTTCCACGATTCCGGCAGTAGCACCAGCTTGCTCCAGTTGCTTTGCATGCATCTTTATGGCGTTTCGGTAGAGCAGCAGGGCGATCAGTTAATAGGAGCGATAAAAAATTTTGTCAACCAACGGGAACTCGCGGTCAATATGGATTCCATTGTTGAGACACTGAAGTCGCCGATACCCGGTGTGCATCTTAACACTGAGGAATGCTTCAACGTATTGTCCCTTTTTCTTGGCTACCCCGTCTATGTTTTGGAATTGAGTAACAAAGATCGCGCCATAGGACAATTCATCTGGAAAAGGTATATGTTTCAGATCGAATCAGGATCGAAGGGCAGCATTCCCAACGAGGAAAACTTGTGTCGGTCTTCTTCATCAGGATTCCTCTTATCACTAGCGCACTATGTTAGTGGTCACGATCAATGGGGACTGGTGATCGATCAATCAATTCTATCGAACGAACGGGAATGCGATTTTTTTGTTAGTTCCGACGAAATGTACGAACTCGACGACTATTTGAAGCATTTGTACGGCCCTGAAATTCTTGTAGGCTTCTTTTACAATTTCACCTATAGCAGGGCGTCTGGGTTGGGAGCGTGGGTTGGCAGTAGTGTTATTTTGGTAGCCCAAAAATAATTAAAATATGGTATTGGTATAGTTACCTTAATTTTAATATGATATAAATATGATATTTCGTTATTTTTTATTTAAAATATGATATATTTTTGATATTTGGTATATATTTAATATGTTTTTAGTAGGTAGTGTATTTTCTGCAACCATTTCAATGTAGTGTACCTAATTATGTAAGCAAAATAGTTGGAGAAATTCCAATTCTAGGAGGGTGCATCGATTTTTGGGAATACCGGATTTTCGAGAGAGGTCTAGAACCTCATGCACATTTGTGATCGTTGTTATACACATACTGGCTCGAAAGATGTTTTAAAAGTGAAAAAGTGATTTTTTGGGCTAAAACGATGGGTACGGGACAAAAACACTGTTTTTGACGTTGCAGACAGTGTTCGCTATTTCTAGAACTTACAAATTTTTTAAACAATTAAGGAAAAATTTTAAAAAAATCGAGTAAATTGAACAAAACATAGTCACAAAATGTGCATATAGCGCGAAACGCCGAATATTTTAACCTTTTTGAGCGAAAAAGAGCTACAAAGGCTTTAAGGCACAGTTTTCGCAATTTTTAAGAAAAATCGACAATTCTGGTAGAGTCGCAGCCATTTTACTGGGGAGAGGTTAGTAGCCATTATGCGGAATTGCGTCGAAATTTCCCTTAACTCATAAGAACACTTATGATTGTCAGTAGTTTCGAAACTATAGACTATCGTTGTTTATAAAGGATTTACACTTGAAAAACTTGAGAGTCATAACCGCATCAGGCGATCCCGGTGGGCAGTGCCTCTACAACAGCATGAGTATAATTTTGTATGGCGTAGAGTCCAACCAGGCCCGAAATCATATCAAACAAACCCTGGCGAGTTTGCTCATTTACGACAACCTGATATCAACCGACGACCATTTTTTGAACATCGCGACTGTATCCAGGTACATATTCGGGAACAGGACCACGTTGGCGACAGAGGACCAAGTGAACGAGCTACACAGACAGATTTTATCGAATGAACAAGGAACCGATTTGAGCGTCCGCTTGCTATCCTACCTTCTTGGCACTCCCGTTTATACGATTTTACAACTGCCGGACTCACCGGAAAATCTGCTCTACGACGAATTTCCGTCGCCACCTGGTGGAAGGAGGGATCTTTTGATGGACGAGTCCAAAGGCCTCTTGCCTATTTTCCGTCCCCCATTCGTACTGATCAACAAAGAGAACAAGCACTGGGATGCGGCTATTCACCACATGTATCTCCAATAGGCTGAGGCATAAGAAAAATATATAGGTCAACCCGATTTTTTATCGTTTCGCGAGCGATTTTAAGTCTACGATTCGCACGATGGGAGCATAAGAATTTTTTTGATCGACATTAAGTCAATGATTTATTAATTACGCGACTGTTCAATGACGTTTTGTTAACACGTGTCTCTGGGTGTTAGCATTCAATAAAGTTCTTTGCCTAAATTGTACAAACTCTTGCTCTATCGGAATTCATTCGAAAGCGCATTTTTAACCATAGATGCACATCATGGCCAAATGGGGGATCAGCCGGTCTGGTGAGGGAAGGGGTCAAAAATTTAGCTTCATCGGGTCAAAATGATCTAAACTGGTGTAAGATTTCGAATAGCATTAAAAATATGTCATCACCCCACGTGGGCATGGGGGTCGGTGGAAGTATACACACCACAGAACGACGAATCTCACTCCAAAAAAACCGAAATACCCTCCCCAATATTCAATTTTTGAAATTTTTTGTTTTTGTTGCAATTTTTATTCCAATGGATTGTATTCGATGAGAAATGTTAAAAAATGGTATTTTTCGCCATAGAACCATTTTCAAGACCATTTTGGCCTCTGCTGCACCCCCAGAATTTTGGTGCTGCGCAGTGCGCACCTATGGTTAGCACCCAGTTCCTGATCAGTTTAAAGTACTTTAAAGAAAATTTCGATACTCATCCATTTTGTGGCCTAATACTTTGCCCTATGTTCCCCGGAAAATTTTCCATTTTCCCATCAGGATCCACCAGACAACCTAAATCTTCCAGCGCGCATCTATTCTTATCATTCATTGTTGAATTGTTGCTGGTGCGGACACAATCGCATGATTTTGAAATAAAATATCGAATCGGTGCAATATCCGTTCGCCATCCCGGGCGAGTGCAATCACATGGAGTGAATCGATTTATATGGAATCAATAGTTATTTTGAACATTTTCGATTTGTATGCTCAGGGTCGTAAGCAGAAATTTATTTAGGAGGGCACAAAATTTTTTGAAATTTTAAACCTCGAGAACCATTTTGATACACGAAAACAGAGACATTATTTCGGATCTAGACCACTGTTGAATACTTGGCTGGAAACCTGATAGTTTTGTCCAGTCGAAAGTCTGTCCGGTTTTCGATGACCGATTTTTTTAAGCAGTTGGCCCGCTTTTGTCAGGTCTTAAAATTTTATCTGAATAAGATTATTGCCATGTTGGATTTTTTTGTTTCTCACCTGCTTACTTTCGACCGGAAACTATCCGGTTTCCGGCCAAGTTGGCAGCAGTGTTCTAGACGAACGCTTTTGTATCGAATGCTGGAAAAAATTTTCAATAATCTAAAATTTTATCTGCTGGATTTCGAGCTTGGATATAAAAAATCTATTGATTACCCTATTTGCTTGACTCATTTCTCAATATACAATCGAAGCTCGACTCTTCAACAAGAGTCAGACTAAGCTAGAGTGCCAAAACACTAGTTCTATAGTCAAATAACGTGTAATAGGCTATAGCCAATCGAATAAAAGGCCTTTCGTCAATTGGCTGAATTTTCACTACCTTCGAATCACCTTACTGTAAAAAGTCTTAAGAATTTTGAAACAGACTATAGGTATGTACGTACACAAGCAACCTGGGCTGTTTCACATGAAGCCATGAACGTTGATGGAAATCAGTTTAAACATCTGTTTAGATGATTACAAAATTAGTTTCCGATTCAATTTTGCCTTACAATGATGTATTATTATTTATTACTGTACTTTAGGATTGACAGAGCCGTTGAGCCAGTATTGCCAGGTTGGGGGTTCCCCCATTTTGGGGTTGTTTGGGTGCTTGGATGTTTGTTTGGGGGTTTTAGCTCTCGGGGGATTACATGGGGTTTTTTTCAAAATTTTTGAGGTTTTTTTGGGGGTTTTTCATTTAATGTGCAAGTATTAAATTTTAGTGATTTTAGGCAGCAATCAATTACTGTATGTTTTTGTCAAGAGAAGCCGACAGCACGCCGTGCATGCCCAGCTCAGCTGGCCTTTTTTTGTTTCAGGATTTTGGTTTTTAGCCCTATCATCCGGTAGAATTTATTTCAATTCTTCAAAAATATTGTGTTAATGTACGCTAAGTATTCTTACAAAAATATCAGAAGTCTAGGGAAATTTTTGGATTTCTATTTATGAATCTATGGATGCTGAAAATGTAGACCTGGCATGGCAACACTGCCCGAAGCTCGGGTTTCATATCGAGGTTAATCGTCCAAGTTGACTTAATAATCCATCGTTTTATTTGTTCAATCTACACTTCATTTTTTCCTTTTTTGTGCCATATTGATTTTAATTTGATTAGCCTTTTGTCTGATTGCTTTTGTTACCTATTCAAATATTTGGATCTACTGAACTTCCTTATGATGAAATGAAAGCTTAAAAGTGTTAAATTTAGAGATTGTTGAACTCCGTAGAATTCATTTTGATTCAATTGATACATAAAAGAAGAAAAAAATTTTTATTAATAATAAACCAAACTGATAAAATACAGAATGATAAGATACATCAATAGAAAATAGGGATGGACCGGGTCCAAGTATCCGGACCCGGATCCGGCACTATCTACGATTTTTCTGCATCCGGACCTGGATCCGAATTCGAAATTTTCAGAAAAAGATCTGGACCCGGACTCAAAAATTATGAATTTTTAGAAACCGAGTCAAATTGTTTTCTGAGTAAACTGAGAAATAAGTATTTAATCCTTAAAATTGCTGGTTGGAAAAATTGAAATATGCTTGCGCGAGGGTTTATATAGCAGTGAGCGATTGAGGTTTAACAAATCGGACCGCTGAATATTTTTTCCTGAATTTTATTCAACTTAGCGATGTGGTTTAAGGCATACAACTTTAGTGCTTAAACATCATAACATTACGTGGATGGCATCGAGCCGGCGGAACTAAGTTATCGCAATTACCATTTGAATCTAATATCTTTTTGTATTTCTTTCATTCATGCTGTATTATGCGTCACATATTTCCGTATTTTCTATTGAGCTTATCTGTTTTCGAGAATAAACACAGAAGCGCAGGTGTTGGAGCGAAAATATTTTGTATATTTTTATTTGCATCTATTCACAAAGCATTTTAAGCCCAAAACCACACGTTATAAAAAACTTTTTGGTCTTTTTCTCCAGAATTCGAACGCCGTACATGTCTGGCAGTGATATAGTAAAAATTTCATACTTGAGTGTTGTGATAAACACTAAACGTTTCTAAATCGACGAGTTTGATCTTCCGTCATTAGACAAATTAATAGACTTGCGTTAAAGCACTTGACAGATTTTCTTTTGATTAGGCTCATTAAAAGATTAATTTATTCATCGAACGGACATTCGTGAGATAATCGCTTTGTGTTTAGATTTTATCTGGTCCCGGTTTCATGAAAAATATCAGTTGATATTAGTAATATATATCAGGAATTCCTCTTGCATAAAAAATCATTATATCAGTAACAATTGTTAATAATAATATTTGTAATAGAAAAAACCGGTTTTGTAAAATATTAGTAGGTCGTCACATAAAAGATTACCAAATTACTAATAAACAATACTCAAATCACCAATATTATTACCACATTAGTAGCCGATATATTACCGTCTGTTTCATAAACATATGTGTGGCACTAATACTAATAGAATCTAATCCGATATTCACCTCATTTTTTATTAGTCTTTATTCACCAATAAATGAGGGCACTAATGCTTACTTTATCTTAACTTCACTCCCTATGCATGTGAAATTTAGTTTCTTAGTACAATTAGTCAACGATACTTCTGCGAAATTTCAGATAATTTTGACTACTTTTCATAAAATTACAGGATTTTCCCTGAAGCATACATTTTTGTATGACGATTCGATGTTATGCATGAGTAATATATATGCATACTTTTCTTCTTTTAGAATTTAAATAAAATGGATTAGCAATGATATTAGTAATATTTAGTACACAAAACAACAATCCACAATATGTGGTAGTAATAAAATTAGTAATAATACTAGTAATATTTATTAGTTCTTTGTGAAACAGAATATAATAATGTAATATTTATTACTAATAACCAATAGTATAACTAGTACTAATAATATTAGTAATATTATGTAACAAAAGATTATGGGACTAATATATATTAAGATATTATTGGTAATATTATTAGTAATAAATATTAGTCTTTTATGAAACTGGGCCCTGGGCTTCAGCCCAATCAGTGATATCCACCGTAGTTTGGAACGCTATAGTTCAAGCTTTCTCGAACTAAAATTAAAAATAGGATGAAAATGCTAAGACGGCTTGTATGCTTTTCCTATTTCACTCATGTTTTTGTTTTATTCACACCATTTAACATGTCTGTCGAAAATTTCGTCGTTCCTTTGCAAATGCATTTAGCCTTTAGCTTCATTCTCGCCTACGCGTTGCTGGCCATCGGCAGAAGTAATGAAGCTATCTATGAACCGCAACTACAAAACAATTCGCTTTTTCGCTCCCACGATTCCGGCAGTAGCACCAGCTTGCTCCAGTTGCTTTGCATGCATCTTTATGGCGTTTCGGTAGAGCAGCAGGGCGATCAGTTAATAGGAGCGATAAAAAATTTTGCCAACCAACGGGAACTCGCGGTCGATATGGATTCCATTGCTGAGACACTGAAGTCGCCGATACCCGGTGTGCATCTTAACACTGAGGAATGCTTAAACGTATTGTCCCTTTTTCTTGGCTACCCCGTCTGTGTTTTGGAATTGAGTAACGAAGATCGCGCAATAGAACAATTCAGCTGGAAAAGGTATGTTTCCGATCGAATCAGAATCGAAGGGCAGCATTCCCAATGAGGAAAAAGTTGTGTCGGTCTTCTTCATCGGGATTCCTGTTATCACTGGCGCACAATGTAAGTGATCACAATCAATGGGGACTGGTGATCGATCAATCAATTCTATCGGACGAACGGGAATGCGATTTTTGGTTAGGTTCGACAAAATGTACGAACTCGACGGCTATTTGGAGGATTTGCACGACTGTGAAATTCTTGTAGGCTCATTTTTTTACAATTTTACGTATAGCGGGGTGTCTGGGTTTGGGAGCGTGGGTCGGCAGCGAACATTGGCAGCAGTCAATTTCTGGGGCTTGGGTCGAAACCGGCAAAATTAAAAAAAACAAGCCAAAGTTTACATTCTAGAGATTTATCGATTTTTTTGCGGGGCGCTTTTTCAGTTTCTGGGGGGCGTAAAACTCTTGTGAACTGGTGGGCAGGAGTAAAATTCCGGGATCTGATGTAGTAAAATCGCCAAAAAATAGCCCCGAAAATTCAGAAAATTTACTTTTGGTGGTCTTTAGGTTTTTTGTAGGAGGGTCTGTTTTATATTTGCGAGTTCTAAAAACTCCAGCTCTCTTCCACGCCCATGGGTGACTGAGATTCTTTAAAACATTAATTTACTGAATATTCTTATGACCACATATCCATATGTTTAGTGCAAATTTAAGGTTTCAGTCTGTTTGTTCGATTTTAAATTTTTTAGCCTGTAGTTCAGCAACCCGGTTCCGTCCTTGATCAAAAGGAAGTTTTTTCTCATATTAGATCACGAAATTAAATAGATGCACAGCAGGGTGCTCAGCTTGATCTGTGGTGCCAGCCCAAAAGCTTAAGTGAATTCTTTGCATTACAAATTGGTGATGTTCAAAATGGCAAAGAATAACTTTCGGGGACGGATTTGAGGGCAGCGGCTGTCCCTTTCCCCACTGGCCACATGGCGAGATAAGGAACGGATATGTAATTGGCGACGATTTCTGGCCGTCGGTGATCATCATTTTTCAAATTTTTTCGGTGTTTCGCGCCAGATGATTCTTGTTAATGGTATTTATTTGGTTTTTTTGGAGGCCTAGAAGTCATAGTTTTGGCCAGGAATAGGTCTTTGTGGCAGCAGACATTTTCATGATTCCCAAAACGATTTCTGGAACAAAAACAGCTATTCTAACATAATTTTCTTCCATTCTGGGCAAAAATTTTAAAAATTTTATAATTCGCATCAAATCCTACAAAGACAGGAAATACACTTGCATTTCAAATCTGTTAAAGTCCTTCCTGGCAACGTTCAACGCAGAAAAACGCTATTTGGAAGAACGAATTTACGGACCTATTTTCGACCATTTTGGAAAAAAATTGGGATGTGCCTCACGAAAATCCTAGATCCGCCACTGATAACTATGATCAGCTTATCGTCAATTCCAAATACTATATATTATTATGAGAAGTCGTGTTTTCCGCCTACGTTTTTTTGGAAACGTACTTTTCCTGCTTACCCCCCCAATATCTAGCTATGTACATGCCTATCATTTTTGCGTATGCATTGCGTATTTGGCAAATTTTAAATTTTTGAATATTTCTAAAATTTTGCAAGTCTTTCTGCTAAAAATCATCGGCTTGTGGAAGAATTTCGTACGGTGCATTTCGATTTGAAGCCTGATTTAAATTCGTTGATCCGTGATAAAAAGCTAGCAAGTCTGGTCGTTTCGAGTTTATATATATCTTAAATCAACTTAATCAAAACATTCAGGAAACGATCACTAATCCTCAACTGGTCAACACGGAACGGCCGCGAAATGAAACTGAACTCAAAATCGTTGACACCGGCGAAAAATCCTTGATCGAAATTGTCTGTTTGCATCTGTTTGGGTACCGGTCGGATGAATTTGTCACTACCCTAAGGGACGATCTCCTAGCAGATCTACGCAGTCTTTTGAAAATATGGATGACGAGCATAATGCTACCAGTTATGCAGTTAGAACAACCAGCATCAAACTTCAAATCGCCCGATGATGCACGACCAGGCCTTTTACTGCTTTCCTCTTTTCTTGGCTATCCAATCGACGTCATTGACGGTTGAAAAGGGTAAAATTTGCGGATGTTATGCGAAATCGCCCCCATCGATTTCCCTTATGAGCTAGAGTAACCTAACTTTATCTATACATTGTTGATAGTCAAAACTTCTGCGCATCATATTAGGCAGAGGGCAGAGAGATGACCATACATGGGCAGTAGCCCGATTCTGGGGGGTGGATCAAAATCGGCAAAAATCCCAAAAATTTAATTCTGGGGTTATCGATTTTAGCGTGGGATTTTCATATTACGGGGGGCGCGTAAAATCCTAACCCGCACACTCGTGTGTGAATATGACACGAGTGATAAATCAGTAATGCTGCAACTCATATCGAAATCGTTGGGGGAGAAATTCGCATAATGGGGACTCCACACACTTTGTTGTATATTCTGAAAACTAAAACATTATCGAGAAGAATAAAATTCGTTTTTCATTGAGATGTAAAACTCGAGTTTCCCCCGAATTCCCGCCTTTTACGGTCAAATGACGTCGACTTATTGAGGAAGACATGAGTTGTCAATATAAGTGATACTGTCTAAAAGAATTGCTCAGTTTTTGCAAATATAATGCAATTCAGACACTTATTACTGTTAAGGCTATGAAAAGGAATTAATTGTTTTAAATATAAAAAAACTGAATTAAAGCTAATAAGACCATGAGATTTATTAGGGTAAGCATTATCGTGACTTATTCGAAAGAGGTCGCTACAATATGTGGGCTGCAGCCGAATTGTAGGGTCCTTGATGGTGCAAAACTGACAAAAGGCGCACGACTGCAAAATTCAATTCTGTATGTCATTCACTGGATTTTAAAGGGGATGGGCTAAACCCCCAACCCTCTTCCCCACACCTACGTTTAATCGTTAATACATACGTTAACCTGAAAAAGATGAACGGAAAAAAACGACCAGAGTGTAAATTTCGTAGTATTACTACATATGAATGAAACGATACAAATTTTCAAAAATTAAAAATGTGTTTCTGCGCTAAATTTAAGAATCCCACTCACTGGATCGGAACGCGTACGCCTCTGAACATGGGAATCGATTACAAGCTGATCGTATCCCATTGGCCATCAGAAACGACACTTGCAACCTTTCGCCATTACTTTTAATTTTTGCCAAAAACGTAATCGGCCAGGCTGGCTACAACCGATGGGGTCTCGTTTTAAACAACGAACAACATTGTCTGGTCAACCGCGGACCATTATTCGCCTTAGAACATTACCGGGCGCATCTGTACTCGACATTTCCGGTCACATCGCCAATTTCCGTCGGTAATAATGTTACTAACGAAGTTGCATGGGAAGAGGTGAGAATTTCTATTTGCCCTATACTCGTATGCATGCTTTAGATTGGGGTTTCGGTAAAAATTTGACTCCCCCGAAAATCATGCAGACCTCGCGGACCATAAAGTTGAAATTTTGGCATACTTTTTGGGATTTTAGCCAATTTTACGTGCATGATTTAGACCGTTCAGAATTCGGTTGTTGCTCATGTTTGCATAATCGTACAGCACGGGAATCCTGAGAGAGAGTCAGACCCGAAAATTAAAAAAATGCCTGTTTTGGGGATAAAAACTATGAGTACGCTCACAAATGCTGTTTTTTTGACATTTCGACGGCGCTTATTCTCTCTAGGATATAAAATCAGGAAAAAATTTCAAAATTATTAAAAAATTAAGCGCAAATAAGCCAAAAAATAGGAGAGGACGCGAAAACGCTGAAAACTTGACAGCTTGTTTTTCTCGACAGAGACACTTGCGAGAGGTTCGAGTCTTGTACCCCATAATCGAAAATTTTATTACAAAAAACTGAGCAGAAATATGGCGAAAACTAACGACGCTGTTTAATATTTTACAAGATCTCTTCGTATGCGCATGTATAAAAGGACGAAATCGGAAAAGTCTTTGTGCATTGTGTACACAGTAAAAGTTAGTGTTGCTAAACATCGTGTTGTACTGCGTCTACTGCGAGCTAAAATTGCGTTTTTCGGCCTTTCCTTGTTTTCTGTAGGCGATTTCTTAGTTCCTGACAAAAGATTCAAAGTAGCCGGAAATTTGGTGTTCTTACTTTTGCTGCATTTTTTATGACATGTGCAGGCACAAAACGCGAGTAAGTTTCACCAATATAACCGCTTTTTGTATTTATTGTAAAAAGCTTCTTATCAAAAACGAAATGGAAACTTGTCATATTGATGCAAAGCAGTCTTTAAATTTGCGTCTTTGCGTCACTAGCTAAAATTTGTCTGAGAACGCTGTTTTAGTGGCACCTATTTTTAAAACAATAAGATAACATTTTCCCACTCGGTTGATCCTTGCGAAAAAATCCTAATATAAAGTTAAATTAAGATTAAATTAAATTCAAATCATGATTAAAATATTTTGTTTATAATTTCTAGATATAAATTAAAATTTTCATCCTACTCATGACATATAGGGATTTAAAATCATTTTTCCATCTGCTACATTTAATTCGTCGTTGTATTGTAATTTTCCAAAAGTTTAATCAGCATACTTATTTCCGTTTGAGCCGACATCAGAGCGCACGACATAGCGCCGATATTAGAACGCAATGACACTAGAGCGTGCAACATTAGAGCACGCGACATTAGAGGTGCAGCCATAACAGATGTTTTTCACGCAACTGTACAAAATTTTTATGCTAACGGGGCAAAGTTAACTAACTACCTATGCATGAATATCTCGGTATCAGGTTGTGATAAATGCATCGGTTTCTTTTGTTTTGTAAAGCAATGAAGAGACTTCTGAATTCTTTCGGCTAAAGTAGAGAAGGAAAAGTCTCAGAAAGTTACGACAAGGACATTTTCTAACTAAATTTGGGATGGGCAGTTCATATTTGAAAGATTTAGGTGGCGGTCGACATTATTGGCCGAGTTACAGGCTGTTAAAGTTTTTTTGTGTTTAAGGACAGGCAAAAAGTAAGCCTGCCTTTGGGAATGTTCCAGATTAGTCTCGGAAGCGTCGGGGGACTGTGACTGAACGTGGTTACCAATGTTTTAGGCTTAGGCTTAGTTATATGCATTCACATTTATGCCAGCGCATGGCCTCAGTCTGAGATAAATGGAGCGAAAATTGCGGAGCGAGCAAAGCGAGTGGAGCAATTTTTGCTCCATTTATGCCTTAGGCTTAGTCCATTTCTGGCACCAATCTGAATCCGCAAGCAATTGCTGTCGCCACAAATCGAAAACTGTAAAATACCCACTGCACTTTAATATCGGCGCTCTAATGTCGATCGCGCAATGTTGCGTGCTCTAATGTCGGCACTCTAATGTCGTATGCTCTAATGTCTGCATGCCAGGGCTGTTGTGTCTCAACAGTCCTACCAGTCTTAATTGTCCATTCTTCCTGACAGTCCCACCTAACAGTCCCAATATCCCAGCAATCCCACCGTCCCAACAGTTCAACCAACTATCCCAACAGTCCACTTGTCCCAACAGTCACTGTCTCAACAGTCCCACTATCTCAACAGCGCTATATCCACAGAATACACCCCCACCCTCCTAGAATTCGGAGGACTGTCCGGGTATTCCGTTTTCAGTGTTTTTTGACGATTTTTTCGATCTTGCCTCATCCTCCTCAAAATGACTTTTATACTTGCATGCGTATAGTCCATAGACATCCCAGGAAAAAAATTAGAAATATTCCTGAAAAAGATCAGGCAAAGAAGACCAAACAATGGATGAAGGGCAATAATTTTCTGCAAAGGTGCTTGAAAATGAAAGTGGTGGGGCCGCATGGGACTATTGATAGGACTGTTGTAACGGTGGGACTTTTGGGATGGTGGGATTGTTGGGATTATTGGTGGGATTGTCGGGACAGTGGGACTGGTGCGACTGTTGAGACATCACCAATCGTCAGCATACATGAGCAGCTGCCGAATTCGTGGGGAGGGTCTGCATGATGTAATACCGGCAAAATACCAAAAACATACTGAAGTTTCAATTCTAGGAGGGTCCATCAATTTTTGGGGTTACCAGATTGTCGGGAATGTCGAAACCCCATGCACATTTCTGATTGTTGCTGTACACGCACAGCATCGGAATTCTAGGAAAGGTAGCCCGAATAATTATTAAAAAGTGACTTTTTGGGCTAAACACGATAGGTACGGGTTAAATACACTTATTTTGACGTTGCAGACAACGCTCGTTATTTATAGAACATACAAAATTTTAAAAAACACAGAAAAAATTTGAAAAAATCGAGTAAATTGAACAAAATATAGTCAAAAAATGTGCAAATAGCGCGAAACGCTCAATATTTGAGCCTTCTGAGCTACAAAAGGAGCTAAAAAGGCCTAAAGGCACAATTTTTGCTAATTTTTTACGAAAAATTGACAATTCGGGGGGGGGGGGTCGCAGCCATTTTGCGTGAGGGGGTGGCAGGTTAGTAGCCATTCTGGGAGGATAGTGTCGGAATTCTCCAAGAACACGAATGATTGTCAGTCATTTTATATCTGTCAACTATCGTTGTTTGTGAAGGAATTACACTCGAATGACTTGAGAGAGTCATAACCGCATCAGGCGATCCCATAGGGCAGTGCCTCTACAACAGCATGAGTATAATTTTGTATGGCGGAGAGTCCAACCAAGCCCGAAATCATATTAAACAAACGCTAGCAAATTTGCTCAACTACGACAACCTCATTTCAACCGACGACCAGTTTTTGAACATCGCGACTGTATCCAGGTATATATTCGAGGACAGGACCACGTTGGCGACAGTGGACCTAGTGAACGAGCTGCACAGACAGATTTTATCGAATGAATAAGGAACTGATTTGAGCGTCCGCTTGCTATCCTACCTTCTTAGCACTCCCGTTTATACGATTTTACATCTCCCGGACTCACCGGAAAATTTGCTCTACGACGAATTTCCCGTCGCCACCTGGTGGAAGGAGGGAGCTTTTGAGGACGATTCCAAAGGCCTCGTGCCTACTTTCCGTCCCCCATTCGTACTGATCAACAGAGGGAGCGAGCACTGGGACGCGGCGATTCATAGCATGTATTTCTCGGAGGTTGGGGCATAAAAAATATAGATCAACCCGATTTTTTAGCGTTTAGCGAGCTATGATAAGTCTACGACTCATGCGAGTTTGGGAGCATTAGGATTTTCTGATCAACATTATTAAGTAAACGATTTATTAATTACGCATGAGATCAATGACGTTTTGTTAATACGTGTCTTTGGGTGCGAACATTCATTAAAGTGCCTAAATTGTACAATGCACATTATGGCCGGAATGGGGGTAATCAGCCGGTCTGGTGAGGGAAGAGGGCAAAAATTGAACTTTATAGGGCTAAAATGACCTAAACTGGTATAAGCGGTAGGATAGCATTAGAAAGACGCTAATTTTCTATGCCAATGGACAGTGCTCAATGAGAAACGTTGAAAAATGGTGTTTTTAGCCATAACACCATTTTCAATACAATTTTTCGGCCTTTGAAAATCTTGCAACCCACTTCCTAGATTCTTGGTGCTGATCACCAATGGTCATCACTCAGTTTCTAATCAGTTTTGAGGACTTTGAAGGAAAATTTCAATCTTCATCCATTTTTGGCCAAACCTTGCCTCACGTTCCCCGGAAAATTTCCCATTTTCCCATAAGGATCCAGCACACCCCCCAGTCTCCCAACGCGCATGTCTGTTCTTACCATTCATCGCTGAATTGTTGCTGCTGCGTACATATTCGCATGATTTTGAAATAAAATATCCAATTGGTGCAATATCCGTTCGCTATTCCGGGCGAGTGCGTTCACTTGGAGTGAATAGGGTCGTAAGCAGAAATTTAGATAGGGAGGAATACTAAATGTTTAAAATCTATATCCCGAGAACCGTTTTGATACACGAAAATAAAGCCGTTTATATTTCGGTTCTACACAAAATCAACGCAATTGTATCGGATAATGGAGAAAAAATTCAAAAATCTAAAATTTCATTTGCTTGATCTGGAGCTTGGATATAAAAAATCTATTAATTACCCTATCTGCTTGACTAATTTCTCAATATCCAGTCTATGCTCGACTCTTCGACATTTCAAACTTTTACTTCAAAGTTCAGGTCCCGACAAGAACAATAATACGCAAAATTAAATATTTTGACAATTTACCATTTTAAAGTCAGCTTAAGGGCTTCTAAGACCACAAATTTATTAGTCGCTTTTTTCTCAGCGGACTTCCTGAATTTTTAATTTTTTCCTGTGAAGCTTAGTCATAATATTATATTTCGGAGGTCATAGGTTGCGCTCCATATATGCTTACTCTAAACGATTTAAGGCGAAAGTAGATAACATCACAAAAGACAAAGCACTTTAGATGATTTTTCTGACAATACTTTTCTCTAGATACGATGAAATCCCAATAATCATCCTGCGACCAAAAACGAACGTTAAAAATCATTACACGTATTGGTTTCAGAGTATAAATCAAGCCCGACTTAAAGAGATGCAGGCGCGTGGGCGTGGGGGTTTGGAATATGCACCCTAGAAGGCGAATGCTTCCCCGTCAAACAAAATAACCCCAGAATTCAATTTTTGAGAATTTTCTGCTTTTTCCGCAATTTTTTGATATCAATGGATAAGAAACGTTGAATAGTGATATTATTTCGCCATACTACCATTTTTAAGGCCATTTTCTGATTTCTAAAAAATCTTGCATCCCCATCCTCAGAATTTTGGTGCTGCCCACCTATGATTCAAAGGCGGTAAGGATTCAGCCAATCGGCGTAAGGCCGTTCATGATCATAGCCTTTTGTACTTTATTTGGCTCTTAGACCTTCTTTTTTGGCACTCTAGGTTAGTTTTGCTCATGAGCTGCGAGAGATTGGATAAAAACGGCTCTCAGTTGCAATTGATTGAAAGTCCAATTCATTCAAAACGGTTTAGGAGTGTAAGTAGAACACTTACACTTTCAAAATCGTCTGCGATTGCAGGGACGTAACCAGGATGTTATTTTGGGGGTGTCTGAACAGTTTGGGGGGGTCTCAATTGGTAAAAACGACGTTCAACTCGAAGATGGCTTATTTTCCTTTACTCCCCCTTTGAATTTTTTTGTGACGATTCCATTTTGGGGGGGGTCAAAAGACCCCACTGACCCCCTCTGGTTACGTCTATGGATTGGCTAAGTTGGTAAGAGCAGCGGTCCGGTCAACCGTGGTCCCCGGTTCGAGTCCCGGTCGCAGCTGCTATTCTTACATATAGTCTGCTTCAAAATTTCTTAATTTTTTTACAATATGCTGATTCAAAAGTATTCACAATTCAGCTAAGAGAGCAGTTTCTCAGTACTCGTCTCTAGCATTAATCGATTAAATTTAGTCTATTTGTAAATATAGTGTGATGTTGAGTGGGTAATTGCAGTATGTACAGATATCTAAACGGACAGCATGCCACCCATGGAGATACTCTACACACACACAAGTACCTAAACAACAACACACTATAGGTACCTACGGGGCTTACTTAAGTACCTGGCTAACCTTAGCGCTGGTCAGGATGCTACGGCGATCCACCTTTATTCAACCACTTGACCCTTAAGTACTTACTACCTAAAATCTCCTCGGACCTAGATTTGTCCGTACCTAGGGAGATTTAAGGGGGATCCGGCCGGGATACCTAACAAAGCAGTAATTAAGTAACCCTGAATTTTCCCTAGGTCAGTTGACCTATTGTAAACCAAAATAATAATTATCGAAGGTTTGAGACTTGTTTTCGCACCGGATTACCTAATGGCGAAAATAATTACGTTTCTGGTTTCGATAAGCACAATGAGCTATAATCACAACAACTCAGAGCTCTAGACCGGGCAGTCATCCTTCATAAAAATTATGTAATACTTTTTATGATTTTTAGATTGAAAATTGGAAAGATGAATTTTTGACAAAGCGAAAAATAAAAAGGAATTCACCTGAATTATTCGACGATAAATTAAGTCGAGGCCGGCCACCAATTTTCCAGACTAACTGCAGTATACTGCACTTCTAGGTAGCTGTTTTTCAAGTTTATCTACACCTAACAAGAATAAACGAAAAGAAGTCGTTTGACAAGACGAAATAAAACACTGTACAGACGAAAGTCGACTACTCGCTATAAGGCGCAACCCAAGCAATACTAATAATGATTACGGGGGGATAGTACACTAAATACAAAATTAAGCTGTATTTATACTTCACGCAGGATCACGTTGCAGGATTAAATGGCGTGACTTTTTCTAAAAAAACGCACATCCTGCGAAAATCTGCGAATTGACGCATCGCGCCGTCCGTTTATACTTCCTGCGAAAAATCGTGCAATAATCGACATAATTCGTCGCATCGCGTCTTCGATTTATACTTGCTGCGATTTCTCACAAACTCGACTATCTTGCGATAAATCGTGCGATTTTTTCTGCGAATCTTGCGAATCATCGCACGATTTTTTCGCGCATATTTTTGCTCATTTTCGTCCTCGCCTGACCTCATTACAAATTCAAAGCATTGTTGCGTGACATAAATGATATAAGTAGGTACGAATGAAGAAATTTAAAATCGATATCTGTAGAAGTAGTAGTAGTGCAAAAACATGGAGGACGACGAGGAGGTTGTTGCATAGGCGTAGCCAGGGGGCATTGGGGGCACATCCTCCCCCCAAAATTTTTCAGAAATGTTGTTGATTTTTCAATTGCAATAATTTGTGCCCACAAAACTGAATTTAAAAAGGCAAAAACGTCAAAATTTTCCGGCGCTTCGCGCCGAGTCATTATTATTTATTGTTATATAGATCCAATAAATTTGAAAGCTTGAATCAGCTAAAATAATTCAGCACTTCACATCACTTTAGTAATTTAATGCACTATTTGATCGTTGAATGAATCTGCGCATACTTGTTGAGCATGATAGTAAAAGTGCGAAAATTATTGTGTACCAGTTTGTCCATTCTCTGCTTTGTTTGTCTTTTGTGTACCACTTTGTCTATTCTTTGCTTTGTTGTTTTTCTTTACAAGGTGACATAATCCTATTTTAAATGGAAGGAATGGCCAAATTTTCTTATGTTTTTGCGCATTTCCTATTTTCTGAACTGCATCTTGTTGATAAGAAGGCCACAAATGGACCTGGGCCCGGTTGCTCGACTCGACCATTAACTAATGTTTACCTTAACGTTAATGGTCACCTTAACGCAACCATTAATTAATGCTCGCGTTAAGTCCGATTTCCACCTTAACGAAACCATTAAAAAAATCGGGTTGCTCGACTCAACCATTAAGCTCGACTTTAGGGGAAGTCTAATGGTCGATTTGAATTTCGGTTGCTGGACTCCACCTTAGTGCAGCCATTAATTAAGGCTCAGTTTTTTAATGTCTACCTTAAAACCGGTTGCTTCGACTGAAACCTTAACGCTCCCATTAAGCGTTTAATGGTTTCTTTAAGGTAAATTGGGTTGCTGGGCTCCACCTTAACGACTTTAATGGTTTCGTTAAGGTTCATTCTTTAAGGTAGGTCGAGAGCTACATTAACGGACTCATTGATTGTTTTTCACATTAAAAATGACGCTTCTTCCTATCGTTCCGATTTTTAATATTATGACAAGTTCTCGCCAATTCGAAGTCCTTTGACTAATTTCAATGACGATGAATTTTATGACCGATTTAGATTTAGCAAGTTATCATTAATACTGAAGATTTTATAACAATAATATTAGTTTATCCTTTTTTCTAGTTGCAGACAAGGCAACACTGAGCGCTGCCTACTGACAATGCGAATTGCAGAAAAATGGCTGATACAAACCTCATCTTTACATAAATAGAAATTTTTTTAACTATTAAATTTTTCCAATTACATAATTTTATGACAATTAAAACGCGCTTCTTATAGAGACTTCATGTATGCAATTATCGTTTTCATGAGATAACTCAATGATTGCATTTCACACTTAAAAGTAAAGCTTCTTTCATTATTCTTTTATTTAATAATATGATACATGCTCGTCATCCACTGTCAAATGAAATCCATTGATTCATTTTAATGACAATAAATTTTAATAAAGATTTTATTCAGGTATGGAAAAAACCCAGATTTGAAAATTTTGAATTTCGGTTTTTTTTGGTTTTTTTGGGTTTTTTGTGCTTTATTGGGGTTTTATTGGGTTTTTTTAATGGAAATGACAACTAGAGCTACTTAAAGTAGCTAGGAATACTCCAACAGCTGCAAGAAACGAGACAAACAAATAGCAACAACTTTATTCAGCTAATATTGAAATCCAATAACAAAATCGATCATTCACTGCGGTTGCCACTACATATATGTATTTATCTTCCTCTTCAATGCTCGGACATTACCAGATTTTAATCAAAAAATGCACTGGCTCTCAAAAAATATTAGGAAATAGAAAAATTGGTCGTACTCAGAAAAAGTGTGGGCTATTGAGGTGGCTGAATAAAAGCGTCCTGTTTTGCAGCATGGGATGGCAATTGTGAACTAGGGGCTGAGATTTTCGAGCATGGCATTGTGTTGACCAGACTGAGGTTGGTTAGCCTTTACTAGTCAAAGGAACAGCATAATGCAAACAAAAAGAGATTGGAAATACAATTTGAATCACCTACAGTATTTACTTCAGTCTATTTGAAAAATTGGTAACCTGTGGATAAAAAACCCAAAACCCAATAATTTTTTTCACCCAAAAAAGCCAAAAACGCAGATTCAAAAAACCCAGCCTTGCCAACCCTGATTTTATTCGAGAACGTGTTTTTTCAGTTGATTTCTTCATTTTATTTTAGCTGTTGCCGAAAATGCGCTAAAATCAAAATTGTATTTCCCTATTTTTATTTCTCTATTTTTTTTAATTTCCATATCATCGCAAGCAACCATATATGTTTTACCCAGACTAAGAGCGTTTTCATTTATTTCCCTCATTAAGTGTATTGCTGTCACTGCATTCCATTATCAGACGAATTCGAACCAAAACCAAAAGACAAGCGGTAAAAGAGTAAAATAAAAGAAAATTCGAATTTTCAATGACTATGGTTCTCAACGTTTTATATCTATGTATTTTAACCAAATCGTTAAAATTCTCGTGGAATACGTGTGAACTTAACACAACCATTAAACTTCCCTTAACGCAACCATTAAGCTTACCTTAACGCTACCATTAGATTTCCCTTGATGCAGCCATTAAAGCTTTTTGTTAATGGTTTCTTTAATGGTACCGTTAAACTTACAGTTATTTTCATTAAGATCGCACCGCTACCCGATTTGTTCCGATCAGTACCGTTGGTTATCGCTTCCAACGGTAACCGCAAGTACCGCTTATACTGTAGCCATTTTCGCGAGAGCGGAAGACCGTGCGGGGTGGGTTGTTTGAAGTTTTTCCTCTGGTTTTTGACTTGTGCGGCTTTCTCGCTCATCCGGTTGGATTATTCGAATGGAAGGAAGTTTTCGGGTTGAAGTTCTGGTGTGTTTCTGGCTTTTATGAGGATCTACTTATTTTTTGGAAGGCTGAGTGAGTAGGCAGTTATTTCGGCACTTAAGTATGGAGTTTAGAGAGGGTAGTTAAATTTTTATAATTTTTCCGGAATTTGTTGAGATATGGTCAATTTTCATACGCTGATCACAAATATGAGATTAATTCTGTAAATTTTTTATGGTGACCTTCGTGTTTTTTATCAAAAATGCTATTTTCGTGGTTTTTAGACATTGCTGAATCCAAAAAAAGGTGGTTTTATCGATCGAAATGCGGTTTTTTTCTGCATGTTTTGAAAAAAATTATTTTTTTCAGTTTTCAATTTGTGGCGACAGCAATAGCTTGCGGATTCAGATTGATGCCAGACATGGGCTAAGCCTAAGGCATAAATGGAGCAGCCTAGTTATACTTATGCGCTAGTTTATAAAATTTTCCTAAATTTTCACATGCTCAAATCAGAAACCCATTTTTAGTAATTGTGTCTATATTTGTGATCAGCATGTCGAGTTTATACAAAAATTTGAGGCAGGAGCACTTCTTTTGGTTTTTCATCAATTTTAATTTTATGTAGACATGTTATTCCACGTTTTATTTCTTAGCAGATTTGCTTATCTGCGTACATGTAACGGTTTGACATTTTGGGGTGGGGCTTCCGGTAATATATTATTAGGGGTGGGGGGGTCAGAAAATGGCCACAGAATCTATAGAAACGACCAAGAAATGCAAATTTTTCCCAAAAATTTGGGGGTCAAAAATTTTCTGGCTTTGGAGCGGGGTCAAAAGTTTTCTTGCTTCGGGGGATGGAGGAAAACCAGCTATTAGTGAGGTATCCCTTCCCGAAGCTTCTGTTACATTATGCTTTGCTGCTTACATCGATTTTCTCTAGGCTTTCTTAAGCTTCTACTTTTAATTACAACTAGCTGTAATTAAAATTTTCATTGCAAATGTGAAAGGGCAATGAAAATCCTATCATCCAATGTGTGACATCCTTCTACCCATAAATCCGAGCTCTCTATTATTTGCTTATTTTCTGCTTCAGTTTTTGTGCTTAAAGCTGGCTGCTGTCTACTAATTGTGAATCTTGTGAACCCAAATCAGCAGGTATCTAAATTATCTGCAGTTTATGGCCAAGATTACAAAAACACGTAAAAATGGCTTGAATATGCGAATTTTTGTCAAAAATGAGGGTGAGTTAAAAATTTCAGTCTTTATTGGGATGAGGATAAACAATCATGTGTGGGGATCCCCTACCCCCATATCAAAGTCGCAGCTTGCAGTCATTTGATGGTATTTATTGAAATGTAATTTGCATTAGATGCACAAGGTCGGCGTTGGCAGCATAGGTGGGTGGCATTAAAATTATGGGGTTGCGAGATTTTTTAAAGGTCAAAAAATGGACTCAAAAAATATAGGTATGGCGAAAAAACCATTTTCCAACGTTTCTCACAGGGGCGTACAGAGGATTTTTTAAAGGGGAGGGCGGCACACCTGGGCGTGGGGGGGTTTGGGGGTATGCACCCCCCCCAGAAACCAAAATACCCCTCCCCAGAAATCAAAATACCCCCCCCCAGAATTCAATTTTTGAAAATTTTTTTCGTTTTTTTCGGAATTTTTTGATGCCAATGGATAGTGCTTAGTGACGAGAAACGTCGAAAAATGGTGTTTTTATCACTATACCACCATTTTTAAGACCATTTTTTGACCTTCAAAAAATCTTGCACCCCCCCCAGAAATTTCTTGCTGCCCATGTATGGAGGGCGGTCCAGAATTGGTGAACCTATATTTCGGGACATGTTTGCCGGGGCACCAAATAAAGTGCATTTTCTGACGTTTCCAAATATGCACTATCCATTAAGCTTAATGGTAATTCCACATATTTCTCCTTTACACAAATTTAAAATAATTTCATATTTAGGAAATGAATATGCTTAACAAAGTTTATATATCTTTTGTGGTATGGCAGTGATGATCCAAAGCGCGATGGTCGAACAGCTGTTATACCCTACTCAATGATTTTAACACCATCGAACAATGCTGACTTAATCCTAGGGGCTATAATAACAACTAAGCTTTGGGGTGAAAGACGTTATCAGGGCGTTTCAATGCACCCTGAATCAGCTTCACCTATTGAAAGCTCTCTTGCAAGTGCAAAGCAGGTACTAATGCATTGTTGATTACTGTAGTCACGGTCTTATTTAGAGAGGGAGTGGGCGCTCTTCTTGGCTGGAAACATTTGGAACGTAAGATCATGCACGGAAAAGTGAGAATATCCTTTCTTACAATCTTACAAAATATGACTTATTAAACTGAAAATTGTGCTTAGCGGCTTGCTGCCATTAATAAACATGTTGCATTAAAGGAGCATATATACAATTTTTTTAATCAGTTTAAATTTTATGGTTGTTTTCAAAAACTTGAAAAAAATGCAGGCTTAATAGCTATTTTGGCAAAGCTTCTCTAGTATTAGAGACCATGATGTTCTGCCTGTCCTGCCTGTTATGCGCCTAAATACGGACCTGATTTATGTACATGTTTAAATTGCTTCGTTATTCATCAGAAATAAGTTTGTTTATCATAGACAAACTTGAAAATAAGCTTGTCTGTAGAATTTTATGTTTATAGTTTTGTGGAGCTATTATGTTCAAAACTCATACTTTATACTTCATAATTAAAGATTTTTTTAGTATATTTTCTAGACTTTCGTGGGCTAAAAGAATATGAAATTCATAAAAGCTGTTTTAGTGCAGAAGTACAAAGTTACCATATTTTTCACTAATCCTATTACCTGAATATTTTTATTAATTTATCAATTATAAATAATGCACTATACTAAATGTGATTAAAAGCTTCAATCTAAGCTTAAAATGGATGTGCGAAGTGCTTTTTAAGAATAATGATGAAATCATTTGCAATTTCAGCTGATCTGTTCTATTTGAATAAAGATGTGATGCATATGTAGCTGTAGTTGTTTGTGAGGCGATTCCTGAAATGAAGCTTTGTTTCATTCCCATTGAAGTTCTTTGGTATAAGTGGAAATCTTCCTAACATAGGTGCACAAGGTCAGGGTCGGCAGAGGGGTTAAATCCCAGAAATCCAAAACAGTAAATTTAAAGTTGATAATTTTTTTGCTGTTTAATCGAACAAAATAGCCAAAATAGACTGTAGAACATTATTTCGTGGTAATAACGCCTTTTTAAAGAGTTTTTGTCCATTTTGACTGCATCATAGCACTTATAAGACTAAAAAACACAGAAATTGATTAATTTTGGGCGGTTTTTGAGCAAAAAGTGCATAGAAGTATCTAATCCGGCGCGAAGCGCCGAAATACCCATGTTCGTACATTAGGGGATAGCAGGCTTATGTTAAAATGAGACTTTTGACCTAGACTCAGAGAATAAGAAAGATAGAATACCTTTTAAAAATAACATGATTGTCACTAAAATGGATAAAAATATAAATTTTTTACAGAGACAAAATTATCCATTAGTGAAAGGTCGATACATCAATAAATCTTCACACGTCTCACAATTAGTATATATGCAGTTGTTGTACATTAACATAATATTTATACTCTTTTCCAGAAAAGGTTGCCAGATGAGAGATTAGTTGTAAGGACAAATGCTCCGAAAATTGGTGGAGCTACTCCTGAAGGCTCCGATTGTGATGAAACTGGGTCCGCGCCATCATCGAGCAATTTTTCTACATTACCCGAAAGTATGGTTTACAGAAACCTTTCTCTATTTCACGTTTTGAGCAGCATGCACACATTGGCGTCAAGAAGTGGGTCTGAACCATAGGTGGGCGGCACTAAACTTCTGAGGGGGTGCAAGATTTTTTAAAGGTCAAAAAATGGTCCTAAAAATGCTGGTATGACTAATAAAACACTATTTTTAAACGTTTCTCATCGAGTGCTATCCATTGGCATAAAGAAAGAGCAAAAAAATTTCAAAAATTGAATTATGGGGGAGGATATTCTGGTTATGGGGGTATTTGACTTTCTGGGGGGTACATACCAGTGATCGGACCGAGGCCTCGGCCTCGGCCTCGGCCTCGGCAAGCCTCGGCGTTTTTTGGAGCCTCGGCCTCGGCGCCGAGGGCGAAGCTGAAAAGTGCCGAGGCGCCGAGGGTTAAAATCAAGTTTGAATAAGTTTAATTGGTCCGTTGAATATTAAGTATTTAGAATGCATCTGCAGTACAAAGGCTATTTTTTACCTATAGACTTTTTTGTGGTTTTAGTCGCGTACCCAGTTACACAAAGTTACATACAGCAAAAAGCCAATTTATTATTCATGTGATGACTAAGTTTTAATTCTAATGCTTGCTACATGGATCGGAAACACACATTCCCGAAGGGAGGGGTGAGGGAGGTTTATTAACCCCCTCTCAGGGTACAAGACTCAAGTCACTGTCAGACGATTTTTGGTGAAAACCTTTTGAATATTTTTGAACCTAATTTTTACTATGGCAAAAGTGCAGCTAACTATTAGAATTTCCCGAAGTGATACAGTATTTTTGAATGTAAGCAAGAGTAAATAGACAAACTGTCACTATAAAACATGCATGTAACAGCTCAAAATTTTCGGGAGGGGCTCCTCGGCATACATGTAACGGCTAGAAATTTCGGGTGGGGGATTAGCGACTCTAATTCTATGTCAAAAATGGCAAAAGCACCTAAAGTAGCCAACAAAGCGCAAATTTTCGCCAAAAATGGGGAGGGTGGGTCAAAATTTTCTGACGTTGGAGGGAAGGTTTAGGGGAGGACGTCCAACCCTGGGTGGGTGGGGAATTCCCCAAAGCCCTCCCTGTTACACGTATGGTTTTCGGCCATTTTTATGGAAGAGGGCGTAAATGATTACGAATTTTCGGCCGAAAATCGCAAAAACGCACCTAAAAATGGTTTTGCCAAAAATCAATTTCGGCTCGTGCATTTTTTGGAGCCATTTTTATACAATGTTAAAATACTTTCTTAGACAAAGTGATATTAATTTTATCGTTTTTCAGTATTTTTCATGGAAATTTCAAAAATTTTTCGGCGCTTCGCGCAAAATATCGCTAATATACTGTATTTGGATTGAAGCAGAGGCATTAAACACTCAAAAATCAATTTTTGTGTAACCTAGGCATCTTTATGCAGATTTAAATATCTTTTGTATCCATTTATACTGTTTTCAAAAATTTTATGCAAAACAAGTACTATTCAATAACTCAGCACATTTAGCCGCTCAAATATAAAATTGACTAATTTATCCTGATGTTGCATTGGATTTCTAAGCACAGTAGTGCTTATTACAAGATTTAATTGGCATATTACAATATCTGTAATATTTCTGATTTTGTAGTACAAGTTGTTTAAGCTTTCTCAGTCAAGTTTTATGTGTAAATTTCATCAAAAGCTCATAAGAATTTCGGCGCTTCGCGCCAAATAATCTTATGAACTATATATCCAGCCCGAATTATCACATTTAGGACCTCGGTTTTTTGTTTTCGGCAAAGATTTTTCATTATGTACAGAGAGTTTTCAGGACTGTCTTTGCACGTGCACAAAGATATTTGGAGAGACAAAAACTGTAAAAAGGTGTAAAATTCCCGAAAATTTTCGGCGCATCAGTAATTGTCTGTCCTATATATCTTTAAAATAGTAGAATTTGCATTTAGAATGGAAAAAATGTCAAATATTCAGAGACCCAGGAATTAGCTAAGATACGCTACCGAAGGTCGAAAACCCCTGTTGTACCACACTAAATCGCTACTGTACCATACTATAATAGTACACAAAAATTTGCATGTACAAAATGTTCAAAGACTTTTGGATACCATTTTTGTACACGTAAAAAGGTATCTTGCACAAAAAAAACACTGTTTAGGACTGCATGCCGGTTGCAGGTCGCACAATGGCAGTATGTAAAAATGTGTATGTTTAAATATATATTTATATAAAATATCTACAAAAATTTGTCCGCTCATACAAAGACACTACTTAATTTACTGGTCCCCCATTTTGGGATTTCACCCTTCCCTCAACTCTGGACCTTGGGAAACTATCATCGGAAAGTACAGTGCAGTTTCTGTCATATTACCTACCACACCAGAATTGGATGACTCAAAAAGCGTGTTTAAACATGCATTACTGCAAAAGCGAGCACAACAATGGCTACAGTTATGTCTTTAGTTAGCTTATTTCGTTTGTTCGTATATTTCTTTGACACTGTTTTCTTATTTATGTGTAGTAATAAAAGTTTTTAAGTGCTTGTTCAGCCATATTTTTTATTAACTTTTCCAAGTCTTCAACGGCAACTTGTTAAATTAAGTATGCTTTCATTCTGTCGACTTTATTCAATAAATCCTTCACACATTTAATCTACTATTATTGAAAATGACATTCGATAAAGTGTTCAATATTACGATTATTCTCTAGCTCATGTGCATACAAAATATTCTAAGAGCACTATTTATGGGTATAGGTGTATAAGCTTGACCCTCGGCATTACCCTCGGCATGCCTCGGCCTCGGCAAGGATTTTAAGGCGCCTCGGCCTCGGCCCGGTAAGTCAAAAGTACCCTCGGTCCGATCACTGCTTTTTGACGCATATTCACCATTTTGTGCCAAACAAGGCACTTTAAACTTTCACACCCCGCTACCAGAATCTCCATGCCGTCCGATTATGTACGATTAAGATTAATCATGAAAACGTTGCCAATCAAATTAGAGAAGTTTGTCAAGTATTTTAATTACATGACAGACATAATTAATCATTGATAAAGGCTTTCGTTTGGAAGTTTTGATCCTTAAAGCGGTTGGTATATAAACATTGAGATAAATTATTCCTCACGAGCCACTTAACTAAACAAGCTTAATCGTATTTTACTCTTAACTCCCATATTTGTGATAATTAAAATTAATGACGTATGTAAGCAAGTTACAGAAATGCGTGAGATTGATAAGATGCTGTTCAACAGACGAGCGAGAGGCAATTTTTATTTCTCATAAACTTGAAAAACAACAAAATACAAAATAAAACGTAAACTTCTTCAAAATGTAATCCTTGTCGATTGAACGCCTCGAGCAATATCAAAAGTCGTCAATGTCCATTGACCTGGCTCGTCGCTTTTCGTAACCGCTATCTTTTAGGATATTTTCTACCATGCTTTTCATGTCAGCTCCGATGGCAGGGGCACATTTTTTATCGAGCAATGAACCTTATAATTTTTTTTCAAAAGTTCCAAAATTTTCGTCGTCCTAAACGAGGCGGCCAGAGGTCTTGTTTTCCTCATAAACGCTATTCTCAACAAACCGTCCCATTCACAATTGATGGGGGCGCGGGCACTTTGGGCACGATTCTCACTACGCTGGCGTCGACTTAGGGGCGGCCGGAAGTTGTTTTTGCCCACTTTCATCAAGTGATGAACCTGAGTAGTATTAGTTAGTAGTAGTAGTTGCACACACACACACATGTACAAGTAATAGGGGGAATCCTATCCAAGTTTAGTGTCCCCATCATACCTGGGCCCTGGGCGTAGGGGCTTTGGGGGTAACCCCCCAGAAACCAAAAGATCCCCCAAAATTCAATCTTTGAATTTTTTTTTGTTTTTTCGCAATTTTGATGCCAATGGATAGTGTTTGATGAGAAACGTTGAAATGGTGTTTTTCGCCATACCACAATATTTTGACCCATTTTTTGACCTTTGAAAAAATTTTGCACCCCCCCCCCAAGACCTTTGGGGGCGCACACCCTATGTCCCCCATCCCCCAAAATCACAAAATGTTTCACTTTTCCCGATTTTTGAAAAAATTAGCCTTTAGATTTTTTAGCCGTTTTCTTCCAAAAATTGTAGGTCATTCACCTCCCCCCCCCCCCTTTAAATGGTCGGGGACCCTAATTTAAAATTTCGAGCCGTTATACGGTTGCACACATATGTACCTGAGCAGCAGCCGAATTCAGCGGGGCCAGGGTGGTGTCCGACCGGCAAAAATACCAAATTCAATTCTAAGTGTCTATCGACTTTCGGGGAAGTCTAAGGGATTCTGAGGTCTAACCAGACGTTGGTGTGAGGGAGTGGAGAGGTTTTGCACCCCGAGTTGATAAATCACTAGCAGATTATTCTGCACTCCTATAATTCTATTTTTTAATAGCATTTTTGACGATTTCATCCAACCCGCTAAGATTTTCTTGCTGCCCATTAGGGATGTTCCACTTCCAGGTTTTTCAAAATTAGGTTCCGCTTCTTGATAAAGCAAGAACTGGTTCCCGGTTCTTGCGTAAGTTGGAAAAGCAGGTTCAGGTTCCGGTTCAAGTTCTTCAACTAGAGAGCCGTCGGTTCGATTCCGGTTCTCGCTTCCTGTGTTAAAGTATGTACGCTCTTGATAGCCTGACATCACGGGAACATATGACGATATAATCGAGAGGTAAATTATTCAGGAAGTCGTTTCAATCTGGCAACTACACCTTCAAACAAGTTTTACGTCTAGTTGACAATTTACTTATAAATCACTGAATATTATCCTTGTGTTTCTTAAATAAAATTTTATATCATGTCGGCTTTGTCTGTACAATCTTCTAAATTTCAGTTGAATACAATATTTCAGCTGTTCTTTTCTTATTAGAATTCGTAAAATTGGCGTATTTGTTATCCTATCCTAAAACCATCTGCCGTCGTCATTTGATTTGATAACTGTGATATTTATATGTTATTTACCATACATGATCTTGGGGGGGGTTTGGGGAGGTTTTCACCCCCACATCATTTTTCACCCCCCGCAAAAAATTTTTCACCCCCCCCCAGAATTGGCGATTTTTCAAAAGTTTCCTAAACTTACCTGAAAATTGGTAGAAAAAGTGTCTTTTTAAGGGTTTTTGGCTATCTATTTGCTCAAAATCGCCAAATTTTCGGCGCTTCGCGCCATATATTCATGTTTTAAGCGATATATTGGTCAACTTATTCGACTTTTTTTCGAAATTTTTTTCATGATTTTATGCTCTAGAAGGATAGAGTATCGTCAGAAACGCCAAAAAACGATGTTTTTAACGCATACCGACCATTTTTGGGCCCAGCACTTTAGGTTTTCACTTACCCCCAGAATTCCCATGCTGTGCATGTATGTTATTTACTCATTCATATTTTTTAGGCTCCAGTATTTTTAAAATATAATTTAGCCGGAACAGAATTTGCATACTAAGTTTTAATCTGTAAACTTTTGGGTAATAAAAGATTGCATCGCTGCTTCATGTCTTCAATAAATTTTATGAGTTCGATTTTTTACTCTACTTTTAAAAACCGATAAGCGACTATAATAAAGATCGGTTCCGGTTCTTAAAAAAATGGTCGGTTCCAGCCGGTTCCGTTTAATCGGCATCCCTACAGCCCATGTATGGTTGAATGCCTCAAAGATTAGGATTTTTCAGACACTCCTACAAAGTACTGTTTTGAGCGTTTTTTATGTAGCTACATATCTGCTTGCTCAAACTTGTCAAACCACGTATTCTTTATATTTTATTAAATTATTCGATCTCATATTTCTTAAATTTTTCAAATGCTTCTATAATCTGGAAAGATTTAAATCGTCAACAATACAGAAATATTCTGTTTTGTCGTGTATCCACCGTTTGAGTCCAAAAAAGGCACTCAAATTTCACACCCTATAAAATTCCATGCAATACATGTCTGTCGTCCATTCCCCAATAGCTAGATTTTTCAATTTTTCTGACAAATGTTGCGTATTTTAAACCATTTTTAGAGGCTTTTGTTGCAATTTTTGCTTCGCCAATATGAGACAATTTACGCTTGCCACTGTCGCCAATTACCTTCTCTTGAAATATTGGTTTTTTTTAGTAGAAAACGTAGTCGTAGTATCACATAGGCAAATTACAAGGTTGCGTACGTAGCCGTAGTAGATGGGCAACAAGAAATTCTAAGGGGTCTGGTTGGATAAAATCGCCAAAAATCGTCAAAAATGTTACTCAAAATAGAATGCAGGGTCTACAGTAATCTGCGGTTTTTTCGACTTCTGCGAGGAGATGTGAAATCCAACCCTTACCCCACGCCGCGCATGATTGCAACCAGTTTGGAGGATGAGGTTGCACATCAACAACGTTTTTCTAAATTTTTAATATTTTTAATTTGATTTTCAGTTCAACTTTTGAAATATAAATATAATGCAGCGTGGTCATCATTATATTCATAGCGTATTCAGGTAGGAATGATCTTTAACTCCGAGCTATTTTTAAATTTTATATTTTTCAATCTCTACGGACCTGAGCCAGCAATTGAACATTGGCGAAAGCCGGCAATAGAGTTTGTCGCCTGGCCTGGCGACCAAGCGCTCGGCGAACTCTTTTTGAAACATCAATATGGCGCAGAAAGCGGTGGGCGATGATGTAATAATTTGAAAGTGAGCGAGGAGACGAAATTTGGAAAGGCAAATTGGCTACACACGTCGCGGGTGGGCCACTGCACTTTGATGACGTCACCAGGCAAAACTTCGAGTTTGCTCTGGCGAAGTCGCTTGAACTCGTTTTTGAAGTTGGCGACCTGTCGATAAACCGATTTAAAGCATGCTATGACCTTTTCGCCTTCTCCAATAGTTTCACTGTCAAATTTCCTGATACCTGGGCCAATCTCCAAAACGGTTTCGCCCGGCTTTATGGACTTTTAGAGCGATTTGTGTTACGATTAATTGGATTTTTCAAAATATGCTGGCCAAATGACGTGTTAAAAATTGTATTCCTTGCTTTTGCCGATTCGATTCGCTTTCTTTCGATGACTTTTTCGCCGATCCGAGCCTTACCCATTATTAATTACACTAAACCTTTCGTCTTACGTGTCTTCTTTTGTCTTCTTTAAAAAAAATGTAAGAAAAAATAAAGCAAAATTTAAAAATAAAAATAAATAAATGATACAAATAAAACTTTAAGGACCTGAGATGTAGTTACAAGTAAAGGTAATTATGCGCTTTATGGCCTATCGAATTTTTTTCCAAGTTTTTCAACAATAGGCTATATATATACAGAGCTTTTCGAAAGAGCAAATAACATGCAGATGTCAGGTTTCGATCCTCAGACCTCTCGTTCTACAGCGCATTGAATTCACCACTCAGCAATGTCTCCTGATTTTGAGAGTAAGTAACAAAGTTATAAGTGAAGCATATAGTTTTCCATGGGCGACGTCTCACAAACAACATAAAAAAGCTGGAAAACGATATATTAAGTTCAAATTCTATCTAATAAGTGGTAGAAAGGCGAAATATATTTGTGACATTTAAGACATTTTCTGTATGAACACAGATCGACCAGGGAAGTTTCTGGGTTAGTTGAGCATTCAGATTGGTGCCTGACATGAGCTAAGCCTAAGGCATAAATGGGGCAGAAATTGCTCCGCTTGCTCCACAATTGCTCCCCATTCATCTCTGACTTAGCCGATGCGCTGGCACCAATGTGAATTTTCTAAAAGCCTAAGTCTAGGACATTGGTAACAACAACCCAATTTTTCGAAAACCAGAAAAATTGAACGTATAAAAATTAGACATCCACATCCAATGGTTGTCTATTCAAAGTTCGGTAAATACCTACATATTCAAAATTTTTTTCGAAGAAATTTTGATGGGGCAGACAAAATTATAAGACCCCATTCTAAAAAAAGTTACTTGAAAGACCCTCAAAATAATGATTAAACGGACTTTCTCAAAAAACACACCCTACGAATGATTTAAATTTTAAACATTAAAATTAAGCACACCCTCAAAATAATGATTTAAATTAATGCCATAAAGTGTACAAGTGCCCAAGCAAACGCTAAACTCACATAAAATACAATGAGATTACGCATGGGCTTTTATTATTTATTATTTTATTATTTATTTTTTATATTTTTTCTTTCTGTTTTGCTTTTATCCTTAGGCTTAGGATAGGCGGCAAGCCAGCATTAGTTTCTTAAGATTGTTGCAGATACGGGCCTGGTCGGGTAAGTTAGTATCTATCAGTGTTTTGTACAAGGTCCGTTTGTACATGTACAAAGATATTCCCCCAAAATCTTTGTAAATTTTTTACACACACAAATTTTAGATACTATCATATGGTACAGTAGCGATTTTAGTGTGGTAAAAACCGAGTTGTTCGACCTTTAGTAGTGCAATTTAGCTAATTTCTGAGTCTCTGAGAGCAAAAATCTCTAAGAATCGTCTTAAAATGGCGCGAAGCGCCGAAAAAATTGAAGTTTTTCCCTTCAAAATGAAATTTCTGCCATTATAAAGATATATAGCACACACAATTGCTCATTTCGTCTAAAATTTTGCAAATTTTTTTGCAATTCTTGTCTCCCGGAAAATCTTTGCGCATGTAAAAGAGCGATAACGAAAAGTCTTTGTACGTCAGGAAAAATCTTTGTCGGATACAAAAAAACCGTGGTATTTATACTAAATTTCAGTGCAATTGGAAAGGTCGAAGTAAAGTTTAAAAATAGATAAATCTAACTATGTTGCAGTCTCTGTTGTTCTTGCCAAGGGAAAGCTAAGAAAGACTTTTGAGCTTATTCAAAAAATCGGCACTTTGCTTTTGGGAGATGCAGGAGAAATGTTTCCGAAGTTTGGATTTCCGAAAAATTGGAATCTTATTTTTGAATTTTTGACGTTTTCACTTTTCTAATGCTTGTCGAGAAAGCCTCTGATGGCTGGGCTTTGACTACATAACCCATGGAATTGGACGCTGTATACGAATCGATATTTAATACTAGGCAAAAAATAAGCCAAAGTTAATGCGGGTTGCAAAAGATTCACTGGGCTGTTCTTACCAATATCATCGGCTTAGGCTTAGTTATGTGCATGCACATTGAAGCCAGCGCATGGGCTTAGCCTGAGATAAATGGATAAATAAAATAAATTGCTCAGCGGCGAAGCACTTTAAGCCTTATTTCTGCCTTAGACTAAGCTTATGTCTGTAATATCACAATTCTCAGGGAATATCAAGAAACTCTCCTTATTGGTAGGGGTTTGCCGGGTACCCGGACCCGAATGGTCGGGTATCCGACCAAAATTTTGGACCCAGACCCGAGGTTGTCGAAACTTCGGACCAGGATCGGACCCTAGGTTGTTCAGAATTTCGGACCCAGGTCAGACCTCAGATGTATATATCGGGCCCGGGTCCGACCTGCAATTTTCTTTTAATTCCACAGAAATCGTGATTTTCTTGATAATTCATAAAATTTGCCCTTTCAAGCGTTTCTAGCTTAAAACTATCTTGAGGAGTGTCAAATTTTTGGCGCTTGGTGCCACGTACTCATTTTCTGACAAAATTTTTTTCAATTTATTCGCATTTTTTGTTAACTTTTCCCGGGATAAAGACTACAGATTCATGTGTTTGACACGTATCTAAGATTTTTCCGCCTAAACATAATTTTCAGTTTCTACCTCCAAGTTTCTTGAGCTATGCATGTCTGAACAGAACATCAAGATTTCAAGCATAAAAAGATAAAGAAGCCGAACTTTTTTGGGGTTTGCAACAGATATAATTCCTGTTTTCTCATCTTCAGAAAGCAACAAAATTGTTCTTGAAGCGAGAAAAATGTAGAAGATTAGGACCTTCGTGCCAAATTTTTATATCATATACATACTTCTTTTGCATTGTTTGTCCTCGAAAAGGCTGCAAAATCAGATAAAAGTGTAAAAATGACAAAGAATGTAGCCGCATCACTCAACTTTTTACCATCGAAAGTTGTAGAAGTGATCCAAAAAGAGGAAATAAATTAAAAAAAGGTTTTGTATATGTAAAATCAAACATAAAACGCATTAAATACATTTCTACATTTTGTCGATTTCCCTTAGAAATATAATTACAGGTGGATACTGGGCTGCATTTTACAATAAACTGGAACTTGTGCATTCAGTTGATTGCAAATGCGTAATATGTACATTCATTGGCGTACGAGAGGGGGCCCTTAGCTCAAAAATGATTTTGGTAAAGTTAGTTAATGCATAGAAAATAATAAAAATCAACAACTTTAATCGAAAATTCTCGAAGTTTTCGGCGCTTCAGCGCCTTAGGATCATTATTATAATTAATGTAGGCATAAGTTTGGCAATGAGAAACGTCATTTGCATTGCTTATTGACAGGTTTGAATTTAATTAGCTCAACGGATAGAGCATGTTCGAGCGAGGTCAGAAAATACTTTACTTGGTGACCCACGTTTTTGTATTAGGCAAAGATTTTTCCGATGTACAAAGACTTTTAGGCCGTTTTTGTACATGTACAAAGATTTTGGGAAGACAAAAACTGCAAAAAGGTCTAAAATTCACAAAAAACTAGGCGCTCCACGCCGAAATGAGTAATTGTGTGTCCTATATATCTTAATAATACCGGAAATTGCATTTCGAAAGGAAAAATGTCAAATTTTTCGGTGCTTAACCGTTTCAAGACAATTCGTAATAATTGTTGCCCTCAGAAACCCAGAAAGTAGCTAAAATACACTACCAAAAGTCAAAGTACTCTGTTTTTACCACTATAGTCGCTACTGTACTGCATTATAGTTCCCAAAATTTTTGTGTACAAAATGTACAAAGACTTTTAGGGACCATCTTTCTACATTTAAAAACGGACCTTGTACAAAAAAACACTGTTCGCAAAGTCATGTTTTCTACAATCTAAACGTGATTGTTTGATGAACAGTTTGCATGTTATTCACGTATCTAGTATTTCTGTCAGGTGTAAGCCCAAAAATTCATTGAATGTCAATATTTTGTGTTTAACAATCTTAAAAGCAAAAACAAGATCAGTGTGGATACAACGGAGTTCCGAGTCGTTCTAAGTTTAGGATGTTCAATCTTTCATCATACGATAAAGTAAATTGTGTATCTACATGTGAATCTGCATTCCGCTGTTTGAATCTTCAAATACATAGGTCGAGCGAGAAGAGGCTAATTAACGAAACCCATAGCTTTTGTAATATTCATCATAGACGGATGAAATTTTTTCCGCGCTCTCGTTTAACATGTTTTAATTATTGAGCAAAAAAATCCGCTCTTTTGAAGTTTATTATATAGTATTCTGAAAGTACTATATTCTTAGCTTACTCTGCTACATTATTTGCAGTCACCGTTTTCTTTTTCCCAGCGATTTGGTTGACATTATAGACCGAACTCAAAATTTTTTTCCACTTCTTCCGACTATTTTCCACGTTTTTTTGGGAGGTCTAAAAACGTTTTAAAATAGAGCTCCTGTGTTGAAAAATCAGTGTTTTTAAGTAGAAAATTTTGACATTGGTGTAGCTGGTTCACATATGTATTAAGATAGCTACGTTATAAGTACGTATACAGCAAGTATTATCCGGTGAAAGCTGCCACCTAACTGGTTTGATTTGAGTCAAGTCGAAAACAAATAAGGCAGTCATCAGATTTTTCCAGTAGATTCATGTGACAGACCAAAATGTTGGTGCCAGCGTTTAAAATAAGCCTAAGCAATGGGATGCAACTCGCGTCACTCGCTTCGCTGGCTCCGCTCGATCGCATCCCATTACTCAGGCTTATTTTAAACGCTGTCACCAACATTTTGGTCAGTCCATGATACTAAGCCTAAGCCAAATCAGCTGGTAAACAAACAAAACATCACGAATAGCTTGCAATCTTTATCGAAATTAACCAGTGTTAGTCGATTGGTTATGGTTCTGGACTTAAGAGCAAGGGGTCCACGTTTCGAATCCGACTGCCAGCAACTTTCTCTCGTTTCCTCAGATGCTATCGACCGCACATATACGCCCGTATAATATGACTATGTCAATACATATCGTGAACCAGCTACACGAATGCCAAAATTTTATGTACACATGCAATAGCGGTGATTGATGCACTTTTTGTATAAAAATTTCGCGCTCTACAAGAAATATCACGATCAGCATACGTTATTTATGTTGAAACTTGAATTTCCTTCCTTCAATAAAGCATTTTAGCCAATTCTGAAGTCGTTTTTGACAATTAAAACTATAATTTATCAAATGGCGCGAAGCGCCAGAAAAATTTTGAAATTTTAGCTCTCTAAATCATTTTTGCATTACAAAAACTGTGCAGAAGGTATGGATTTTCAATCGTAGTAGAGTTCCAGGACTAGATTATCGATAAAAATGCTGCAATTGGCGCCGCGCGGCTTAAACATCAATAACAAGTAAGAATTAAATCAATTCGGCGAGAAGCGCCAAAATTTTTTTGTAGTTTCACTTCTCTAAAACGCATTTTTGCATTATAAAAACTAACTGAATCCGTGCAGAAGATGAGGATTCGTGGTGAAGTTCTAGACCAGATTGTCGATAAAAATGCTGCAATTGGCGCGGCTGAAGGGTTCAAAGTTTTGAAGTTTAAACTCTCTAAAACGCATTTTTAACATTACAAAAATTTTCCACAAATGCCAACCAAGCCCGGAAATTTTTTCCATTTTCCAAAAATAATTACGGCACTGATTCGGTGCAGACCATACAGTAAACTAGATGTAGATTATATTTGTGCGAAAATATGTACCTGCTGTTTTCATCGACGAATTTTTACAATTACAATAATACTTCATAGCAAATGGGGCGCTTCGCTGCCCCATCTGCTAGAGTTTTTGTAAACAAATAATATCTTGACCAGTAATTAGTATAAAAAATGGAATGACTCTGCAATGGATCGGCGAGCGGTTTTTATATTTTTTATATCTAGCTGAGCTGCCCGGCGTTGCCCTGGCTGAACTTAGGCCTGATAGCTGTATGGGATTGAGATGTCTCTTGTATTTTTTTCATTTTTCGGGACTTTTGATGTTTTGGGATATTTCTAAAAAAATTGTTGGTAAAAATGTAGAGATGACTCTACACCCCATTTTCGTTGCGTTGGTTCAACGCGAAATTCCATTCGTTTTGTGCTATTTGGTACATACATGCCGATGACTGTTTGCCCTAGATGCTCAATTTCGTGCTTAATTTCCATTTGCACGTACGCGACCACTCAGCGTAACGCTTTAGTGTGTCGCCCGGGACCACCTTCCCTTTTAAAATTATCATATCTTCATTTCCTTTCCCACACATATTTTCAATAAAAAATCCGGGATAGGAAAATGGGCACTTTCGGGCTTAATGCGACTTGAGTACGAATTGGTATGTGTGCTATCATATCATACGTGTGTTAAAACTCCATATGTGTGTGTCTCATATTCGTGTCTATATCGTTTGTACATTCTTTACCGTAAGCTTTGCCCATAGGCCTATTGTTATTCTCGTAGATCCATTCCGCGTTTCTTTGTCCGCGTTTGATACGCCTCTTTTTTGTATCGTTTAAAACTGCGTGCGAGCGCAGTTTTGACGATCATTCCGGCACTTTAAGAATTTTTCATTTTACATTGAGCTTTCCCAGTTTTTCGCCAGCTTGTATGCTGTGCCCGTTTTCTTTTCCGTGTGACGTATTTTTCCGCAGGTAGACTCCCAGTATTTTGCCCCTGCTGGCTGCAGGAAAATCTCGTCGTATTTTTCGTCGCGTAGTGGGCAGGTCTTTTTCGCCCTTGCGCATTTACTGTTTTACTTGTGTGCCTTCCCGGCCATAGTTGTATGCCGTTGGCAGGCTACGTGCCCTCATAATTATAGTGTTTGTTTTAACCGATTAGCGTAACACGACAGTCGGCAGCATGCACCTTCATGCTGTCGCGTTTTTAATTGCTTCATAATTTTCTGTCCAAAAATATTGTAAAAATTAATTATTTCATTAACGATGATTTGGACTCAGCTTGGTTCCAATGTAAGCTCTACACTTACATTGGAGGTCATTCACGACAACCGGCCGAGCTAACATCGTTTCATTTTCTGCCTAAAAATTTTCAAAAAATTTTTTCCACTTTGTGTAACCATATTGTGTTCGTGTGCATTCTTAACATTTGACTGTTCGTGTGCATTTTTAACTCCATTGTGTTCGTGTGCATATTTTTCTTGGTCGAGATTGGGGTTGTGACATAAATTTTTGTCCTGATCTTAATCTCAATTTGTCTGTCATGCCAGGCAAAAAACTAGCAGGAAAAATGACCAAAACTGGGAGAAAAACCCCAGATAAGTCGTCTAAGCAGGCTAATACTCTAAATCATCTAGAAATGTGTCAAATGACTCAGATTCAAATAATAGCGCCAGTGCACAAAATCGTGCAAGCGCAGACAGCGTTGTGAATACAAATCAAACGCTAGGTGTCCAAACTCAGGACAACAGTGTTGACTCTCCGATAGATAATCAAGTTGCAAATGATGACAATATCACTCTTCGTCAGATTTTGAACAAAACGACGATTCCAAATCGCTAAAGATCGGTTTCCGACACAAATGTGAATCGGATAACCGAAAATGGCATTCCAAATAATCTCTTGAATGCTATGTTCGCGCATATGCAAGATTTGGAAAATCGGCTTGAACGTATAGCCGTTGAACATGTGCATGCACAGTTGCAAACATACGTGGGCAGCAAGAAAATTCTGGGGGGTCCAAGATTTTTGAAGGTCAAAAAATGGCCTTAAAATGGTGATATGGCGATAAAAACACCATTTTTCGACGTTTCTCATCAAGCACTATCCATTGGCATCAAAAAATTGCGAAAAAAACGAAAAAAATTTTCAAAAATTGATTTCTGGGGGGGGGTCTTTTGATTTCTGGGGGGGTCTTTTGGTTTTCTGGGGGGGGGTCCAGACCCCCCAGATCCCCACGCCCATGTGTGGTTGCAAATGCAAACTCTGCAATTGCAGCCCGTTGAGCCACAACCGGTGCCCAACGTCACTGCAAACGCGGACCAGCAGCATTTAGCTCGCTTTGCAAATGCTGACTCGGATTCGCGCGTGCAGCTTGCAACGTCAACGCCAGTCCGTCGTTTGTCTATTCCAGTGCTTCCTTATCAGCAAATCGCGTCAGGTTTATCGCGTCCTACTGTTTCTGTAAACGCTGAGCAGCAACATTTAGCTCGTTTTGCAAATGTTGAACTGTCTCCGCAAGTACAGATCGTTTCGCCAGCCATTCAGCCGGCCGTGAACCAAGCTAATCCCGTAAATTCTGAACTTCCGCCACTTCATGTGATGCATATTCCGCAGAATCAAATTTTCGTGCCAAATACAGGTGCATCGATCCCACAGGATCAGAACCCACCTCAGAATCAACAGAACCGAAGAGTTCACTATCCGGATCAAGCTACTGACTCTCCGCCGGAAAGTCCCAGGCGTCATAGATCTTCTTCAAGACGTTCACGGCGTCGACATCGTGACACGTCGTCTGATAGTTCAGAGAATACAGGTATTCGCTACCTAGCTGATTCTATGAATAGAGGTCCATTTTTGCAACAAATTCAGTACACGATAGCCAATAAGAAGTTTTTTCAAGGTGAAAAAACAGATATTCGTGGATTTTTTCACGAACTTGAGCGATTAGCAAATGGCTATAGAATTGATGAAAGATCGTGTCTAGATTTGTTGCCATCGTTTTTCGATACCTATACGACTAGATTGTTTCGCTCCCTACCCAACGACGTTCGCGAATCTTATGAACTCACGAAACAAGCATTAATTGCAGAGTTTCGGCCTATCGACTCAGATACATTGTTTGATAGATTTCTTGAGCGAAAACAGCACCCATCAGAGTCTGTGAACGCTTATTTTTTGGCGTTACGCGAAGATCTCATTCGAGCTCAACCAGAAATTCAAGTTGACTCGATAGCTTTTGAGAAAATGCTCCGTCATCAGCTCAGAAAAGGGATGAACCCAGATATCGCGAGAAAAGCTTACAAAAGAGCGCCTGAAGCACCGCTTCAAGATTTTCTTCATGCTGCGCGTTGCATAGAGTTTGCGAACCTACAGTATGCTTCAGCTAAGCAGCCTACGCCATATTTACCAGCAACTGCCGCTGCAGCATCCAGTAGCGTGTTGCCAAAAAATAATTTTCGGCGTTCAACGTATAGTCAAAACGAGACCCCCCGTCAATCTACGTCTTTTCGTCAATCGCGTCCAGAGACATCTAATGCTTTAGCGCAACGATATTGCGTGTATTGCAAACACATGGGCCACACCAGAGATGAATGTTTTCGGCGTCAGCAAAACAACAACCGAAATTACCGCAACAGCGAAGCTCACAATCCTAGTGAGTACGCGAATCGATACCGTAGCCAATCCAGGCCAATGTTTCAAAACAATTCATCATCGTGGCGATCGAACTACCGTACTCCGTATAATTCTCGTGTGTTTCAAAACTCACAGTATCCATCTACGTCTCAAAATTACGACTCCCGTCAAGATTTTCGACGTCCGAGCAATGATTTTTGGCAAAATTACGGTAATCGCCAGAACTACCGTAATCCTTACAGTAATACGCGATACTATGACAATGAAAGAAATATGTTTGCAAATAATCGTTTTGCAGAACATTCTCAGAATTATCGCCAGCCGAATAACGCGTATCGACAATTTCCGCAGCAATCTGTGCGTTCTAACCCCCGGCAGTTACGTATTCGGTATCCTCCACACCCACCGTTACGTTTCCCCCACCGCAACCGACCCAACCGTCATCTAATAACGAAAACATCGTAACTTCGTCTGTCTCGACTTCCGAAAATTCGGAACAGCTTTTTGCATCTCAAGCATTTCTCGAAGAATATCATCGTTTACAGAAACGTTTAGCAGTCTACGAAAAGCTAAACTCGCAGGTCAAAACTCAGGATGCAGCTAATAAAACCGTTGTTAGCCATGCATCTACGAATTTGCCTACAATCTTAGCAGAAATCAACGGAATAAAGCTCCCTGCGTTAATTGACACAGGATCGCAAGTCACAATGATGACCACAAGCGCTTTTCTGCGTTTAGGTTTCAAATTGCCACCGAAGCAAGCAGCGCATGTTGTTCATGGAATTGGAAAAATGACAGCAACCGTGCGTTTCACCTATATCATGCATATCACAATCGCAGAACAAACCACTCCGGCTGTTGTTTTAGTCATCGATGACTTACCGGAAGATTTGCTTTTAGGCTTCGATTTTTGCAAACAAGCTTTACTTTTTGTCAACACAGTCGAAGATTGTGCTTTTGCCAATGGTTTTCGTGTCGAATTACTATCCGCAAATGACAAAAAGCATTTACGCGTAAACCCTGATGCGCAAACAGCGTGTCCAGTTTGTGCTCGCGTAACTGTTACCGAATCAATTGTCATTCAACCGCGTCACGAAGTTGTGACGCCCGGATATGTTTGTTGTGGTCAATTCAATGACGAAATTGCTCTTTTCGAACCTGATAATGATTTCATGCTAAGCAAATCACTGTTCGTCGCACCAGCTATCATCGACACATCAGTCCCTGTTTTCCCGCTTCGCGTCTGTAACACGTCTAAGTCACCTATCACCATAGATATTGGAGAATTCATAGGTTCTTTAACGACTGAAGCTGAAATTGTGTCTCATGTCGCCCTATCAGACGATAGAGCACCCGAACTTTTTGCTTCGATCAACAAAGCCTTAAATGGTTCGGCAATAAATGCTCATCAGCAACAGCAGGTTCGTGATCTGTGCCAGCGTTATTCCTCAATTTTTGCCTTAAAAGGAGAACCCTTAGGCCGAACGCCACTTCTAAAGCATCATATCGATACAGGCGATAGTCCACCTATCACAGGAAAAACATATCGCGTCGAACATTCGCGTCGAAAAGCGATGCAAGCAGTTATCGACGAAATGTTAGCTGATAAAGTGATTCGTCCAACTACAAGCCCATGGGCTAGTCCGTTATTCCTAATCGGTAAAAAGGATGGTTCTTTGCGTCCAGTTGTAGACTATCGTCGCCTAAATGAAGTGACCAAGACCCAAGTGTATCCGTTACCTCAAATCGAAGATTATTTCGATGCTCTCGGATCGGCAGCGTATTTTTCTACGCTAGATCTCAAATCAGGTTATTGGCAAATCCCGTTAGACAAAGAATCACGGGAGAAAACAGCTTTCATTTGCCCCGTCGGTCACTACGAATTCAATGTGTTACCTTTTGGTCTCAAAAATGCGCCAGCAGATTTTCAGCGCTTAATGGAATTAGTTCTAGCAGGACTAAACTGGAACAAATGCCTAGTTTACATCGACGATATCATAGTTTTTTCCCGAACTTTTCCAGAACATCTTCAAGACTTAGAGAAAGTTTTTAAGGCCTTGAGTGACGCAGATTTGCGCATTAAGCCGGACAAATGCCATTTTGCCCACAACGAAGTGCAATTTTTAGGGCATAGAATTAGTTCTTTTGGGATCGCGCCAGACCCAACGAAAGTTGCAGATGTCAGAAGTTTTCCGACTCCGAAAAATGTGAAAGGCGTACAAAAATTCCTTGGCCTTGTCCATTGGTTCAAAAAGTTCGTAAAAGATCTCGCAAAAGTAGCTAAGCCACTTTTCAACTTATTACGAAAAGATATACCTTTTGTTTGGACTGAAAAGCATCAAGAAGCTTTCGAAAAAATCAAGGATGCTTTCACTTCTCCGCCAATCCTACAATTGCCAAAGTTTGATGATAAACATCAGTTCATATTGACAACTGATGCCAGCAACTATGCTTTAGGTGCGATTCTCACCCAAAAGCATCTGCCGTCGGGTAATCGCTTCATACTCAGCTATGCAAGCCGAGTCTTGAATTCAGCTGAGTGCAATTACGCCACGTCAGAGAAAGAAGCTCTAGCCGTTGTGTGGGCGATTAAATACTATCGTCACTATCTCTACGGTACAGAGTTCGTGGTTGAAACAGACCACCAAGCTTTAACATGGCTAATAAACGTCAAAGACCCGTCTAGTCGTCTTCGAAGATGGGGACTCAAGCTTCAAGAATACACGTATAAAATTGTGTATGTCCCCGGCGCATATAATTGTGCCGCCGATTTACTTTCGCGTCACCCCAAGTATGATGAACATGAGCGAAAGTATAAAGCTGAAAGAAAAGCAGTTGTGAACTTAGCTAATCTAGAATCCGAGAAATCCGAGTCGGAAGAGGATGATAATCCGCCCGACATACCTACTACGTCAAAAGCGAATAGAAATGTACCACCGGTATATTATGAAAGAAATATGCTGACAGATGCAGAAAAAGCAGAAATGCTAACGCCAGCTAAACTGTTGGCAGAACAACGACTTGACCCTGAAATCGTCAAAATCCGCGATTCTCTCGATGATCTTTCCGAGAAGAAGTATCGCGATGAATTTTTCGTCAGTCAAGATCTACTTTTTCGACGTTTTCAACCCAAACGTAGCCCACAAGTCATCTATCAACTCGTCATACCTAAATCTCTACGTCGTTTTATCCTATCAGAATTTCATGACTCAATTTTTGGTGCTCATTTCTCAGCCCGAAAAATTTTGCCCAATATCCAAATGAGATATTGGTGGCCAAGAATGGAAAACGATGTCATTGCATGGTGTAAAAATTGCCATACATGTCTGCAACGTAAGATTTCGTCAATTCCAGCATCGGTACCCCTAAAACCGATTGAAGTCAGTGCTCCTTTTGATCTCATCGCATGTGATTGTCTTCACATGCCAAAATCTATCTCTGGAAATGATCAAGTTGTAGTTTTCATGGACTATTTCACGAAATATGTAGAAGCATTTCCTGTTTCGGACATAAAAGCTACTACGATCGCAAATCTTTTGCTTCGTGAAATCATACCTAGACACGGAGTGCCTAGACGTTTTTTGACAGATCAAGGATCGAATTTTACATCAACGTTAGTTTCTGAAATATGCAAAATATTGCATATCCAGAAAATTTTTACAACACCATATCATCCCCAATGTGATGGTTTGGTTGAGAGGTATAATCGAACGTTGATTGACTGTTTATCGAAGCTAAGTGCTCGTGATCAATATGATTGGGAACAGTATCTCCCATTTGCGTTGTTTGCTTATCGAGCAACGCCTCAAGCCTCGACGAATTTATCGCCATTTGTCTTACTTTATGGTCGAGAGCCATCTTTTCCGTTAGATATTCAAATCTTGAATGATTTAACCCTTGACCCTGAATCGCCTAACCAAGTTGAAGCGTATTTAGCCAGCCTAGTTCACTCCCTACGTGACTTACATGAGGCTGCAGCCATTAATTTAGCGAAAGCGCGTACGCATCAGAAGCGACAATATGATAAAAATGTTTCCGAAACAACTTTTTCGGTTAACGATATTGTTTATCTGAATAACAAAGCAGTTATTCCTTCGAACCAAGGCAAGCTTGCTCCTAAGCAAGTGGGTCCATATCGTATAACTGAACTGCCAACTTCCGAAACAGCTCGGATTGTCTATGTACACAATCCGCTCGTGACTCATTTAGTTCATCGAAATAGGTTATTGCAATCGCCAAAATTGCCGTTTTCCGATTTAATTTTGGAGAAACGCGCATATATTCCAGGCGATATTGTACTAGTTCAGGTCCCACGTTGTCCCGTTTGTCCTGGGATAGTCATAGATTTCTCAGAATTACCGGCTAGTGAACGCCATAAAAAGGAATGCGTTCCCGTCCGTCTACTCGTTATGTCTAAATCCAATCATGCGGTTCCCCTAAATAACGTTTACCCTTTTTCAGAACCCTATTTTACTCAACTATGTCCGACAAACCGTCAGAAAACTTGGATAACAACCGTCCAGAGTTCAATTGCAACGGCCACACGCCGTGCAATGTCACAGAATTCCTCATAGCCTTGCATGCGGCAGCTGCACGCTTGCAGCTACGCTCAGGACCTACAGGTCAAGAGTCCCCACATATTGGGCGTGCCGGCTTCATTGCCGATATAGCGCCTGTAAGCCCGCGTGCTGAACCTCAGCGTTATCGTCGCATCATGGCTCAACGTCATTGGTATTTTGAGCATTTTGGCAGAGCGCCACTGACTGCGCCATATGTCCCAGCCAGCAATATCCGTATAGTCTTTGTAGATTCGCCCGCACAGTCATATGCGGCCATAGTCGCTATTCTTGCGCCGATGAACGCCTTAAATGGTCGTTTTCTTTTTGGCTTCGATTCAGAGTTTGTTAATGATCGCGTTTTTCTGCCATATTCCCAATGGGATGATCAGTATCGGGCCATAAGGGCCACGCATCACGATTCAAACGGTCCATTTGTCCGTTTCATCCAAATCGCGACAGTTCGCGGTCAAGTTTTTGTGTGGGACGTCGCACAGTTCCCACTTCCGCCTTTTGGCCTACATGAGTTGCTCACCATTCGACTATCAGATGTCGCCTTTGCTTGCCACGGATCAGACAATGACCGCATAGCATATTTTCATGTGTATGCGACACGTCTTTTTGCTTGGGAACACTATCAGCAAAGTCGCCGTCAGCGTCAGAGGCATCGCGAGTTATTCGAACGCAACGTGTTCGAGGCTCAAATAATTGATACTCTTCCGCTCGCCAATAATTTCACGAGAACTGTGGCAACCACTCCGGGAAATCATCGTCTTCAAACGCTTTTACAGTATATGTTCAATCTACAAATTCGTCGGTCAGCCAGAACGGCAGTAGGTCAAGCTTGGAATCGAGCTCCGTTGCCAGATCATATGGTTCGATATCTAATCACCGATCCACTCGGTGCTCTGGATCTGTATCTTTTGATAGTGCGTCATGCAGTTGATCGCTCATATATCGCTCTAACGGCTCCGACCAATAGAGAGCGATTCGCCGGAGATGAAATGTCCGGAAATCAGAAAGTCGAAAAGGATCGAAAATTTGATATGCCTTTGGCTCAAGCCGGCTCAATGCCTGCAAAATCTAAAGCAGAGCTCGCCAAGAGAATCAAACGCAGAGATATTGCGGAACAGAAAAAGAAGGAAAAGGCTGAAGAATTCAAAAAGGGAAGACGAGATCGTAGACATTCTAACTCTAGCTTCGATGAGAGCGCAGAGGAATATGACGATGATGATAACGAATCAGACATCGAAATGGTGCAACCAGCTTTCACGTTAGCACCAGAAGCGTCGCAAGAATCGACTGCATCCTCGTCTCAAGCTCCTTTTGTCTCTGCACCTCCGTCTACCGATGATGATCAGCGCACAAGTGCGCCAACTTCCGTCTCACGGCCAGATACAGAGCCGAAATATCCTGATAAAGTCTACGAAAATGAAGAAGAAGCCCTCGACTATGATGAAGAAGTTTTTGAAGTTGTCGACAAAGCTTCCGGAAGTCCAAGTGAAGATGTAGCGGAACCTCCGCAAACATCTCAGCCAGCAATCACGGCTGAAGAAGAAATGATGATGCAAGATCAGCCGACTTGCAGTTACAAATATCTGATTGTTCCGGAAGGCAAAACGAAAGAAAAAAGCGATCATATTCGAAAATTGGAAGACGAATTTGCTCAAGCCGTCCACGAAAGATTTTTCAAAGATTTAGAGGTTGTGGACGAATATCACGAAGAACCAAAGGAACGTGCGCCACTGTCGCTTAATAAGCAACAAGCGCAAGAATTCGCCCAAAAACGAGATTTCCTTGTGAGCCAGGAAGCTGAACATGCCTATCGGATGTACACAGAAGATTTTCGAGCTCATCTTGTCAATCTTTTGGGACAAGAATTCGCTAATCCGCTGATCGAAACTCTAATTGCGAAGGCAAACGAATATATCGAACATATTTTGACTAGTTTCAACAATGTATATCAGGCCAACGAGCAACAATCATTGCCTAGAGTTGTTTTTAGCGGTCAACAATCCGCGCAAAATATGTCAATCGAAATTCGACCGGCCTTGCCAATCCCGTTTCTCAGCGAATTTACGCAACATCCGCGTCCTTTCTACAACGATTCAACTTTTCGTCTAACTCGATTCTACGTCACGACCGGTTCAATGGTCTATGAAGTTGGCTTAGAGTTCGTAGCCAATCATCCAAGGTTGCTAGAACCACCTCAAATTGTGCGTCGAGCCAACTACACAATTCCGTCGGAATTCTTTCCGCATCGTCTTACGCCTGCGCCCGACATTCATGCTCCTTTGGCGTTAACAATTCGCCAAATGGCTGATATCTTCAGTTCAATGAACGAATTTTTCGAAGAATACAAGTCGACTTTTCGTTTCATTCCATCTTTTCAATCAACGACTTTCATGTCAGCGCCACTACTTCTTCAATTTCTCGACAATCGGTTTTTAAGATTCCTATTTTGGTATCGAGAACCTCGAATTGCTTGGCGCATGGTCGAACAGATACGACGTATGCTTAGATCAATTTTCGTGGAAAGAGCTTTCAATCCGTTTCCAAAAGAAGTTTTCATCGAGTTTCCTGAAATTATTGAGACAACAACTGACTTATTTACCGCGCATAAGCGAATCCAGTTAATTTGATCGCGCACGGATCCGCCAATCACGTGTCCACTCGTTTTTCCACGCTATGCCGCTCGCCAACAAATCCAAGGTTATTTGGATATAACTCTTCCAGGCCAATTAGAAGAAATTCGCAACCGCCAAAGCAACCGCGACGCGTCTGCGACTCGTACAGACGAGCCGCCCACTAAATTGCGTCGATCTACCGTCGATTTATCTATTGAAGGTCAAATCGCCTTACGCCGTCGTCGCATGGAACAAGAGCGACGCGACCGTAGGTCTACGCAGGCTATTGAGGAAACGCCACAATCATTCCATATTCGCCGTACTACCGATTTCGCCATTACCTCTACGGTTCGTCAGCCAAACGTTTCGTCGCAACCTACCAAACGTCTTACATCGCGTCAACGTCATTATAATCGTGTCGAACGTAGTCGCCAATTACGCCGCGCCGCTAGAGCCAAACGATCGGCTTCGCAAGCTTCTGCTCAACCGGCGGCCCAACCGTCTGCTTCGGGCCGTCGCAGTCCACGTCCGTCGCGTTTAGACAATCATCGCCGTCGCGATTCCGCTGCGCCGCATCGCCCAGCTCTGATGACTGTATCTGTGCCACGCGTTACGGTTACGCAATCGCAGGATCGTTATCCTGTTCAGCAGCAAATTGCCGCGCCGCATTTTACGCCTATTCCGTCGCGTGGAAACAACCGCGCTCATTCTACGTCGCGCATTACGCCAAATTATTTGCGCACAACTGACGGTCGTCGTACCGCTCAGTCGTATTTGCCTCGCGATCAATCGGATCGCCGCAATTGATTATTTGCTCATCATTTGTTTTCGCTGTGCCAGGACAACGTACCGACCGCCAGCAGTTCGTATATTTTTTCGTTTAATTCGTTTTTTCCGTAAATTTTTTGTTTACTAGTTAATTTTCCTGCAGCCACTTTTCCCAAAATTTTTTCTCTCCACCTTAGGACCTTTTTTCTTTTTCTCACTATCTTTTTACATATCTCCGTTATTCATTATTTCCATGTATATTTTTCTTTCGCTGTATACTTTTCTGATTTTTTCCCAAAAAACATATTTGTTATTTCACTGTATTTGTCTGTCTTTGATTCATTTATTGTCCTTGTCCATATGTGTTCTCAATTTGTCCATAATTTAAGCCTTTCGTACTCAATACTAATTAAGCCGAGTGACCTGCCCTCCTATCATAAATTACTTTTTCAATCAAAATTCTCCGGGTCCCGGGCAAACAGTCTATTCCGTACGTTGCACAAAACCACGTTGTCAACGCGTCGTCGACGCACCGTTTTTTTGTCTCCCGCTGCTCAATTGTTTGACGTAGCCGTACGTCATCCGTACATTTTTCATGCATACGTTTCGTGCATAAAAATGTGTCAGCATCCCGCTTCGATCTGCTGACACGAATCGATAATCGCCCGACTCCACGCCGTGGCCGTCTTTGCGCAAAAAGTTTGCGCACAAACGTTTTGCGCTTAAAAATTTGCACTGCGTGCAAATTTTTCTCGATATCCGGGGAGTGTAGAGATGGCTCTACACCCCATTTTCGTTGCGTTGGTTCAACGCGAAATTCCATTCGTTTTGTGCTATTTGGTACATACATGCCGATGACTGTTTGCCCTAGATGCTCAATTTTGTGCTTAATTTCCATTTGCACGTACGCGACCACTCAGCGTAACGCTTTAGTGTGTCGCCCGGGACCACCTTCCCTCTTAAAATTATCATATCTTCATTTCCTTTCCCACACATATTTTCAATAAAAATCCGGGATAGGAAAATGGGCACTCGGGCTTAATGCGACTTGAGTACGAATTGGTATGTGTGCTATCATATCATACGTGTGTTAAAACTCCATATGTGTGTGTCTCATATTCGTGTCTATTTCGTTTGTACATTCTTTACCGTAAGCTTTGCCCATAGGCCTATTGTTATTCTCGTAGATCCATTCCGCGTTTCTTTGTCCGCGTTTGATACGCCTCTTTTTCGTATCGTTTAAAACTGCGTGCGAGCGCAGTTTTGACTGATCACTTTTTCCACTTTAAGACTTTATCATTTTACAGTGAGCTTTCCCAGTTTTTCGCCAGCTTGTATGCTGTGCCCGTTTTCTTTTCCGTGCGACGTATTTTTCCGCACGTAGACTCCCAGTATTTTCCCCTGCTGGCTGCAGGAAAATCTCGTCGTATTTTTCGTCGCGTAGTGGGCAGGTCTTTTTCGCCCTTGCGCATTTATTGTTTTACTTGTGTGCCTTCACGGCCATAGTTGTATGCCGTTGGCGGGCTACGTGCCCTCGTAATTATAGTGTTTGTTTTAACCGATTAGCGTAACACGACAGTCGGCAGCATGCACCTTCATGCTGTCGCGTTTTTAATTGCTTCATAATTTTCTGTCCAAAAATATTGTAAAAATTAATTATTTAATGAACGATGATTGGGCTCGGTTCGAATTTCCGTGCTGTTGAATTCTGTCCTTGTGCTACACTATACTTAGGAACCTTCAATATTTTCAAGCACCGGAATTCGGTCCCAAAACAAGTTAAATAATAATCTTTTTGAGCCCTCAATTAGGTTTCCGGGGAACTTACTTTAATTAGGTACTTAATCTCAAATTGGGGTTAAGTAAGTAAGTTTCACTAGGTGCGCGCAGTAGAGGGCCGGGCTATCTTGATAGGCCGGGGCCGGGTCTTACCCCCGAGTCGCCTTTTTGTGCGAGCGCGTGAGATTAAGCTAGGGTTAAGTAAGCAAGTGAGTGTAGACTTCGGCCTACACTTACCAAAACATATTGTATTTTTTAAAACTGTCTTTTGTCAACCATTTCTTTGATTAAATCCATATTTCTGACGTTATAGAATGGTTCTGAGAATTCTTTATATCCTAAATCATATTTTTTGATGTTCTGCCATAGGATGTTCTGTAAATTATACCATTAGATGGTTTGGGATGTTTAAAAATTATGTTTGATCATAACCATATTTTTAACGTTTTGGAATATTAAAAAACTTTTTTTTCCAAAACCATACTTTTGATGTTTTTGGAGGGTTTAAAAAATTTTTTGGTCAAAGCCATATTTTTTGATGTTTTGGGGTGCTTAAAAAATTTTTTTTTGTCAAAACCATTTTTTTATGTTTTGGGATGTTTAAAGATTTTTTTGGTGCAAACTATATCTTTGATGTTTTGGGACAACAATCTTACAGCACAGGATATGTTATAGCACTAGGTATGGTATATCACGTTCTATCTTGTAGCATGGGGTATGTTATATGACGTCCTCTCCTGTAACACTGGGTATGTTATATCACGTCCTATCTTATAGCATGGGGCATGTTATATCACGTCCTATTGTATAGCATAGGGTATGTTACATCCCGTCCTATTGTATAGCATTGAGTATGTTGTATCACGTCCTATCTTATAAGCGTCGGGTTCAACTTTTGTACAATGTTCAACTTTGCCCTCATTGTAAACAATGCAAAAAGTTGCATATTAAATTAGCCGCTAGAAGCAAAAACATTTGGATTTGTATTGAAAGCCGCATGTTTGCTGCTTTCAATTGCTTCGCATTAAATTTCATCGCGCGCTAGCTTTTTTGTTTGCGGGGTCAAAAATTTTGACTTAGTGCAAGCTCTTTTCAGTGATTAGTCATGTTTATAAGTACCCGGAACCTGATTTCCTTTTCAGCCCGTCTCATACATGTTTTATGATGCCAGATCGTATATTTAGAGTAGCGAATATGGAATCAGCGGTCCCACAAAACCTCAGGGGCCAAATTTTGGAAGCAACAGTCAATCCGTGCTTCTGCAAAAAGACAAAAACCTAAATTTTACGCTATGCATAGGCGGTACCTTTGGGCTCCCGTATCTCAGAAACAAACTAATCCGTGAATTATCTTCAAATTCTACAGTAAGGTCAGTCATAAGATATCCAAGAATTGGTGAAAACTTTTAGAAAAATTTATCTGCTACGATTTGAGATATTTGATAAAATACACTTGTGAATCACGTTTTTCTTACGGCATCACATCAGTTTACACTGTAGTGCAAAGTGGTTTACACCAGTCGCTAGAGCATAAAAACTTGATCTAGGGTGGTTTTAAAATTTTACCCTGCGGCAATTGCATATGCGGCTAGAGCTACCAAACCCTTTACATAAATCTGTAGTTTCCGGGTTTCAGGAGTCCGATCGAGCGACATTTTAATCAAAAAAATTGTAATTGAGCGCCCTCGAGAATACCCATTGAGTGAAAATGTAAGTATCACAAAATTATCCAGTAAAAACTTTTTGCCTCACAGACACACACACACACACACTCACACACACACACACACACACACACACACACACACACACACACACACACACACACACACACACACACACACACACACACACACACACACACACACACACAACTCGAAATTAATATTATAGATATTCAATCGCTCTGTTACGGTTTTTATTGTGTTGTACATTATTATCTATTCGTCTGCGAATCAGTGATTGATGTCACCTTGAATTGTTCATGTATTCCTATCGCTGTGCTTCATTATTTTCTAATTGTTCGCAAAATGTTTGTTATGATCATTGTTAATGTTTTTTCAATTTCAGAAAACTGATTTACTTATTACTGTAGCACTAGGATTTTCCCTTGCTCGGCGGAATATGAACAAATTTTGGATAGTTTGCCCAGGGAGCAATAAAGAAATCGAATGCTGCAGTAATAGGAAAATCTGTTTGCCGAGCGAATTGCATGCCCTATGAAAGACGGATTAAATGTGAACTCATACATACATATGTTCCTATTGTAACTACGAGAGTTACACGGTGCGAAGACATCTGTCATCAGTCCGCGTATTCCATCCGACAACAGCTTGGTACTGTATCGGTTAACATAACCATTTTCGAGTAGCAATCTGTGTGATGTGTGAGCTCGTGGTTATGCCTTCAGTTCTCAATTTAACCCTTACTTTTTAACTTAAAACTCTATTATGGTACTTGTCCGGTAAACCAGAGTTACGTATATGCTAACATCAGTAATTTACTTATGTAAGAGTTATTGAACGTTCGATTTCATTGCGTTATTATTATCATCTTAGTAAAACGTGTGTGTTATATTATTTCACGATAAAACGCGTGTATTGTATTATTTCACGTTCTTGTTCCATATTAGTATTTGCATAACCAATAATATCGTTCATTTTTATTTTATGTACGCGTCAACTGACGCCAATTGATACATGTAAATTTGGTATTAACGAATTGGTTCATGTTAGTCAATCGTCGTATTATTCTTCAGTGTATGATTTTTCGCAAAATATATTGGTCGACGATTAAATTTTTATATCTTATTTTTTGAGTTATGGCACCAGACGGATGAAGGGTAATAGCGTATGGTCTTTTCCTTCATTGAAATCCTTTTATCTTTCATCAACCCAAAATTAGCTAAAAGCATATTTAATATTTTATGATGATTGACCAGATGAGAGCTCGCTGTTGCTGTATTTAAAGTTTAGAGTGCTACACTGATTTAGGAACCAAAAACATTTCAAGCCATTCGAACCCTAGAAAAGAAGTTAAATTATCAACTTGAGTGGGTTGAGATAGGTCAACTGACCTTGCGAGTATTCCGGGATTTAGGTAGGTACCAGTGTTAGGATTTAGGGCGTAGCTGCTGAAACTCCCGACGAAAGTGCAGTCAACAATATTAGGACTGAGGGAGTTGAAGCCGTAGGTATACAAGAGTCAACTGTTCGAAATTGCCCTACGATTATGCGAACTTGACCAGCGCTGAGAGCAGTTTAGGTACCTAAGTAAATCCCGAAGGTGAATACATCCGTTCCTATGTTGATTTTGTAGACATAGAGCGGCTCTGTATTTATACTGGAAGTTCCCCCTTCGAGGTTGCTAGCTACAACCGACCTGGTCAGTCATCTTAAAAATTATTTTTCATATCCAAAAATCATTATTTTTGACTATCTAAACATGTGTAACGTTTTGTTCACCTCTGTTATTGTGTCGACCGTGTTCGTGGCAGGGCGCATTCAAGTAAGCGTTCGTGGCAAAGCTTTTGTGTATCGTGGTAAGGTCACCAATATTTCTTTTATTTCCGTCGAGTCGACCCCTGGCGTCGAAGGTGTTGATGACACTATTATTTTTCCATTTCCGTCACCCTCAGGCGACGATTCCTCATCATTTTCCCTCGACGATATATTTTGCCACATAGGTTTTTTGCCTACATGTGCTCTAAGCTCGCATGCTATACGCTGCTCACGCTTAGTCTTACACATATCTTTTCATTTTCACGTTAGTTACAGCTTACCTAGTGTAAGTGAGTACTATATACGCTGAAGATACCTTTTTCGATCTCGAAAAAAGGTTAGATTCGAAACATTTTTCGCAAAATTCCGAATTGGTCAAATTTCTTTTACCAAGCGTTACATTTTTAAACGTTTTCATACCTAAAAATGGCTGGTAAGAAAACTTTAAAAACGTCTCCAGTGAAGAAAAAGCCTCCGACTCCTTCTAATTTGGTTTGCCAACAAAAAACCGTACCTGCTGACTCTAATTCGAGTACAAATAATGACAAATTATCCTCGGCTGTTACATGCTTCTGCGTGTTTCACATTCTGACGATGAGTATATACTTAACAATGCGTGATCGATCATTAATAATTATGCTAACCCTCTTGAGAGATAATTTACATAATGATACGATCATCGATATCATACGCACACCCTTAATCACGTCAAACCACCAGGACCTGGTTCTGGGCACGCATAAATTAGCCTCCGATAGAAGAAGTTGCAATAGTGGCGTAAGCATAGGAGACTGAAAATAATTGCGCCGAGCCTATTGTTACTAATCAACTTATATTTGAGACTCTGCAATGTATACGTATGCAGTTTTCGAACCTTCTTCTGCAAGTAAATCAGATAAAGAGGAAGATTCGGAAGAAATGCGTAAACTTCGAGCGGAATTCAAGTAATTTACTTTAAGCTTCGCAAATAGTTTCTAAACGCATTGAAATCAACCCATCTCAAAATTCGGGTTATGCGGAATATTTACCTGCGACTTTGCATGCCATCCTCACCAATTTCACAGAAGTCGTTATCTCGGCACATCGCTTTAGTCAACTCGAAATGCGCCTTCATCTGAACCTAATTTCATTGAATTCGACTTTGCAGCCGAGGTTAAACCCTCCTCCGCTGCCATATTTTCCTTTAAACGTCAAAATACCGCCAAACAATTTCCGTTTCGAATCCTTCTAACATCGAAATTCCGCAAAATAATTCTATCTTGCATTCTTCAAATATAGAAATTCGGCCACAAGAACTTAACTTGTCTGGCGTAAATATTTGACCTAATAATTTGCGAAATTCATCTATGCAATTACCCGAGTCGTCCGCAAGGAGACATCGTGTAAAATTTTCTGATGAAAGTTCGAATAATTCTGATCGCCCGCATTGTCCGCCATTCACGCCAATAGACATAGTCCACAACGTCATCGCCATTGTCACCATCATGATTCCGATTCCTCATCTTAGTTGCTTTGCATAGCAAGTCACACCTTGCTGATACTCTAAATTGTGGACCTTTCATGCAGCAAATGCAAATTGCTGTTGCAAATAAAAATCTTTTTAATGCGGATAAACCAGATATACGAGCATTTTTTGCAGAGTTCGAATCACTTGCTGACTTTTACGACATCGATAAATTGGTTTGTGTCAAATTCATGTCATCATTCTTAGATCCCTATGCTTCGCGCTTATTCCATTCGGTTACCTGCTGATATAAAACAATCTTATACGAAATCGAAATATGCGTTTATAGCGGAATTTTGTCCTTTTGGACACTGAAATGCTTTTTGATCGTTTTTTAGAACGTAGACGAGCAGCCTAACAAATCGGTTAAAGCATATTATCTTTTCGATTTGTGGACAATTGATAAAGCGCAACCGCATCTTGAAATCGACTGTGATCATTTCAACCATTTGCTGCGTCATCAATTGAAAAAAGGTTTATTACCCAAAATATCACAAGAAGCGTATCATCGCGCACCCCGAGCATCGCTGGCTGAATTCTTAGATAATGCTTTAAACGCTGAGTTCGCGAATAATGAATACCCAAATAAATAAGCGTTAACGCCCTATGTATCGGTAACAGCCGCTCTCCTACAGGAGGCGCAATACTCAAAGATACATTTCGCGCATCTAACCTAAATGAGCCAGATCGCTTGTTCCAGAAAACATTTATCGTTTGTTGTGCGTTGACAAACCAGAAAATTCTTCTCATAAATATTGCACCTTTTGCAAACGCACAGGTCATATCTACTGAAGAATGTTTTACACGTCGGCGTACAACAATCATCTAATAATACTTACCCAAAATATCTCCGATGGAACAAAAAAGATGAATATAGTTGGAATTGTGGATTATTAAGGATGTAAAAGGATGGGACTAGGAAAAATCTACCTAAAGTCGCGAAACCTGCTAAAAATCACACTTTCTCTAAGCAACGCAAAAAATCGAAGTATATTCTGCAGCCCCTAAAAAGTGTCTTTTTTAAATAATGTTCAAAGTTTCAGATAAGAGTGTATAAACGAAATCTGTAATGTTTGTTTTTTTAAATTGATGGCAAGTAGCAACGCTGACTAGCTTCGTATCCTGATCGATAGAAAATTAAGTGGTATTGTATTTAAAGTTGTTTTATTTTGTTCTGAGCATTAAAGCAAGCAAAGCAGCGGCCGATTGATTAGTGCACACAATCCTTAAGGGCATGCTAGTGTACCTCACATCTAGTGATGTAAAAGATCCAGATTTTTACCCAGATCCAGATCCAGATAAAGATCGGGTTCAGATTTTCTGGCAGATCCAGATCCAGATCAGATAACCAGATCAGAAAATAACCAGATCCAGATCCAGATCGTTTTGCCAGATCAAAATTTAAAAAGATCCAGATACAGATCCAGATCCAGATAAAAATATTTTTTGTGCAGCAATTTGTATTGCTAAAAAGCAGGGCATAAAGCGCCCAAGCCCACATGGATTGGGGGTCTCGGGTGGCAGGACTAATATAACAGCCCCCAGAGGGGTCTGGGGCAGAGCCGAGGAAAATTTGCATTTTAGAGCATTTACATAAAAATGATATCAGTAAAAATAGCTTAAAAAGTAAAAACTCACAAGTTTAGACTTTTACCAATGGGCATGAAATTGAGGCATGAAAAATGTAAAAATTATTACAACAGCTTTAATTGACAACTTTATAAACAAAACGGCATTAAATTTTCACAGAACGTGAGATGTCTGGAATTTGGCAACATTGTGGTTAAACAGGAGAAACAAATGCTTCTTTCGATTGCTTGTAAGAAAGAAAGGATGTATTATTTCAGAGGGATATCACTGTCAAATAACAAACGATACATTACCTAACAACACAAAATGCAATACTATGAAGAAACCTGCTTAATTTCAATTCAACAAAGAAAAACGCTGTTAAAATTCATGAAAAATGACAGATGCACCTACTAAAACTATACATGTACAGCATAGAAATTCTGGGGGTCAAGGTCAAATTTTTTTCAAACATCAGAAGAAGCGATAAAAATGGCCCATGGGCACTAAAAACATTGTTTTTAGACGTTTCTCGATGTCGCGCATCCACTGAAACAACTTTTATAACAAAAATTTTTCGAAAAATGTCAAAATTTTCCCATTTTTAGGCAAAAAAGTCTCTCAAAGGTCAATTCTGATGATAATTTATGTGAAAAAAACAACCTTCAATACATTTTTATCACTTAAGTTACTTTTCTGCAGAGCTCAGAGCTTTGAAAATTTTTCTAAAACCAAAAAAATTATGGGGGGTCAGCGGCACTTTTTGGCCATTCTAAGGGGGGGTCAGCACGGATCTAGGGGGGGTCAAAATCCCCAGCAGACCCCTCCCCCCACCCCGCGTGCATGGGTGATGTCCACACCTGGGCGTGCGGGGGTTTGGGGGTATGCACCCCCTTGAGAAACCAAAATACCCCCCAGAAATCAAAATACCCCCAGAATTCAATTTTTAAAAATTTTTTTTCGTTTTTTTCGCAATTTTTTGATGCCAATGGATAGTGCTCGATGAGAAACGTCGAAAAATGGTGTTTTTCGCCATACCACCATTTTTAAGGCAATTTTTTGACCTTTGAAAAATCTTGCACCCCCCCCAGAATTTTCTTGCTGCCCACGTATGGTGATGTCTCAACAGCCCCACCAGTCCCAACAGCCTCACCGTTTCAACAGCCCCACCAAAATCCCAACAGTCCCACCCGTCCCAACAGCCCCACCAGTCCTAACAGCCCTACCGTTCCAACAGCCCCACCAATAATCCCAACAGCCCTACCAATCCCAACAGCCCCACCAATCCCAACAGCCCCACCGTCCCAACAGCCCCACCGTCCCAGCAGCCCCACCAGTAATCCCAGCAGCCTCACCATTACTGCAATTGCTATTATACAATATAATATAATCAGGCAATATTAATTTTTTATGAAAGATATTTTTTTGACTATTTTCCGAATTCGTATATTCCATCAAGACCATAAACGAGTGTGCAGGTTTACATTTTCAGAATAAGTCTACCTGAGAAACTGGTAGACCTGCCAGAATTGAAGCCTCAGCATTTGTGCGCAATCCAGGATTTTGCCTCATTCAAGTCAACTCGCAAGATTGGATTCCTGCTCATTATGGTCTACTCTACACTGCCAGAAAAAAATGAAAAAGATTCTAGTGAAAAAAGGAAAGATAAGTGTTAAAATTGAATGAAAATCAAAACTTTCATGCTAATCTGCTTCAAAATAGCCAGAAAATGTGGATTAGCGTAGTTTTAACGCTATTTTAACATTCATACCAGTTTTGAGGTCAATTTTTGGCTCAAAACTCATTCTCCAGACCGGTCGTGCTGTGCATCTATGATTATAACAGTGAGGCAGTTGGAAACAACATTGGCAGCGAACAAATTCTGTGGGTCTGGTGGGTTAAAGTGACCAAAAAATGTGCTAAAAATAGAATTCTGGGGGTCTAACATAATTTGGGGGATTTCCAGAATTTCGGGTTGGGGGTTAAACTCTAAACATCCCTTCCCACCACGCTTATGTGTGCTTAGGACAGTGCGACTGTTGGAACGGTAGGACTGCTGGAACGGTGGAACTGCTAGGAATTGATGGGGCTCGTGGGACTGGTGGGGCTGTTGGGATTATTGGTGGGGCTGTTAAGACGGTGGGGCTGTTGGAACGGTGGGGTTGTTGGGACGGTGGGACTGTTGGGATTGGTTGGGCTGTTGGGATTGGTGGGCTGTTGGGATTGGTGTGGCTGTTGGGATTATTGGTTGGGCTGTTGGGATGGTGGGGCTGTTGGGACTGGTGGGGCTGTTGGGACTGGTGGGGCTGTCGGGATTATTGGTGGGGCTGTTGGGATGGTGGGGCTGTTGGGACGGTGGGGCTGTTGGAGACTGGTGGGGCTGTTGAGATACAATCCGTGCATGTAAGGCTACAACTAATTAGATGACCTGCCTACAGTAAATCGTAAAACAGAAAGAGTACCATCGTGCAAAAATAACTTTCTGATCTGTTTAACCAGATATAACTTGACTAAACAGATCCAGATCCAGATAAAGATTGGGTTCTGATTTTCTGGCAGATCCAGATCCAGATCAGATAACCAGATCAGAAAATAACCAGATCCAGATCCAGATGATCTGGATCTGGATCTGAATCTGGATAAAAAGATCAGATCCAGATGATCTTTTACATCACTACCTACATCTAGTCTGTTTCAAGGTCACCTTAAGTGTTTCCTACTGTTTTAAACCATTCATTCAATTGGCTTAGAAAGACAGTTAGTTTACTCAACATCATTTCCCATAGCTACTGCGTACCTAATGTGCTGCTCTTTCAATCATTTTATGGTTAAATATTTATTTTAATCTGTTGGCCGCAGAATATACTTCGATTTTTTGCGTTGCTTAGAGAAAGTGTGATTTTTAGCAGATTTTGCGACTTTAGGTAGATTTTTCCTAGTCCCATCCTTTTACATCCTTAATAATCCACAATTCCAAGTATATTCATCTTTTTTGTTCCATCGGAGCATTTTTCTTTGCTAGTACCCCGCTTTTGATTAGTATGATTTGAGTACATCAGTCAGTAAACACATACAGTAACATGCCACTATAATGACAGCAGTCCGAGAACACGGAAAGCAATACTGTTCTTAACATCAGCATTATCCTTCTCAAACAGAACAACCTTACATTATTTTGAACAGATCAAAGTTTTTAAGCATTAACTTTAATACGCAAATTTCAAGTGTAAGGAACACTAACGCTCAGATTTGGAAGTAAAATAAATTTGTAGTATAAACTACATTTTAACAACAAATGATTAGTGCAAATTTAACACAACTACTAGGTGTAGAGAAGAACTAATAGTCAGATTCTCAATTCTGATTTTACGTAGAGCATTTTGAAAAAATTAAGCTTCCGCAAGGCTCTAGAACAAGAGTTGAGTTAATAGGCAGTGTAAACTTTACACAACCACAGAGTTTAAAGAAAATTTCAGTCGGATTCGTTATTCTGATATTACGATCAACATTTATGAAAAAATTAAGTCTCCACAATGGCCCAAGGACAAATAAATATCAGATGTGTTAACGTAGACTCAAGCTACGTTCACTTCGCTTACTTAACCCGAATCTCAAGCTTATGCGCTCACACGGGGTTCCCGCCCTTCTTCAAGAGGTCGATCACCAGCCGGCGATTCGGGATAAGCGGCCCGGCCTATTCAAGGTAGCCCGTCCCTCTACGCACGCACCTAGTGAAACTTACTTACTTAACCCCTTTGAGATTAAGTACCTAATTAAAGTAAGTTCCCCGGAAACCTAATTGAGGGCTCAAAAAGATTATTATTTAACTTGTTTTGGACCGAATTCCGGTGCTTGAAAATATTAAGGGTTCCTAAGTATAGTGTAGCACAAGGACAGAATTCAACAGCACGGAAATTCAACCGAGCCCAGCATCGTTAATTAAATAATTAATTTTTACAATATTTTTTGGACAGAAAAATTATGAAGCAATTAAAAAGCGACAGCATGGAGGATACATGCTGCTGACCGTCGTGTTACGCTAATCGGGTAAAATCAAACAATGTAATTAAACAAGGGCACAAAGCCCTGCCAAAGGCATGCCGATTGGCACAAAAACACGAATGATAAAAAACAAGCGTACGGCGAAAAGAAGCGTGCACACTACGCAGGAAAACTAACAGACGAGTTCTGCAGCCAAGCAGATAAAAAGGCACGTACGGAGTCTGCTCACGTACGGCGACGAAAAGAAAAAGATACGCTCAGTGCGGAAGCTGGCGGAGAGGCTCTCAGGCTCAAAAACTAATTGTAAAATGTAAAATCTTAAAAGTGCCGTCAAAACTGCGCTCGCACGCAGTTTTAACTGATGCGGAAAATGAGGCGTAACAACACGAACCAAGAGATGAAAAGGATCTATGAATACGACAATAGGCCTATGGGCAAAAAAGCTTACGGTAAAGGCAGTGACGGATCTAGGATTTTCCTATAGGGGGCGGTACCCCTAAGGGGGGGCGGGAACCCTGACTTGGGCGGAAAAATTAGCCGTTTTAATTTCTTTTTTTTTGAAAAAAAGCCTCCTGGGTAAAGGTATGTACAAACGAGACAGGCACAAATATGAGACACACACATATGATCTTTTAACACACGTAAGATATGATAACACACATACCAATTCGTACTCAAGTCGCATTAAGCCCGAGTACCAATTTTCCTATCCCGATTTTGATTGAAAATATGTGTGGAATGGAATGAAAAATAAATGATAATTTTTAGGGGAAGGTGGTCCCGGGCGACTCACTTAAGCGTTGCGCTTAACGGTCGTGTACGTGCGTATGGAAATTGAGCACAAGAATGTACATCTGGGGCAATCAATCGGTTTTTTTCATCTGTTTCAAAAAAACCCAAACCGATTTTTTTCTCAAAAATTTTTTCAGTGTAAAGTTTACAAACATAAGTTTGGCACATACAAACGTACTACAATCAAAGGGCTACAAACTGGCCCAAACCGAATTTATTTACACTCCACTTTCTCTGTTCAGAAGTCGGGAGAGGTCGAATAGGATAAGAATAAAGTACTTTCTAAGGGGTGGCGAACAAAAATATGAAGTGAAGAAGTCGGGAGAGGTCGAATAGGATAAAAATAAAGTACTTTTTAATGGGTGGTGAAAAAAATATGGAGAAACACGTATTTTTCACTGTCCACCACATTGTAAACTTTAAAAATCTGAACCGAACGCCCCATTGAGTGTAAATAAATTCGGTTTGAGACAGTTTGTAGCCCTTGATTGTAGTACGTTTGTATGTGCCAAACGTATGTTCCGCGAAATATTTGATATGATTTACCAATTAAATACGAAAAAACCTATTTTCGCCTATTTTACACCTCAGATTTCGAACTTTACACCCCCATAAACAACTCAATATTACGTTTTTTGAACGCGGTTTGCTTCGACGTGTAGCCCTTATAAGTTACTTTATATTTATCTATTTAAATTATCTTAACTCTATAACCGAAAAAGTTCGGCAGAGAAATCTTGGACAAAATCTGTTTTTTTACTCATCCACTAGAGTGTAAAGTTTAAACCCCTGGTACTGGGTATTAATTGTAGAAAAGTTTGAAGGTCAGATTCATTATTCTGACCTCACAGAGAACATTTTTTAAAAAAATTTATCATCCACGACGCTCTGGGCGGAAAAATTTTTTCAGTGTAAAGTTTACACCTGCACTAATAACGCAATATTGATTGTAAAGAAACGAAATAAATTTTGACGTGTAGCGCTTAAGACGAGGCAGATTCTAAAGGTAGTTACCATGTTCTTTCTACTAAGTGGAGAATATGGCAGGGAAAAATAATTTTTGTCTCAGTACTCTTTACAATAAACCGCCTCTAAATTCGAAAATATTACTTTTTAAGAAAAATAAACAAAGTTTCCCCTAGATTTTATAACCGTCTACCTTTTGAAACCAATCAGACTGCATAGAATGTAAAACTGAGTTAGATATGCTCTTGCACATGAAAACAGTAAAAAACCGTCTAATTTACACTCCTGTGCAACAACCAATGAGTGTAAAGAAATTTTAAGACCAGATTCGTAACCTACTAATTAGGGAAAACATTTTAAAAAAATTCATCATCCACGACGCTATGGGCGGAAAAAATGTTTTCAGTGTAAACTTTACACTTGCACTAATAACGCAATATTGATTGTAAAGAAACAAAATAAATTTTGACGTGTAGCGCTTAAGACGAGGCACATTTTAAGGGTAGTTACCACGTTTTGTCTACCAAGTGGAGAATATGGCAGGGAAAATTTTTTTGTCTTAGACTCTTTACAATAAACCGCCTCTAAATTCGAGAATATTACTTTTTAAAAAAAATTAAAAAAAGTCTCCCCTAGATTTTTTAACCGTCTACATTTTGAAACCAATCAGACTGCATAGGATGTAAAACTGAGTTAGATATGCTTGGCCACATGAAAAGTGTAGAAAAACCGTCTAATTTACACTCCATGTGCAACAACCAATCAGTGTAAAGAAATTTTAAGACCAGATTCGTAACCTACTAATTAGGGAAAACATTTTTTTAAAAAATTGGCCCTCCGCAAATTATTTGAATTTTTGGTGTAAACTTTACACACTCACGACGCGCTCGGTATTGAGTGTAAACAAGAAAAAAAAGGGGGCACTAAGTTTTTTGATTATCTACTTTTTTAAAAAAACCGCACCTCTCAGATGTGTGCCGTTATAGCTGTGAGGGGGACACAAATTTCGCACTCGCTGTGAAAAACATATAAGAAAAAAGGATGGCCAAGTATATTATAGGTAGCGCTATCGCGCTACCTATGATTATTCTGACTGTAACAGAAATAATTATATGGCTCGCAATCACAGCCAGTCGTGTTCTTTTACGCAGTGACATCGTTCGCCATTGCGTTCAAATTCGCAAAATTGACATTATTCTCAATCTCGATTTCATAACTCTAGTCAAAATCGATCACCAAATTATACAAATAATGATAGTCGCTTCGATTCGAGGCAAGCACGATCGAATTTTTGGCAAAATCATAACGATTACCAACAAGATTCGCATGCCAATTATCAAAATTCGCGTTACGATAATCGATATTCAAGTCAGTCGCAACAAAATGCGCCTTATGTTCAGTTTCCTAATGAACAAAGCGCAACATATTACAATTCAAATTATCGCACTGAAAATCGCCCATACGTTATGTATGAAGCAGATCGCCAACCCACCATAAATTCGCCCTCACCACAGCCAACCCTTACATCTCATAATGATGTAAACACGGTTACTGCAAAAGGGCTAGAAACAAGCATGCGTTCTAACTTATTCGCGTTGCAAGAATTCTCAAAGAGTACGAGCGCTTACAGCATCGTCTCGCGATCTATGAAGAAATAAATCCGCCTCCAATTAAAACCATCGATTCGAATATTCCGATTGTAAATCATGCTGGGACGAATCTGCCCACGATTCTCGTTAATATTCATGGCGTAGATGTTCCCGCGCTCATAGATACGGGTTCGCAGGTCAACAAGATGACCACATCTGCATTTCTACGACTTGATTTCAATCTACTACCTGAACAAATCTCTCAAGTTGTTCATGGTATAGGTGAAATCACAGCAGTTGTGCGATATAAAGTAAAAATGAATATCACTATCGCTGAGCAATCTATTCCTACAATAGTATCTATCATTGACCACTTGCTGGAAGATATTCTCTTGGGATTTGATTTTTGTGAATCCGCTCTAATGTGGGTTAATCCTATCGAGCGTTGTGCATTTTTAAATGGCATACAAGTTAAACTTTTATCACCATTCCGAAAAAATTCAACTTCGCGCGAAAACCAACACACTCAGATCTAGTGTTGCATGTGTTCATGTTTCGCTGCCTGAGCCAGTAATCATACAACCTCGACACGAATTAATAACCCCAGGATATGTCGGTCATGGTTCTTGCGATTCCGATATTGCTTTATTTGAACCAAATTCCGATTTCATGGAAAGAAACTTAACTTTTTCTGACTCCTTCATAATTGACGCGTCTCACAACCTATTTATCCTGTGCGCATGTGTAATATCTCTAAAGCGCCTATTCGCATCGATTCTGGCGATATTATTGGTGCGCTAATCACTGACGTTGAAGTTGTGTCTCATGTCGCCAATTCAGACGATAGGACATGCCAGAACTCTTCTCGTCAATAAATAAAGCGTTAAACGGTTCTGCCGTTAATTCGCAACAACAACAACAATATTCGTGAACTTTGCCTAAAATACGATTCCATTTTCGCTTTAAAAAACGTGCCTCTTGGCCGGACCCCTTGGTCAAACATCATATTGATACCGGGGATAATCCGCCAGTGGTTAGGAAAACGTATCGTGTTGAACATTCTCGACGAAATTCTATGCAAAAAATAATCAATGAAATGCTTGCTGATAAAATCATTTGGCCCACGACCAGTCCATGGGCTAGTCCGTTGTTTCTTATAGGAAAAAAGGACGGTTCCCTCAGGCCTGTCGTAGACCATCGCCGATTAACTGATGTAACTAAAACGCAAGTATATCCTTTGCCTCTGCTCGATGATTATTTCGATGTGCTAGGCTCAGTTGCTTATTTTTAGTACATTAGATCTAAAATCTGGATACTGGCAAATTCCACTCGATGATGAATCTCGAGAAAAAACCGCATTCATATGCCATGTTGGTCATTATGAATTTGAAGTGCTACCTTTTGGATTAAAAAATGAGTCCGCAGATTTCCAGAGACTAATGGAGCTACATAGTTCTCGCAGGTCTCAATTGGAAATCTTGCCTAGTTTATATCGATGATATAATCATTTTTTCGCGCACATTTGAAGAACATTTGCAAGATTCTCCAAAACGTATTCATCGCACTTCCTAAGCGCAAAATTACGGGTTAAACCTGATAAATGTCATCGTCGCTCAAGCCGAAGTAAAATTTCTTGGCCATAGCATTAGTTCGCTTGGCATTGCTCCCGATATGTCCAAAGTCACCGATTTAGTCGCATTTCTCGTTCCAAAACGCTTAAATCTTTACAAAAATTCCTTGGCTTAGTTCAATGGTTTAAAAAATCGTTAAAGATCTTGCTAAAATCGCTAAACCGTTATTCCATCTTCTTCATAAAGATATTGAATTTTGCTGGACTAGCGAGCATCAAACTGCTTTTGATCTATTGCAAAAAGCATTTACTTCGCCTCAATATTGCAACTACCTAAATTCGACGATGACCACCAATTTATTTTAACAACTGACGCTAGTAATAATGCGTTGGGTGCTATTTTATTACAAAAGCATTTACCGTCGAAATCTCGCTTCATTCTCAGCTACGCTAGTCGTGTGCTAAATTCTGCCAAATGTAACTATGCTACTTCGAGAAAGAAGCGTTAGCAGTTGTCTGGGCAATCAAACATTATAGACACTAGCAAAGAAAAATGCTCCGATGGAACAAAAAAGGGGAATATACTTGGGATTGAGAATTATCAAGGATGTAAAAGGAGGGGACTAGAAAATCTCCCTATGTTCTAACGCCAAAAATCGCAAAATATGTTAAGAAACCAGACTTTCTCTAAACAATGCAAAAAATCGAAGTATATTCTGCGGCCTTTGAAAAATGTGAAAGTTTAATAAACAATTGTTGTAGACATGTGTAAAAGAGTATCTACATAAGGTCTGTTGCACGTCAGCTTCCGTGTTTCCTACTGCTTTGAACCAACAATATCATCGATTGTCTTGAATACATCGATATGTACTATTTCATTCAATTCGCTTAGCTACTGTCATTGCTAATTCGCTGCTTTTTTCAATCAATTTTTTAGTAAATAGTTTATTTCTATTGGGAGGCCGCAGAATATACTTCGATTTTTTGTATTGTTCAGAGAAAGTCTGGTTTTTAACATATTTTGCGATTTTTGGCATATAACATAGGGAGAGTTTTCCTAGTCCCCTCCTTTTACATCCTCGATAATTCTCAATCCCAAGTATATTCCCCTTTTTGTTCCATCGGAGCATTTTTCTTTGCTAGTACCCTACGTTTAATCAGCAAGATTTGGAAATACAATACTAGATTTCATTTACTGTGCGGTTCTTCTAATAATTGAATGGTTTAAACTTTACAAAACTACTAGTTGTAGAAGAAACAAAGATTCTAATTAGTAATTCTTATGTTGCGTAGAACATCCTGTAAAGAAAAATGCTCCCCAAAACTTTCTAGAGCTAAACTAAATTTACATTTTAAACTTTACACAAGAGTGTAAAGAATTTTAGTGGAATTAATAATTTCGATATTGCTCTGATATAACGATCAGCATTAATTAAGAAACGAAATCTCTATAATGTTCTAAGAACAAATTAACATTAGGTGTTAATCAATTTACACTACTCTTCATGCGCCCCTAGCAGACGTATCACATCTGTTTCCATATATATTTTACGACTTTTGGGAAAAATAAGTTACCGTGAAGCTCTAGAATGGAGCTTATTATATAGTGTAAGCTTTAAACTAGCAACGAGTGTGAAGAAGAGTTTAGTCGGATTTGTAAATTCGATTTTACTCGGATATTATGATCAACATTCATGAAAAAATTACATCTCCATAACGGTTTAAGCACAAATAGACACAGATGTAAACCACTTTACATCACTGTCGAGTGTAAACAAACGCACCCAGCTGACGTCACTTATTTGATTCCATGTAAATTTTCAGATTTTGGCAAAAAATTCAGGTTTTCGCAAAGCTCTAGAACGAAGATTATTTAGCATTGTAAACTTTACACAACCGCCTAGTGTAAAGAGGATTTTATTCCGATTTGTAAATCTGATATTACTCGGATATTATTATCAACATTTATGAAAAAATTGCATGTCTACAATGGTCTGAGGACAAATAAACAATGACTGTAAACTACTTTACATTACTATTGGATGTAAACAAACGCGCCTACGTGACGTCTCACATTTGATTCTTTGAAAATTTCTAGACTCCAGGAAAAAATTATGTTTCTGGAATGCTCAAAAACGAAGATAAATACATATGTAGTGTAAACTTCATGTAAACACCTAGTGTAAAGAAGATTTTGGTCAGATTCGTAATTTTGATATTGTTACGATTAAGATTTATGAGAAAAATTAAGTCTCCATAATGTTCTATGGGCAAACTAACAATAGGTGTAAACCACTTTACAACACTGTAGAGTGTAAACATATGCGCCAGACTGGCATATCAAATTTGGTTCCTGGTCCATTTCTAGACTTGATAAACGTGTCCCTGACTCGTAACCGGAGAAGCAGGTAGAAAAACAAGACAGAAAACGCATTTTAAACACCAAATTTTTGACTTTATACTCGCTAAATATTAATGTATAGACAATTTGCTTTGACATGCACCCGATATAAAGCACTTTATTTTTATTTTATTGGACTTATCCCGACTTCTGGACGGAGAAAGTGGCGAACAAAAAACGCAACAAAAACGTATTTTCCATCATTTAGAACACTGTAAACTTTAAAATTCCGTATCGAACTCCCCATTGTGTTTAAAGAAATTCGGTTTGGTACAATTTGTAGCTTTTAAATCGTAGTACATTTCTGTGTGCCAAAATTCTGTTGCAAAAATTATTTGGTATGATTTATTAATCAAACTTCGGAAAAAACGTGTTTTTTCGCCCATTTTTACCTCTGATTTCGAACTTTACACCCCCATAAATAACTCAATATTGCGTTTTTTAAATGCGGTTTGCTGCGATGTGTAGCCCCTGAGAAGCGCTTTATTATTGCTGTCTTCAATTTACACTGACTCATAAGCGAAAAAATTTGGCAGAGAAATCTTACTTAAAATCCGTTTTTTTCCACCGTCCACTAGAGTGTAAACTTTAAACCCCAGGATCTAACTCACCATATAGCGTAGAAGACTTTGCTTATATGCAGAATGTAGCCCTTGATCCGCTCTACATTTCTGTCAGAAAACATTTTGAAAAACTCATAACTGGAGTTAGTATCAGACATAAGCAGGTTGAAAACTCGACCAAAAAGTGCTTTTTCACCCCCAGATTTTCGCACTCTTTACACTGCCATTCGAGAACTAATGCGAATTTCAAAAAACAAAAAATTCAGTTCTGTAGAATTCATCCCTCTATAATCGCTTTGCTGTTCAATTGTTCGAGTCATCAATACTCAGTTGTCCACATGCCGTGACGAAAAGGTCCCAAAATTTCACCTATGTTATAACGTTACACAAAAACTTTACACCTTCTTTACACAGTCAGTTTTGAGTTTCAAGAAAAACAAAAAGCACAGGCAGCGAATTTTTTTATTATCTTTTTTAAAAAAATTGCACCTTCCAGAAGTGTCCCGTTATAGCTGTAGGGGGTGCACAGGTGTTAGGGGTACCCAAGTATATTATAGGTACGCGCTAACGCGCTACCTAAGATTATTTATATGGTACAAAATTTATTGTCGAAACCGATCACCAAGCACTAACTTGGCTTGTGAATGTAAAAGACCCATCGAGTCGATAACGTCGTTGGGGTCTCAAATTACAGGAATATGAGTATGAAATCGTGTACGTTCCTGGCGCATATAATTGCGCAGTGGATCTACTATCACGACATCCTAAATATGATCATGCTGAACATTAATATAAACTCGAGCGCAAAAATATTGCAAATTTAGACTCAGAAGATTCTGAATCTGAGGACGAATCGGTCCCACCTGACCGACCACGCGATAATATTCCTAATTTACCATCTAATAATCCTAATGCGCCCATTGACCCTACAAATAATAAACCTCCTACTTTTAGTGAGCGCATTCAGCTTACAGAAGCAGAAAAAGCTGAAATGCTAACGCCTGCGCAATTACTCGCAGAGCAGCGCGCTGACGACGAATTGCATACAATTTGTATCGCTCTGAACGATTTAACAACCAAAAAATATCATGACGAGTTTTTTCTCGTGAACGATATCATTTTTCGTCGTTTCCAACCAAAGCGCTCACCTACTGTCGTTCATCAGCTAGTAATTCATAAATCACTACATCGTTTTATTTTGACCGAATTTCATGATTCCATTTTTGGAGCTCATTTTTCATCACGTAAAATTTTGCCCGTCATACAAATTGCGTTATTGGTGGCCGCGTATGGAAAATGATGTGATCGCTTGGTGTAAGATTTGTGATGTTTGCTTGCAACGCAAGGTCACATTAAATTCTACATCTGTTCCTATGCAACCAATTGAGGTGTCTGCACCTTTTGAACTTATCGCATGTGACTGTTTGCATATGCTGTGATCATCATCCGGTAATGACCAAATTGTAGTGTTTATGGATTATTTTACTATGTATGTGGAAGCTTTCGCTGTTTCGAACACAAAAGCTACAACTATAGCTAATCTCTTATTGCATGAAATCATTCCACGTTATGGAGTTCCTAAACAATTTTTAACCGATCAGGGTTCGAATTTTACATCTGCCTTGATTTCGGAAGTTTGTAAATTACTTAACGTTCAAAAAATCTTTACGACCCCATATCGCCCTCAGTGTGATGGTCTCGTTGAACGTTATAATCGAACTCTAATTGATGGTTTATCCGAATTAAGCGCAAGAAATGAGTATGATTGGGAGCAATGTCGTTTGCATTGTTCGCGTATCACGCGACTCCACAAGCATCAACAAATAGCTCACCTTTCAAAATGCTATATGGTCGCGAACCCGCATTTCCTCTCGATATTTTACTCATAAATGATCTGACTATAAATCCAAATTTACCACCGATTGCGGAAAAGTATGTCATAGATTTAAAGCTTACATTGCAAGATTTGCATGAAATAGCTTCTACAAATCTATCACAAGCACGTAAACAACAAAAAACGCAATACAATAAATCCGTCACCGAACATTATTTCGCTGTTTCGGATATCGTTTATCTTAATAATACTTTGGTGAAGGATCCCGATATTGGTAAAGTATCACCTAAGCGTAGTAGGCCCGTATAGAATCGTGGCACTACCAACGCCTGAAACCGCAAAAATTGTATATGTCTATAATCCTTTAATTACTTATCTCATTCATCAAAATAGACTTCATCCAGAGCCTAAACTACCTTATTCGGATCTAATTGCCGAAAAGCACGCATATGTTCCTGGCGATTTCGTTTTGGTAAAGCTACCACATCGCTCTCTGGCTCCGGCTGTAGTGATAAGTTTTTTGGACTTACCGGGCCGGGAGAAAAAATTACGGGACTGCGCGCTGGTACGTTTATTAAATGGCTCTAAAACCGCACATACAATCCCATTATCTGACATTTCTCCTTTTGCTGAACCATGGCTGAGCAAGTTGCCAGCAGCAAAGAGGAACTCTTGGAGTAGCTGGTCAGCGATGTTTGTATAAAAGTCGCGAACCAGTCGATTTGAATGAATTTTGCACAGCAATGGAGGAAGTAGCTGCTGCTAAGCAGATAAGCTTCCCTAATCCATTGCCGCAAATTTAATTCATTCTAATTTATTTTCAGGATACGATTCTCAATTCCTTAATTATCGAAAATTCATTTTTTTGGGATTGGGAAGTCCTTTTTCAGAAAAAAAATTTTTTTGCCGAAGTACGAGCATAAAAATGTACCTTTTGTCCATTATATTCAACTCACGAGCCCTCGCGGTCATAATTTTTTTGTTTGTTGGGATGTTTCGCGATTTCCGACACCGTTGTTTGGACTGCACCAATTGCTAGCAATTTCCTTTGGGATGTAAGGCTAGTGTGCCACGATCCGAACAATGATCGAATCACATATCACCACAACAACGGTGATGCCGTTGTTTCAGTCTGTGTGGGACAGCCTGGTGTTGAGGTTACCAAAGTTGCAGGCCGCTGCCAGCTCTCAGCTGGGCCCGGTCATAGCTATGGTAACCAAAACAGCCGCTGCTTCAATAACCACACCCGCGCCGGCTACTGTGACTATTTCACAAGCCGAGTCGCAAATCGAAACTCTGATGGTTGGAATTGAGCCATCATCGACCACAACGCAAATGATTGCTAGGCAATTGTTTGCGACATTGTCACAAGCGTTGGCGGGTTCCTTGAATCTGTTTGGAACGACCCAGCCTTGCTGTTGCCAAAGTTTCAGGTCGCTACCAGCTCTCTGCTTGGCTCGACTATAACTTTGACAACTAAAACCGCCAAGGCCAGTGCCGCCACCAGCCGCATTGCAAGCAAGTGTCGCGTAAAGTATGCAGGTATGTCATCAGTTTGGAGATTTCTGCCCAAATCGAAATCCGTGGCAAAGCTTTTGTGTATCGAGGTCACCAATATATCTTTTATTTCCGTCGACCCCCTGGCGTCGAAGGTGTCAATGACACTATTATTTTTTCCATTTCCGTCACCCTCAGGCGACGATTCCTCATCATTTTCCCTCGACGATAAATTTTGCCACATAGGTTTTTTGCCTACATGTGCTCTAAGCTCGCATGCTATACGCTGCTCACGCTTAGTCTTACACATATCTTTTTATTTTCACGTTAGTTACAGCTTACCTAGTGTAAGTGAGTACTATATACGTGAAGATACCTTTTTCGATCTCGAAAAAGGTTAGAATTCGAAACATTTTTCGCAAAATTCCGAATTGGTCAAATTTCTTTTACCAAACGTTACATTTTTAAACGTTTTCATACCTAAAAATGGCTGGTAATAAAACTTTAAAAACGTCTCCCGTGAAGAAAAAGCCTCCGACTCCTTCTAATTTGGTTTACCAACAAAAAACCGTACTTGCTGACTCTAATTCGAGTACAAATAATGACAAATTATCCTCGTCGTTACATGCTTCGTGTGTTTCACATTCTGACAATGAGTCACTGTTAAAAAAAATGTTGTAATTACACAAAAAAGTTGTGAGTAATTGGCTGCCACAACTTTTATATGTCTCGGTTACACAACAATATTCTGTAGGTGCTACATAAGAAAGCAATCTATACAACAAAATATTATTGTGTCGAGCCAACGTAATTTGTTCTGTAGATCCAACACAACTTTCAAGCCTCCAGAATATCGATTTTTGGGCCCCAATCTGAAAGCTTTATTTAGACGCTAAATAACACACATTTGATGATAGGTATAACGCAAGCAAGAGGAATGAAAAAATGCACTAGTCAGTTTTCTGAACCAAATTCGTATCTTCTTGGCTAAAAGAACTGACTAATGAATTTTGACATCGGGCATATCATGCCACATTCGAAATAACAAATATTGAGCAAAAATTCACTAGGTATTCACACAAAACAATAACGATCAAGAGAAAATGCACAAAAACTTACATTACGACACCAAATTTAAGTAATGTAATATAATTCAAAATAAAGAGCAGCAGATTGTAAGAAAAAATAAAGTCGTAAATGTTTCAAGATTTTTTTTTTAGAGAACCGCAGTCTAAGTTTTTCTCATGCTCTGAAAATAGTCGCAAAAATCCAATATCAACATTTGAAATAATAATTTTTGTCAACTTTTCAATGTCTACTTTAAGCGTAATAATTTTACATCATTTTTCCAAAAATTCCCAAAATTTATGAAATTTTGCCTGAAAAATTGCTTATGCTATCAGAATTTCACTAAACATCAATTGGGAATGAAAAGCGATTAGTGCGTAGAATAGATTGAAGGATATCTTCCATTTTTAAGAGTCACTTTTGACATACAAATATGTCTTCCGGTCGGTTCAGGATAAAGAAAGTCAATATGCCAGAATCTTATTCAGCATGCAGCGTTGAAAAAATGTTATCAAAGCCCGACAGCTGCTAGTGAAGAGGAATCATGAGTAAGAACATTCGCAGTTGTAAAAAAGGTCATTAAAATAAGCTTGCCTTAAGAACAAATCAAGCAGTGCATATAAAATCACTTGAATAGTAAAACAGAATAAGGCAATAAAAGCATACATAACAAGATCCGATCAATTTGAGCTGAGCCACACTCATATTGAAGTTGAGTAAATATATAGGTAATATAAATATATTACACTGCCAGTATTATCAATCTCTGAAAATATATATATAATCAAGAATTGGAAAACGCATAACACACGAACTGACAAAGTGTGCTCCAACTGCATTCACCACCTTTCGTTCCATCACAACTGAGAGTATGAAGGTAGGTATTTACCTACCCTTCGTCCTTCCATCTATCTTAGTACTGGTTACAATGAATCATGTTTTCAGCTATAAGCGGTCATATGCACGTCAATCTGAGCCTAATCAATATGCATCATAGCTTGTAGGCAGAACACAAAAAAGTTGTGTTGGATAAATAGACATCCGGATTGTCAAGTACCTACACAATATTTTTGTGTCCATGGAACAGATTTGTAGATTGGACACAAGTTTATTGTGCATGTACAACGATTTTTTTTACAGTGAATGCGTGATCGATCATTAATAATTATGCTAACCCTGTTAGAGATCCTTAATTCGTCAAATAACCAGGGGCCAATTCATTTCCACTTGGAAATCCAAGTCCCAAGTTCCAAGATTCCAAGACTTGGAATTTCCAAGTTTCCAAGTGTCAGTTCATTTGTTCAAATAAAAATTCCAAGTCATTAGTATTTTTCGACTTGAAAAATGTCGTTTTTTCTCCAAGTCTCAAAGTAAATTTTCCAAGTTTCCAAGTGTCTGTCTTTTTGCTCTTTCCAAGCACTTGGAATTTCCAAGTCGGGCTCGTTTAAAAATTTCCAAGTCTAATTAACATAAATACTCGTATGTCCACAATGCGCTGCGCGTGAGGTAAGTACGATAAAAGCAATGAGGAGTGTCACACGCGCATCTCTGATGAAAAGGCTGTTTTTGGTGGAATGTCATTATGTTTGCAAACACTGCGATAAAAAATGTGCCGAAAACCACCAAACGATAAAACGCGCGAAAAAATAGCGTTTTTAAAGGCAATCGAGGAAGGAAGAGACGTAATTTTTGGAGCATTTTCTGCGAAATTAACGAATAAAGACAAAGAAGCGGCGTGGAAAGAAGTGCAAAGAGAAACGCTATCGCAAGAATTTACGAAATATTCAGAAAAACAAACTGCATGCCAATATTTTTCAACTTGTAAAATTTGCTGCACAATCGCTGACAATCAATAGCCCTTTCAGGGAATATCACAACGTCGTGAAATAAATGTCTGACATCGACAAATTTGTGAAAAACGGTGCAAACGGTTGCTTTAGAAATACCTATGTAAATATACTTGTCTATTCCTCAATTTCTGCTCTATGAAAATTAATTGTTGGCTGGCAAGCCCGTCTCCTGGATTTGGCTAAAGGGAGCCTAACTTAAATTGGTCTATATCTCGGAAATTTCGTCGGGATAGCCTGCAAAACCCGCATTTTTCGACGTTTTCCAACATGCTCTACCTATTACGATAATAAAATTCAAACATTTTTTTAATTAACTTTTTGTCTCGCTCAAAAAAGCAACAAAAAGTGCTATTTTTTGGTCGCGTTTAGGCCAAAATTCTAATAAATACATCACATCCGGCGTGAGCGCCAAAAATTTGAAGAGTTTGCGACAAGGACATGCAATTTTTTCGTCTTTATTTGCATTATGTCACCCTTCAAAGATTTTTCCAAGCAAAAAGGATGGGCGGCCGCCTCCCCCTCGTCGCCCTAAAATACGGCCCTGTTGGCTGGTGCAGATGAAGTTGGGATATTGAAGGTGTTGTACTTTTTTCTGTAGTTGAGATGAGTAGCTTTATTATGAACTTAAATACCGAAATTTGAACGGATTAACGTGTTTTCAAAACGTTTTGAGAATAAGTATCCGAGAACTATTGTAATTTTTTGCAATACCAATTTGCTCATCGTCAGATGAATCATCCATTTAGAAGATCCCGATAAACTTACGACGCCAAATAATATATATAACATCGACTAAACGCGCTTGGAAAAATTTTCTCAACTGAAAATTGACTGGGAAAAAATAATGCTATTTTCCAAGTAAATTTTCCAAGACTTGGAATCCAAGTCAAAAAATTCAGAAGCAAATGAACCGACCCTTGGAAAAATGCACTTTTACTTGGGAAAAACACTTAGAAATTCCAAGTCTTGGAACTTGGAAAACCGAGCTGCAAATAAATCACAACTTGGAAAAAGCCGGTCTTCCAAGACTTGGAACTTGGAACTTGGAATTTCAAGGACTTGGAAAATGACGGAGCAAATAAACTGAGACTTGGAAAATTTCGCGTTTTTCCAAGACTTGGAACTTGGGACTTGAAATTCCAAGTGGAAATGAATTGGCCCCAGGAATCTGGTTCTGAGCCGCATAAATTAGCCTCCGATGAAGAGTGCATTAATGGCGTAAGCATAAAGACTGAAAATAATTGCGCCGAGCCTATTGTTACTAATCAACTTATATTCGAGACTCTGCAATGTATACGTATGCAGTTTTCGAACCTTTCTTCACAAGTAAATCAAGATAAAGAGGAAAATTCGGAAGAAATGCGTAAACTTCGAGCGGAGTGAAGTAATCTACTCAAGCCACAAATAGTTTCTAAATGCATTGAAATCAACCCATCTCAAAATTCGGGTTATGCGGAATATTTACCTGCGACTTTGCAGCCGTCCGCACCAATTTCACAGAAGTCGTTATCTCTGCCATTGCTTTCGTTAAATCGAAATGCGCCTTCATTTGTGCATAATTCATTAAATTTCGACTTTGCAGCCGAGGTTAAAACCATCCTCCGCTGCAATATTTTCCTTTAAACGTCGAATTACCGCCAAATAATTTCGTTTCGAATCCTTCTAATATCGAAATTTTGCAAAATAATTCTATGTTGCATTCTTCAAATAAAGAAATTCGGCCACAAGAACTTAACTTGTCTGACGTAAATATTTAACCTAATAATTCGCGAAATTCATCTATGCAATTACCCGAGTCGTCCACAAGGAGACATAGTGTAAAATTTTCTGATGAAAGTTCAAATAGTTCTGATCGCCCGCATCGCCGTCATTCGCGTAATAGACATAGTCCACGACGTCATCGCCATCATCACCGTCATGATTCGGATTCCTCATGGGTTCTTTGCATAGCAAGTCACACCTTGCTGATACTCTAAATCGTGGACCTTTCATGCAACAAATGCAAATTGCTATTGCAAATAAAATTTTTTTAATGTGGATAAATCAGATATACGAGCATTTTGCGCAGAGTTTGAATCACTTGCTGACACTTACGATATCGATAAATCGGTTCGTGTCAAATTCATGTCATCATTCTTAGATCCCTATGCTTTGCGCTTATTCCATTCGTTACCGGCTGATATAAAACAATCTTATACATAATTGAAATATGCGTTTATAGCGGAATTTTGTCCTTTGGACACCGAAATGCTTTTTGATCGTTTTTTAGAACGTAAACAGCAGCCTAATGAATCGGTTAAAGCATATTATCTTTCGATTCGTGAACAATTGATTAAAGCGCAACCGCATCTTGAAATTGACTGTGATCATTTCAACCATTTGCTGCGTCATCAATTGAAAAAGGTTTATTACCCAAAATATCACAAGAAGCATATCATCGCGCACTCCGAGCATTGCTGGCTGAATTCTTAGATAATGCTTTAAATGCTGAGTTCGCGAATAATGAATACCCGAATAATTAAGCGTTAACGCCCTATGTATTGGTAACAGCCGCCCCTACAAGAGGCGCAATACCCAAAGATACATTTTGCGCGTCTAACCAAAATGAGCCAGATCGCTTGTTCCAGAAAACATTTTAACGTTTGTTCTGCGTTGACAAACCAGAAAATTCTTCTCATAAATATTGCACCTTTTGCAAACGCACAGGTCATATCTACGAAGAATGTTTTACGCGTCGGCGACAACAATCATCTGATAATAATTATTCTGACTGTAACAGAAATAATTCTATGGCTCGCAATTGCAGCCAGTCGTGTTCTTTTACGCAGCGACATCATACGTGGGCAGCAAAAATTTCTGGGGGTGCAAGATTTTTTCGAAGGTCAAAAAATGGCCTTAAAAATGGTGGTATGGTGATAAAAACACCATTTTTCGACGTTTCTCATCAAGCACTATCCATTGGCATCAAAAAATTGCGAAAAAAGCGGAAAAAAATTTCAAAAATTGAATTCTGGGGGGTATTTTGATTTCTGGGGGGGGAGTTTGGTTTCTGGGGATGCTGCATACCCCCCTAAACCCCCCACGCCCAGGTGTGAGCGACATTGTTCGCCATTGCGTTCAAATTTGCAAAATCGACATTATTCTCAATCTCGATTTCATAACTCTAGTCAAAATCGATCACCAAATTATACAAATAATGATAGTCGCTTTGATTCGAGGCAAGCACGATCGAATTTTTGGCAAAATCATAACGATTACCAACAAGATTCGCATGCCAATTATCAAAATTCGCGTTACGATAATCGATATTCAAATCAGTCGCAACAAAATGCGCCTTATGTTTAGTTTCCTAATGAACAAAGCACAACATATTACAATTCAAATTATCGCACTGAAAATCGCCCATACGTTATGTATGAAGCATATCGCCAACCCACTATAAATTCGCCCCCACCACAGCCAACCCTTACATCTCATAATGATGTAAACACGGTTACTGCAAAAGGGCTAGAAACAAGCACTCGTTCTAACTTATTCGCATCAAAGAGTACGAGCGCTTACAGCATCGTCTCGCGATCTATGAAGAAATAAATTCGCCTCCAATTAAAACCATCGATTCGAATATTCCGATTGTAAATCATGCTGGGACAAATCTGCCCAACGATTCTTGTTAATATTCATGGCGTAGATGTTCCCGCGCTCATAGATAGGGTTTGCAGGTCAACTTGATGACCACATCTGCATTTCTACGAATTGGTTTCAATCTATTACCTAAACAAATCTCTCAAGTTGTTCATGGTATAGGTGAAATCACAGCAGTTGTGCGATATAAAGTAAAAATGAATATCACTATCGCTGAGCAATCTATTCCTACAATAGTATCTATCATTGACCACTTGCTGGAAGACATTCTCTTGGGATTTGATTTTTGTGAATCCGCTCTAATGTGGGTTAATCCTATCGAGTGTTGTGCATTTTTAAATGGCATAAAAGTTAAACTTTTATCACCATCCGAAAAAATTCAACTTCGCGCGAAAACCAACACACTCATCTCTGGTGTTGCATGTGTTCATGTTTCGCTGCCTGAGCCAGTAATCATACAACCTCGACACGAATTAATAACCCCAGTATATGTCAGTCATGGTTCTTGCAATTCCGATATTGCTTTATTCGAACCAAATTCCGATTTCATGGAAGAAACTTCACTTTTTCTGACTCCTTCAATAATTGATGCGTCTCACAACCTATTTTTCCTCTGTGCATGTGTAATATCTCTAAAGCGCCTATTCGCATCGATTCTGGCGATATTATTGGTGCGCTAATCACTGACGTTGAAGTTGTGTCTCATGTCGCCAATTCAGATGATAGGACATGCCAGAACTCTTCTCATCAATAAATAAAGCGTTAAACGGTTCTGCCGTTAATTCGCAACAATAGCAACATATTCGTGAACTTTGCCTAAAATACAATTCCATTTTCGCTTTAAAAACGAGCCTCTCGGCCGGACCCCTTGGTCAAACATCATATTGATACCGGGGATAATCCGCCAGTGGTTGGGAAAACATATCGTGTTGAACATTCTCGACGAAATTCTAAGCAAAAATAATCAATGAAATGCTTGCTGATAAAATCATTCGGCCCACGACCAGTCCATGGGCTAGTCCGTTGTTTCTTATAGGAAAAAAGGACGGTTCCCTCAGGCCTGTCGTAGACCATCGCCGATTAAATGATGTAACTAAAACGCAAGTATATCCTTTGCCTCAGCTCGATGATTATTTCGATATGCTAGGCTCAGTTGCTTATTTTAGTACATTAGATCTAAAATCTGGATACTTGGCAAATTCCAATCGATGATGAATCTCGAGAAAAAAACCGCATTCATATGCCATGTTGGTCATTATGAATTTGAAGTGCTACTCTTTGGATTGAAAATGCGCCCGCAGATTTCCAGAGAACTAATGGAGCTACATAGTTCTTGCAGGTCTCAATTGGAAATCTTGCCTTTTTTATATCGATGATATAATCATTTTTTCGCGCACATTTGAAGAACATTTACAAGATCTCCAAAACGTATTCATTGCACTTCAAAGCGCAAAATTACGGGTTAAACCTGATAAATGTCATGTCGCTCAAGCCGAAGTAAAATTACTTGGCCATAGCATTAGTTCGCTTGGCATTGCTCCCGATATGTCCAAAGTCACCAATTTAGTCGCATTTCTCGTGCCAAAAACGCTTAAATCTTTACAAAAATTCCTTGGCTTAGTTCAATAGTTTAAAAAATTGTTAAAGATCTTGCTAAAATCGCTAAAAACCGTTATTCCATCTTCTTCATAAAGATGTTGAATTTTGCTGGACTAGCGAGCATCAAACTGCTTTTGATCTACTGCAAAAAGCATTTACTTCGCCTCCAATATTGCAACTACCTAAATTCGACGATGACCACCAATTTATTTTAACAACTGACGCTAGTAATAATGCGTTGGGTGCTATTTTATTACAAAAGCATTTACCGTCGAAATCTCGCTTCAT
>JAVLUZ010000154.1:29578123-29669248 GCA_036768485.1 Mermis nigrescens
GTGGACAACTGAGTATAGATGACTCGAACAATTAAACAGGATAGGATTATAGAGGGATGAATTCTACAGATCAGCATTTTTTTTGTTATTTGAAATTCGCATTAGTTCTCGGATGGCAGTGTAAAGAGTGCGAAAATCTGGGGTGAAAAAGTGCTTTTTGGTCGAGTTTTCAACCTGCTTATGTCTGATACTAACTCCGGTTATGAGTTTTTCAAAATATTTTCTGACAGAAATGTAGAGCGGATCAAGGGCTACATTCTGCATATAAGCAGAGTCTTCTACGCTCCATGGTGAGTTAGATCCTGGGGTTTAAAGTTTACACTCTAGTGGATGGTGTAAAAAACGGATTTTAACTAAGATTTCTCTGCCAAATTTTTCTGCTTATGAGTCAGGGTAAATTGAATACAGCAGTAATAAAGAGCCTCTCAGGTGCCACACATCGCAGCGAACCGCATTTAAAAAAACGCAATATTGAGTTATTTATGGGGGTGTAAAGTTCGAAATCAGAGGTAAAAAATGGGCGAAAAAACACGTTTTTTCCGAATTTTGATTAATAAATCATACCAAATAATTTTTGCAAGAGAACTTTGGCACACAGGAATGTACTACGATTTAAAAGCTACAATTTGTACTATACCGAATTTCTTTAAATTCAATTGGGGAGTTCGGTACGGAATTTTAAAGTTTACAGTGTTCTAAATGATGGAAAATATGTTGCGTTTTTTGTCCGCCACTTTCTCCGTCCAGCAGTCGGGATAAGTCCAATAGAATAAGAATAAAGTGCTTTATATCGGGTTCATGTCAAAGCAAATTGGTTATACATTAATATTTAGCGAGTGTAAAGTCAAAAATTTGGTGTTTAAAATGCGTTTCTGTCTTGGTTTTTCTGCCTGCTTCTCCGGTTCTGAGTCAGGGACACGATTATCAAGTCTAGAAATGGACCAGGGACCAAATTTGACATGCCAGTCTGGCGCATATGTTTACACTCTACAGTGTTGTAAAGTGGTTTACACCTATTGTTAGTTTGCCCATAGAACATTATGGAGACTTAATTTTTTTCATAAATATCAATCGTAATATCGGAACAATATCAAAATTACGAATCTGACCAAAATCTTCTTTACACTAGGTTTTTACATGAAGTTTACACTACATATGTATTTATCTTCGTTTTTGAGTATTCCACAAACATAATTTTTTCCTGGAGTCTAGAAATTTTCAAACAATCAAATGTGAGACGTCATGTAGCTGCATTTGTTTACATCCAACAGTGATGTAAAGTAGTTTACACTCATTGTTTATTTGTCCTCAGACCATTGTAGACATGCAATTTTTTCATAAATGTTAGTAATAATATCCGAGTAATATCAGATTTACAAATCGGAATAAAATCCTCTTTACACTCGGTGGTTGTGTAAAGTTTACACTGCTAATTAATCTTCGTCCTAAAGCTTTGCGAAAACCTGAATTTTTTGCCGAAATCGGAAAATTTACATGGAATCAAATAAGGGACGTCAGCTGGGCGCGTTCGTTTACACTCAACAGCGATGTAAAGGGGTTTACATCTGTGTACTATTTGTCCTTAAACCGTTATTGAGACATAATTTTTTCATGAATGTTGATCGTAATATCCGAGTAATATCGAATTTACAAATCCGACTAAAATCTTCTTTACACTCGTTGCTAGTGTAAAGTTTACACTATAGAGCCTCACGGTAACTTATTTTTCCCTAAAGTCGTAAAACATATATGGAAACAGATGTGATACGTCTGCTAGGGGCGAATGAAGAGTTGTGTAAAGTGATTAACACCTAATGTTAATTTGTTCTTAGAACATTATAGAGGTTTCATTTCTTAATAAATGCTGATCGTTATATCAGAGCAATATCGAAATTATTAATCCCACTAAAATTCTTCACACTCTTGTGTAAAGTTTAAAATGTAAATAATTAAGTTTAGCTCTAAAAAGTTTTGGAAGCATATTTCTTTACAGGATGTTCTACGTAACATAAGAATTACTAATCAGAATGTTTGTTTCTTCTACAACTAGTAGCTTTGTAAAGTTTAAACCATTCAATTATTAGAAGAACCGCACAGTAAATGAAATCTAGTATTGTATTTCCAAATCTTGCTAATTAAAAGTAGGGTACTAGCAAAGAAAAATGCTCCGATGGAACAAAAAAGGGGATTATCCTTGGGATTGTGAATCATCGAGGATGTAAAAGGAGGGGACTAGGAAAAATCTCCCTATGTTATATGCCAACAATCGCAAAATATGTTAAAAACCAGACTTTCTCTAAACAATGCAAAAAATCGAAGTATATTCTGCGGCCTCCAAATAGAAATAAACTATTAACCAAAAAAATTGATTGAAAAAAGCAACGAATTAGCAATGCAGTAGCTAAGCGAATTGAATGAAATAGTACATATCGATGCATTCAAGACAATCGATGATATTGTTGGTTCAACGCAGTAGGAAATACGGAAGTTGACGTGCAAGAGACCTTATGTAGATACTCTTTTACACATGTCTACAACAATTGTTTACTAAACTTTTACATATTTCAAAGGCCGCAGAATATACTTCGATTTTTCGCATTGTTTAGAGAAAGTCTGGTTTTTAACATATTTTGCGATTTTTGGCATATAACATAGGGAGATTTTTCCTAGTCCCCTCCTTTTACATCCTCGATAATTCAAAATCCCAAGTATATTCCCCTTTTTTGTTCCATCGGAGCATTTTTCTTTGCTATATGTATATACGTAAAGTGATTCGAATGTCTGATGTATGTTTAGTCTGTTTTTTAACATATGGTGCATGAAAACAATTGGTAGTGCGTTGCATCTTTAATTTTTTTACTGCATGACAGACGACTCGAGTCACTCCGTACTCCGTCGCGCAACGGAGAAATCATGTATTACAGTAAAAAGACATTTGCATATCGCGCGATTTCATGCAACAGGTTAAAAATATACCATAATTATAAATATACTTTTGTAGATTGGATGTTCAATAATAGAAGATATCGTCCTTTAGCTCGTTGACACGAGTCGTGTCGTTGTATTTCAAAACACCTTTGTAAGCACTTAAAACTTCTTCAAAGAGCTATTGCATAAATAAAGCAGGCTATTATGTTTATAATGTCTGTTTCACTAAACCTTGCGCATACAAATGAATTTTTGTAGCGAGCAGATACAAAAGCAGTTTCTAGGTAGCTTGTGATGTAATTTTGCATAGTAAAAACTTCATAAGCTTATCACTTGCTATTTGCACAGAGTAGTAACTGCTGCCTTAGTTTAAACCGCTTTTGAAATTAATCGACACCGACTCTCCGTCTATGCTCAATATTACAAAAGCTATGGGTTTCGTTAATTTGCCTCTTCTCGACCTACGCAAGCATCTACTCGACCTAAGTATTTGAAGATTCAAATAGCTGAATGCAGAATCACATGTAGATACCCAATTTACGTCGATACAAGCATCTATACATCGACCTAAGCATCTAAACACTAGGAAAGAAAATGCTACGATGGAACAAAAAAGATGAATATACTTGGAATTGTGGATTATTAAGGATGTAAAAGGAGGGGACTAGGAAAAATCTACTTAAAGTCGCAAAATCTGCTAAAAATCACACTTTCTCTAAGCAACGCAAAAAATCGAAGTATATTATGCGGCCAACAGATTAAAATAAATATTTGACCATAAAATGATTGAAAAAGCAGCACATTAGCTACGCAGTAACTATGGGAAATGATGTTGAGTAAACTGACAGTCTTTCTAAGCCAATTGAATGAATGGTTTAAAACAGTAGGAAACGCGTAAGTTGACTTGATGACTTGAAACAGACTAAATGTAGGTACACTACCTGACTGAAAAATCATAACCCGCTGACCTCAAGCCGTGACCCAAGGACTTCTGCATTTTGCCGACTTGACCCACGGGTCAAGTCCATACATGATTTTGGGAAGAGAATCTAAAAGCACTCCCTTAACGATTGTGTGCACTAATCAATCGGCCCCTGCTTTGCTTGCTTTAATGCTCAAAATAAAATAAAACAACTTTAAACAATACCACTTAGTTTCATATCAATCAGGATACGAAGCTAGTCAACGTTGCTACTTGCCAGCAATTTAAAAAAAATAGACATTACAGATTCCATTTATACACTCTTATCTGAAACTTTGAACATTATTTAAAAAAGACGCTTTTTTAGAGGCCGCAGATAGCGTTGCTTAGAGAAAATGTGATTTTTAGCAGATTTTGCGACTTTAAGTAGATTTTTCCTAGTCCCCTCCTTTTACATCCTTAATAATCCACAATTCCAAGTATATTCATCTTTTTTGTTCCATCGGAGCATTTTTCTTTGCTAGTACACTACTTTTAATTAGCGTGATTTCAGTACATCAAAAAAATAAATATCACATGCCAACCACTTTACACCACTGTTGTGTGCAAACAAAGTGGCGTATCACATTCGGTTTCTGGTTCATTTTTAGACTTGAGATTATGTCCAGACTCATAACCCAGAACTTGACAGAAAAAAACAAGACAGAAACACGTTTAACTCCCCCATTTTTTGACTTTACACCTCCCGAAAAAGCTAAATACTGATGTAAACAAACGCTATTCACTGTGACGCGTACCCCTTAGAAAGTACTTTATTTTTATCCTTTTAGACCTCGCCCGACTTCTGAACAGAGAAAGTGGCGAACAAAAAATGTACAAACACGTATTTTCCACTGTCCACCACATTGTAAACTTTAAAAATCTGAACCTAACGCCCCATTGAATGTAAATAAATTCGGTTCAGGCCAGTTTGTTGCCCATTGATTGTAGTACGTTTGTATGTGCCAAACTTATGTTCCGCAAAATATTTGATATGATTAACCAATGAAAATACGAAAAAAACCCTGTTTTTTCGCTCACTTTACACCTCCGATTTCGAACTTTACACCCCATAAACAACTCAATATTACTTTTTTTGAACGCGGCTTGCTTCGACGTGTAGCCATTAAGAGATACTTTATTTCTATTTTATTCAATTCATCCCAACTCATAACTGGAAAGGTTTGCAGAGAAATCTTGGACAAAATCTGTTGTTTTACTCATCCACTAGAGTGTAAAGTTTAAAACCCTGGTATTTACTGCGTATTGATTGTAGAAAAGCTTGCTGGTAAGCACAAGATAGCCCTTGATCCGAAGTACATTTCTGTCAGAAAAAATTTCCTAAAACTCATAACCGGAGTTCTTGGCAGACATAAACAACTCGAAAACTCGGCTAAAATGTGTCTTTTCACCCCAGCCATTCGCACTGTTGACACTCCCATTCGAGAACTGAGGCGAAATTTAAAAAACAAAAAAGTGCTATCTGCAGAACCTAAATAGATGAATAAGTCAAATGAAGTGCATGGTTTTGCCAAGAGAATTAAAAAAATGGAAAAGTCAGCATTCAGAAGATTCGAACCATCATTCTTTTCTTAAGACCGCATCCGAGAACGGAGTTGTCGACCACTGCGCCAACTCGGCATATCGGAAGATTTCAGCTTGATTATACTATTTTGAAAAATATTCATCATTCTACTGAAGTTTAAGAATAGTGCATTCATGATGATAAAAATAATTATTTATTAGAGAGACTCGAAAACCTCTGAAATAAGGAAAATCTGATCAAACAATATGCAATACGGAGTTATGCTATCGGCATTAGAAAATAGGTGTAGGTATAATTCAACGTTCACCTCTTCATACCTCAACAAACACTGGCTGTAGAAAAGTTTAAAGGTCAGATTCGTTATTCTGGCCTTACGGAGAACATCTAAAAAAATTCATCATCTACGACGCTCTGGGCGCAAAAATGCTTCTCGGTGTAAACTTTACACTTGTGCTTATACCGCAATATTGGGTGTATAGAAACAAAATAAGCTGGGATCTGTAACGCTATGGTCAGGGCGCCTTTTAAGCATAATTAGCATGTTTCGCCTACTTAGCGGAGTAGTTGAAGAAATATCCTTTCTCGTCTCGAACCCTTAACACTAAAACGATCACAGATAAAGAAATATTGCATTATAAGAAAAACAAAAAAATTCGGTTTTAAGATTTTGCAACCCTCTACATTATAAAACTGATTGGATTGCACAGAAACCAAAATTGAGTTAGATAAGCTGAAGGACACGCAAAGAGTAAAAAACACGTATACTTCACACTTTTGTGCAACAACCATCGAGTGTAAAAAAATATTAAGGTCAGATTTGTAATCTACAGCTCGGGGGCAACATTTTGAAAAAAATTGGCCCTCCGCAAATTATTTGATTTTTCGGTTTACACTTTACACGCTCATTGCTAACTCGGTATTGAGTGTAAACAAAAAAAGACCGACATCGAATTTTTTAATTATCCATCGATTAAAAAAACCGCACCTCCCAGATGTGTGCCGTTATAGCTGTGAGGGGTGGGAAACAAATTTCGCACTCGCTGTGATAGACGTATAAGAAAAAAGGAGGCCAAGTATATTATAGGTAGCGCTATCGCGCAACCTATGATTGACCAGAGCAGGAGTGACCTCGACCTAAGCATCTTAAAACACCTTTTCAGATATACCAAGCCTAAGCCTAAGTATATTAGAAGCAAAAACTTAGATTTTCCATATCTTATCAAGTAAAACCGAAAAAACATGCAAAAAAAATGAAAATATTTTTAAACTTTCTTTCAAAATTTCAAACTGCTTTCCGCGCCTTTTTTCTTTTTTCTCCTTCATTGCCTTGCTTTATTCCATAATTTCAGCCCATATTATTCATTTCTGACAAATGTGTAAGTCCTTGGATCGAGCCGTTTAATCATCCCACCTGTAGAGATGGCTCTACACCCCATTTTTGCTGCGTTGGTTCAACGCGAAATTCCATTCGTTTTGTGCTATGTTGTACATACATGCCGATGACTGTTTGCCCCAGATGCTCAATTTCGTGCTTAATTTCCATTAGCACGTACGCGACCACTCAGCGTAACGCTTTAGTGTGTCGCCCGGGACCACCTTCCCTCTTAAAATTATCATGTCTTCATTTTCTTTCCCACACATATTTTCAATAAAAATCCGGGATAGGAAAATGGGCACTCGGGCTTAATGCGACTTGAGTACTGAATTGGTGTTTGTCGCTATCATATCATACGTGTGTAAAAACTCCATATGTGTGTGTCTCATACTCGTGTCTTTTCGTTTGTACATTCTTTACCGTAAGCTTTGCCCATAGGCCTATTGTTATTCTCGTAGATCCATTCCGCGTTTCTTTGTCCGCGTTTGATACGCCTCTTTTTCGTATCGTTTAAAACTGTGTGCGAGCGCAGTTTGGACGACATTACAATCATTCCGGCACTTTAAGAATTTTTCATTTTACATTGAGCTTCCCGGTTTTTTTCGCCAGCTTGTATGCTGTGCCTGTTTTCTTTTCCGTGTGACGCATTTTTCCGCATGTAGTCTCCTGTGTTTTCCCCTGTATGGCTGCAGGGAAATCTCGTCGTATTTCGTCGCGTAGTGGGCAGGTTTCTTTCGCCCTTACGCATTTGTTGTTTTATTTGTGTGCCTTCACGGCTAATAGTTGTATGCACACATGGGCGTGGGGGGGGGTCTGGGGGGTCTGGACCCCCCAGAAACCAAAAGACCCCCCCAGAAATCAATTTTTGAAAATTTTTTTCGTTTTTTTCGCAATTTTTTGATGTCAATGGATAGTGCTTGATGAGAAACGTCGAAAAATGGTGTTTTTATCGCCATATCACCATTTTTAAGGCCATTTTTTGACCTTCAAAAATCTTGGACCCCCCAGAATTTTTCTTGCTGCCCACGTATGGTTGTATGCCGTTGGCGGGCTACGTGCCCTCGTAATTACAGTGTTGTTTTTAACCGATTAGCGTAACGCGACAGTCGGCAGCATGCATCTTCATGTTGTCGCGTTTTTCATTGCTTCATAATTTTTCTGTCCAAAAATATTGTAAAAATTAATTATTTAATTAACGATGTTGGGCTTGGTTGAATTTCCGTGCTGTTGTTTTCTGTCCTTGTGCTACACTACATTAGGAACCCTCAATATTTTCAAGCACCGGAATTCGGTCCCAAAACAAGTTAAATAATAATCTTTTTTGAGCCCTCAATTAGGTTTCGGGGAACTTACATTATTTAGGTACATAATCTCAAAAGGGGTTAAGTAAGTAAGTTTCATTAGGTGCGTGCAGTAGAGGGCCGGGCTATCTTGATAGGTTGGGCCTTACCCCCGAGTCGCCTTTTGTGCGAGCGCGTGAGCTTTAGCTAGGGATAAGTAAGCCCGTAAGCGTAGCGTCCGGCTACGTTTACACACCCAACACTCAAATCGACAGTTGCCTGCAACTTTGCAAGTATGGCTCAGATTTTCATCAAATTTTTTTCCCGCGCTTCAAGTTATCATGTTTTACCAGTTTGGCACAAAAATTTTGGCATTCCATATTCGTTTTGCTCCTTTTCTAAAAGTACCATATTCTTAACTTTAGCCCTTTACTCGATTAGATATGTAAAAATTCAAGTTTCTTCCTAAATGACGCTTAGGCTAAGGCTTAGTATATCTGCGAAAGTTGTTTTCGGTGCTTAGGTCGAGGTCGCTCTCCCGCTTAGATCGAGGTATAGATGCTTAGGTCGATGTATAGATGCTCAGGTCGATGTATACATATAGTCTGTTTCACACAACTTCGTACATAAAGTCTAAGAATTTTCATCGGCAGTAGGCCGAAGCTTACGATAATTATATATTAGATCAATGCTATAATCGCAATCTGTCAGTCAATCGCAATCTGTCAGCTTATTGTCTGAGATGGTTTTGAAATATATGACCGAAGTTGTGTGAAGCAGACTATAGATGCTTAGGTCGACCTTTAACTGGATGTAAACAATGCTAAAAATGGTGAAATTAAAAAAAATTTATTGAAAATAAAAATTACGCAAAATTTTTCTTTAATATTGGTTTCCGCGCAGTATAACTTAATTTTTTGTAGTCTGCGACCTTGAAAATGGCAGAAAAATATGTTTTGAGTGAAAATTGGAAACTTTTGATAAACTGTAAAAATTCCAAATTAAATTCGGTACATGTATGCACGTACCTGAAGTGATAATTGGTACTGTACCGTAATTTAACCACAGCTGAAATTAATAAGTGAAAGGTGTAAAATAATATAATAGGTAACATAGCTCTTAACATTTTTACTTATGTAATTTTCCGGCGTTTCGCGCCAGGTTTTCCATCGATGAAACTGTGGAAAGGCATATGTTTTTTAGAAGAAATTTTTTAGAAATTTCCAAATTTTTTATGCATGGCCATATAAAAATAATTGTGCTCACAAAAAATGATGGGAAAAAGCAGATTTTGTGTTTAAACGTATGTAAGGTTTATTGCTTCAGATTTATTAGATTTCGGACAATGCACCATCATTTGTTCTTTTAGTATTCCAGTCCTTAACATTTGTGTTTCAAGTTCCTACATAATACTGGGCAGTCAGGTGGAAGTTAAAAATGGCATGTATAAATTGAAAAAGATTTTCCAATTCCTCAGTCAGCGTAAAGCTGCCTTGTTGACAGTAGTTGCGATTTTTTCTGTTTGGACCTCAGTTTTGCCGTGTTTTTCCAAAAAGAATTTTTAGTCATTGAAAGGGTCTACATCAAACATCCCACCTTCCACGTGTATCATGTTGCAAAACGTCGTATCGATCAAAAATATTTTCCTGTGCTTTTCAAATAATCGAATGCTTTTATTAAATTCTAGCGTCATTATAACACATCGCCTGGCCGCTGGCTTACACATTCGTCAAGCTTAAATTTATTGATTTTTTGCTGTCAAAATGACCATACGTATGCATAATATTGGTACATAGTTAATATTAGAAACGTATGACGCTCATGTAATGTCTAGCAAGACAGAATCCTCATGTGCTTTTTAAGCATCTAAGGTACTAGCTAAATTGTTATGTTATCTTCGCATTTTGCGGATATTTGAAACACGTTTAACTTTCTGATTGGCTTGCTTGAATGACTTAAGATATGTACGTTGGTCAAAATGCATCAACCAATCGATAATGCAATTGAGAAACTTGATCCGAAGCTGTTTAACGATATCAGTGATTACCGTATTCGGTTGCGTCATACAGACTTTTGTTGATACGAATTTTTTAGGATTAAAGATTTATGACAAGACTTCTGCTTGCGGAGTGAGTTTTAAACTTAGTTTTTTGTCTGAAGAGCTATTAAAATTTTGATCAAAAATGGCCTCAAAAACTGGTACGTGCTTAAATAGCGTTCCACTATTAAGTCCGCAGTTTTTGAATGTTCAGCATCCTTTTTTGTAGAACTCTTGATTTTCGTCAACTTTTTGGACTTCTTTTTTGCCTTTTTACCAAGAAATTTCCCATATTTTTTATTCGGAGGAGTAAAATAAACCAAAGGTGAACAGAATGGCCGGTTTACGGGGTTCAGCTGGTCTGACGGATAGGATGAGCTAGAGACCTCTTTGAGCCAAAATGACCTCAGAACTGGTTTTGAAAACATTGTAGCCACAAGTTTCGGGTCAAAGCACTTTTGTAGAACAAATTTTGATTTTCATCTGCCTTAATTTGCCTTACTTTCCCCCAGAATGGAAATTAGGAAATTATTAGGGAAAATGAAGCAAAACAAAGGTTACAAATGGATGGAAATCAAAAAAATTCCACAAAAAGGTTAAATCGATCAGGAACTGTAAATTCACATACACTTTTGACACAATTTCATCATTTATGCCAGTTTTTGAGTTCTGTGGGGAGGAGCGGATACGCCCGGTCTGCGGAAGGCTCAGCTGAAGAGCCTTTTTGAGCCAAAGTTATCCTAAGAATAAATGTAAATATATCAAATTAGTAACTTAATTTTAAATAAATTTCGATATTTCTGTTTATGTCGACTGTCCCATTCAGCCGATTTAACTTCAACTTTAACTTTTTAACTCGTTACCATCAATTTAGTTCTAACAAATTTTTTGACCTAAATCTTTTTTTAGCGCTAAACTTATTTCGCCGTCTGTTCATTATCGTCCATGTGTTGTTCGGTATTTTGGAACTGTGTCACATCGCATTCTATGATAAGAGTGGTTTGAGGTTGGCCGTTGTTTTAGCTAACGCAGCTATGCTAATTCACTATTGTACTGAAATGCTTATATTCAAGAGTTCGTCGATCAATATGGGCGTCGCAATAAATATTTTTCTATCAGGCAAGCAAAGGGAAACGCATTTTTAGTGCATTGAGCTCTGGTTACGAATATTTCAGCTTTTACGGGCTAAAGTAATGCAGTAGAAATCATATTATATATATATATATATATATATATATATATATATATATATATATATATATATATATATATATATATATATATATATATATATATATATATATATATATATATATATATATATATATATATATATATATATATATATATATATATATATATATTGTATTAAACTTAGATAAAAATCAATTGAATAATTTCTTTTAAATTTTGCTTTTGTGCATTATTAAATTGTAATTCCAAGAGTTGGATTTTGACGTTAGAAGCTGTGACAGCTACATTTTATTACTGTTCGTCTGCTATAGTCATATTAATTATACTCGTATATTATAGGTACGCGCTAACGCGCTACCTATGATTAGCCTACTATGAGCTATGCAAAACAGACCAAAACATTTGTTGTTGATTACGATTACAAGTTGGCCGTTTAGTTTACTCTGAACCTTAAAATTTTAGAAATAAGGAAGTGAAGAAATGGTTCTGATCTTAAACTCTGAATGAAAACAGATTAAACTTACTTTTGTTCAATTTTTTAAAATACAATGTCATGGAGGAATTATAGTATCAAATTTGTTATAAGAAGGCAGTTTTAGTTAGGTTTCCCTTCAAATTTGAGCTGTCATGCGTGTCCATTAGCTATTAATTATTAACTTAGTACAATGTGATAAAATAAGTGAATGAAGAAATGACAATATATAAAAAAATTAAATGAGTAAATAAAGATTATAAATAAAAAGTATTAAAAAGTAAAATTAGGATAGAAATAAAGACGCGCGTCAACGTGTCACGTCAGAATTCTTTTTTTAGAAATTTTGCATTGCATTTTTTGCAATCATAGGTAGCGCGTTAGCGCGTACCTTTAATATACTTAAATACCCCTAACACCTGTGCACTCCTACAGCAATCATGGGGCACATCTGGGAGGTGCGATTTTTTCAAGACATAGGTAATAAAGACCTCGAGGGAGCTTTCTTGTTCACATTCAATACCGAGTATTGTAATGAGCGTGTAAAGTTTTGGCGTAACGTGATAACATATAAGGAATTCTGGTGGTTTTTTCGACTGCTTGTGAACAAGTCAATATTAAAGCGTTAAAAAATTAATGGTTTTGAATTGTAAGGACGGGATGTTGCAGATGACCCGCCCTCATCTTGTTTTTTTAATCTTGCATTAGTTCCTGAGGGGGAGTGTAAAGAGTGTAAAAGTCTGCGCGTATAAAGATAGATTTTTGCTGCTTTTTTTCTTCTTGATGTCCGGTTATGAGTCCCAAAAAAATTTTTTGATAGAAATGGACTACGCTTTATAGGCTACTTCCTGCTTACCAGCAAACTTCTTTATACATAATTAGATCTTGGGGTTTAAACTTTATACTCTAGTGGATGGTGTAAAGAACAGATTTTGTCTAAGATTTCTCTGTTAACTTTTCCGCTCATAAGTCAGGATAAATTGAATAAAATAGAAATAAAGCACCTTCTAAGGGATACACGTCGTAGCAAAGCGCCTTAAAAAATGCAATTTCGAATTATTCAAACGGGGTGTAAAGTTCGAAATCAAGGGTGTAAAATAGGCGAAAAATACGTTTTTTATTTTGATTGGTAAATAACGCAAATATTTTGCGGAACATAAGTTTTGCGGACGTACTACGATTCAAAGGCTACAAACAGACCCTAACCGAATTTCTTCACACTCAATGGGGAGTTATAGTCTGTTTCATATGACTTCGTGCATAAATTATAAGAATTTTCATCGACAGTAAGCCGAGGGCTACGATAATTATATATCAGATCAAAGCTATAATCGCAATCTGTCAGCTTATTGTCGGATATGGTTTTAAAATTTATGACCGAAGTTGTGTGAAACAGAATATAGGTTCGGTGGTGGAAAATACGTTTCTGTCCGTTTTTTGTTCTCCACTTTCTCCGTTTAGAAGTCGGGATAGGTCTAATAGAATAAAAATGAAGTACTTTCTAAGGGGTACACGTCACAGCAAATTGCGCTTATTTACATCAATTTTTAGTTTTTTCGGGAGGTGTAAAGTTAAAAATTGGGTGTGTTAAAAGTGTTTCTGTCTTGTTTTTTCTGCCAACTTCTCCAGTTATGAGTCTGTACATGATCTCCATTCTAAAAATGTACCAGGAATCAAACGTGATACGCCAGTCGGGCGCGTTTGTTTACACCCAACAGTGGTGTAAAGTGCTTTACCTCTAATATTTATTTATCTTTAGGCCATTGTGGAGACTTATTTTTTTCATAAATGTTGATCGTAATATCAGAGTAATATTAGAATTACGATCCCAACTAAAATCCCTTTTCACTCTATGGTTAAGTAAAGTACACACTGCAAATTTACCTTTAGTTCTAGAGTCTGCGGAAGCCTAATTTTTTCAAAATGTTCTACGTAACGTCAGAATTACGAATCTGACTGTTTGTTCTCTCTACACCCAGTAGTTGTGTAAAGTTTGCACTATTTATTTATTGTTAATGTGTAGTTTACACTACAAATCTATTTTACTTCCAGAGCGTTGCGAAACGTGAATTTATCTTGAAATATGTTCCGTAAGGTCAGGATTACGAATATGACTGTATGCTTTCCTTTACATCCAGTAGTTTTGTATACTTTACTTTGAAAATTAAATTTAGTTTCAGAGCGTTGCAGAAGCTTAATTTTATTACAAAATGTTCCATGTAACGGCAGGATTACTAATCTGAGCTTAGTTCTCTTTAAACCCAATATTTGCGTAAACTTTATACTTCAAACCTTTGATATGTTTAAATAAGGTAAGGTTGTCCTGTCTAAAAAAGATAAAAAAGATAAAATATTGTCTTTTGCGTTCTTGGACTGCTGTCATTATTGTGGCATGTTACTGTATGTGTTTACTGACTGATTCACTCAAATCATGCTAATTAAAAGTAGGGATCTAGCAAAGAAAAATGCTCCGATGGAACAAAAAATGACTATTATACTTGGGATTGTGGAGGAAAAAGCTACATATGTATATGCCTAAAGTTGCAAAATCTGTTAAAAACCTGACTTTCTCTAAGCAACACAAAAAATCGAAGTATGTTCTGTGGATTCTGAAAAAGTGTAACCTTCTTTAAATAATTTTCAATGCTTTACATTTGAGTGTATAAACATAATCTAAAATCTTTACTTTTTGTAAATTGCTTGCGAATCGCAACGCTGACTTGCTTCGTATCATGATTGATAGAAAACTAACTGTGATTGTATTTAAAGGTGTTTTGTTTTGTTATCATGAGCATCTGGCTTCAATTGATTACTGCACACAATCCTTGCGGGTATGCAAGTATGCACATGTAGTCTCTTTCACATAAGCTTACGCGTCTCCTGCTGCTTTAAACCAAAAATTTCTATATTTGTCTTGGATGCATCGTGTTTACATTTTCATTCAATTGGCTTACGAGGTCGCTCCTAGTTTACTCCATCTAATTTCCCATAGCTACGTCATAGCTAACTTGCTGCTTTTGAATCGTTGTTTTGTTTCAATCTGTAGGTCTCTCAATATACTTCGATTTTTTGCGCTGCTTAGAGAAAGTCTTATTTTTAACAGATCTTGCGACTTTAGGCATTACCTAGGTTCAGATAGCTTGTTTGAAGTCCTCTCCTTTTACATCCTTTAATAATCCACAATCCCGAGTATATTCATCTTTTTTGTTCCATCGGAGCATTTTTCTTTGCTACGGTTATTTATATTTAGGGATTATTTTGGTTCTGTTACTCTTGCCGGAAAAGCCAGAGCCTAACACAGCGCAGAAAAGAGAAGAAAGATTGATGAAGAGATCGTTTTTGCTCAAATCAAAGCATGAATAATAGATGTCATGTGATAATTAAATTTTTTACCTGATATGCATGCATGTACATAGTTGTTTCGTGCTTAGTGTACGCATTGAAGAATAATGAGCATTTTTATTGTCACGATTCTGTGCTAACATTTAAAAGAAAAATTTCGAAGCCTCAAGGTTTTTTCTGGAAAGTATAAAAATGTAGCCCGTTTTCAAAAATGGTTTTACTTTAGCCAAACGTTACTCACTTTTTAATAAAAGAGTAGTGGTACGATATTTAAAAAGAATTTTTTAAATTTATCGCATTTCTGTATCTAGTATATTTAGCATAGCCTATAAGATATTGAGTTAGTGAACAGGGCAGCTAAACATTAAATTAAATTCTCCTTTTATTGTTCACAGAATTGCTACATAATTAGCACTATTCCTCTTGACGATACCCAAACATGTTTTGCATGGAAATTCTGGGTTCACCATCCTAAAATTTTTAAAAAGTACCTTTTCTGGGCGTAAAAACCATTATATGCAAATTCAAAAGCTCTGTTTCTCGACGTTTCAGATGATGCTATTCTTTCTAAAGCACAGAAGCATAAAATTTCAAACAAATGTGGTAATATTAAGCAAATTAAATAAACATTTTCACAATTGATTCGAAAAATCGACAATTTCTAGGCTTAGGCAGCAACTTTTCTGGTAGTTAAAGGTCAAACCCTCTAGAGAAGTAGGTATTCGACCACAACGTTTTGTTTAGACAGGAAAGTAATAGATCAAGTAATTTATCATCCATTAGCAATCTTATCTACACCATTGTTACGAAAATGTTCTTGCCGTTTGACGAAAAATATGTTGACAAACAAAAAACCTTTGAGAACTAATTAATTCTTTACAAGGCAAGCTTATAACAAATTTTAATATTTCCAGTGATGAACAAGCTTAATTAAAACGCGTCCGTATCATGTCGCAATCTCATCAGCACGTCTAAACATTCAACGAATAGGTATGTACATATCAGATAATTTAAGCAAAATTAAGGCAAAAATAGTAAAGAAAAAGTAGTACCCAGTAAAAATGTGTAATCAAATTCGCAAATAAATCTATGCTTTATTCGCTGATAAGCAAGATCAAGGCAACGACGTGATTCTTTTATTCCCTAAAAAAACAAGAACATGTTCTCGGGAGCACATGTACATAGGTATGTAGTACATATGTATATATGTATGTACGTGTTCAAGAAAATTTTATTGAAACTTCGGTGAAAATAGGCGGGTCCCGAGCAGACATGCACGCGAGGGAGGGTAGCTGGGGATAAGGGGTGGGTTGACGCCCAGAATAAAAGAAAAAATTTTTTTGGGGAAAGTGAGGCAAAATGCTGGGAAAAAAATACGGGAAAGAAAAATTTTTCAGCTATAAACGATCAACAACTATGGATAAACATATTTGTGTAAAATTGTTGAAGGTTATTGCTATTTCGCAATAATGCCTTAAATAATCAAATGTCAAAATCAATATTTTCTTGATTTATAGAAAACAGATTTATGATGAGTTCTTCGACTTGCGATCATTGCAGCATAGGAATTCTGGAAATCAGCCCTAAACGATTTTCAAAAAGTGCCTTTTTTAGTTAAAAAACGAAGGGTAACCGCCAACAACACTGCCTGTTAATGCCTCTGACAATGCTGACTGAAAGTAACTTTGAAAAATAAAAAAATTAGACTTTCTGCGATTTTTTTCGGAAACGGAGTTGCAGCAAGTTTGCCTGGGTCAGTGCAGTGCCATTCTGGGGCTCTGATACTTCAAACCTCAGGAATACATTTGCTCACAATCTTATACTTTGAGCAGATGAACATGTGTCCTAATATACAAACAGATCGAATAAAAATATATGTTCCTAAAATAGCCTATTAATTCGTAAAAAATTTTAATCAGCTGCTAAAACTTAATATAAAGCATATGTCGTTTATGTACTTATTGTCTTGATTCCGATTTACTAAATATCGTGCTATGCAAGATGAACCCATTTTGTAGCCCATTTATGTGAATTCTCAAACGATATGCGAAGTAGCGATTGCAAGGACTGCGAGCATACATAGGCATAGGGGGCTTGAATTCCGAAAATCCAAAAGGAAAATAAAAAAACCTCTCAGAATTTCATTTTTTGAAAAATTTTTCTCGCTTTTTTAGCAATTTTTTATGTCGATAGACAGAACCTAGTGAGAGACATCAAAAAATGATTTTACTCTGCTCACTTTTTAATTTCTTGACCTAAAAAATTTTTCGAACCCAAATTAGACGCCTCAGAATTTTGGTCATGTCCGTGTACGAGTATAACTAAAAATTAATTAGAAAATTCTTACGAAACTGACATTCCCAAAATTAGATAAGCATTATGTAAAAATGTAGAAAACTCCGAAATGCACCTTTTGGAAATTATAAATGAAACTTAAAATAAAAAAGAATCAGAAATCCTGAAACCCCTCATAAACGCTCCAAATTTTAATTTTCTGAAGTTCATCATTTTTTATAGTTTTTCGATCTTGATGAATAGAGAGAGCTTGATGAGAAATTCTGGAAAATATGGGTTTGCAGCCCGGCTACACCACCAATATTAATATTTTGCTTTAGTTTTATTTACTAGTTAAATTTTAATTTATATTAATTCAAAAATTTAATAATTCAATTAAGTTTAATTAATTAAGTTATACCACATCACCAATTACGTTACGTTTTTTACATTTGAAATTTTGTAGATTCAATAAATTTCGGAGAAAAATGAGAACAACGATCGTCTGTACATTCATTCTCGTCGACAATTTAATTTTTCGCCTCTTTTGCCATCTTTATCGTTTATATTTATTTAAAATATACATTTTCCTTGCATATTCCTATATTGAATGCATTTTTATAGACTAACGATCTAAATTCTTATTTCGTCCTCAGTCGAATCAACTTCTTCGACTTCCGGAGTGGTAGTCTCTGCTGCAACGAATTCTTTGGTCGTTTTCCCTCTTTTCGTAGTCCGCCTGGGTTTACGCGTTCTTCTGGTCTTTCTTCTATGTTCAGAGGATGGATGAGTGGTTAAGGACGACTAAACAACATATCATAGAATATTAATTTATTATAAATTTAAACTTTTTCTTAGAAATCAAATTAAACCATGAAATTGTCTAATTCAGGTCGATAAATCGATCAATAGTTGAGGCCGGACATGTGCATATGGGCGACCTACAGGGGTCTAGACCATAGATGCACAGCATGACCGATCTGAGGATCAGCCAGTCTTGGAGGTATAGAACTGAGCTTCTAGGGCCAAAATTATCTCAAAAACAGATTAAGCGCTAAAGTAGTGTTAAAACTATGTTATTACAGTTACAATTTATTTTTTCGCCTTCATTTTGCCTCATTTTCCTAAGAAATTTCTCATTTTTTGTCATTCTGGGCTCAATCTGGTCCCTCCAACCACACATGAGCGTGAGGGAGGGGAGTTTGAGGGGCTTTATAACCCCTTAGAAGTTGAAACCTGTACCATAGATTACTGTAGACCCCAGAATTCTATAACTTTTTCTGGCAATGTTACCCATCTTGACCCCAGAATTTCCTTGCTGCCCACGTATGCCCCCAACCTCCCGCCCCCACGTGCATGTCTGGTCTAGACCATAAGCGAGTAGCAACTAAATTCTGGGGGGGGGTTCTGACGAGGCAAAATCGTTGAAAATAGAATTGGAAATTCAATTCTGGGGTCTTTCAATTTTGGGTGGGTGAGGGGTCTATAAGGTTCTCGGATTTTTAAAATGAATTAAAAAGGGGATTAATATAAATTTTACGCTATTTTAGCATTTATACCTGCTTTCGAGGCCATTTTGGCTACAAAAATCTCTCAGACTGACCCTCCAGACCGGTTACTCTGTGCACGTATGGTTCAGGACCATGTGATCATGACGAATTAAGAACTCAAAAGTGCATTATTCTCATCAAAAAAAATTATTTTCAAATTACATATCGACTGATGAATCCAATACGACAAGGGTATATCCAGTGCTTTCCATAAATTCCAAAAATTACGTTCAAAAAATTTATTTTCTCGCGTTAATTTTATAAACTTAAAATTCGCTCCACAAAACGTTTCAGCAGCTCGAAAATCACTTCCTCCCCATGAAAAATTATGTGGTCAAATAGTTTAGAAGTCGTAATAATATAGTCAAAGTATAGTCCTTGTTATACGTAGATGAATAGCATGGTCGGTCTGCCGGGAGGAGGGGTCAGCCGGCTGGTGTCATTCAAAGGCACAAATATGCTTAGTGGTGGTCAGCATACCTGGGTGTGCGGAAGTTTGGGGGTATGCACTCCCCAGGAACCAAAATACCCCCAGAAACCCAGATACCCCCATCCCTCCTGAATTCGATTTTTGTTGTTGTTTTTTCGCAATTTTGTGATGCCAATGGATAGCGCTCGAAGAGAAACGTTGAAAAATGGTATGTTTTAGCCATACCACAATTTTTAAGGCCATTTTTTGGTCTATGAAAAAATCTTGCACCACTTCCCCTCCAGAACCTTGGTATCGCTCACCTATGGTGATCAGGCTGGACCTTTCTAAAACATGAAAACCCGCCAGAATTTAACGGACTCCCAAAATTCTGTTTTCGAAAAATATTCCGTTTTTTCCAGATATTTTATGATAAAAGACGGAGTCGATAAGAGAAGTCAAAAATGGCGTTTTTCGCCTATCAATTATTTTAGCAACCTTTGAAAATTATGGAATTCTCAAATTCGATCGCAGATTTAGTCCAGAGTGCTTTTTTGAACTAGAAGGGCCTCAAAAAGTGATATGAATGCTAAAATGACGTGTAATCTAATTTAATTCACTGTCTCCGGTCGATTTCAGGCAATTTGAATGAAACTAGGTGATGAATAAGTTATGCGGTTACAGATCGCCAAAAATGTATTAAAACGCAATATTATTGTAGACAGTTTTATGAAGATATAACTTGCATATTTTTATACAATTAAGATTCAATTATAAAAGTATTAAAATGTCTTATAAATATTTCTCATGTAAGAAAATACTTTGCCCCTATTGACAGTACGTTTGAACTAATTAGAGGCGGAGATAAAAAATGTATTATAGAATGAAGAGGGTTTGATGATCAATAAAATGATTTTTAGTACTTCTATAAGTAAATAGATATCTAAATATTTTAATTTTAAATAATGTTATCGATTTATTTATACTTTACTGAATTTCGAGGATCCTCTAATTTTTCTTATTAGGCTTAAAAATAAATCTAATTTTAAAAGAATCATGTGAGCTATTTTATAAATTTTTAGATTAATGTTCAATTTGAAAATTTTCAAGTTTTATTTAATTTATTACAAAATTTTGATAGTTTTATTAATAAATTTTAATAGCATACAAATACGCATAGATACTCTTCATAAAACGGTTTATACTATAATAATGTTATGAATAATTTTGAATCTACCACCCCTTATAGTTTCTTCCCTCTTTAAAATGATGAACGCTTCATTTTTGTGGCATTACCTTTTTTTAATTAATTAGTACCCTATGATTTTTGGTAACTCGTTCGAACAGCGAAAGAAATTTTCATGCGATACGATTTGTGTTCCTATGAGCAATGTTAACGTGATAAAGACGCGTCTTCCTTAATTATAGATCCATAGGTCTATTTCAATTATAGTGAAGAAAAAAATTTTCAGTAAATTTTAAATAACTTTTCAAAAAGTTTTTTAGCAGCAGTGCATGTATTTGAACCACAAATAAATGGATTATTGATAGTATCGGAAAAGTCGGCGCTTTCCAACACCCCCAACAAAAAATCTTTGATACAAAATGTCCCAACACAACGTCACTGCGATAAAATATTCTATATCGTGTGCGGAAAATTGCTCGCCAACAATTGCTCGACAAAAATTGCTCGCCAACAATTGCTCGCCCAGCAATTGCTCGCCCAGCAATTGCTCGCCCAGCAATTGCTCGCCCAGCAATTGCTCGCCCAGCAATTGCTCGCCCAGCAATTGCTCGCCCAGCAATTGCTCGCCCAGCAATTGCTCGCCCAGCAATTGCTCGCTCAGCAATTGCTCGCCCAGCAATTGCTCGCCCAGCAATTGCTCGCTCAGCAATTGCTCGCCAACTATTGTTCGCCAACTATTGTTCGCCAACACTTGCTCGCCTAGCAATTGCTCGCTAAATGATTGCTCGACGAACAATTGCTCGCTTAACAATTGCTCGCCAATCACTAACAATTGCTAGCCGAACGATTACTTGTTGAGCGATTGCTCGCCAGTGAATTGATCACATGAGAATCGCTCCCTAAGCATTGTTGCTTCTCATTTCTTCGAATCAGCAATTGTCATTCTATATTGGAATCATATACGCTATAAAGATGGAAGTGCGTTCCTTCCAAAATTCGACCGTTCCCGGATCTTGTAATGATCCGGTCTGAACAAAATTGTGTAATTAAGTACAATTTAGTTCTGCTGTGATCGGAGAAAATTTCCGACTTGAATTACTTTGCTTCAATGATCAGCTTGTAACTGATCGAACGAATTGAAAAAACTTAAAAATGCATTTCTCGACTAATCACAGGTGATTGGCGAGCAATCGCCTGGCGGTGGCGAGCACCTGTCGACTTTATTGAGTGCATTAAAACTGAAAATTAAGATTGAACGAATTAAAAATCATTTTAGTACACTAAAAATGAATACTTTCAAACTGAAATTACTGCTTCTTCTCTCTTTCCTACCAAAAACGAAACAATCTGTACATAGAATAAATGTATGAGCGCAAATGTATGCAACATCACAGCAGAACTGAATTGTACTTAATTATACCATTTTGTTCAGACCAGATGATTACAAGATCCGGGGCGGTCGATTTTTGGAGTTAACACACCTTCCATTTTTATAGCGTGATTTCGATATAGAATGACAATTGCTGATTCAAATAAATGAGAAGCAACAATGCCCAGGGAGCGGTTCCCATGTGATCCATTCACTGGCGAGCAATTGCTCAGCAAGTAATCGTATGGCTACAATTGTTGGTGATTGGCGAGCAATTGCTGGGCGAGCAATTGCTGGGCGAGCAATTGCTGGGCGAGCAATTGCTGGGCGAGCAATTGCTGGGCGAGCAATTGCTGGGCGAGCAATTGCTGGGCGAGCAATTGCTGGGCGAGCAATTGCTGGGCGAGCAATTGCTGGGCGAGCAATTGCTGGGCGAGCAATTGCTGGGCGAGCAATTGCTGGGCGAGCAATTGCTGGGCGAGCAATTGCTGGGCGAGCAATTGCTGGGCGAGCAATTGCTGGGCGAGCAATTGCTGGGCGAGCAATTGCTGAGCGAGCCATTGCTAGGCGAGCAATTGTTGGCGAGCAATTGTTGTCGAGCAATTGTTGGCGACAGCTCGTTCTGATAGGGTTATCTTTCAAAATATATTAAAATATTGTGAATTACGGTTATTTTGTACCATTAAGAAAAACAAACAATATCACGAATGAAGTAAAAAAATGAAAACAAATACTAAATCAAAATTTTAAAGCGCACATCAGAGAAAAATTGAAAATATAATAAAGGAGATAAATAAAATAAGAAGTAGAGAAATAAATAGTAATAAAATAAGTAATTACGAGATGAAAATCGTAATAAATTTAATTGAAAGAGCATGAAACAATGAAAACCAGATTCACCGAATGCAAGGAATTCTCGCTTATTTGATCAGTTATACCTACATAGCACCAACTGCAAACAGACCTAAAACAACAAAAAAGTGAAATGCCTGTTGAAAAATGCGAATGAAGATTGAAAAATTGAAAAATTTCATTTTGCGTTGGGCAGGCTGGATAAACATGCGGTCATGCCTCAACAGGATCTAGTATACATTTACCCCCACCGTTATTTAGCCGATTCATATAAGCTACAGTGACCAAACTTCACACAAAAATTATCAAACACTTTCTGACTCACATCAATAAAAATGATGAAAATATACAATTTAGCTATCTCCTTGTAAAGTTTGGTTACTGTAGCTTATGTAGATCGGCTAAAAAACGCTGGAGGCAAATTGATATACTAGATCCCCTCAACATTCCCACCGGTCTCAGCAGTCCAAAGAGTCTTCCTGTCACAGTAGTTCCGCCAATAATCCCAACAGTCCCACCAATTCCAGCAGTTCCACCATCACAACAGTCCCACCGTCCCAACTATTCCACTAATAATCCCAACTGTCCCACTAGTCCCAAAGAGTCCCACCAGTCCCAAGAGTCTCGCCGTCCTAGCAGTCCCAACGTCCCATAATCCCAAGAGTCCCTCTGTCCCAACAATCCCATTGTTCCAACTGTCCCACTATCATGTTACCATTGAGTGAAACAAATTCACGGAGCGTCAACGTGTAAAATCGAGTTGCTGATGACTACGTTTCAAACTTGTGGTTTTATTTGTTATCCCTACCTCATCGTTGTTTTCCATTCTAATGACTACGTCTTTTTATGTGCATTTCTGATTCTTTGTGAGCTTTTTTAAATGATTTGTAACTGATTTGCGTTCATTTAAGGAATTTTAGGAATACTCTCGAGTTAACAAATCCGAAACTTTTAGGAACCGGGCTTTTGTATAATTCTTGTCATCTAAGCAGCCCAAATTACAAAAAGGCATACGGGATGTGTCAACATTTTCCGGCGCTTTGTGCCGAATCATTTATTTTTTATATCTTTTCTAGGCAATGTACTAGAATTGAGTAGCTAAAAAGTTTTTCAGAGTTGAGCTTGGACGGATGCTGAGAGGTTATTCCTATAGCTACTTCAAACTCAATTCAGTTACAAACTACTATAAGAAGCTTAAGAAGAAATAGAAAGCATATTTTTAAATAGAAACTTGAAGAATGATGAAACAATCGGAAGTGATTATAAACTGGCATGCTTAGCAATTTAATACATAGCTAAAACCGCGATCAGCTTGATTCTACCTCTTGTGCTACATGAATTTATTTCACTGTTGAAATAGTGAGACTGGTGGGACTATTGGTACGGTGGGACTGTTGGAGGCGGTGATACTGTTAGGACGGTGATACTGTTGGGACAGTGATACTGTTGGGACAAGACATGCCCGTGGGGTTGGGGTTTGAAGGTCTATATCCCTAGAATGGGAAAATATAAAATTTTCTGAGGAAAATTAGGCAAAATGAAGGGAAAAAACGGATGAAAATTGGAAATTTTTCCAAAAGTGCTTCAAATTGAGCAGAAATCGTGTATTAATGATAATGTTCTTTTAACGCTATTTTAGCGCTTATATACAGTTTTTGAGGTCATTTTTGACCAAAAAAGCTCAATTTTCGATCCGCCTACTCAGACCGGCGACTTCCCTCCCCATATCGGTCATGCTGTGCATCTATGCTTGGGACTAGTGGGACTGGCGGGACTGTTGGGTGGCACTAACACACAACCAAACATGCGAAGTGTTGCTATAAATGCTCTCAATTAGCATAATTTGAGAGTGAAAAACGGTCAAAGCATCCTCCGGCGAACTGGGAAATGAGAATTTCAAGGGAGCAAACTGTCGGAAAATATAAAATAACCAATGTTTTGCGATGCCTGTTTTATTTACCTTGCTTATTTCACGTATAGAAATAATGAGCGGAAAAGTTTCGTCATAGGGGACGTTTCGCTGTGGACGGTTTGTTGGGGACGTTTTTCGTGGGGATTAGTTTTGGTAGGGGGATTAGTTGTGATATTTTGTCCGTTGACCTTTTTGTTGGGGATGTTTTGTCGTGTCACTTTGTTCTCATATAATGTTGACAAATTATTTATGTAATACGCAGCATAGGAAGTCCATAGGAAGTCAAAGGAAAATAAGGAGAATAATTAGGATTCTTTTGAATAGGCTGAGGAGAAAAAATAATTAAAAGACATTTCGAACCTTATTTGCTAAACCAGGCTCATAAAGCCACACTTAAGGAGACTTGTCATCGGATGCCTTTCATGATATAAAAGTAGAATTAAGCAAATTATTTGGCGAAAAACTAATGTGTCGAAAACGCCAAATCCTTCTTCCAAATCCTCGTTTCGCTTAAAATCTTCTCTAGCTGAAACTATATATGTACAGAATGGGAATCCTGGGTGGTCAGATCCAAAAAATTTTTTAAAATTGCCTTGTTGGACTAAAAAACAACAGGTACACGTCAAAAACACCGTTTTTAAACGTTTTAGACAATGCCCGTTCTTATCCTGAAGAGAATACATAAAAAAATTCGAAAAAATTTCAAAAAATAGGGAAAATTTGAACAAAATATAGTCGAAAAATATGTAAATGGCGCGAAGCGCTAAAAATTTGAGACTTTTGAACCAAAAATGAGCTAAAAACGCTAAAATAGGCACACTTTTTACAATTTTTACAGGAAATCGACAATTCTGGGGGAAGAGAGGTCGCAGCTATTTTACGGGTGTCAGTAGCAATTACCTTACTGCCCCAAACTCCTTCCCAAGAGCACGTGTGGCTAAAACAAGCTTTACTTTTTAGCTCTTTTAACTGTGATTCAGCTTATTCGGATTTGCTTCCTGAACTAAATGAGAGTTAAATAATACGTGATCGCTTAATAGAATCGATACCTCAGTGATTCCGATCGAGGCTCCAACATGGCTGACTTCCTGTGGTGCTTCTGCCTCTGAACTATCACTTTCCATGCCAGAAAACTCGCTGCTCAAGCTACTAATCATTTTGTCTTCGTTTTCTGGCGCTAAGGAGATACGATAAATAATCAGTGATTCACTTTGACTATCAAACGACACAAAAATGGCGTCCGGCTTGACCGTCCAACGATTTTGTGATAATCAGAATATCCATGAAAATTACTCGCATATAAATACAATAAAAAATGATCAAAATACTATAATTGCAATCATATAACATTAAAATATATTTTCAATTCACTAAATTTGCAACAGATTTTACATCGGATGTTATAAAAGTTTTGGTCATCTCATTTTAAGCTTCATCAGCGCAAAATCATTCAGATCGGAAAATTTATATAGGTCGAGAAGGCCAAATAAGCGATGACGTAAGACACCAAGTGCATAATATTTTCGTTTTTTTAATAGCACACCTCGTATGAAACTTAATACCTCCATTGTGAACTCAGGAAACTTAAATTTTAAATTAATTAATTAAAGTGAAATTAAATCATAAATAAGACTTAATGAAAAGCGAAAACATATGACTAGCCAGGCACGACTCGAGTCCTGGTATAAAACAGAATAAAAATAAATTAAATTGACTGTAATTCGCGAAACTCTACACCTGTGAATAAAGTAAGTCGGAAAGGAAGCTTATCCATCACTAATCTCTACACAGCATATCGCTCGAATAGCAGAAAACAAATAACTAGCCAGGACCAGACATGCACGTGGGGATTTGGGGTCTAGGAGGACCCCAGAATAAAAAGTGGAAAATTTTCTGTGAAAATGAAGCAAAATGTAGGACAAAACTTAATGGAAAAACAAAAAATTTGTAAGTGAATGAGATTGACCAAAAACGGTGATTAAAATAGTTTAATATTATTTTAGTATTTCTATCTATTTTTGAAGCCATTTCGGCTCAAAAATGCGCACTAATTAATTTAATTTAAGGCACTAACTTACATGTTAGAACGATAGATATTCCGATATCTGCTTGCCTAATGGCATCTTCCGGCACTTGATTCATTAGCTGGGCTTCGCATCGCAGTAACAACATCAAAAATAAAATGTTCCATTTGACCGAACCCTAAAAATGTTCTTTTCCGTCGACTCAACGAAAAACCTACTCGTAGTTTGAACTTTTACATCTTAAAGTATATAAAAGAATTACTTCGCTCATAAGGAATAATACTTCCAAATAAAAAATTTCCATAAATATGCTAATCATAAATAAAAATAATAATAGTAAATAATATTAAGAAATATTATTATAACAGATTAATTAATAACACCAGCAATAATCTAATGACTTCTACATCTAATGGATGGGCCACTTAACTATCCGCAATGTTTTTCAACCGTAACTTTCTTGATACTGATCTAAATTTAATAAAAATCTGGCCAACGTTAGACTATCCAATAAAAAAACAGAGTTCTAAATTTTTATACGAGGCAGGTTAACTGATCAAACACTACATTACCTCTACGGGATAACCATTCAAATCAAGAAAGCGCTGAAGTCATTTCTCATATCCAGCCTTCTTTTTATTCTCAACTCTGATAGTGATTTCCATGAAAGCCAATCTAATACAATTTCAAAGATCGGGAGGACTAGCAGAGCTTTTTTGTGTGCATTTCAAAGATAAAAAAGCCCACAAGAAAAATGAATGGATTCAAGTCAGACGAGCGATAAGATGGGGTCCAATCAGATAGCTGCGTCGCTCATCTGATTTGACTCCGTGCGATTTTTTTGGAAAGAGCTCTGCGAAATCTCAAGCGCACGCTGTATACCATATGCCCTAATAGTATTCCTGACCTTTGAAATCGCCTCAGATTTGCTTTCATGGAAGTCACAATCGAAATGAGGGAGGAACGTAAGAACATGGTACTTTCAGAATACGAAGGAATGAACTTCAGAAGAGCCGATTTTTTCGCTCAGTACTTAAAACATGTTGAAAGAAAGCGCGGAAAAGAAATTTCATCCGTCTATGATCAATATTACAAAAGCTATGGGTTTCGTTAATTAACCTATTCTAGACCTATTCAAGCATCTTCTCGACCTAAGTATTTGAAGATTCAACAGCTGAATGCAGAATTACACGTAGATACCCAATTTACATCGACCTAAGCATCTTTACATCGACTTAAGCATCTGTACATCGACCCAAGCATCTATGACCTGAGCGGGAGCGACCTCGACCTAAGCAGCTTAAAACACCTTCTCAGATATACTAAGCCTAAGCCTAAGTATAATAGAAGCAAAAACTAAGATTTTCGTATATGTTATCAAGTAAGAACCGAAAAAACATGCAAAAAGATATGAAAATATTTTAAGTTTATTAAAATTTCAAACAGCTTTCCGCGCCTTCTTTCTATTTCCTCCTTCATTGCTATGCTTCCTTCCGTAATTTCAGCCCATATTATGTATTTCTGACAAATATTTAAGTCCTTGGATCGAGCCGTTTAATCGTCCCACCCAACACTCAAATCGAGAGTTGCCTGCTTAACTTTGCAAGTATGGCTCAGATTTTCACCTAATTTTTTTCCGCGCTTCAATTTATCATATTCTACCATTTTAGCAAAAAATTTGGCATTCCGTATTCGTTTAGCTCTTTTTCTAAAAGTACCATATTCTTAAGTTTAGCCGAAATGAGAATGAAAACATTGCTGGATATTTCAGCACTGAATTGATTTTAATAGTGAACCCGTAAAAATAATGTAGTGTTTGACCAACTTGCCTGCTTTCGATAAAACATAAACTGAACGGTAAGAGAATTATCGATGACTATGCATTATCTGCTTCACGTAAGCTTGAGCTTTGACAGGAATTCAAAAGGTAAGACAAATCATAGTGCGGTAGAAACAAACATAATGTTAATTAATCACGGGTATGTTAATTAATCGTGAATCACTTACATGGTTCGATAATTGATTAATTAATCAATTGAAAGAATTTTAAGTTTTCCAAAAAAACTAAAAAGACATGCTGTTTTAAGCTATTTTTAAGATATATTCGCTCAATTAATCAATTTTTTTAAACGGGCACTACTGGGTCGTGCAAAATGATTAAGGCAACGTTAATTTTGGAAATAACACGAAAAATTCGGCTATACTCCTACTGTGTACTAGGATCTTGTCGCTCTTGAATATTACTCATTTCTTTTAGGACATGCCCACGGTTTAAGGGCCCTGAAACTTAGATTTTATAAAAACGCAATTAACATTTGTCACTGACACACTTTCTTGCTGTCCTTACCATTGTGCTGCAAAAATATCACAAGTTTCAAGCAATCATCGTATGGGCGAGGATATAAGGTGGATCAAATTATATGGTATCAAAGCGAATGCAGACTGATTTGGCTTCATATGCAAATTATGTCTTTTTAAGTCAAATATTAAATTCAAATTCCTTGTCAAATTAAAGTCTTTGGTTCTTAACTCGAAAATAGCTATTATTGACTGTTTTGTATACCAATGTCACTGTCAATCGAATGGTATATTTAACCAAAATCCGATCTTTAGTACGATAAACCATTGGGTAATACGATTAGATACAAGTATGTATGTATGTTTTCTGGCAACCTTGGCCCGTCCATTGGTAAACATTTCAGCAAGATACATATTAACATTAAAAGTACGTACCTATTTGCATTTTGCCGATCGAACCTCGGAGAACATGGTATAATTTTGGCTCATGAAAAGTATTTAGCAAAAATCGTACGCACATACATAAGTTGAAAACGTGCGTAAAGTAAGCAGTGGGGTGAAATGCTCGATTTCAAGTCATAGAAACTTCAGAAAAAAGACACAATTTTGTATAGTGGTATGATAGGAGGTAGGTCTCGCCTACAGATTTTCGTAAAAGCTATATTTACCTTAAGTCAAGAAGTTGCAGATTTCTTAAAGTTGGGGCACATTATCAGAGTCAGGTCCAATACTGTACAAGTTTGAGTAAACAGAACCCAATGTGGTAGGTACACCTAAACAAAGTTTGTTGATCGTAGAAAAGAAAAACGCATGAGCATTTTGTGAAATTTTTCAAAATTTTAACTTTAGAAACAAACAAATTCGTTGGAATTCCATACTTCTTTAAGCAAGTCGATGTGACGTTTAGGCAAAGGTAACTATATTTTAATAGCGAAATACAAATAAGCACAGCACCGATCCTTCACCCTAGAGATGCAGCACAGAAAATATTTTTTATTAAGTCTGCTTTCTGGTAAAATATAAACGTTTGTAAGTCAAAAAAGAACCTTTTGATCTCTTGAGATCAAAATACCGCAAAAAGTATCTGTATTTCATTTTTAGCCGATGAGAACCAATGAACCCCGGATAGAGAAATTTGAAAATGAGATTCGCAATCGTGACGATTGGGCAAAAGTTTTTCGATTCTTTTGAACCCGAAAACACATTTTATCTATTTTTTGTTTAATGTGTATACACGATGTCATTACTAGTGGATATCAAGTACGAAAAAATCAAAAAGTTTGGCACAATAACTTTTATTGTCTGTCGCGGAGTGAGATGAAGGTCAAGATATTTTTCATATAATTGCGGAGTGAGACAAACTCATTTTCTCTGCTATAAAATTGACGCATCGTGTACATTGACATCGCTGCTTTTATGCACTGACGACGCCTTCAGTTTGTAAAAAGCGTTTTCACTCACAGAAATGATATAAGGAGCTTACCGAGTTTTTCTACTGAGCTTACTCAGCTAACCCAACACTGGGGACACTGGACAGCAACATCTCCTTAGCTTATGTGTGGGCGCAGAAAATGCTAGAAAGCAAAGCATAGTAAAAATTATTTATAACATCCTTTCCACTGTCCATGTAGTGCAAATAAGATACGCCAACTGAGTTCATTTTTCCATGAAACTAATGTAGTAACATACACTACGGTTCGCATAACATAAGTTTTCACGCTTAAAACTTTACCTTTTGAGCTAGAGGTGTCCTCCTATCTCTCCAGGCATGGTAGGTAGGTATAGGTATGCGAGCCGATTATTTGATGCTAGCAATGCAAACAATCGAATAATCTCTTTTACAAAGTAGGAGGTCGCAGTTTTGTTCGGTCAAAGCATAAGTTTTTGTCTGCATACGTATACTTGTTGAGATTTATGAAGAGCTGTTTTAAAATGTGCTTTCACTGTGCTGTCTAAAAGGCATTCGACATTGGGTGATAATGTTCGTTGATAGGAAACCTGCATTGTAAGATGAGGAGACATCCATCGTTTCGTCTATTTTTCTGCTGATATGGTCCGAAAACCTCTACACTTAAGTCTCATGAATGGATGGGAGGCTTTTGAAAATGCATGACCGGTCTGGAGAGTCAGCCAAAGAGCTTCTCATTCAACTGAAATGCCCTCAAAAACCTGTACTAATGCTAAAATAGTGTAAAAGCTTTATATAATCCGCTCTTTCTGGTCAAGAGAAAAAATTACGATTTTGTATAAGTTACCGTGAGTAATTCAAGATATATTTCGAGCATTTCAAAGTTTTTCATTAAATATCTTAGGGTATTCTCTCTTGATAGACTGGAAATTCTTGGTCTCGCTTTGCATATCATTTGCGATGCAAATACAATTTATTGTCATATTTCCTCAAAACTGGAAAAATTCTTTAGATTATTCCTCCAGTTTATCATAGGTAGCACGTTAGCGCGTACCTATAATATACCTGGGTGCCCCCAACATTAAACCCCTACAGCTTAAACGGGACACATCTAAGAGGTGCGGTTTTTTTTGAAAGATAGATAATAAAAACACTCGATGAAGGTTTTTTTTCATTTAGACTTAATACCGAGTTTGTAATGATAGTCTAAAGTTTTGGCGTAACGTTATAACATATAGCGAATTTCGGTGGTTTTGCCTCGAACTATTTAACAGTAGTATAGAATTGTAGAGGATTAAATTCTCTAGGTACATATGTTGTGTTCTTTGAATTTCGCATTAATTTTTGAGAGAGAGTGTAAAGAGTGTAAATATCAGCGGATGTAAAGACAGATTTTGGTTGCGTTTCTGCCGTCTTGATGTCTATCATCAATTCCGGATATGGGTCCCGAAAATTTTTCAAATAAAAATGTACTACGGCTTAAGGGCTACTTTCTGTTTATCAGTAAATTTTTGTACACGCAATACGGAGTTAGATCTATGGGTTTAAAAGTTACACTTTAATGTATGGTGTAAAAAAACAGATTTTGTCTAAGATTTCTCTGCCAACTTTTCCGCTAATAAGTTGGGATAAATTCAAAAAAATAGAAATTGAGCACCTTTTAAGGGCTACACGTCGCAGCAAATTGCGTTTAAAAAAGCAAATTGCGTTATTTGTGGGGTTGTAAAGTTCGAAATCATAAGTGTAAAATAGGTGAAAAAACACGTTTTTTCCCTATTTTGATTGGTAAATATCTCAAATATTTGGCGGAACAGAAGTTTTTTTACATACAAACATACTACGATTCAAAGGCTACAAACTGGCTTAAACCAAATTTCTTTACACTCAATGGGGAGTTAGTTTCAGCTTTTTAAAGGTTACAATGTGGTGGATGGTGGAAAATACGTTTTTGTCCGTTTTTTGTTCGCCACTTTCTCCGTTTAGAAGTCGGGATATGTAGGTCGAATAGAATACAAATAAAGTACTTTCTAAGGGGTACACGTCACAGCGAATTGTCGTTTATTTACATCAATATTTAGCTTTTTCGGGAGGTGTAAAGTCGAAAATCAGGTGTGTTAAACGTGTTTCTGTATTGCTTTTTCTTCCAACTTCTCCGGTTATGAGTCTGGACATGATCTCAAGTCTAAAAATGTACCTGGAATCAAACGTGATACGCCAGTAGGGCGCGTTTGTTTATAGTAAACAGTGGTGTAACGTGGTTTACATCTAATATTTATTTGTCTTCAGGCCATTGTTGATGACTTAATTTTTTCAGAAGTGTTGATCGTAATATAAGAGTAATATCAGAATTGCGAATTCGAGTAAAGTTTTCTTTTCACTCCGTGGTTGTGTAAAGTTTACACTGCAAATTAACTTATAGTTCTAGAGCCTTGCGGAAGCTTAATTTTTTAAAATGTTCTACGTAGCGTCCGAATAACGAATCTGACTGGTAGTTTTCTCTACACCTATTAGTCGTGTAAAGTTTGCACTATTCATTTATTTTTAATGTGTAGTTTACACTACAAATTTATATTTCAATCCGCAGGCCGCAGAATATACTTAGATTTTTTGCGTTGCTCAGAGAAAGTCTGATTTTTAACAGATTTAGCGACTTTAGGCATATACATAGGTAGTAATTTTCATTGGACCATTTTTCCTTTTTAGTATTTGAAAATTTACTGCGCTCACTGATCGTCATTTTGTAGTCTAATTATGTCACGATTTTTGCGGCTACTGTTGGTCATCGGTGCTGCTTTGTGCGACGATCTATCGACGATTCATATCGAAGGTTCGAAAAGTGAGTCAATGTAGATTCAGATGATGTCAAGCTTCCTTGAAATTGCTGGAAGTTGAAGTGGAGATTAGCTGAAGTAGTTGACTTTTTAGAAAGTATAGGATTTTCGTTTTCACACTTTAATACTTTAAACGATATATTACAATTTTTAAAATTGCATGAGATAAAAAAGCATGTGTGATAGAGAAAATATGAAAAATATAAATACGAAATACACGCATTGCTATGCGAGAGCGATTCGTCTGATTTTACCATGTATCTCATCTTGCTCCTCTTTTTCTAATGGTAAAAGTAAAAATGTGCAGCAATGGAATCCTAGAGGTGTCAGCCGCAAAAATTTTTCGAACGTGCCTTTTTTGGCTTACAAACTAAGAGCATTGAAAAAGTTTCGAAAAATCAGACGAAGCGTAGTCAAAAACGAGTAAAAATCAGGCTCTTTTAAGCCAAAAGACGGCTAAATATACTAAAAACAATATGATTTACGATTTTTTTAGGAAAATCTAAAATTCTACGGGATCCGGTGGTCAAACCCCCCAACCACTTCAAGAATACGTATGCCTATTACGTGTTTTTATACGCAAGTACATGCAAATGATGCACAAAATATGATTGCAGCTTACCTTCAATAATCGTCGAAGTTCAGGATTTGTAGATTAAAATAATTGAATAAATACTGTACATTCTGCAAGAAAATCTAATATTATTTTAATAAAAACTGCATGTGCTGTTGGGAAAACAGACTTATTGAAAAATGCAAATAATATTTGAAGTGCAATTTTCTGCTCATTTTCATATGTATAATCACAGTTTTTCTTAAATATTTAGAGAATTTTCTTCTAATCGCCAACTATTACGGAACTAACATTTTTAAAATTATTTTTTAGTGCATAATTCACCTAATATATTAAGATGATCAAGCGAATGTCAATGGAACATTAGACCTTGAAGTGGCGGCACAATCCACTTTTAACTTGTCGCAGGAAGTAAGTATGCATCTACGAGTATGTAAGTACGTGTGACGGCTCAATATTTTCGGAAGGGGTCCCTGACCATTTCTAAGGAGGGGAGGGGTAAATGACCCTAAATTTTTGGCCAAAAATGACCAAAAAGCGGCCGGAAATTTGATTTTTTCCAGAAACGAGGGGGGCGTCAAAAGATTCCGGTTTTGGGCTAGATAGGGGCGACCGACTTTTTGTGGGAGATTCCCCCTATTCCCCTGTTACATATATGCATCTAGCTAAATTTCATAATTTGCCTAAAAACCTCGAATAATCTGGTAGATTCAATAAAATAAATTTTTTGCTTTTTATAAGTTTCCCCCATTGAAATCTCTTCCTCCCGAGTTTGGTTACTGCCCATGTTACTTGCCGTACTTAGTAACAATGTTGGTAATTACATTATTTCTATATGCAATATCATGCATTGATAGCAAAAGGTCCAATTGTAATGGAAAAGACATGAAATAAAACTTAATATATTATTTTTGTGGTGTGGTGATGTGGCAATGAATAATGTTACATGGCCGATACAGGAGTTCAACTTGTCTGTGGGAGATCGATCGCAGAAGTTTTTATCCAAAACTGTCAAAAAACGGTATAAATGCTTAAATAACGTAAAAAGTATGTTAATCCACAGCCTTTGACCAATTTCAAGCATTTTTATATAAAAGTTTCGATTTCCGTTTATTCTTGGCCATCATTTCGCCTTATCTTTCACGAAAAATTTACCACTTTTTAATTCTGAGTGGTGTCTAGTAGCTAGACTCCATAAAACCCACTCCCTCTACTTAATTGTCTGGTTACAACTGTAGATGCACAGCGCTGATCTAGAAGGTTAGTCGGTCCGGGGGCGGTCAAAATAGAGTTTTTCTGGACCTAAATGCCCTAAAAAACGGTTTAAGCGCTAAAATAGCATTAAAATTACGTTATTACACAGTTTGGCCAATTTGAAGCACTTTTGGAGTAAATCTTCAATTTTCATTTATTTTTTGACTTTCGTCTTGCCTCATTTTCCCCGGGAAATTTCCCATTTTTTCCATTCTGAGCGTCATGCAACTGCGGATGCGCTGCATGCCATTAATCCACAATTTCTGGTCAATTCTTAACATTTTTGTCCTTCGATATTCATCCATTATTAACGTTGTTGCGTTATTTTTCATTTATCCTTCTCGAAAATCATTTATTTTATTTTATAATTTTTCAATGTTCCATGACCCCACACCATGTGCATATCTGGTTTCAACGACATACACATTATGGCCTATCTGTAGGTCAGTCAGTGCTATTTAGATCCAACTGCCCTCAAGAAATCGAAGTGCTAAAATATCGAACAAATTACGAGTAGCTCGATTCAAAATTTCTAGTCAATTTCAAGCACATTTGCAGAAATCTAGCAGTTTCATCTATTTTTAGCATTCATTTGCCCTATGTTCTAAAAGATTTTCAAAATTTCCAATTCTGGTGGTCCCAAAACCTCAACCCACCCCACGTGCCTATCTGGCCATAACTCATCGTATAATTTTTACGTTTAATAGGTAAGGAACGCTGGTATTCTTGATTGCGTATTAAATACAATAAGGAACAGTAACGCTAGCTTTATTGAGAAAATGGAGTACATCAAAGCTACGTTAGACGTTATTGACAATACTAAGATAAGGATAAACGATGATATGATAGCAGCATCCTCAGCAGCGCCTGCCTCTGTAGAAGGAATTGGTAAAGCAATATACATGTGAGGGGTTTGGGTTGTTTTCACCTCCTGTAAGTTTTTCACCCATACCCCTCCCAGAAATTTTTATTACCCTCTCAGAGTCAGCGATTCTACCGAAAATTCATGAGAAAAAGTGCTGTCTTTAACGTTTTTAGCAATCATTTGGCTCAAAGATGTCAATTTTTCGGTGCTTCGCGGCGTATATTCCTTTTTCTGATTGCATTTCGTTCAATTTTCTCAATTTTGTAAATATTTTTCCGAATTTGATATATATTTTAATGTTAAGGCATCGTATCGTCGAAATGATGTTTTTATACGATTAGCTCATTAATCAACTGAATGTAGTTTTCTTCCTTTTTGTTCCCCAAAAATCCGCGAATTACCGCTTTTAAAGCTAACCATGCTCTGCCTTCAACTTTATTCAGTGAAATATCGAATTCGTTGTCGTTCATAAGTTCCCGAATCTGAGGGCCAACAAAAATACCTTCCTTTATTTTTGCCTCGCTAATACGTGGGAATTTGCTTGACAAATATGCAAATCCAGTGCCATCTTGGTTCATTGCCTTTACAAAGTTTTTCATGAGACCGAGCTTAATGTGCAAAGGAGGCAAGAATACATTTTTAGGATCAACCAACGGCTGGTGCAAAACGTTCTTTTGACCAGGAATCAATGAGTTGCGAGCAGGCCAGACTTTTTGAGAGTAATGGAGTGCTCTGGCCCTGCTGTCCCATTCACAAAGAAAGCAGCAGAATTTTGTGTAAACCAACTGCAAACCAAGAAGAAGCGCAATAACTTTCAGATCTCCACAAATGTGCCATTTGAAATCCGCCGTTTTGAACCCAATAAAAAGGCGCTTTAGAAAATCTTATAGTTCACTCCCAACCCGCGTCTGGTGAGCCAACGCCTTCCTCCTATGATCCTTCCTTTTCGAAGCGTTTTGTTGTATTTTTTAATTTGCTTGAATAAAATCGAGTTTACGATTGCCAATTGGCATCGTCTGCTTAAGCATACGTGGACATCATACGTGGGCAGCAAGGAAATTCTGGGGGTTGCAAGACATTTTAACAAGGGTCAAAAAATGGCCTTAAAAATGGTGGTATGGCGAAAAAACAAAAACAACATTTTTCGACATTTCTCATCGAGCACTATCCATTGGCATCAAAAAATGCAAAAAACGAAAAAATTTTCAAAAATTGAATTCTGGGGGTATTCCGATTTCTGGGGGTATTTTGGTTTCTCGGGGGAGGGTGCATACCCCACCAAACCTCGCCTCCACGTCCAGGTGTGGTGGACATGCCTAAAGATCTGAAGGTCAAAAGGTTCCAAGGTATAACATGGTCAACTTGGTGGTGCGTGCGAAGGACTCTTATGTACTATTCAACAGTTGTTCCTATCAACCATTCACATAACAAAATCTGTAAAGAACATGAAAACTCTAAGAAAACGAGTTTTTGTAACGAGGTCCTCGTGTTATGAGCGGCCATACATGAGCAGAGTTTAAATTCTGGCTGTCCTCTAGGTCCAAGGAATATTAAAGGTCAAAAAAGTGACGGAAAATTGATGGTGGGAGGAAAGTAACATTTTGACGTTTCTCATCGAGCTCTATCCATCGGCCTCGAAAATCGCTGAAGAAAAAACAAATTTTAAAAATTTATCCTATCGATATATTTACTGATATAACGAAATTTTCTAAAAACTTGCCATTTTCTAAATCATTTGTCAAAACTTCTAACAGGATGATTCAAAAGTCATTGAAAGGCTTCCTTCTGCTCTCAGTCTTGCCAGGTCAATGGAGTAACTTATAAGATAGAACCATAAGTGAGTTATCCATCTTTAGGTAATCATGCAGTCAAAAAACATTCATAAAAAAGTGAAAATCTATTGTTGGCCCAAAAAACGCCATTTTTCGACGTTTATCGTTAATGCTCGAACCTCATAATAAATATAATATAATGAAAAGGCTAAGGCTTTTCAGAAAAGAATTCTAAATACTGAAAGGAGTTCCTTTTATCCGACGAGTACACACTCCATACCCAAGCCCACGGGTGTCCAGCCGTGCTTAGCACTAGAAACTTAAACTAAAAATTAAATTTTACAGCTATGTATGATCTTAGAGGTTAAGGGGTTTTTAATCCCTCCCAGAAAATTTTTATACCCCCTCCCCTGAATTTGCGATTTTTTCGAAAAAGTCCGAAAGAAAATTTGTGGAGAAGGTACTGTCTCCGGCGTTTTTATCAATCATTCGACTCAAAAGTATCAAATTTTTGGCGCTTCGCGCGTATACTCATTTTTTGACTATATTTTGTTCAATTTATTCGATTTTTTCGTTATTTTCTGAAGTTAGTTTTTTATTGTGTCTAGGCTCTAGAGAAATAGAGCATTGACAGAAATTCCGAAAAATTATGTTTTTGACGCGCATACACCGTTTTCAAGTCGAAAAATGTTTGTATACAATTTTACACCCTTTCCAATAAAAATCCCGTGTGATGCATGTCTGTCTACAACTATTTAATTTATTAAATTCATGATAGTGCGCTTAACACCTTTCTAATACGCTGTTGAAAAAAGCCATTGATTAGCTTCAGCTGAAACTGTCGCCGAAAAGCAGGATTTTGAGCACTTTTCGTCGAATCGCAAGGCTTGCCAAATGTCTGCCTACATACTGGACGCTTGCGCAGATGCTTTGGAATCCTTAATCGAAGGATATACTGCCCTGCAGAAAGAAATTACTCATACAAATAGCGAAAAACATATCATAGAACAATGCAACACACAGTTTCAGGAGACAATGATAGACATTATGCGGATTGACGACTTCGCCGGGAAGCTTAACGATAGTTTATCAATCATATGGGGACACTTTATCGCAGGGCTTCAGGATTTCATTGTATCCACCGAGAAGACCGATATTTTGCCATTAAAAATTAGTGGTTAGTAGAAAGCAGATACATAAGTATGTAGGTACCTATCTGGCCTGAATTGAGAGGGATAGGCTCGGACATGCATGAGGACAAATTAGCGGCCAGACAGACATGCGCGTTTGGGGAAGGCTTAAGGGGTATACTGGACCATACATGTAACGGCTCGAAATTTCGGTTGGGGTCTCTGGCTATTTTTAAGGGGAAGAGGGTAAGTGACCTCCAATTTTTGGCCACAAACAACCAAAACACACCTAAAAACGGCCGAAAAATGTATTGTTTTCCAAAAATCCAGGAGGGGGTCAAAAATAGTTTTGGCTTTGGGAGATGGTGGGACGAACAACTTTGGGCGGGGATCCCTTATTACCCTGCTACATATCTGGTCTAGTCCATACACAGGCACCAGCCTAATTTTGGTGGTCTGGGAGTGTAAAACTGGCAAAACTCATATAACAAACATGCTAAAAGCTCAATTCTAGGGGTACTCCAATTTTTTGAGGTCTACCAGGTTCTCGGGGCAGGAGGTCTAATCCCCCTGTCACCGCCACGCCCACGTATGGTCTAGAACCCCAGAATGAAAAGTGGGAAATTTCTTGGGAAAAATGAGGCAAAATGAAGGCTAAAAATGGATGAAAATTTAAAAGTTGCTTCAAAATTGCTTGAAATTGATCAGAAACTATAATATAACGTAGTTTTAGCAGTTAAACCAACCAGTTTTTGAGGTCATTTTGACCCGAAAAAGCTCTGTTTTTGATACTCAGACCGGCTGATCCCCCAGATCGGTTATGATGTGCAGTTAAGGTCTAGACCTTAGAGCGGAAAAGTGGGAAAATTTTCGAAAAAATGAAGCAAAATTAAGGTCAAAGTCTTTGAAAACTGAAAATTTGCTTCAGAAATGCTTAAAACTGGATTAAAACACGAATCAATATCGTATTCACGCTATTTTAGTACTTATATCAGTTATTAATTGGCCATAATAAGTTCACTGAAGCCCGGTTCACACGAGTGCAATCACCTGCAACTTGCAACCTGATACACATGGCCGTCTGAGTTGCAGCGGTAGTGCAGCAGATTGCACCCGTGTGAACCGCGTAAGAACTGTGTGCAACCAGCCGTTTTGGTTGCAAGGCATTACAGCGGACGGAATGGACCGACATTTTAATAATTCTACGTTGACAATAAAGAATCAAGCTTGTGAAGTCAGATACTGGATTAAAAGAATGACAAAATTTGTCAGGCGAAATTTAGAAATTTCATGTCTTCGAATATAATTGTTGATCCAAATGCAGTCTATGCTTCGATTTTAATTAATCAACAAGAAAATAATACGCTGCCTAAAATATGGTTAGAGCCTCAAAATTCATTTAGCATGTTTTTAGCAGGTTTCCAGCGGTAGTTGCACCTGATTGCAGCATTTGGTTACAAGATTAAGATTTTTGCTGTGTGAACGGCTGCAATCACTAAAACCTAGACCTCTGCGACAAAATTGCAGGTTTCAGGTTGCAGATGATTTGACTCGTGTGAACCAGGCTTATCAGACCCTTGCTCTGGCTGACCCCCAACCCCAAAGCAGCTTAATGTAGGTATTTTTCCAGCGCGTAAACTTTTCAGAATTATACTATGTATTGAGTGAGGTGGTCGTGTCCTTTGCAATAGAATCAATTCATATACCTATGTATGTAACGTCCTGAAACTAAATTGCATATAACTACTTTTTAGAAAGAAATGGCAGTGATGGATCATCAACTAACGATTTGATGTCAAAAGAAGTGCGCAAAATCGGAATGCATGATAATCAGTAGGTAAATTGAAACATTTACTTGCGGACATCCGTATAAACAATATTTGCCAAAAGATATTCTTTTAAGTCAAGAGCATAGAAGTTTCTTTAAACGCTGAAAATGCCCTAAAGAGCATTTTTTTCTTGAAATTTTGGAGATATCTATTCTGATCGTTGTTTTGACTGGGATCAATAAGCATTTAATTGATTTAAATTTAGCCTTCCTGTGGGGGCCAAGACTAATAGACAAACGTATGTTCGAGTACTAAGTAGCTACGTAGCACTGTAAAAAATAATCTGTTGTATCTAACCGAACAATTAGCGTGTAACTGGCTGCCACCAAAAGTTAGTATTATGTTGGCACGAAAATTTCACTTTGATTTTATATGAAAATTAATTTTATGCGACACTAAAATTTAGTTTTGATCCAACATAAAAATTTTTGTGCTGTTAGTCGCTTCTAGTATACCTACTGAAATTTAGGTTTGATCGGGCATGAAAATTTTTCCTTTGTTGATGACTGAAAATACGCTAAAAATAGGTTTGATCAACACATGCACATACGAGTATAATGAAGGCAAGATACATTTATTGCTTTCAGAAGGACTATGATACGCGTAAAATATTGAAAACATAATATGACGCAGATTGCTAGCGCTTATTAAAGAAATGTAAGCGGTTAAAAACGAGTACAAAACAGTTGACTGGCAAGAAAAAGTTTACAACAATAGGCACGGGAGATAGACAAAACGAAATTCGTATGTATATAAGCTATGAAAGCACGAGTACACATTTAGAGGGGCGTAGGCCCCCTTTCGTCAGAAAAATAGTTGGGCTAAATAAAGCGAAATGCGTATTTTTCGATGATTTTAGCAATTTTTTTATCACAATTTTTCAAATTATTTCGGCTCTTCGCACTAGATAGTACTCATTGACATTTACTGATTTTCTTGACTCTATAGAGAATTTATTTGCTCACGTCAGAAGAGTCGTTTATTCACAAAACAAGGATTTATTACTTCTTATAATTATCTCTCGAGCATTTTTTGGTGCCTTATGCCGATTTCCAAACTAACAATTATTATTTAGATCATGAATGAACGGAAATCAAATTTTATAAACTTTTCAGAGTGAATCAAAAATTCCAAATAAAATTTTTATTTGATTTTAACATTAATACCTATTTTATAGCCGGCCGTGGCTTAAAGCTTTCTAAGTTAACCCTCAGGCTGAACACTCACATTGTTAGGGTGAGAAATTTATACAGGGGGAGTGATTGTGGTCTAGAGCCCCACAAAATCTAAAACGGTAATTTTTTTCAGAAAAACGAGGAAAAGTTGATGTTAAAAAACTACAATAGTAAACAATTTTCTTGCAAAAGTGGCAAAAGTGGTTGTCATTGACCGGAAAACAGTAAATTGGGACACTTTCATGCTATTCCTCGTTTATAGCAGCTTTTAAGTCCATTGCAGGTCAACAAAGCTCCTCTGACTGATTGCCTTGACCGCCCATGCACCGCATCTATTGTTAGGAACCAAACAAGAACCTGAAGGGGTTAATTTAGATACCATAAGAACGGAGGGCAAATTTGCTTTAGAAACTAAACGGGAAACTTTAGTGAAAACTAAGGCAAAATTATAGTCAAAAATGGAAAAAATTATACACTTTCTAAAACGCCGAATTTTGAGATCATTTCAGCTCCAAAACACGACTGACCACCTTAGGTGGGCGGCACCATAAGTGCTGGAGGGAGGGAGGGGGAGTGCAAGATTTTTTCAAAGGTCAAAAATGACCTTAAAAATAGTGGTATGGCGAAAAACACAATTTTTCAACGTTTCTCATCGAGCACTATCCATTCGCATCAAAAAATTGCGAGAAAAAAAACAAAAGACATTTCAAAAATTAAATTCTGGTGGGAGGGGGTATTTTGGTTTCTGAGGGTGCATACCCCCAAACTCCCTCCCCCACCACGCCCAGGGATGCTGACCTCCACCCAACCGCACATGCTATGTGCATCTATTACTAGGGGCTCCTTTCTGATCTCGCTTTTGTTGATGCTTGCAAGCTCTACGAAATACATAAAATATTTACTCGTTTCAGCAAATAAGCGGTTGGCCGATATGATTTACGTTAAAATGTTTTTATGTTAGATTAGCGATTTTATTATCACAAATATTTAGATTTGTTTCATGCGGACTAGTTTATGACGTTATTGGTTTTTGAATGGTTTTTCTTTACTAAGTAGTCGTTCTGTTACGCTCTTATTGCTTTCTAGATTCCAAAAAATAAAATATCAGCCGACAGCAATATCTCTATTTTCCACAAGAATCAAGGCGTTTATTTTTGAACTAAGCTTAAAGTGAAAGCTTCGAGCATTGAAATAATCCTGCAAGATCAGGAACGCATCGAGGAATGGAATTCTGATTTTAAATCAATAGGGAAATAATCAGATTTCTATGCGCCTTTGAGTTATGTACGTACATGCTTCTTCAAATTAATTCTATTTTAAAACAATTTCTCGACTAAATGCATAAAATAATACTCATATACTATACGGCTTGAAGTCGTATTTTTTTGATAGACGAATATCAATCTTTTAGTTATGGAATTCAGATTCCCGAAGTCATTGTGAATAAATAATTTATACGGCGATAATCAAGTACTTCGCACGATTCTTCCTTAAAAGTACAAGGCCGAAATTCTGTGAAGCCCAAATGTTTTCAAAATTAAAAAGGACAAAAGCTAGAAAAAACTATTTACTTATATGTTTTACCTACTAATATTTTTAGTCACGAATGCAGAATCGGAATCATCGTCAATATTTAAATCGGCGAAATCAGTATTTTGCACGAACCTTTGAGTAATACCGACACCTTACCTACATGACCACGTAAAAGCAGGATTCTGTGTGATATAAAAATTTTCAAGTCCGAAAAGCAGAACCTAAACACAATATTCTTCGACATTCGTCAATCAAGATCCATCCATTGCCGCATCAAAAAATTGTGAAAAAACGAAAACAATTTTAAAAACTTTTCTGAAAATTGATCCCTTCGGTTTTTTTCCTCCAAAATATCGGAAAACGAGGGTTTTCATCCAGAATATGTTCAAGTTTCAGCAGTAACAGAAAATTTTAAATATTCTAATTGTACTACAAGTCCCCGATTTCTCTTTTGCTAATGTGAATGCAATAATTCTACCCTTAAAGCTAAGCTAGAATTATTTCGAAGAAAGAAAACATATGTACATATGTATCAATCAGTCAAATGTGTTCAGAAATCTTTTCACGCACTTTTAGGCAAATATAATTTTTATAGTAAAATTAAATCGAAGGAAATTATTCAAGAATTCGGGAATCCTGACGAAAACAAAGACCACGTTATACCTAATACACGCTACACAATTTAGCTGAATCAAGAAAATAAAATTAAAATTCATTAAACGGCACATTTAAGAACGAGTCAAGAAAATTTTAAGGTCCAATGCAATGCAATGCAACGATTTTTCTGTCCGATTCAGATGAATTACAATTTCTAATGTGTCCTCTATACAGTTTCGGTAACATTATTGGAATAAAAAACTTCCTCGCTCGCACATTCAGGACGCAACGTACAAAAGAATACAACCCATGCTCGCAATTTTTAATTCAGGATTATTCCTATAGAATAGAATAGACTTAAGCCTAGCAATGCTTGCTCTGTATTTGCGAATTTCTTTCTTTTGCTTGTTTGCCGACATAAAGAGTTATAAAACAAAACTTAATGAAAAACAGAGAAATCGCAAAGGCTCTGATATTTTTCACATGAAATTTCGGCTCAAGATTATCCAACAACAGATAATATTCAGTGAATTAGAATCAGGCGCTTAGAACCATATATTGATCAGAAGAAACGCCGCTGCTGTGACTCGGGGGACTTCGTGGACTTATTGGACTCGAATTGTAAGCGGAACTCTTTTTTCTGCTCCTGTTCCTGCTCCATCCTTTACATTTGTCCTCAGCGATGGCAAATCGGCGCTCTGCACAACCGATCGTTGCGATCTCAAATCTTTTGACTTATCCGGTTGTCTGCCAACTGACGACCAATCAAACGTTTTCCATATTGCCGCTTCGCCATTTGAGCTGATTGATCTGCATGGATAAAGTTATGAAATTTATTGGACCTCAAGTTGAAGAAAATGAAAAAAATCAGGTAAAGACGAAATTATATTGAACATGAAAATGCACCAGTACGTGGCGGGTGAAGTGCTTTCGATCGCACAGTTGAAGAAAATCATAGATGCTTGCAGGCCCGTGTCCAAGATTTAATTTCGAGGAGGGGGATGAGGGGCATATATGAACAAAGGCCGGTCTTCCCATTAATACCGGCGGCTGCCCAATTTTTTGGTTGGTTGTCCTTTTACGACTAGGTCATTTGGTTGGTTGATTAATTGCTTAGTGGTTGACTGGTTAATTGTTGGTCATTTGATTGGTGGTTGGTTAGTCATCGCTTGATTGGTTATTTTATTAGATAATTTACGGATGATTTTCACGTATTTACCTAGAATTATATTTCTTTTTTCTAGTTGATTGACAGATTTTAGAGTCATTTTTGTGTATTTCCTGCATTTTTCTCCGCTTTGTATAGCCTTTCAGAATTTTATATTGATACTGGCTGGTCTTCCCATTAATACACTGATACAGACCTGTCAGGTGGCCCTCACTGATACCGGGTTGAATGTAGTTATACGATTTGTCCATGCATGAGAGGGCCAGAAATCTGAGGCCAGATATTTGGAGAATCCCGCAATGTTTCCAACCATAATTTCTTTAATTATACCCCAAATTCAATAAAAATTTGACCTGAGATAGACTATTCAATACCTAACAAATATGAATTTTTGCGGGAAAGAGGCAGGTCGATCAAACACTACACCATTTCAACGGGTCCATCGAGCTCAATCAAATGCTGAAGCCATTCCGTATATTCAACACTATTTTCAATCTCATCTCGGTAATGAGCACACGTGGGCGTGGGGGTATGCACCCTCCTCGTAAGGCCAAATACCTCACGGAATTCAATTTTTGAGATTTTTCTGTTTTTTCGCAATTTTTTGATGCCAATGGATAGTACCTCAATGAGAAACGTCGAAAAATGGTTGTTTTTTCGCCTTACCACATTTTGAGACCATTTTTTGATCTTTGAAAAAGCACCCCCCCCCAGAATTTTGGTGCTGCCACCTATGGTAGTGAGTTGACGGAAAGCCAATCTAATGCAATTTTGAAGGTCAGGAATACTAGCAGGGCTTTCCGTGTGCACTTTAAACTTGAAGACGCCGCACAAGAAAAATTATAATGGACTCAAACAGTGTTTTTTTGTATTCGGCAAAGATTTTTCCCGATGTACAAAGACTTTTCGGGACCGTCCTTGTACTTGTGCAAAGATTTTTGGGAAGACAAACATTGCAAAAAAGGTCTAAAATTCGCGAAAATTCACGGCACTTCGCGCCGAAATGAGTAATTGTGTGTTCTATATATCTTTATATTGGCAGAAATTGCATTTCAAAAGGAAAAATGTCAAATTTTTCGGCGCTTCGCGCCGTTTTAAGACGATTCTTAGTGATTTTTGCCCTCAGAGACCCAGAAATTAGCTAAAATACACTACCAAAAGACGAACAACTCTGTTTTTACCACACTAACATCGCTACTGTACCATATTATAGTACCCAAAACATTTGTGTGTACAAAATGTACCAAGACTTTTGGGGATCATCTTTGTACATGTACAAACGGACCTTAGTGCAAAAAAACACTGGACTTAAATCATATGAGTGATCTCATGGAGCTAAATCAGGTAAGGTCGCTCATCTGATTTGATCTCCGTTTGATTATTTTGCTGGTAACGGCTGTTTGAAATCTCATGTCTGCACTGTACATCATATGTCCTGCTTATATTCTTGACCTTTAAAATCGCGTTAGATTGGCTTTCGCGGAAGCCGAAACTTAAGAATATGGTACTTTCAGAAAAGGCGCAAAACGAATAAAAAACGCCAAAATTTTTTTGCCAATCTGGTAGAACATCATAAATTGAAGCGCGGAAACAAAATATGGTGAAAATATGAGCCATACTTGCAAAGTTGCAGGCAGCTCTCGATATGAGTGTACGATTAAAGGCTTGATCCAAGGAATCCAAGGACTTGCACATTTGTCAGAAATAAATAATATAGGCTGAAATTACGGAAGGAAGCATGGCAATGAAGGAGAAAAAGAAAAAAGGCGCGGAAACCTGTTCGAAATTTTAAAAACTTAAAAAACTTTTCATATTTTTTGCATGTTTTTTTTCGATTTTACTTGATAAGATATACGAAAATCTAAGTTTTTGCTTCTATTATACTTAGGCTTAGGCTTAGTATATCTGAAAAGGTGTTCTAAGCTGATTAGGTCGAGGTCGCTCCCGCTCAGGTCGATGTATAGATGCTTAGATCGATGTATGGATGCTTAGGTCGATGTATAGATGCTTAGGTCCATGTATGTATAGATGCTTAGGTCCTTGTATAGATGCTTAGGTCGATGTTTAGATGCTTAGGTCGATGTATAGATGCTTAGGTCGACGTAGATTGGGTATCTACATGTGATTCTGCATTCAGTAGGTCGCGAAGATGCATGCTTCGGTGGAGAAGAGGCTAATTAACGAAACCCATAGCTTTTGTAATATTGATCATAGACGAATGAAATTTTTTTCCGCGCTTTCTTTTAACATGTTCTAAGTACTGAGCAAAAAAATCCGCTCTTCTGAAGTTTATTTTTTAGTATTTTGAAAGTACCATATTCTTAAGTTACTCCCACTACCGCAATGAAGACGGAAACAATACTGGGATCTAGTATACAATTTACCCGCCACCCTTTTTTAGCCGATTCAAATAAGCTACAGTGAACAAACTTTACACAAAAATTATCAAACACGTTCTGACTCGCATCAATAAAAATAGTGTTGGTCACTGTAGCTTATTTGAATCTACTGTGTTGGTCACTGTAGCATATTTGAATCGGCTAAAAAACGGTGGCGGGTAAATTGTATACTAGATCCCAATACTGAATATAAGGAATGATTTTAGCTGAGTTAAATAGTGATCCCGTAGAACTAATATAAATTTTGACCAAAACTCTAAAACTCACTTTGTTAATAAATAATCTGTCTTTTGTCAAATTTTTATAAAATTTGGATTATTATAAAGAAAGGTTTAGTCGAAAAACATTGCGGATAGTTAGGTGGCCCACCCTGTACATTTGATTTCTCAACATTCAATCGACGGAATATTCCCTAGCATTTGTCTTTTTATTTAATCTTTGTGCTTTACAAAGAGAAGCAATACAAAAAATGAATAATTGGGAGCGAAGCGCTGGAAAATTTTTTTGACGTGTTTCACTTCTCTAGCTCGAATTTGAGCATTTTTGAGCGGGCTATGACACACAAATACAGATGAACAATAAATCCCGCCGGAAAAAATTTACAATCTCTTTGTGTCTTATTCAGATTTGACCAATTTCGAGCGGTTTTAAAACAATAAACCAACAAATTTTGAGTTTACTAGCTCAAAAATACGCTAAAAATCTGTTTTAGCGGTATTTTAAACGCACTTTGCATTTTCATTTTTCGGGGAGGACCCTTAATTTGGGAGAAATAAGTTTCTTTCATTCCGAATGAGGATCGCCTTCCCCTCGGTCCCCTGAATAAGGGCCAGATGCATGCATCATTATTATAAATAAGAAGAATAAAATGAGCTGTTATAGCTAGAAATTAAGTAAACTTTATTGACTCTAAAAACTGACCATATAAACTGGTCAACGAACAAATTCACTCGAAAAGACACCTTAACATAATATTTGCTGACTCATGCCAAGCTCCATGCTTATAAATGTTAATAAAATGAAGTATAGTTCAGAGCATGGTTACATAATAAAGGCAGTCCGAGTCGGCCAAGCTTCACAAAATTTCAATTATTTGGTTAGAATGGCCTCAAATTATTATGATTCGATGAGCTTCGTTCATGAATCCTGTCACAGGTTGAAAGGATCCCAAATTCCCAAATTTTAATCTATTTCACTCTTATTTCGAACTATGTTTTCCTATAAAGCTGCCCGTTTTCTTCCTTTTGGGTTCTGATTCTGAATCCTCGAGTCTTCAAGTTTCAGTCGTTTTCAAAATTACTTCAGATTTATCAGTTCAGGTTTCCTCCATGTGACTGCAGCGTTCGCTGAGTCAGAATTCAGATAGATATAATCTTCATCTTACAGAGCATAAGGCATTCGCTTTCGTTCGAATTTATCATCAGAATTTCCGTACCACATGGGTATGTTCCACTTGAGAGCACAATATATGTACTTAGGTATGTTTAATGGTACGAGGTCAGGTTAACCTGGCTAAAGTCGTTTTCACATGCGCATCTCTAAGCCAGACAAACCTGACCTGTTAAACAGAAGACAGAAAAATCGAACATGTAGGAGCAACAAATATTACTTCTCGACGTTTCTTTTTGAACTCTTTCTACAAGAGAAAGTAAAATTCCGACAAAAATTAAATTCGTTTGGGGTCAGAGGGGTGCTTTGAATTCGGATGTCCATCCCTCAAGCCCACATATCTATTCGACAGTAATCAATGCTCTACATACTTGCTTATCAGTTTAGGATAATCACGTCTGGTTCCCTTCAATTGTTTTCTTGAAATCCTGGACAGACGGCGGCGGGCACGAACTAAATCTTTATACTTTTTAAATAAAACTGATGGGCAAAGAATATAGACCAAGGCTATAATAATGGCCAAAACGGTTATACATGCTACTGAAATGATCAGTGCGAGGTTTATGTGGTATACTTTGTAACAATACAAAGCGTGGCAACTGGACAAATATTCGCTATCTAGCTTGGTCAATGGTTGCACTTCTTGTGGCCAAATTTTGCGCATGGTTTCAAGTTATACCAGGTTTTAATGAGCCGGGAGTATTAGGTAGACTCGCGGAAGTAAAGAATACGTTCTACTAACGCTCAATGCTAGCTAGTAAGGGAAGTCATAATGCGTATACTATCTTAAGTTAACGAATTACGAACAACGCGTTCTCGACTGAGATGTGAAATGAAATGATCTACCTTGAGTGTAAATTGTGCATAAAACGCGCGACATGTAAACTATAATCGATTTTAGTTTTGAAATCTGCTGCAAAAACAGGTTTGCCAAGTTGGGGGTTTTTCCCCATTTTGGAGGTTTTTAGGCCATTGGAGACATTTTTTAGCGATTGAGGTTTTTTGCGCCTATGCTTAACCATTAGTTGGGGGGAGGGTTTAGGCAGTTTGAGGTAAAACTTGGGGGTTTTTTGACAAGAGCAATTGGCAACCTTCTGCGAGTACCATACCTTATGCGTAGAGCAATTTTTAGTACAATTTCAATAATTGAAAACATCTTTCTGTTCACAAAATCTTGTGCAGGGATATCAATTCTTGAATCGATAAACGCTTTTAACTCAAACAGGAACTACGATACTGTGCAATGCAATTGATAAGCACACTTACAACATAGTACATATGAAAAACATAGGTCGCGTCGTGATTATAGTCTGTTTCAAAATTCTGAGACTTTTTTCACACTAGGGTGATTCGAAGGAAGTGAGAATTCAGCCAATCGGCGTAGGTCTTTCATCGGGTATGGGTAAAATTGGAAACGGAAACGGAAACGACGAGTAAAATCCGGAAACGGAGACGTAAATTGTGCTCACGATTCCGTCGGAGAGTTTCTCCGCCTAGGGAAACATGTGTAGTCCAAAGTGCCGGAACTGGGTTCCCCAAGTAGGGCCAATCAGGGAAAACACCCACAACCACGTTTCCGGCAAAATTTCACTCACTGAAGGGGGTTTAGGGGCTCGGAAACGGGGTGTCCCATTATTCATATGTGAAGCTGACCCCGTTCCGTTCGGGAGTTTCTCCACCCTGAGGGTAGTCCAAAGTGCTGGAACAGGGGTTCCCTAAGTAAGGCCCATCAGGGTTAATCATCGTGGGCAGCAACAAAATTCTGGGTGGGGGGTGCAAGATTTTTCAAAGGTCAAAAAATGGCCTTAAAAATGGTGGTATGGCGAAAAAGACACCATTTTTCAACGTTTCTCATCGAGAACTATCCATTGGCATCAAAAGATTGAGGAAAAACGGAAAAAATTTTCAAAATTGAATTCTGGGGAGTATTTAGGTTTCTGGGAGGTATTTTGGTTTCTCGGGGGGTTGGGTACCCCCAACCCCCCACGCCTAGGTGTGCTCAACACCCCAAGCCCGTTTCCGGTAAGATTTCATCAACTGAAGGGGATTTATGGGCTCGGAAACGGGGTACCCCATAATTCATATGTGAAGCTGACCCGGTTCTGTCGGGGGTTTCTCCGCCCAGGAGTCGGTCCAAAGTGCTGGAACCGGGATTCCACAAGTAGGGCCCATCAGGGTTAATACCCCAAATCCCGTTTTCAGCAAAATCTCACCCACCGAAGGGGTTTTTAGGGGCTGGGAAACGGGGTACCCCATAATTCATATGTGAAGCTGACCCCGCTTCCGTCGTGTTTCTCCGCTCTGGGGTAGTCCAAAGTGCCGAAACCGGGTTTTCCCTAGTAGAGCACATCAGGGTAAATACCCCCAATCTTGTTTCCGGCAAAATATTACCTATTGAAGGGGGTTTTGGGAGCTCGAAACGGGATACCCCTAATTCTTATGTGAAGCTGAACCCGGTTCCGGCGGGGCTTTCTCCGCCCTGGGTTAGTCCAAAGTGCCGGAACTGCGGTTCCCCAAGCAAGGCCCATCAGGGTCAACACCCCAACCCCGTTTCCAGCAAAATTCTATTCATTGAAGGGGGTTCAGGAGCTCGGAAACGGGATACTCCTTTATTCAAATGTGTTATATGTGAAGCTGACCCCGGTTCTGTCGGGGGTTTATCCGCCCAGGAGTCGGTCCAAAGTGCTAGAACCGGGATTCCCTAAGTAGGGCCCATCAGGGTTAATACCCCGAATCCCGTTTTCGGTAAAATCTTACCCACCGAAGGGGTTTTTAGGGGCTGGGAAACAGGGTACCCCTAATTCATATGTGAAGCTGACCCCGCTTCCGTCGTGTTTCTCCGCCCTGGGGTAGTCCAAAGTGCCGAAACCGGGTTTTCCCTAGTAGAGCACATCAGGGTAAACACCCCCAATCTTGTTTCTGGCAAAATATTACCTATTGAAGAGGGTTTTGGGGGCTCGAAACGGGATACCCCTAATTCTTATGTGAAACTAGACCCCGGTTCCGGCGGGGCTTTCTCCGCCCTGGGGTATTCCAAAGTGCCGGAACCGCGGTTCCCCAAGCAGGGCCTATTGAGGTCAATTCCCAACCCCGTTTCCAGCAAAATTTTATTCATTGAAGGGGCTTCAGGAGCTCGGAAACGGGGTACCCCTTAATTCATATGTGACGCTGACCCCGGTTCCGTCGGCGATTTATTCGCCCTAGGGATAGTCCAAAGTGCTGGAACCGGATTTCCTAAGTAGGGCCCATCAGGGTCAACACCCCCGACCCCGGTTCCGGCACTTTGGACTACCCTCAGGGCGGAGATACCCCCGACGGAAATAGGGTCACCTTGATAAAAGAGTTACCCTGCTTCCGAGCCCCTAAACTCTCTTCAGTGGGAGAAATTTTGCCGGAAACGGGGCTGGGGTTGTTGATCCTGATAGGGCCTACTTGGAAAACCCCGGTTCCGGCACTTTGGACTACCTCTAGAGGGATAAATTCCCGATGGAACCGGGGTCAGCTTCACATTTGAATAATGGGGCACCTCGTTTCCGAGTCTCTACACCCCCATTCAGTGAAAGGAATTTTGCTGGAAACGAGGTTGGGTCGTTGACCCTGATGGACCCTATTTGGGGAACACTGTTTCCAGGACTTTGGACTACTCATAGTGCGGAGAAACCCCTGACGTAATCGGGGTAACCTTCTCATTTGAATAAAGGGGTACCCCGTTTCCAAGCCCATTAACCCCTTCAGTGGGTAAAATTTTGCCGGAAGCGGAGTTAGGGGTGTTCATCTTGGAAAGCCCTACTTGGGAACCCCGGTTCCAGCACTTTGGACTAACCCCAGGGGAGAAAACGCCGACGAAACCGGGATTATCTTCTCATTTGAATAATGGGGTACCCCGTTTTCGAGCCCTAAACCTCTCCCCTTCAGTGGGTAAAATTTACCGGGAACGGTTGGTGGTGTTCATTCTGAGAGGCCTTACTTGGGGAACCATGGTTCCGGAACTTTGGACTACCCACAGGGCGGAGAAACCCCCGACGGAACCACGGTCACTTTCTCATATGAATAATGAGGTACCCCGTTCCCGAGCCCCTAAACCTTCTTCAGTGGGAGAAATGTTGCCGAAACTAGGGTTGGGGTATTCACCCTGAGAAGCCCTACTTGGGGAACCCCGTTTTCTGCACTTCGAACTAACCTCAGGGCGAAGAAACCCTCGACGGAACTGTGTGCACAACAATAAACGTTTCCGTTTCCGTATTTTACCTATCGTTTCCGTTTCCGGATTTTACTTTTGCCCCTTTCATCCGATTGGCTATAGCCTATTGCACTTTATTCGGCGCTGAAACCTTGAGCTTTGGCATTCTGGGTCAGTCCGGCTCTTATAGTCTGTTTAACACTACTTCGTTCATAAATTTTAAAACTATGTATGTCCGACAATAAGCTGACAGATTGCGATTATAGCATAGATCTGATATCTTAACCTTCGGCTTACTGTCTTTGAAAATTCTTAGAATTTATGCACGAAGTTATGCGAAACAGACTATAGCAGCTGTTAGAGCTTGACTGGCAGCCTCGCGCTAGAAACATATCTATCACGCGCGGAGTCAGACTCCGTATTAAGCGCCGTGAAGTGAGTGGTAATACCGCTAGATCATTTGGGGAGGCCGCGACGAAGTTAAAAACAGGCCCGTATTCAGGGGGTGCGGGTGGTGCGGCCGCAACCTTCCCCCTCGAGGGTCATGTATTTGTCAAACTGATTAATAGGGCACTGCTTATACTGAAGTAAAGATTTCAGACACATTGTTGCAATAACTTATTACTGTGCCTTATATTATCAAGAGTGCCAAATTTCAAATGTGCTTTAAATTGATCAGAAATCGTGAGCTATTTTCAAGCGCTTATACCAGTTTTTGAGGTCATTTGGCCAACAAAAAAGCCGGATTTTCGATCCCCAGACCGGTTGACCCCACAACTTAGATCAGTCATGCTGTGCTCCTAGGGTCTAGACCAGGCGTGGATATGAGGAGGTAGGACTTAAGGTCTAGACCATGCTTGGGCGTGCGAGATCAGAAACCCCCGGCGTTCCTTCAAATTTCATTTACATTGCCTTGTACTCGTAGTAAACTATTTTCATAATTTTTCTTCAATATCCTAATTTTAAGGAACAGAGCGTAATACAACCGGTTGTTTCGCAAATAGCCTAAATAGAAACTTTGAAAACGGTCACATTCTGCTATAATTTTAATCGAAAAATAGCTTATTTCGATATTTGCTTTATGCCAATACTAATACTAATACTTTATTTGGATAAATCCAAGTATAAAACGGCGCAAGGAAAATAAGCAAGATAGCAAAATATAAAAGAATGACCTGAACAGGCCGCAGACTGAAATTATTCACAAATCTGAAGCCGTCATTTATTAAACCATGAATTGAGAAAAATTTTGAAATTTTAAATTCTCTGCATCGTTTGAGATCATTTAGACTCGAAAACTGAAATATATTGTTTGATAGGTACTTCACTCACCACAAACTTTATCGACTGACAATAGCTATAAAAATTCTTAGGTAACTACCTACTCTTACAGTTGTTATTATAGCTCAAAAATGGTCTAATTCACAGTTTGCAGATAAATTATACAAGAACTCGTGTAAAAAATCAATTTTTCCAGTTTTTGACCGTAATTGTTCCATACTTAACAAAAAATGTTTCTCTCCATCCATGGATCGTTTAAGAAGAAAATAACTAGCTTTTGATACGCTAGATGACCTAAAAGCCGCTTTATATGTCGGATTTACGCGAAAAGCGAGACAATTTTAAAGTTTTAGTTGACTTTAAATCATTTAGAAAAAATAAATCCCAATCAAATTTGCGTACGGTAGATTTTCTGGGCGTTGTAGATTTTTTGGTACTCGTTTTAGTTGTCGATTTCATTCCTTCGGACGAAAACCTGTCGCGCTGACGTTTTTTCCCTCAGTGGCTTACATCAATGTCAGACTTTTTAGACGCTAATGCAGTCTGAAAATGCACTATGCAACACGCGCATAAGACCATAATAATATAATGATCAAACATTCCCCGTAAGGGGTGAGGGGTGTACATATAATAGATAGATGAGGATCCCGCATAGAATGAATGTTCCCATACCTGGGCGTTGGGGGTTTAGGGGTACGCACCCCCTAGAAATCAAAATACCCCCAGAATTCAGTTTTTGAATTTTTTTTGTTGTTTTCGCAATTTTTTTGACCCCAACAAATAATGCTCGATGAGAAACGTTGAAAAATGATGTTTTTTCGCCATACCACCATTTTTAAAGCCATTTTTTGACCTTTGAAAAATCTTGCACCCCCATAATTTCATTGTTGCCCACCTATGGTCGTTCCCCATCACACAAGGGCCTAGATTTCTCGTCAAATTCGTTTGAAAGCAACGTTTTTAATTGACTCCGACCTGCTTCCGAATGAAGAAGAGAGCCAAAAGAGAGGTAAAAAACAGGAACATACGAGTAGTGATAAACAGACATGCATTGGGTAGTTTCGCGTCTGGTAGACCACATAATGCACAGCATGGCCAATCTGGGAAGGAAGGGGGATGAGCCGGTCTGAAGGGTCAAAAATTGAGTTTACTTGGACCGAAGTGAGCTAAAAAAATTGGTACAAATGCTAAAATAGCGTTAAAACTACGTAATTTGATAGTTAATAGTCAATTTTAAGCAATTTAAAATAAAATTTTCCAATTTTCATCCCTTTTTGGCCTTTATTTTGCCCCACTTTTTCTGAAAGATTTCCAATTCTATTTAGGGGTCTAGAACTCCCAACTCCCACGTGCATGTCTGGTCTGGACCCAAATAATTGAAAAACTAGGAAATTTTTTGGGGAAAATATAACGGAAAATAATGGCCAAAATGAAATCGAAATTTTCTTCAAAATGCTTAAAATATTCCAGACCGTCGAAAGTCATATTTTTCGCGCAATTTTAGGCTGATCCTGTCTAGGCCGGCCCCGCTGTCTGTATCTATGGTGCAGACACCCAGAATGTAGCAGAAATTTTCTTGCAAAAATCAGGAAAAGTTTTAATCAAAAACTGATGAAAATCGTTAATATTCTGCAAAAGTACTTGAAATTTACCATAAACTGTGGATTGATACAGGATTAGCATTTTATTAGTTTTCTGAGGTCATCGACTCGATGGCTACAACTTAATGACGAAGCGACGGAAATGAAAAAGTTATTTCAAAGTCTAAAGTCGATAAATGTCCTTGACATATTTCCATTTTTACCCTTATTCTGCCATTACATACACAAAATGATTTTCTACATCTCCGTTTGAGGGTCTAAGAAAAACAATAACTAGCTTGCGATATGCTAAATGACCTTAGCTGATTAAAACGTTAAATTTACGCAAAAAAAATCAACGCAATCCAAATTTGTGGATGACTTCGAATCCATTTAAAAAATTGGTATCAATCAGTTTTGCTTACGGTTGATTTTGTGGACGTTGTGGCTTTTACGGGACTCGTTGTAGCTGTCGATTTTTTAGGCGTCGTTGCTTTCGTGGTGCTCGCTTTAGCTGTAGATTTTTCGGGCGATTTAACTTTTGTGGCGCTTGTTTGAGCTATCATTTTTTTGGTAGTTGTGGCTCTTTTGGTACTCGTTTTAGCTGTCGATTTCGTTTTACTTTCATCGCTGTCAGACTCCGTAGAGACAGTCTGAAAACACACTATTTCAGCAACATGTGCATGCGATTAATAATAATATGATAATCATTGATTAGGGACATTCTCCTTTTAAAGTTGGTCGTTCCTGCTCCTTCCCCCCACCTCCCCCGCACATCGGGATTTTTATCCCCTCTGCCGAGTTTCTGGCAAATATTTACTTTTTTAGGCCATTTTTAGATGAGTGTTTTCTATTTGTGGCCAAAAATTGGAGGTAAAACCCATACATAAACTCAGGGAGGGTTTTCAACCCCCAGATTCAACGATGTTTCTACAGTTGTCAAAAATTTCGATAAATATTCGTAGAAAAGGCGTTTTAATGCTCTTGGAAGATAAAGCATCGTCAGAAACGCCGGAGAACGATGTTTTTGACGCGTATCCACTATTTTTAGGCCCAAAAAAGGCACATTAAAATTTCCCTTCTGCAAAATTCCCATATTGTGTTTGTTTGGTCATCCCCTTCGAATCGCCAGCTACCCGCAACGTCCTCTAATTACGAGCTGTGACGAGGCTATGACAATCCCAATATTCTGGGGCAATTTCAATCTATGTTTTTGAGAGTGGCCGGACAGAACGAAAAACGGAAGGCTGGCATAGCAAATAAATCTAAACTCAGCTTCACAATACTGAATGGCAAACTCGATTAATCTTCAACTCGGTCTTCCAATTTAAGAAAATGGATCCACATCAAGCAAACGCAATAGTTGAAATATCACGTATTTTTGGAGGTTTTGATGGTTGACCACAGAATGGATACTACCCATAAATTATCTTGGGGAAGAGAATTGTCAGAAAGGCCAAAAAACTATGTTTTTGACCCGTTTCCACCATCTTTGAGCCCCAAAAGCACTTTGTAATTTCATCCCCCAATATTCCCATACTGTGCATGTCTGAAATTGACCTTTCGATGTTGCTGACCCCACGAATTTTGGATTTCCAAAAATCGTAAGAAAAATGATGTTTTAAGCGTTTTTCGTGATCTGTCTGTCTGCTCAAAAATGTATATTCACTCATTTTTTGACTACACTTTGCTCAATTTACTCAGATTTCCTCCAATTTTTTTCGAAATTTTTTTATTAATTATTTATAAGGTTTTAATCATTTACGCTATCAATATAAGTATGCATTCAATAACAATACTAAAATTTTCAGGTCCGGTGCCAAGGCCAGCCTGACCATGGCAGGGAGAGACCGGGGCCAGACCATGATACAGCTCTTGTTCTATTGCATTTCGTCCACATGCTGACCAAGTATGTAGCTGAATTTCTAAGTTTGAGGGTGACAAAAATTTTGAAGTCAGATATGCAACAACTACAAGTAGACAGGCAAAGCTGATGGTGTTTTAGAGCTCTCTTTTAAATTTTAATTCAAAATGGCTCTAGTTTACTCTCCTCAGCGAGCTCTACAAAATAAAGAGAAAGAAAAATTTAAAATTTTTCACAAAGTTGGCATGATTTCATTTTTAATCAAAAAATAACTTGTATAAAATGGCTTTACAAGTGGTCCTCAATCATTATGTCCAAGCTTCCAAGCTTAACCTTGTGTTTAACCTGTTAAGTATTCTATTGCTATATTGTCAAGAAAAACTAAACGGAAAATTATAATGCTGGGCAGAGCTCCGGAAAATTTTGACATATTTACCATCAAACTTTGACTGTTCAGATGTCGAAAAATATACAAAAATAGTGAATCCCGCGCGAGGCGCTCGAAAATTTTGGGATTATCAGCTCAAAATTGTGCTAAAATCTTTCCTGACCGTTACTAAAATGTGCTTTGAGATATTTAGACTTTATCATTTGGGAGAACGTGTGAAAAAACTCGTATTTCCAAAATTTTGAAGAGCTAGTTCTCCCCCGCCCACTGTCCCTATCCACCTCCCCCACACCCTCACAGCTACGTGCCTGATGCTTAATAATTTGAGAAAAGCCAGAAGTCAAGGATTTATAATGGGAAACTTTTTAAAAAGTCAATAGCCGAAAAGGTAACTCACTGTCGTCGTCCTTTTGGTCGTCTTAGTTGTGGGCTTATTGCTGCTTGTTGAGCTCTCTTTGGAATGGTCTTGCGAGGAGCGATCTCGACTCATGGACCGAAGACGACGACCGTGGGACAGGCTGTCGTGAAGGTCACGACGTTTCAGGTCGACCCCTGCCCCGCCTTTATATGACTTGAAGCCCTAAATCGCCCGATAAAATGAGTAATTTTCGGCTAGAGCCTTAAAACGAGCTTATAATTTTGAAACATATTAATTAGTGTATTCAAGAGAAAAGAGGGAGCAAGAAAACATGCAGCGTGTCTGTTTGAATTTTGGATTTTAAATTTTGAAATTTTTAAAAAGTTTATCTTCGATTTTGAGTTTTGAAGCCCTGCGTTTGCGGTTGCATCAGTGGCGGATGCGGGATTTTCTGACACGGGGGGTCGGAACATCAAATATTCCAACAATGTCAAAAATCATCCGAAAATCCGTCTATTACGCTTAAAGTGTCAGTCATTCCGTTTTTTTGTCGACAGCATCATTTGAAAGAGATTAAAGAACTTTGAAAGTTTTCTACAAAAAAACACACAAAATTAGTGCGAAAATCGGCAGGCACAAAGCACCTAACAAATACTTCGAAAAATCCTCGTAAGAAATAAGCAATCCTTGTTCTGTACATACTGGTAAACTATTCTGCTGACGTAAAAATAATGTTTCTTAAAAATTTGTAAATTCGTGTTGAAATATGACAAAAATTAACAAAAATGCTTATTCTCTTCTGCGCCCGAATGTTTTTTGATGACAGAGGGCGGCAGCCCCTGCCCTCTCAAATCAGCGCTTACTGTGAAAGTAGCATACACGCACAATGTACAAAAAAGGATGGAAAATAGTGCATTCAAACAATTTTCACGTGCAGAATTCTTTAGAATAAATTTTAATTTTTGTTAGGGGTCCGTTGAGATATAAATTAATTCACATTGTAATAAAAATGAATTATGATTCAAATTACGACGCAAAACTCTAGAATTCTCGAGTAATTAATGTCATGTTCGCTGTATTATTAATCTTTGTTCAATAAGATGGGTCGCGTGCGAAAGCAATCAATATTCTAAAAATAGGGCAAAAGGGAACAGCGAAAAAGGGAAACACACCAAAACTTTTTCCGTAAAGTGATAAAAACTAATATTATTCATGAAAACGTGTTAATTTTTCTATCATTTTCATCAAAAAAAGAAGTTTCGACACCACAAGCTTAGTGTGAAACTGACTTTTTCGAATAATTATAAAGACCACTTCATTGCTTAAGCTATAGAACCTGCGTCCTTCACTATAAGGTCGTGTAAAAGTAGCCGTCCGATGAACTTGTGGCTATGGCTAAAATAAATCGAATTCCGGGGAGAAAGTGCGGAAATTTTTAAGATTTAGAAAGGGTCAAAAAATGATCATTCGGACGAAAAGAACAATTTTTCGGCGTTTTTCTTCCGTCAAACTCACTGCAAATTTGTGCAGCGGCCTAACCAATTTAGCAGGGCTGCCAGCATGCTAAATCTGGGTGAGGAAGAGTGAAAGTAAAAATCTGATATAAAGTACTTTTTAGGCATACAAACATAAATATACACGCATAAACATAAAAATTTGCGTCAATACCACTAATTTGGGCCTTTTCGACGATGCTCTACCTTTTTTTGAAAAAAGACAAGAAAAATGGAGCAACTTTATTAAAATATTTTCAAAAATTCGGTATATAGCGTTAAGCGCAGAAACTTTGGCACTTTTGAGCCAAAGGATCGCTAAAAACGGTCAAACAACACAGTTCTTTTTTTGAAAATCCTAAATTACGGAGGCTGAAAAGTTTCTGAGTAATACAAATCGTTTGGAGGTGTGAAAACCATGCATGGGCAGAAGCAAAGTCTGGGGAGGGTCAAAACCGAAAAAAATCCCAGAAAACGCGCAAAAAATTCAATTACTCGTATTGAGAGATGTGTAAACCAACCCGACCCCCATGCGTGGTAAAAGTCTCTCTCCGCAGGATAATAAATGTAATGAAACATAATATAAATATATATATAAATATTTATACATAAAATAAACATAACGAATCATTGTCGCGTGACACGCACACATGGGCGTGGGGGGTCTGGGGGTCTGGTGGACCTCCAAAATCCAGCGGACCAAACGCCCCTCCCCCAAATCGATAAACTACCAGAATTAAATTTTTGGTGCTATTTTTAACGATATAACCCAATCGGATCCACTGAATTTGTTGATGGCCAGCGTATGGTGACACACCCTTAAGGGCATAGGTAAACTTTGAAACGGCTCATCCCTATTTATTACATTTACTATCATTACCGTTTCTGAACTACAGCTGCCTATTTCCGTTTAAATAGATTATTTCACAAGATATGATTTAATTAATCAGTCCTCTAATTATTTCATAGATTCGCTCATAGATTAATTTATTAAATTGATGCTCAAACCCACTCACTGGCTTCTTAGTCGTCCTAGTCTGAACAGAATTCCTCAAATATTTCTTTTCCTCCGCGTTGGCAGAGTTAGTTCCGGAACGCTTCCTGTTCCTATTTTCTTTTTTGGAAGGTTTTAGAGTAACGGAAGCGGGTTTCTTGGAAGTCAATTCGTTATCCTTCAATCTGATTATTATAGGAGCAGCCGATGCTGTCGGTCGATCTAGCTCTTTTTTGACGATGATTTTTTGCTAAAAAGAATCGGACATCCGTGCAGTTTATTTCGAAAAAATTTTCTGCTCGAGTTTAGTTTATTTTTTCAAAATTTCAAATATCATCTGAAAGTGAACGATCCTTAAAAATCTTTCCGGTTGTTTGCAGCTATTTTCGGCCTTTCATTCGATAGCTAAGTGTATTTTTATTGCAAGCAGTAATTACTCGAATTTTTGAAAAGACTAATTATTTATTTATTTTAGTCCTAATTCAAGTCGAATTCAGTACAAAAACATTTAAATACAGGTGCGTTACCATACATGGAAAGCAAGGGAATCCGGGGGTTGGGCAATGCTAGTTCTTTCTAGAACGTGAAAACAAAAAAAAAGTTTAAAAAATATGAAAAAATTGAGTAAATTGAAAAAATATGGTAAAAAATGTGTATATGGCGCGAAGCGCCGAAAAATTGACTTTTAAAGTAAAAATGAGCTAAAAACGCTATAAAACACACTTTTTACGAGTTCTACAAAAAGCGACCATTCTGGGATTAGAAGCTATTTTGCGGGGATCAGTAGACATTCTGAGGGGGAGGGTTAAACCCCTCTCCCAAACCCAGAGACACGTATTTGTATTACGCTCACTAAAAATGAGCAATGAGCTTATAAGCATTCGTGCATTTGCAAATGGGCATAAACGCCCTAGCAGTTTCAGTGATACATTCATTTTGGCAAAAGTCCAAGGAATGAGTTAGACTCTAAAATTATATTTTGTTCATTTGTCTGCCTCATTTACATGATTTGCATGAGGATTAAAATAAGAGATTGATAAAAAAATGTCAAAATTGAGGTTTTTGCCTGTTACAAATTTCTTCGACTTTTTGATAATATTTTCTATTTATTACAGTTAAAGCAAAGAGCGATTTTTTATTTCTTTGATTATTTAATAATTTTTCACACGTCTATTTACCTTCGTTTTTCCATCATGAAAGCAGAGCTTAATGAAGGTTTATGAAAATTTAGAGTCAAATGAAAAAGTAATAAAAAGGAAGTATAGAAATAAAATTTTAAAACTTCGCAAAGCCTTTGGAAATTTTCAATACAGCGAACGCATTTGGCGAAATAAACGAAGACAATGAATTTAACGCATAAATTTTATCAGTAGAGCGAAAAATGCTTTGTATAATACAAAATATATTACAGTGTATTTGAATGCATCTCGATCTGATTATAAAATAATATTTTACCTCAATATTAGAAAGCTCGCCGACGTTCATTTCGTTTTGAGATCTAGCAGCTAAAAAATTTGAGTAAAATTTTAAGTTAAATAATTTGCAATGGTGTAATTAACTTTCACATTAGGCATTGATATTAAAAAAGGAAGAATCGATAACGCGTGATTCTTACATTTTATCGTCCGAGCTATCGCAACAAATTGAATCAATAAGGACACAATAATTTCATTTTTTGGAGAATTTCTTTGAAATCCTTGTTATTTTGAGAAGCCCTCTTTTCTGATACGCATGAGTAACTTAAGTTCTTATTACCTTTGATCAAATGCGCATATGTGTTTATCAGGCTTTAATTTTCGAAATATCTGAAGTGTAGAATGCAGTTTTCTATGATAATTATGGACTACTAAAATTCTTACTTCTCTACAAAATATTTCAATTTTGCTTAAATTTTTTAAGTCTGCACGATACATAACGGATTAGCCGCTTAATTTAGAACGAAAAAAATATTTCCGTTGCGTATCGTTTTAATTATGAATCGCTAAATTACTCGTATTTGACATATATTATTCTATTTCTTTTTAAAAACGTTTTAAAACGTTTTTAATGGGGATTTTTAGAGGATCAGTCGTAGAGAATTTTGCTTCAAGTAGCTTTTGGACTTGAAATTGTTATGTAAACGTCGATAGATTTTTTCGGCCATTCTGAAGATGCTGTTGCATTCTTTGTCATAATATATACTTGCAAGCCCAGAAATCGCAAAAAGCACGAGGAATACAGCGTACTTTTAGGGCATTTCTTAAAAAATTGAGAAATCTGCTGGGTTAGCAGCCTATTTCAAGTTGGCAACCATTCAAGCTTCAAACACCGATCACCACTGATTCGTCACTAACATGGCAAAAGGGTTCAAGTGCATCCCCAGGTCAAACTGGAGTCAGACATATCATTCGATTCGTCTTGAGGGACTCTACACGTTAAACATGGTCTCGTACCATAATAATGAAAATTCACTGTGCAAAACGTCGGAACCTGGGTCTAGTACACTAAAAGGTATAAGTCGAAAACTTTGAACTCGTTTTTCTCAAAAAAATCAAAACTGTACATGGACCCTTTTGCCGTGCGGGAGGCGACTTATTTGCGAGCCTTTTCATGCAGATTAAATTTCCGCATACGCCCCAATTTTTAAACTAATTAATTTTAATGACTTATTTGAATTTTAAAAGTTTTTAAAAAAGAAAATCAAAATCTTTGTCAATGCTTATTCATCCGCTTGTAAATAATACTCACTCACTCAAGTATAATGGGAAATTTGCACAATGTGCTGAGTGCTTGAGTGAGAACATATATGGTCTACCTCATAGGTGGGCAGCACCGAAATTCTGGGGGAGTGAAAAAATTTTCAAAGGTCAAAAATGGTCTTAAAAGTGGTCGTATGGCGAAAAAAACACCATTTTTCGACGTTTCTCATCAAGCACTATCCAATGGCATCAAAAAATCGCTAAAAAAGCAAAAAAATTTCAAAATATGAATTCTGGGGGGGTATTTTGATTTCTGTGGGGGGGGTATTTCAACTTCTGGGGGTGCATACCTCCGAAAGCCCCACGCCCATTTGTGGTCTACCTGAGATTTTGGTCTGCTTCCTTAGAAAGAATAACTCACCGACTATGTTTACCTGTGTGACACGATTCAGGATTTATCAGCAAGTCAATCCGTTTGAGCTATACAAACGTCCGACAGTATGACGAAGAATGTTAAATTTATCGGATAAAAAAATGAACAAAAATTATTTCTGACATGTTTTAGTTTTTTGTTTTTCGTTTTATTTTGTTTTTTAAGTAATAATCCTTAAAATATTACATTTGATTCATATGCATCGTACTAATCTTTAGGCATACTTTAATAGTGGTCAAATGCGCAGCGAATGCACAATTTAGTACGTAACCGATGAAGATCTCTGCATTTCATTAAGCCTCGATTTAAGACAAGGCCCTGCAACCGTCACTTTCTCTAAAAGTCTATCCTCCGTTTCAGTCGGGAAATAAACAAACATTCCAGTATAAATCAGGAAGCGCTTTTAATTCAACTAGCAAAGAAAAATGCTCCAATGGAACAAAAAAGGTAAATATACTTGAATTTCTTCATTGTTAAGGATATAAAAGGAGGGAACATGGGAAAATTTCCCTATATTCTCAGAAACCATAGGAATGTGCTAAACAGTTAGACTTCCCCTAAACAACGCAAAAATCGAAGTATATTCTGCGGCCTGTGAAAAATGAGGGTGTAGTCACAAAAGGTTCTCAAGTGTCTCGCTAAAGGGCATGGAAGACACTTTCATGACTATTAATTAATAAATGTATTATTTATTTAGTGAGATCTTGACCCTCCACAATGCTCTGGCGTAAAAGATAATAGTGTAAACTTTACACCTACTTGGCCAACTCAATAGTCTGCATGAAAGACCACATAAAAATTTCTTTAAATCTTCCAAAATAAAGTAATCAAAATACTCGCCGTCGTAATCGAAATTACTACGGAAAATCTGCAGAAACGCGCATAGGCCGCAGAATATACTTCGATTTTTGCGTCGTTTAGGGGAAATCTAACTGTTTAGCACATTCCTATGTTTTCTGCGCATTTAGGGAAATTTTCCATAGCCCCCTCCTTTTACATCCTTAACAATGAAGAAATTAAAGTATATTTACCTTTTTTGTTCCTTCGGAGCATTTTTCTTTGCTAGTTTCCTTCTTTTATTTAATATTTTAGGTCAAATATCCATAGGTGAGCAGCGCCGAATTTCTGGGGGGTGCAAGTAGCTGAAGAAATTTCTTTCTTCGTCTCGGACCCTTTACACTAAAATGATCACAGATCAAGAAATATTGCATTAAAGAGAAAAAATTTACCTTCTGAGATATTGTAGCCCTCTACACTATAAAACCAATTGGACTGCACAGAAATCAAAATTGAGAAAGATGAGCTTCAGGACACGCTAGCAGTTAAAAACCCGTATACTTTACAATTTTGTGCAAGAACCATTAGGTGTAAAGAAATTTTAAGCTGAGATTCGTAATCTACAACTCAGGTACAACAGTTTTGAAGAAAGATGGCCCTCCGCAAATTGTTTGATACCCAATGCTCTGGGTGGAAAAGTGCTTCTCAGTGTAAACTTTACAGTTGTGCTAATAAAGCAATATTGGGTGTATAGAGACAAAGTAAACTAGGATCTGTAACGCTAAGGTCAGGGCACATTTCAAGCATAATCAGCATGCTCCGCCTACTTATCGGAGTAGTTGAAGAAATTTTGTTTTTCATCTCGAAGCCTTTACACTAAAACAATCACAGATCGAGGAATATTGCGATAAAAAAGGTAAAAATTTTGCGTTTCGAGATATTGTAACCCTCTACACTATGAAACTAATTGGACTGCGCAGAAACCGAAATTGAGTTAGATAAGCTTCAGGACAATTTAACAGTAAACAACCCGTATCCTTTACACTTTTGTGTAACAACCATTGAGTGTAAAGAAATTTTAATGTCACATTCGTAATCTACAATTCGAGGGCAACATTTTCAAAACTGAAATTGGCCCTCCGCAAATTGTTTCTGGGCGGAAAAGTGTTTCTCGGTGTAAACTTTACACTTGTGCTAATAACGCAATATTAGGTGTATAGAAATAAAATAAACCAGGATCTGTAACGCTAAGGTCAGGGCACATTTTAAGCATAATCAGTATGTTATGCCTACTTAGCGGAGGTAAACGATCACGGATCAATAAATCTTGCGTTAAAAGAGAAAAAATTGGTCTTTGATATATTGTTACCCTCTACATTATAAAACCAATCGGACTGCACAGAAACTAAAATTGAGTTAGATAAACTGGAAAAACGCAAAGAGTACAAAACCCGTGCACTTTAAACTTTTGTGCAAGAACCATTAAGTGTAAGGAAATTTTATGCTGAGATTCGTAATCTACAACTCAAGGGCAACATTTAAAAAAATTGGCCTTCCGCAAATTGTTTGATACCTAATGCTCTGGGCGGGAAAGTGCTTCTATGGTAAACATTACACTTGTGCTTATAACGCAACATTGGGTGTATAGAAACAAAATAAACCAGGATCTGTAACGCTAAGGTCAGGGCACATTTTAAGCATAATTAGCATGTTCCGCCTACTTAGCGGAGTAGCTCAAGAAATTTCGTTTTTCGTCTCTAACCTTTACACTAAAACGATCACAGATCAAGAAATATTGCGTTGAAAGAGAAAAAAATTGTTCTTTGAGATATTGTAACCCTCTACATTTTAAAACTAATTGGACTGCACAGAAACCAAAATTGAGTTGGATAAGCTGAAAGCACGTAAGGAGTAAAAAACACGTATACTTTACATTTTTGTGCGACAACCATTGACTGTGACGAAATTTTAAGGTCAGATTCGTAACCTAGAGCTCAGGGGTACATTTTTAAAAACAAATTGGCCCTCCGCAAATTATTTGATTTTTCGGTTTACACTTTACACACTCATTGCTAACTCAACATTAAGTGTAAACAAAAGAAAAAATAGTACATCGTGTTTTTTAAGTATCTATTGTTAAAAAAGCCGCACCTACCAGGTATGTGCCGTTGTTGCTGTGAGGGGGACACAAAATTCGCACTCGCTGTGATAAACATATAAGAAAAATAGCCAAGTATATCATAGGTAGCGCTATCGCGCTACCTATGATATTGAAATTTTTTTCCGTGTTTTTTTCAAAAATAAGACCGCATTTCGTCCAATCAATCACGAGTGTTTCCAAATTTCTGGGTGTTACGATGTAAAATTCTAAGTACATGAAAATTATTGCTTAAAAAGTTGACATTAGAAAAAATTGAAAAATTTTAAAACATCAGAAATCGACAAACAGAAAAACATTGCTTACCTAAATGATAAGGTCCGGCATCAACAAACTTCCTTCGCATCGGTTTACTATTTTCATTCGATTTCGTCAGCTGAGACAAGCCCATCATGCACATTACGCACAGAATTACTAAGCACACAATTAGGTAAAAACGTCCACCGACGAATGATTTCTGCATTGACAGAAAGATAAGAAATGACTGCACTTCATGTGTTCTGAGGTTGGGAAGAGGGATTCAACATCCCAGGATGGCTACTGACCAGCCCCTTTCCCACCTAAAAATGGCTGCGACTCCCCAGAATTGTCAATTTTTCGTAAAAATTATAAAGTGTTCCTTCTACGCATTTCTAGATCAATTTTGGTTCAAGAGAGCCAAATTTAAAGCGCTTCCCGCCAAATGCACATTTTTGACTGTATTCTATTCAATTAACTCGATTTTTCAGACTTTTTTCGAAATTTTTTATATGTTTTTATTTTCTAGAAAGAACGAAAAGTGTACAAATTTTTTATATAAAAATTTCAGATATTCTAAAAGCTCTTTGGAAGGTTTCACGCCACAAATGATTATTATTCAAATTGAGCACCGGAGATGGAAGGAGGAAAAAGTGAGGAGAACCGAAAGAAATAGAAAAAAATTAAAAATAAAGGCTTTATATCGCATGAGTGATCAATCTTTAGGGATTGCCAAATTTTTGAATTGCTTGCGCTAGTGATACACTCAAGCGGATAAACGCAAGTTCTTGTAATAAGCATTTTCAAGGATCAAAATGAGTAAACAAGCAATAATGTCGTCAAGATCATTGGATTTAGCAACAGCGACTTGTCAATCATGCCAAATATTTAAGTTTTTATATCTTAAAAATCGGCTGATTAACTAAGATTAAAACGAGAAATGGATTACGTTTGATATAACAACATTTTTGTATTTTCCCATGCCTATCGTAGTTTGTAATGAATTCATCTAATTAATTATGACGATTTTTCTTACCATGTCGACTTTGAACAACTAATAACAATAAAGAATCGGAGTGCTCATAGGCAGAAGAGCATTAAAGTTATTGCATGAAGCAAGTGACAGAGCCGTGGCCATCTTATCGTGATTTATGCAAATTTGAATGCGCCGTGTTCAATAGGTTATTGCAAATTAAAAACTTTTCTACTGCCAAAAATCGCATCGAACAGTGTCCGCAAGCATGCGTTGGCCGAACATTGGAAGAAAAATAAAACCTAATATTTTTGGATAGATCTTTATCACTCGTGCCATTTCAAACAATAAAAGACAAATATGCACAGCGAACTGCTTTGCTTTTCAATATTTGGTGTGCAAGGCGTATGTATATATGTACAATTCATTTGCAGATAGAAACGAAAAAATCTTCGAGCTTATCCATTTGATTAGAAACCATGCGCATGATTGACCGAAAAATGGTTTTAAAAATAGATCTGTCAATCAAAAAATTCCCGTCTGGCCAACAGTCCCGGGTGGCCGGCTATACCGGGTGGCCGACAGTCTCGGGTGGCCGACAGTCTCGAGTGGCCGACTGTACCGGGTGGCCGACTGTACCGAGTGGCCGATAGCCCCAATTGGCCGACTGTACCGGGTGGCCGACAGTCCCGGGTGACCGACAAGTGGTATAATGATAGGTTTGTCATAAAAATTCCCAACTGACTAATGATTTCGGAAAAAAGAGAAATATTTTCTTTATTTTTTTCCTTTTTTTCTCTTTTTTTGTCTTATTGATGGATTTTTATTATTTTGGCAAAAAAACACGTAAAAACAGCATACTTTCAGGAAAATATAAAACTTTACAAAAATATTACGCAACATTACGAAAATATTTCATAACTTGACAAAAATATTTCATAACTTGACAAAAAATTTTCACAACTTGACAAAAATATTTCACAACTTGACAAAAAATTTTCACAACTTGATAAAAAATTTTAACAACTTTACAAAACATTTTCACAACTTGACAAAAAATTTCCACAACTTGTCAAAACATTTTCACAACTTGACAAAAATATTTTACAAGTTGACAAAAAAATTTTCACAACTTGACAAAAGTAGTATGCTTAAGCATGTAAAAAATATTTCACAATTTGACAAAAATATTCCACAACTTGACAAAATTTTTTCATAACTTTACAAAAATATATCAATAATCCTTTTTAAACAGCAAAGTTTTCGGTAGTATGCAGACCCATGCATACGCGTAGGAGACGAGACATGCACCTATGCAGGGTCTACTCCACCTGAATAGAAGAATTTCTGGGAAAAAGCCGAAAATTGATGAAAATTTTATTTATTAGCTGCAATGACTTCAAATTAACGCAGCTTTTACGCTACATTTTATGCCTATTTTTGAGGCTGAAGGCTGACCACCAGAACAGCTATGCCATGCATATACGGATGATATGCTCCAAAATCCTGAAAAAAACACTTGATATTGTGTGATAACTGCGAATTTTTTCATGTTATTTTCGCGATTTTATGTCAGCCTTTGAAGATTTGTCATATCGTATTTCTCTTTATCGAACATGCGAAACAGATCACATTTGCAAAGGTTTAGCATATCCGATGTATTCGCTGATCTAAATGGCTGCCTATTTCATTTTTACTGTAATATTAGCAACTTTTCGCGATTAATGTTCTACTGAATTACCGACAGATGAAGCAAAATTATTTGTACATCACTTATTTATTCGTAATATTCGTATTGTTGTGTACGTGCTTTCTTCGAACATTAAATAATTAAATAACAACAAGACATGCACGGGGGCATCTCAGCAAGGAAAATTTCTAGATAAAATAAGGTGAAAAGTACATCCTTACCAGATACATACTTTGTATGCTATTTATTTAGCAAAAAATTCATTTACACCCCTAGATCGGTCACGCTCTGTAAGGAACAACACTGTAAGACAGACCGTACTATAACAGGCGGCGCGGTGGGGAGCCCCCTCACGCACACCCCTAGCCGTCCTGAATGTTCTCCATACTTTAACGTTGCTCCCTCAGCTTACCTCAGGGAGCAGATTTTTACGTCATCGCCTATGTTATAACACAGGCTATCCTACAAGCGTTGCTCCCAGGGTCACAGCCATTACTACTGGAATGTTTTGAAGACTCAGTAATGACAGAAAATTTGAATATCTCGATTGAGTCACTAATTCCCTGATCCCTCTTGTGCTAATATGAATACAATAATTCTAGTCGAAAAGCTAAGCAAGAATTATTTCGAAGAAAGAGTACAGATGTGCATATGTGTCCATCACTCAAATGTGCCCAGAAATCGCTGCGAGCGCGCTCAGGCAAATATAATTTTTCTAGTGCAATTAAATTATTCAAGTACTTCTGGCTAAAACGAAGACCTTATTATACCTATTATGCGCTACACAATTTTGCTGAATCAAGAGAATAAAATTAAGACGCAGGCTTTAGAACAAGTCATGAAAATTAAAAGCAATTATTTTTCTGCTCGAATTAAGATACATTACAATATCAAATGTATCCTCTTTGCGATTCCGGTCACATCATTGAAATAAAGAAGTTCCTTGCACAATGAGGACGCTACTTACAGAAGAATATTACCCTTGCTCACTATTTTTAATGCAGGATTATTCTGTAGAATAGATCACACCTAAGCTTAGCATATGCTTGTCCTGTATTAGCAAAGTTTCTTTCAAATGCATGCTCAACTAGGCTTACATAAATCGAGCTTATGTTGCGAATGACACAATTAAATGTCAAATTCAATCGCTGAAATAAAGAATTTTTAAAGAAAACTTATAAAGAAAGGTAAATCGCGAAGGCTATTTGCTTACGAGCATCACCTGATACTTTAGCTAAAGATTATCTAACAACAGAATATATAGTGAAGTTGAATCAGGCGCTTAGAACCATATATTGATCAGAAGACACGCCGCTGCTGTGACTTGGGGGACTTCGTGAACTTTTTGAATTTAAATTGAACGCGGAACTATTCTGTCCTGCTCCTGCTTCATCCGCTCCATCCGCTGAATTTGTCCTCAGCGGTGGTAAATCGGCGCCCCGTAAAACCGATCGTTGCGATCCGACTGTTTCTGATTGTCTGTTAACTGAAGACCAATTAAATGTTTTACATATTCCTGCTGCGCCATCCGACGAGCTGATTGATCTGTAAGAATAAAATTGTGAAATTTCTTCGATCTTTACTCAAAGGAAATGAAATAAATTTATAATACTCAACACGAAATCATATTAAACGTGAGAATATGTCAGCGGACGACAGGTAATGAGGTTTTGATCGCACAAGCACAGATGCACGCGCCACTTTTTGCATAAAACAGAAAAACCAACGAGTAGTTAATATAAGTGGAGATTAAATTGACTTTACTGACTTAGAAAATTCTTTGTTGAGATAGCGTTTTACTAACACGCGTATTCCGTCATACCAAGTCATATGTAAAAATTTTAAAAATAAAATATGAAATTTCTTGTGTTGTTGTTGTTGATTGTTGGAAGCTGCAAAACTTCTTTTTACATGTGAACGCAAAATTGACCAAATAAACTGATCAACGAGTGAAATTTCTCGAGAACGATACCTACTTTCGAGCCCTTTCAACATTAATAAGTAGTGTAGAGCTTTATGCATACGCATTAAAGGCAATTCAGGGGATGGCTAAGAATTTTCAACATGTTCAGATTATTGTTGAATGACCTTAAACTGTGCCAAAAAGTTAAAACAGCACAAAAAGTATCTTAAATCCAGCAATCTCGTATACGATTCCAGTCACAAGTTGTGGCATAAGCTGTCAAAATTTAGACATAATTTTCTTGTAACACAGCATAAGTGATTCGTTTTCGTTAAATCGAATCCATCGGAACGCTTGAACCACGTGGATGCGTTAGGTTTGAGAGAGCTCAGTATATTCAGATGTTTAATGGTCTAGGTCAATTTATCCAAAGTCGCTTGCGCAGCTTAAGCCAGACTTAAACCTAACTTGTTAAATAAATTACAAAAAATTTAAAACACATCTAGGGGCAAAAATATCATTTTTCGACGTTTTTTCGAGCTCTACTTATCCAATGGCATCAAAAAAATAAAAATTTAGACAAATTAAATTCGTTGGAAGAGTAGGGTTTCTTGAATTCGGATGTCCAAAACCACACACATCAATGAACAATATGAAATGCTTCACATACTTGCGCGTCAGTTTAGGATAATCACGTCTGGCTCCCTTCATTTGTTTTCTTGAAATTCTGGACAGACGGCGGCGGGCACGAACTAAATCTATATACTTTTAAATAAAATTTATAGGCACAGGATGTAGATCAATGCAATGATAATGGCCAAAAAGGTTATACACGCTACTAAAATGATCAGTGCTCGGTTTATTTGATATACTTCACAACAATATAAATCGTAGCAACCGTACCAATAATCGCAATCTAGCTTTGTCAATGGCGTCACAGTTTGTGGCCCGATTTTGCGCATCGTTTCAACTTATATTAGGTTGTTATATGAGCCGAAAAGTATTAGGTACGTAAAGGGGCGAATTTAGGGGGCGGGGGCGGCCCCCATTGGCCCAAAATAGTGCGCAAAATTGAGGATTTTTGAGCAATTTTTAGCGATTTTCGGGTTAAAATGGCTAACTTTTCCGCCCAAGTCAGGATTCCGCCCCCTTAGGGGTACCGCCCCCTAGGAAAAGGAATATTCGGCGAATATGTGTACCGAACTAAATCCATCAAATGATACACCATTCGATAGACCTCGATGAGACGATCATTTTGAAAAAAATTTTGCGTGGGTCTCATTCCAGTCAAGAGTTACAGCCATTTGAAGTGTCAATCTCTATACATCGACCTAAGCATCTATACATTGACCTAAGCATCTATACATCGACCTAAGCATCTATACAATGACCTGAGCGGGAGCGACCTCGACCTAAGCAGCTTAAAACACCTTTTCAGATATACTAAGCCTAAGCCTAAGTATATTAGAAGCAAAAACTCAGATTTTCCATATCTTATCACGTTGGTAATATGAAATCTTTAAACGACAGTAACTCCATCAATAATGCCGACCCACTCCTAATTTTTTTACTTAAATCAGCTCCAGAATCTCTATCGATTGATGAACTGCTTGCAACTTACGTTTTTCCGATTTTCCGATGTTTTTTCATATAGTCCCCCTTGATAATCTGATATCTTTAAACGACAGTAATCCATCAATAATGCCGACCCACTCAAAATTTTTTTAGTGAAATCAGCTTCAGAAACTCTATCGATTGATGTACTTCTTGCAACTTTTCGTTTGGTACACATATTAGCCAGTTTAGCCTAGGAAAATCCTGGATCCGCCACTGGGTACGTATGTATGCAGAAATTAAGAACTCATTCCGCTACCGCTAAATGCTACTGAGAAGGGAAGATGCGAAAGTGTCTTAAATCTGCGAATTATGAACTAAGCGCTCTCGACTATAATGAAAAAATGAAATGATCCGTCGTTTGTGTAAATTGCATCTAAAACGCGCGCTCGTGTAAACTACATAGTTTTTTATAGTCTGTTTCACTCAAGTTCGGGTTAAGTTTTAAAAACTATATCCGACAATAAGCTGACATGTTCCGATTATAGCATTGATCTAATATATATTTATCGTAATCTGTCGGCTTACTGTCGATAAAAATCATTAAAATTTATGCCCACACTTATGAGAAACGGGCTGTAATTGCTTGCGATATGCTGCAGAAATCTTGGTTACGCAGAAGGAGCGAAGTAGTCTGTCTGCTCTACATAACGGCTTAACTCTGTGATCTAGTATACAATTTACCCCCAGCGTTTTTAGCCGATCCACATAAGCTACAGTAACCAAACTTTACAAGGAGATAGCTATAAGCCTATTGTACTAATCTGGTAAAATTTATTAATTTACGGTGTAAACTTACTGCTTTACACTCAGTTTACAACGTTTTAACGGCACCTAAAAATTGTAAACGATTCGGTGGGTTTCAAACAAAGCAGTTTTTGTAATTCAATCAACACCCTACATTAAACAAAAGTGTACTACGGATAATTTATCAGGCAAACTTCTTTCCAAATCCAAAAGTCGCATTTTTTGCTACATACACAATACCGCTAATTTATCCCTATCATCCAAAAATGTTTGAACCAACTAAGTTTACACCACTATTTAATGTTAGTTTACACTGTAGATCACTATTTTTATTGATGCGAGTCAGAACGTGTTTGATAATTTTTGTGTAAAGTTTGGTCACTGTAGCTTATATGAATCGGCTAAAAAACGGTGGGGGTAAATTGTATACTAGATCCTAACTCTCTAGAGGCGTAGTTGGTACTTATACCTGTACAAGTGTACTTACTGTAACATAAATCGATCCCATAAAAGCATTGATAAATAAATTAAAACATTTTAATCTCCATATGGACAACATAAAACTGGTGGACGAAACGAGCGACAACAGATACGCGTACGCACCGCACAAATAAATACATATATGCATAAACCAATACGAATAAAAAATATTAAATAAAAAATCTATCGTAAAATATGATCGAGTTGAGATTTTCGAGCAATGAGCCAAGTTAAGACCTTGTAAACGCTGCAAACAACAAAATGAACTTGATTAGAACAGCTATTTGTACAGGCTAGTAGTTTCGGGGAGAGGGGGGAGTTGAGAGGGTTGACCCTCCCAAAAAGGCGATTGACTCTAAACAAAATAACTTCCCCCGGTCAGAATTGTCGATGTTTCATATAAAAACATGCCTTTTCAAGCTTTTCTAGCTCATTTTTAGCCCAAAATCGGTTTTTTTCAAATTATTTCGAAAATTTATAATGTTTTTATGTTCTCGAAAGAAAGAAACGTAAAAAACAGTGTCTTTGACGTGTATCCATCGTTTTTAGCCCAAAAAGGCACTTTTTAAGATATCTTTCGGTCAAATTTTCCCACCCTTGAATTCCCATGCGGTACATTGGTTACAACAGTCGTTTCATACAACTTCGGTCATAAATTTTAAAACTATCTTCGATAATAAGCTAACAGATTGCGATTATAGCATTGATCTGATATGTAATTATCGCAACCCTTGGCTTACTTTCGATGAATTTTCTTAAAATGTATGCGCGAAGTTATGTAGAACAGACTATAGATGCCATGCATGTAGAAGTTTTGAGGACTTGGCTTTAGATAAGAGAAACTCGCTAGTTTTTCTCGAATAAATACGGCGAACGGAAGTAAGGCCAAAAAAGACAAACATCAAATTGTTTTGCAAAAGCGCGTAAACTTGTTTTTAACATTAAAAGTGGATTTCTATGACCATTTAATGTTATTTAAAATGGCTTTGGAACGAATAAACTACTAGAAATTTCTCCAATTGTCCCTTTTTCTGACGATGTTCGGTCGTTTTAGACAACAAACAATTGGAAAAAAATCAAATAATTCAAGAAAATGGTACGTCGCCAAAAATATGACAACTAGCAAAGAAAAATGCACCAATGGAACAAAAAAGACGAATATACGGGGGATTGTGGATTATCATGGATGTAAAAGGAGGGGACTAGGAAAAAAGCTACCAATGTATATGCCTAAAGTCAAAAAATCTGTTAAAAATCAGACTTTCCCTAAGCAACGCAAAAAATCGAAGTACATTCTGCGGTTTCTGAAAAGAGATAACCTTCTTTAAATAATTTCCAATGCTTCACATAGGAGTGTCCAAACATAATTTAACATGTAAACTTTTGTAAATTGCTTGCAAATTGCAATGCGGACTTGCTTCTCATATCGTGATTGATAGAAAACTATACTTTATTTTTTTAACTTAGTTGAAGAATTGGTTTAACAAAGCATTTTTCTTATTATTGTAACACCCGATTCGTTTATCGCTCGACACCGCATACCTATGAAAAAATCTGCTACCGACTCCGTCGAGCAAGGGAAAAAACGAGCGTTACAGTAATAAGGATATTACTTTTCCGAATGGATCAATGCGATAGCTTAAGAACACAGACTATAAGTGCGATTGTGTTTGAAGGAGTTTTATGTTATCATGAGCATTATAGCAAGCAAACGTGGTGTCAGTTGGTTAGCGCAACAAATCGTTGCGGGCATGCAAGCGTACCTACGTGTAGTCTGCTTCACGTAAGCTTACGCGTTTGCTACTGCTTTAAACAATTTCTTTGATTGTCTTGAATGCATCGATGTTTGCTATTTCATTCAATTGGCTTGCAAAGTCTTTCCTAGTTTACTCTATCTAATTTCCTATAGCTGCAGCATAGCTAACTTGCTGCTTTTCCAATCGTTTGGTTCAATAGTTTATTTCAATCTGCAGACCGCAGAATATACTACGAATTTTTTGTTTCGCTGGAAGAAAGTCTAATTTTTAACAGATTTTACGAATTAAGGCATATGCACAGATAGCTCTTTCCTAGTCTCCTCCTTTCACATTCTTAATAATCCACAATCCCAAGTATATTCGTCTATTTTGTTCCATCGGAGCATTTTTCTTTCCTAGAACCATACTTTTAATTAACATGATTTGAGTAAATAAGTCAAACACATACGGTAACATGCCACAATAATGACAGCAGTCCAAGAACATGAGCATTATCTTCCTTCAAACAAGGCAACCTTACCTTATTTAAACAACAGATGAAATCTCTTCAGCGTAAACTCTAAGCGGGTGTGGAAAACACTTAACCTCATATTAGTAATCCTGACGTTACATGGAAGATTTTGAAAAAATTAAACTTCTACAACGCTCTGAAACTAAAGTTAATTTTCAGCGTAAGGTTTACATAAATCCTGCGTGTAAAGAAAACCTACAGTCAGATTCGTAATACTGACCTCATGGAACATATTTTGGAAAAAATTCACGTTTCGCAATGCTCTGGCGTGCCAGAACTAACTCCGTATTGATATTACACGAACGCAATCAACTTCATCGTGTAGCCTTTGAACCTTAGTACTTTTCCATAAATAGGTCTTCCAGAAGACTCCTATACGAAAAATTTGGCAGACATAAACAAGTCGAAAACTCGACTAAAATGTGTTTTTTCACCCAAGATTTTCACACTCTTTACACTCCATTCAAGAAGCAATGCGAAATTCAAAAAAACAAAAAAGCATCATATGGAACATTCCTTCTTCTACAATTCAAAACCGTTGAATTGTTTGAGACGTTAATACTGAGTTGTTCACAAGCCGAGTAAAAAAACTGTCCGAAATTGCTATATCTATTAACGTTACACAAAAACTTTACACGTTCTTTACATGGTAGCGGTAGCTATGAAGTGTAAAGAAAAACAAAAAACAGCGGCAGCAAATTTTGTATATTTGTTTAAAAAAACCACACCTCCTATATATTTCCCTTTATAGCTGTTGGAGGCTCATATGTTAGGGGTACCCAAGTATATTACTAGTACGCGCTTACGCGCTACCTACGATTTTAAGCCGAAAGATAACTTAATTGCTTAAAACAGCACATTGTATGTTTTGAAGAGTGAAAAATTTTTGCAGGAGAGCAAGGCAGCATTTTGCGGAGGTAACCAGCCATCCTGGAGGTCAGTCATCACGCGTGGGCGTAAGAGTCTGGACCATAGGTGGGCGGCACCAAAGCTCTGGGGGAGGTGCAAGATTTTTTCAAAGGTCAAAAAATTACCTCAAAAATGGTAGTATGGCGAAAAACACCATTTTCCATTGTTTCTCATCGAGAAATATCCATTGGCATCAAAAAATTGCGAAAAAACAAAATAAAAATTTTCGAAAATTGAATTCTGGGGGTATTCTGGTTTCTGGGGGGAGGGTATTTTCGTTTCTTGGGGGGCATACCCCCAAACCCCACACGCTCAGGTATGGTCTGGACCCCCTCCCAAATACTGGGCAGAACCTCTCCCTCTAATCAATAAATTCCCCAGAGAATTGAATTTTTGGTGCTATTTTTCACAATTTGGCCGCATCGGACCCCCCAAAATTCGGGTGCCGCCCATATATACACACAACCCCACAAGAACGCGTATAGGGTGAACCCATTCCGTTTTCTATGTGAGGTATTCAAAGTTCTCGTCCGGAGATTTCGTGAGCGAACATTTCAGTCAATATGAAATGATTGAACGAGTGAGCGGGCTACGAAGGGGTCGGAGAACGGCCTGTTTAATTTCAGTAAGCCGTTCGTGAGTCATGATCATACATAATTTCTCTTATTATGTATTAAAATATATTTCTATTAATATAAAAAAACAATATACAATATTAATATAATCGTAATATATATAATATTTTTATTCGTTAATTAATAATATTATTGAAAAATTGATATATAATATAAAAATAATTTTTTCAATAATATTGAGCTAGCCAAACAAATTAGATCAGAAATTAAATAGATCGAGCAAATTAAATCAAATTAATTGATTTATAATTTAAAACGACTAATGATTATTAATCAATAAACAGAATGAACCTGCAGATTTTACGCCGAGCCCGTTTTACGGGTTGTCGTCATAGTATTGTGCGAACTTGTTGACTTTGTCGTTGGCGAACTTGTTGATTTTGTCGTTGGCGAACTTGTTGATTTTGTCGTTGGCGAACTTGTTGATTTTGTCGTTGGCGAACTTGTTGATTTTGTCGTTGGCGAACTTGTTGATTTTGTCGTTGGCGAACTTGTTGATTTTGTCGTTGGCGAACTTGTTGATTTTGTCGTTGGCGAACTTGTTGATTTTGTCGTTGGCGAACTTGTTGATTTTGTCGTTGGCGAACTTGTTGATTTTGTCGTTGGCGAACTTGTTGATTTTGTCGTTGACGATCCTGTTGATTTTGTCGTTGGCGAACTTGTTGATTTTGTCGTTGGCGAACTTGTTGATTTTGTCGTTAGTGAACTCTTAGTCGTTGTCGTTCGAACTGTTGATTGGGTCTGAGATAAAAGCGACACAAAATGTTTCCAATTGTTAAATTTCTCTAAAATACTAAGTCGGATTAAGTCGAGCTAAACTAATAGATCGCTGCAAAAAAGGGAATTTTTAGGGGAAATAGCAAAACAAAGGCCAAAAATAAATGAAAATGAAAATTTTTTCAAGAAAGCTTGGATTTGGTCAGAAACCGGGAGATTAATACAGTTTTAACGCAATTTTAGCATTTAAACCAGTTTTCAAAATCATTTTAGCCTAAAACTCACTAACTGTCCTCCAGAACGGCTGAAGACCACGCATGGGATTGGGTGGTTCGGGAGTTTCTACCTCCCTTCCTGAATCCGGTAGACCCCAGAAATCGATAGACCCACAGAATTGAATTTTGAGCAAATTTATGGGATTTTGGCCAGTCTTACCCCCTCCCGGAATTCAGTCGCTGTCCATGCATATTGACCACCTAGACCGACCAGGTTGTATATCTATGGATCACCCCAAAATAAAAAATTGGAAATTTTTATGTACAAAGTAAGACCAAATGATAATCGAAGTTGATGAAAATCATAATTGTTCCGCGAAACTGCTTGAAAAAACCCAGAAACTGTGCACTAACACAGAAAACTCTCTGGCTGACCCCTTCCAGTCCTTATAATTTCACGGCCGACGGACGGAAATTAAAAGCTGATTAAAAATCTATAGTCGATAAGCAACCTTTATTTATATTGGCCTAGTCATAATTTAAATTTCCATATCCTCGCTTAATAAATCAATAATATTATTATCTATTTATACAGGGTGGCCCATAAAAAGCCTACACTCCAATGCTACACCGTAACTTGAGTTAATTATTGACACAAAAGTTTTAGATCAGCTGCATCAGATAGGTAGATTTGCCTTTGCTTCAAACGCGTTAAAATATAGGCAAGCTGCCCGCTTCGTGGCCACATTTGAAATTGTTTAAACAACAGAGTATCTGCATTTTATCACATTACTGCGTACATAGTAGCATTTTTTTACAACATATGCAGTCAAAAAATTAATCATCGCATTTTTATACCTCCCCCAAGCAGATGCGCGCCCTACTAAGTTCGAAAATTTCAAGATATCGTCAAAAGAGTGCAAATCGATGGCAGACCAATTACCCTACTGGGGTTTAAACAATATTAAAATAGGGTGTAAACAAAACATATTAGCCACCAAACCGTTGATATCTGGCCAAATTTTTTACACGATTCGAAAGAAGACACTTTTATCTAATGAAGCCGGTTCTAAGGGTTCAACTTAGCATCAATCGAAATCATTACTTCTTAAATCGGAATGTAGCCTTTTTCATGGGCCATATGAACTAGATTTGATATTTTCGTCAAAATAAACATATTTTTACTTTTAGAGCTCATGAATGATTATTTTATGTATTACATCATTATCGCACTATTACGTGTTCACAGATTTCAGAAAAAAAGCTTTTATGACGAAACCATAACATCTGCTGAATGTATTCAGATTCAAATAAATACTCGTCTCTTAACGTGTGAATTTATTTCGAAAAGGTTTATTTTGCAGTACATTACTCCCACGAAACTGTTTTTATATTCTTTCTTTCAATACCATAATTTTTAGAGACAAAAGAATCGGGGCGTTTCGGCGATTTTTCAGATATTTTCTAAATAGAAATCTCGAACACAATCGCGTTCTGTGATTATTTTAAACGAAAAAATTTACAAGGAAAATAAAATAAAATCAAATTATTGCGGCACAAGGTGACCAAAAATTGTGTGAAAAAACACACTGAGATCGAAGAATAAAAAAAATTGAGATTACTGTGACCAGATATGCAAGTGGGGGTTTAGGGTTAGATCCCTCAGAATGGAAAAACGGAAAATATTTTAAGAAAAATGTGGCAAAAAATGGAGGCTAAAATCGACGAAAGTGAAAACTTTTCTTCAAAAATGCTTGAAATTTACCAGAACTTGCGGACTAGCATAGTTTTAGGCGGTTTTAGCATTTATATACCAGTTTTTTAGGTCACTTCAGCCTAAAAGTTTAATATTTGACCCAGACCAAGTGACCACCCGACCCGCCATGACGCATCTATGATCGTGAACGTGTACCGTAAAATAAGTGTTAACTGACCCTAATTGGACAAGCGTGCTTATTGGAATTTAGGGTTAGCTTAATACTGGAAGGAGAAAAAACTTTACGGGTGAAAACTGGGCTAATTTTGTGTCAAAATCCAGTAGAGATCGAATTGTTCGGTAAGAAAGCTTAACCGGAAATGGGGTTGTCTTTTGCTGTTATAACCTTTATACTATTTATCAAACTGCTTCATAATGAAAAATAGAATTCACATGGCTGACCATAAACGGGGCTGAATTTCTCTGAAGCCCATAATGCTAGCGTGGTCAGTCAGAGGTGGATAGCTTTATCGAACTGCATACAGTGACTTTACAAATGAGTATGTTGGTACTCGTACAGACATTAAAACAGCGCATATCCCCGAAAAACCCAATTTTCCGTTTGCGACCGTAATTTTGCCATATTTCATCCAAAAATTCCTCTCCATCTCCTTATGAGAGTCTAAGAAAAATTTAACTAGCTTTCGATGCGCTAAAAGGCCTAAAAACCGATTTAAACGTCAAAGTTACGCAAAAAACGAAGCAATTCCAAATTTGCAGATCCATTTTCAAAAAATTGGTTTCAATCAACTTTGCTTACGGTAGATTTAACGGGTGTTGTAGCCTTAGTTGTCGATTGCATGGACGTTGTTGCTTTTGTATCACTACTTCCGGTTGACGAATTTTCGGGCGTTGTAGCTTTTGTGCCACACCTATCGGTTGTGGATTTTTTGGCCGTTGTGGCACTTTTGGTACCCGTTTTGGTTGTCGATTTTGTTTCGTCCGGCGACAACCCGTCGCGCTGACGTTTTTCCCTTCCCTGGTTAGTGATAGCGTTTATAGTCGCCGCAGTAGCAGTCTGAAATCACACTATTTTAGCAGCATATGAATCCGAATGGTGGATCTGGGATTTTTCTAAGGGGGAGGGCGGGCGGAAGCCCAACTTTCTCAAAACAGTAAAAAATAGGCCACCGGCTATTCGCGTGCAGAGTAGCGTCTTTTCGCCATTTTGTGTTTCCTATTTTTTGGTCAAAATAAAATCTGATGCGAATTTTTGCAAAATAAATCAAAATTTTAAGCAATTTGGGGCAAAAAGTGCTTCAATTTCTTTTTAACTCCAATTAAAACCCGACGCGAAACGCCGGAGGATCGGTGATATTTCGACTGGAAGACTTTTGAAGACGATGACGATTGACTTTTCCTGTTTTTGTACATTTGAGCAAAGCCCATTGAAGAATTCAACGCACGATGCATTGAATTTCTAGAATTTATGCTAAAAGAGGAAGAAAACCACAAAAATATGGCCACCAAGCCGTCAAGAAAGTGATTGAATGTAAAGAAATAGGTTGTTTTGGGCGCGACGCGCCGGAAAAATTCAAGAAATTACGACAGTCGATGGCGAACAAGCATTACAAAATACATATCCATCCTACAAATATTTTTGGCCGATGAAGGTGCGGCCACCCTTCCTCCTTGAATCCGCCCATGTATAGAATCAATAATATTAGGATAAAACATTCCCTGAGGGATACCCATACATGCGTGTGAAGGGGGGATTGCCCACCGAAACTTGGTCGTCCCCCATCTTCCTTGATTTATATATTATTAATTTATACAGATATTGATTTTTCCGGCGTGTAAGAATTCGGGGGATCGCATGAAGTAGATTTAACGTTTCCATCAAAATCAACCTATTTGTCACTTGTTGAGCTGAAAAATAATTATTTTTGTTTTTTCCGATGGAATTATAATATTTTTACTATAATTCCCTACTTTTACTTTTGTCATTTTATATATTTATATCCACTCTGAGTAGAGTATCACACGTTCACAGATTCTATGATAAAATAAAATGGCTTTTATGTCGAATCCGTTACTCCGTTTCAAGTTTCGTATTTACATTATATTACTCATAAGAAACTGTCTTCGAAATCTTTCTTTCAATGTCATCGATTGTTTCACAATTATTATCTCAATAGAAACTTTAAAAAATCACATTCTGTGATTATTTTAATCGAAAAAATATACAATTTGAATTTTTTTATGCTGATGGTAGATTTTTAATCGAAAGAAAAAGATATATTTTATACATAAAACAAATTAACATCGAATCTATTTAGCACAAATCGACATTTCTCACAAATGTGCCTGAATTCATCATTAATTGAATCGTGAATTGATAAATATGAAATTTAAACATTCACAGCATCGCTCAGACCATTACGTGACAAAATAACATCGAATCTATTTAGCACAAATCGACATTTCTCACAAATGTGCCTTAATTCATCATTAATTGAATCGTGCATCGAGAAATATGAAATTTTAACATTCACAGCATCGTTTCAGACCATTACGTGACAGGCACGTAGCTGGCCGTCCTATTATTTTGGGGGGACTAACGCCAATTTTCGGAGGGACTAAGCCCAAAAAGGCCCATAATAGCCCAAAATAGCACAAAATAGCGTTTAAAAGTCCTATTTTTCCAATTTTTCTGAATTTTGTGGGGTCCGAACCCCCCAATTCCCTCCAGAGGTACGTGCCTGTTGCGAGATGTTTAGCGTAAAATACGTGTCCAACTGACCCCTCTAGACCACACGAGCGTTACACGAATTACTTTGGACAAACATCCTTTTGGGGATTGGAATCCAACTGAGAACTAACAAAATTTTGCTAGTGAAAACTGGGGGAAAATTGGGTCAAAATCCAAAAAAGTATCGTACTATTTTCAGGAAAGAGATTGATAGGAACGCTGAGGTGGGAATGGGGTAGTTTTTTGCTGTTATAAACTTTATACTACTTTTTGAAATTTTATCGAGCTACAGTAGCCTACTCGCACAATTGTTAAAGTAGCGCAAAACTGAGCTACATAATCCGCAGTTTCTAGATAATTACGAGTTATTCTTGAAAAATTCGATTTGCGTCCGTTTTCGACCCCGAAATTTCCCATATTTTTACGCAAAAAACTTTCCTCAATCTCGTTTTGACTTAAAAATTGCTGTAAACGCAAAGTTTACTCAAAAACCAACGCTACAGATTTGTAGATGACTTCGAATCCTTTTTTTTGAAAAAATTGTCTCCTCAACAGTGACGTAGCTGTGTTTGTGGGGGGCTGGAAAGACTAGTCTCCCCAAAATTTTGGAAGTATGAATATTTTTCAGAAGGGTCCCACGAAGGAAAAAATTGAGAGATTCTCAATGCGTATCTGGAAAGACCGCTAGAATAGATTTAGCACACTTCTTGAGCTGATGAAGCCAAAAGTTTTTGGGAGCTTCGCGCCTTATTTATTTATATACAACATATTTGTTCAATTATGATAAAATAAAATTTGATTTTTTATAATTTTTTCTTCTCTGTATGTGAGAAGCTCAAAAACACTATTATTTTTGTCTATCCATAAGTAGTTGTTGAGATATGCCAGCTTAAAAATTTTCGTCCCCCAAAAAATAGAAGGCCAGCTACGCCACAACTGCTCCTCAATCAAGTTTGCTTACGGCAGATTTCTTGAGTGTTGTAGCCTTGGTTGCCGAATGTTTGGACGTTGCAGCTTTTGTAGCGCTCGCTTTAGTTGCCGAATTTTTGAGAGATGCAGATTTTGTGGCACTCGGTTCGGTTGTCGATTTTTCGGGCGTTTTATCCTTTTTGGCGCTTGTTTTAGCTGTCGATTGTGCGTGCGTTGTAGCTTTTTTGGAACTCGTTTTAGCTGTTGATTTTTCGTGCGTTGATGCGCTTTTGGTGCTCGTTGTCGATTTTGTTCCGTCGGGCGAGGACCCGTCGGCATGACGTTTTTTCCTACTCTGGCTTCCATCGCTGTCAGACTTTTTACTAGTAGAGGCAGTCTGAAAACGCACTAATTCAGCAACATACGCGTACAATCAATAATAATATAACAATAAATAATAATACGACAACAAAACATTCCCGTGGGAGTGTACAGTACGTCAAAGAGGAGGGGGTATGGAATCCCATCCATGGGTGGGCAGCACCGAAATTCTTGGGGAATTTTTAAAAGGTCAAGAAATGGTCTTCAAAATGGTGGTATGGCGAAAAAACACTTTTTTTAAACGTTTCTCATCCAGCACTATCCATTGGCATCAAAAAATTGCGAAAAAATTTTAAAAATTGAATTCTGGGGGTATTCTTGTTTATGGGGGGTGTATCCGGTCTTCTGGGGTATGCATACCCCGAACCCCCTCCAAGCCCACGTGTGATTCCATCCCCTAGGACTAGTCGTCTTTGCACCCTCTTCCCACGACGACTTTTTACCTGCCCGCCTTTTTTGGCAAAACTGGCCTTTCCGGTGAATTTTTAGCCAATTTTGCCGAAAAATTAATGGTCATTTAACCCCCCTTCCCAGGAAATGACCGGCTACTCAATACCAAATTGGGCTGTTACCATATCAGAATCTTACTCCTCGGGGTCAAAGACCGGAATAAGTGCCAGGTAACAATTTTATTGCATGATTTTTGGGCGAAAATTCTATTTCTTTTTTTCCGAAAAAAATTACGAAACGAATCACAATGACCTAAGAAGGTACTGAAAAATGCAGTCGTGACCTCAATTAAAAGTTTCATATAGGCTACGTCGATCATTTTTTGGATTTGACGAGCAAAAAAGGCATGAAGCCCAATTTACTGGCCCCAAATTTTTTGCTATTCCCGTCCCCATCAGCATTGCTAAAAGGGAAAATATGATGACAAAATAAGAATAAATGCAACCAGTGACTTCGACCAGTGGGTAGAATAAGTTAGATTTAGGTCCGGTTCCACCGAGTCTTGACAAGTCTGACAAGTTTGACAAGTAATAGTCCGACATGTAAACGGCTTTCACCAAAAACTTGTCGGACAAGGACTTGTCACTTGTTGAAATTAGTAAAAAATGCGTGCGTTTTGACACGTAAAATGTACTAGTAGTTATGCCAGTAAGCCGTTCCATCGAATTGACAAGTAAAAAATTTACTTGTCAAAACTAGTGAAATTTCGACGAGTCCAAATTAGGCTTGTAATTTGCCTTGACTAGTGTTATTTTGCCGTTTTTGTCCGAAAAAATATACAGTTGGGATACAGACCGGTTCAGCATCGATGATGCGAAAATCATCTTATGCGAAGAAAAGTGAAAGTCCCGTAATCGGCGCTTATTGATGAAATTCTTCCTCTTTTATTTCAGCCCGCGAGTTTTAGTTTAGGTAAATTAATGATCGAAATTTTCAATTAATTCATGCATTTCGTAATCAGCGGTAAAATTTTTTGAACGTCATAATGAAATAAGTAAAACAAAAGTTTATGGCCTGAGGGGGCGCTGAATATAAACCGGAACTAAACTTGACATACTAGAGAGAACTTGTCAGATAGTCTAGGACGATGAAAAAGGTTTATTTGATAAATTGTATTACTTAACGCAATGCAACTTAATGCATCACGAGCGCTCACTCACAATACTGACGAGAGGATTACTTGTAAAATTTGTCAAAAACTATTAGTTTTGACAAGTAAGTGGCGGAACCCTAGTTTTTACGACTTGTCATGGCAAAATTTGTCACCATAGGTGGGCGGCATTAAAGTTCTGGAAGTGTAAGATTTTTTCAAAGGTCAAAAAATTGCCCTAAAAATGGTTGTATGGTGAAAAACCATTATTTTTAACGTTTCTCATCGAGCACTATCCATTGGCATCAAATAATTGCGAAAAAAACCAAAAAAAATTCAAAAATTGAATTCTGGGGAAGGGGGCGGTATTTTGGTTTCTGAGGGGGAGTATTTTGGTTTCTGGGGGTTGCACACCCCCATTCCCACTCTCCCCTCCCCCAACGCCCTGGTATGCTTGTCACTAGTCTCTGGTCACTTGTTATTTTTGGTGGAACCGGGACCTGGTGATCAGCCTCAGTGTTTTATTCAGCTAAAATGACCTAAAAGTTTAAAAAGCGCTAAAACCAGCCGTTCATGCTTAGTCAGGTACAAAAACACTAAGAAAATTTTAGTCCTTTTCGACAAAAAGCAGTTTCGAAAAGTAGTATTAATAATAAACTAAAAAAAACATTTTTCAATAACTTCCGATTTTCATCCGTTTTTAGCTTACTTTACCTCATTTTTCGTCGAAAAGTTTTCCATATTATTCCTTCCTCGGGTTTACATAGTTTGTAGGGATCTAAGGGTCCGAAAGTGTCAGAGGCAAACGTGCCGAAAATCGATGGTAGGGACAGAGAAACATATTTTGATGCTTCTGATTTATCCATCGGCATAAAAAAATCGCGAAAAGAACAATAATATTTTCGAAAATTTAGTTCTGGAGTTTTTTACATGGTAGGGTTTCAGACCCCTTAAAATAAATATGTACCTATCTATGTACATTTGTCACTACTACTTTAGCTTAAAAATTAACACTTTCATGCTCTATACAGAATTATAACATTTTTAGAACTTTCCTATTTTTGTGCTTTTTGTCAATATAATACGTCATTTCTATTTTATATATTTATTTCTACTCGTATATATTCCTTATCACACTTTCAACTATTCACAGACTTCGTAATAAAGTCGTGTAACCTTTTTGACTGATTTTTAACATCTGCTAAAGAAAGATTCGAGCACACCTGAGCGTGGGGGAGGGGGTTTGGGGTATGAACCCCTCAAAGGCCGAATACCCCCAACCAAAATACCCCCCCCAGAATTATATTTCAATTTTTGAATTTTTTTGTTATTTTCTCAATTTTTTGATGCGAATGGATAGTGCTCGATGAGAAACCTTGAAAATGGTGTTTTTCGCTATACCACCATTTTAAAGAAAATTTTTTGACCTTCAAAACTTTCGCATCCCCCCATCAGAATTTTGGTGCTGCCCACCTATAAATTCGAGTCAGTATAAATATTTGTTTCTTAAAGTTTTAAATTTATTTCGAAAAAATATTTACGTACAAAGTTTCACATTTTACATTACTTTTGGAAACTATTTCAAAAATTTTGGCAATAGGTGCCGTAATTTACAGAGACAAAAAAGATAAGAGCGTTCAGCAAATATTTCGCCAACAGAAATTTTGAATACGGTCACAATCGGCGCTTATGTTAAATGAAAAAGGTATTGAAACTGATTTAAAAATTTGGTTTATGTTAGTGGTTAGCTTTAAGTCTGGAATTTCAAATTTTAGGAGGAAAAAATAAAATCAAATAAAGATGGCACAGCTTGACATTTTTCACAAACATGCCAGCAGTCATCATTAACTAAACCACGAATTAAGAAAGGCTGAGATTTTTATGTTAACACCACCGTTTGAGAACATTCTGGCCTAGGACATCAAAATGATTTTTTTAGACATTCGACTGACCACATATTTTATCGAGCCACAGTGGCGTGAGGAATTCTTAGGTACTCGTCCAAGTGCTAAAATGGCGCAAAACTAGCCTAATCGCAGTTTTCAGATAAAATATACTGTCACTCCCGAAAAAATCACAATTTTGTTCTTTTTGACACTAATTTTGCCATATTTTACAAATAATGTTCTTCTCCATCCCTTTGATTGCCTATGAAGAAAATAACTAGCTTTCAATATGCTACGCTGCATAACCTGAAAAGAGATTTTAAAAAAAGAAAAATTTGTAAAAAAGCTTAAAAAATTTAAAAAACAAGTAGATTTGATTTAGTTTAAATTTAATTTGACTAAACTTTATGTAAACCGATTTAAGCGTCAAATGTACGCAAAAACATAGGACGCTTTGAAGATTTTAGATGGCTTTATTAAGTCCTCTCGAAAAAATTGGTTCCAATTAAGTTTGCTTACGGTAGATTTTACGGGTGTTGTAGCCTTAGTCGTCGATTTTTTGGACGTTGCAGCTTTTGTAGCGCTCGATTTAGTTGTCGAATTTTTGTGAGATGTAGATTTCGCAGCGCTCGGTTCAGTTGTCGATTTATCGGGCGTTTTATCCTCTGCGGCTTTTGTTTCAGCTGTCGATTTTTCGGTTGTTGTAGCTTTTGTGGAACTCATTTTAGATGTGGATTTCGTAGGCGTTGTTGCTTTTGTGGCACGGGTTTTATGTGTTGATTTTTCGGACGTTGTTGCGCTTTTAGAACTCGCTTTGGTTGTCGATTTCGTTCCATCGGACGAAGACCCGTCGGCATGACGTTTTTTCCTACCGTGGCTTGCATCGCTGCCAGATTTTGTACTCGTAGATGCCGTCTGGAAAAGCACTTTTCAGCAAAACGCGCATATGATCAATAACAAAATAATATTCAAGCATGCCCGTACGGGGAGTAGGCATTATCATACAGAGTGTCGCGTGACCTTTTACTAGGGATCATAAGCACACGGGGCGTGTGGGGGTTGGGGTCTGCACACCCCTCCAGAATCCGGTATACCCTCAAAATTGAAAAACCTACACAATTGAATTTTTGGTATGTTTTTTGGTGCTTTGCCGGTTTTACGCCACCCGGACCCACCATAATTCGCGGCTGCTGCCGATGTTTGTCACAGTAAGTATACTCTTGTCTTCCTATGTAAAGTAAGTAATGCCGTTAGAAAACTAATTTAAAACGGACTTGATTCAAAATTAATAAAAATTTTTTCATGACCACCGTCTATCTGTCTTAAAAAAGACTTACAAACGACAAGGATGAGAATAGAAAAAAGGAATTTGAGATTTATTTCAAGACTTATCGAGACAATAGAAGCTTCTGGTAGTCTGAAATTGCGAAAAAATTGTAAAAAAATGTCAGGAGTTTCAATTACGGGGGTTTTAAGGTAGTCATTTCAGATTATGGAATTCCTGACCTCCATTTATAGACTCCACGCCTATGTTGGCCTCAGCTACATCTTTATTTATTAGGCTAACATTTTATGATTGATGCCCAGGTCAAAATTTGTGAATCTTTTCGTGAAGTCTTAAAATGACTTTATCTTTTCTTATCAATTTTTTATGCACTTACTCTGCTTATTTATAAGCCAGCTTTTAAGGCAAATAGCCGTCATAAAGTATTTGATATACTGTAAATAAGTTTCGCTTTTGATGGGCTTTCTAACGGAATTTTGCATAGAACACTGGGGCATGCTTGTGATCCCCCAGCAAAAGGTAATGTGACATCCGGTACATGTGATAGAGAGATAGGAGACCTCAATTATAGTGGTCGTTTCCATACATCTAACGGCTCGGATAGGAGGGGTCTCCGGCCATTTTCAAGAGGGGTGAATGACTAACCAATTTTTGGCAAGAAAAGCTTGAAATGCACCGAGAAATTTCCAAAAAACGCATCCATAAAGTCAAGAAATCGGATGGATGGGGCGTCACAAATTTTCTGAAATTGGCTATTCCTGTTATACGTCCTTTCAATCCCTTATCCCCGAAGACCGTGATTTCTCATCAAATCATTCAAAAAGTAACATTTTTTATTGACTTCGAAATCGATTGCTTATGAGAGAAGATTAGAGCCAAAAAGAGTGCTAAAAAGCCAATGGTAAAACTTAGTGATCACCAGACATGAACTTGGGAAGTCTGTAGACGTAGACCCACGGAATGGAAAATTGGGAAATTTAAAGGGAAATGAGGTAGAATAAAGGTAAAAAATTGATAAAAATCGAAGATTTTCATTAAAAAAAGGCTTAAAATTGGTTAGAAACCATGAAATAGCATAGCTTTTGCGCTATTTCAGAATTTAAATCAGTTAGTAGGGTTATTTTGACACAAAGCAACTTATTTACTGACCACCCTTTCCCCCCAAGAACG
>JAVLUZ010000154.1:29669348-29806744 GCA_036768485.1 Mermis nigrescens
ATACCTGGACAAAGGCCGGTCTTCCAGGTGATACCGGCGGCCAAAAATTGTGGTTGGTTGCTGGTTCGAAACAGGGTTGTTTTGGAATATGTTATCTCATAACTTTTCCGAATCGTTCTGCATGTCTGCATGCATCATTTGCGTTTGTTTTATCCGTCTTAATTTACTCGCATTTAGCATCATCAGTCAGTACACTAATTGTTTACAACTATAGTTTTTAGAGTGTTGTTCACCTCTGGAAATTTTTTTGGCCGTTTTATCATCCTCAGCTCAATTTCGCAGATTTTTAAAGGACAAGACAATGCAAAAAATTGACCTTATTATGGAAAATTTCTACCCTATACTTTACATAAGTCCAATTAAGCAGCCTTTTTACAAATAAACGATGAAATAATTTATTATATCTGTCAAATAGTGCGTGAAAATGTTGGCCTTTTTATTTTTTAAAACATCAAACATTACATCTGGCACGAGGCGCCAAATAATCTTGACCTTCTATCATCTTAAGCTCAATATGATCGCTTTTCAGAGATACAAGTATACAAGCAGTACCGAAGCTTATTACCGTTCTCGCCACACAATTTGCAGCCTTAATCATCCTTAAACTTCGCTTAGGTTTGTAACTGCTTCTTTCATGCGAAACGGGAAATAAGAATATTAAATCTAGCAGAAATGTTGATAATTTCCCATTTCAGCTCAATTTTAGGAATTTATCGAAACAGACTTATGAATAAATTAGTAACGTCGGCATTATTAATGGAAAATAATGGCATTTTCATCACCTTCGACTTAATTTTGAGGCATGTAGGGTTGATAAGTGACAGACAAAATTCTGGTATTTAGATTTTTGTCCTCTGAAATTTTGCGCCAGCTGTAAAACTTTAACCTTTTAGAGTCCGCTATATGATGCAGATGTGCCACAGCAATGCAGTCTTAATATGTTTCAGATCTGTAAAATGTAAGACTGTATGCAAAAAACCAGAGCAAAAGCTCTCCTCTCTATCATGTTGTTCATGTTCCCATTTGGGAACGTTGGCTTCTTGGGGAACATTTTTGCCAAATTTCATGTTCTGTTATGTTTTGCAAAACATATAAGATTAAAGCGATCTGCTACAAACATTGATAACACAAGTAATCTAAACTGTCAAATTGTAAAATAGAGAGCCTACAAGGGTGTGGTTTTGAGTATTTGAAACCTTATGGGAACCATAAACCTCAGAAAACAAAGAAACTTTCAGCAGACACCGTAACTTTATATTTGTTTTTTGTTAGATTTGCTTGCTTTCTAGATAAGATTAAATAATGTCTAGCTAAGATGAGTAAAAAACTATTATTGAGCTATAATCTGTATTATCATTTTTTCTGGATTTTGCAGAATTTATTGGTTTTCTCATTTCTACGCTGTTGTACTAATGCCCGTGATCTCAGAGCTATTTACACTGCATCGACGTATTTTGGTATACTGAAAATTAGAAAGCATGACACAAGATTCGGGAAATAACAGGAAGTCAGGGTGTAATATAGTCAATTTGACAATTTCATTCAATTTTCAATAAGTAAAATTTTACAGTGAATTAAAGTAAGTCATAATATCATACGTTACTCATTCGGACATTTACCTATCCGCAGTTGTTATCGATAGTCCGCTGAACTTACACTCAAAGTTTACTTATGTTGCTAGCATGCTTCTGAGCTATTAAAAATGTTAGAAATCAGTAGTTATATAAAGTTTGATAGAGTACAGTGCAGGTTCTTTAGATCAAAAACACATGATATTGTGCATGAATTAAGAAAATTTGTCTCTAAGCCTCTAAAGATTCATGGCTCTGTAAGTTATAGTAAAAAAATAAAGCACAGTAAGGTAGAGCAGGTAATTTCTGCAAAAGCACCTAAAATTATTTACAGAAACACTTTAATTTTTGCCTAAAAACCGCTAGAAATCAAGAGCTACATTGTTAGTGTAATCGTAACACATAGAATCAAGTGAAGAATCCCACAAATCTGCATTTAATAATTTGAATATGTGCATTGGAGTCATACCAGAATGCTTGTGGAGCACTAGAAAATTGAAGGAATGCATGAGAGGTCACTGAAGAGCATAGCCGAGGTTACATATGCTGCCCCATAGATTTTGTTCTCTTTCCAGGAATTAAATATTTTTGCACTCCTAGGAGCCAACGTTCCCAAACGGGAACATCAATATAAATTTAACTATAACTTTTGATGAACAACTAAATAAAGCTGAATAACATACCAAAATGATCAGAAAACCTCTGCAAACATGACTGCATGACATTTGGCTCGAAACTTTTGTATCTCAATTGACAATATGCAAATTTCTAAACATAACAAACTTTCGCTATTTTTGTCTAATTTAAGACAGTATAGCGTAGCACATACTCATAATTAAGTTTTGAAATTGCTCTCACAAAATAGGCAAACATCTTGTTTCTCATCCAAAAGAAGTCTTATTTAAATTAGATGAGTAGTTGTTTTGCAACAAAATTTTGGAAATATGTTCCCGATTGGGAACGTTGGTCACTTACAAAAATATATTCGACTAAACGTCTGTCGACGAGCTCCATATAATGGCGAATGAAAATATTCGAAAAAATCTAAAATTTTTGATTCGAGAAATGTTTTAGCATTTTTACTCTTTTAAACTCAATTTTGCAGCCTTTGAAGACAAACAGTGCAAAAACGGGCGTATTATAAAACTGGCGAAAAATTCTTGACGTTCTGATCTCCTCAAGCTGAATTTTGAAGCTTTCCTAATAGAGAGAGCGCTTAAATTATATCTGGCACGAAGCGCCAAATTATTTCTACATTTTTATCTTTTTAAACTCAAATTTGCAGGTTTCTGGATATAAACAATTGAGTAATTGTGCCTGGCGCGAATCGCCGAAATTTTTGAGTTCTATCCTTTTACCTAAATTTTGCAACTTTCTAAACAGCAATACAGTAATTATAGTTTGTGCGAAGCGCCATAAATTTCCGATGTCTTTATCCTTATGAGCTCAATTTTGCAGCTTTCTGAATGTATGCAATAGAAATTATATCCGGCGCGAAGCGCTGGAAATTTTCGATGTATTTATTCTTTTATGCTCACTTTTGCAGGTTTACAAATATAAGCTAAGCAGCATTTATATCTGGCGCAAAATGGGCGTTTTTATGAAGCTCAATTTGACACACTTCTAAAGATAAGAAATGTAGAAATTATTTTAAATCAATGTTTGACTTCAGTCTAGAATGCCAGCCGCAGTAGCAGCGGATATTACGCCCTGATACCTGCACCGATTGCATGCCTCTGTCCAGTGTTTTTATACAAGGTCCCTTTGTTCAAATGCAAAGACGGTCTCCGGAGTCTTTCAATTTATAGGTTTCCAAAGATACAAAATACAGAATAGTTAATGAAATATTTTGATATTTTTACCATTTTCAAGTAGATTTTGCGGACTTTTTTATTGACAAATAATTTAGGACCTTCACGTACGGACTGGCGTTTTTTCAGTCTTTTACGTCGTCTAATTTCGTTTGAAATCGATTTTAGCACAACATTTCTTCGAAAATTTTTAAAGTTTTCGACAATTTTGTGCAAAAAAATCATTAAATTTCGTTGACTTCAGTGAAAATCCAGCGTGAAGTACCGGAAAATTTGTGTATTTCTGGCGGAAGGACGTTTAGAAGCTTGAATTACTGCTCGGTTTCCCGTATTTGTAGCGTTTGATGCGTAGCGTCGAAAATTTTAAAAAGTTGTACAAGAAATGAAAATAGAATAAAAGTATGCTGAAATAGCTATCTGGCGCGAAGCGCCGAAAAATTTTCGACATTCATATACTTTTGCGCTCGATTTTGCACCTTTTTGTATGATAAAAATGCAGAAAATCTTATTTGCCGAAAAATTTCATCTATCGAAAACTGAAATAAGCAAAAGGTGAGTTTTTAAATAAATGGCGCCAAGCACTGTAAATTTTAGTATTTTTATGCTGTGAAACGTCAAAAACATGTGTAGCTTTTTAGTTGAAAAGTCGGGAAAAAATTTTAGGAATTAATGGTTGAGTGGTTGGTTCGTCAATTGGCTGGTCGGTTGATTAATTGATTGATCAGTTGCTTGGTTGGTGATGATTGACTGGTTAAATGGTTGACTAATTGATCGATTGACTGGTTGGTTTGTTGGCTAAGTGGCTGGTTGATTGGTCGGTTAGATGCTTGATTGATCTGATGATTTGTCATTTGGTCGGTTGGTCATTAAATGGGTTGGCTTGTCAGTTTATCAGCAGACTGGTCGGTTAGTTCGTTCATTGGCTGAGTGATTGATTTGTGAGTTGGTTGATCGGCCGGTTATGCATTGATTGGCTAATTGGTTAGTTGGCCAGATAGTTGTTTGAGCAGTTTGGTTGGGTGGTAGGTTGGCCGGTTAGTTGTTAAATTGGCTAGTTGGTTGCTTGATTGGCCTATTGTTTTGTTGTTTGGCTGGCCATATGATTGGTTGGTTGTTTAGTTGGTTGTTTGGTTAGCTGGTTGGCCACTTAATTGGTTGGTTGGTTATTTGGTTGGCTAGTTGGCTGGCCGGTTGGTTGGCTGTTTGATTGGTTGGTTGGCTAGTTGGTTGTTGTTGTAGCAGCGCTCAATCATTGATCAGTCGAATCCAGCCCCAGGAAGCATGCTACTTCCACTGGATGTTTCCATAGGTCGATTGCACGAAGATTGGTCGGTTTTGTAGGGCAGTGGAAAAGATGGTGGACGTCATGTGGCCCATTTCCACAGTCCGGGCATTGGTCGGTTGGCCGGTTGGTTGGCTAGTTAATTGGTTGGTTGGATGGTTGGTTGGTTGGTTGGCCTCTTAGTTAGTCGGTCAGCTGGTTGGTTGATTGACTAGTTATTCGCTCTGTTGGCCGGTTGGTTGGTTGGCCAGTAAGTTGCGGTGTTGGCTCGTTAGTTTGTTGATTGGTTGGTGGTGTGTCGGTTGGTTGGTTGGTTGGCCAATGGGTTGGTTGGTTAATTGATTGGGTATATAGTTGGTTGTTTGGTTGGCCGGTTGGCTGGTTGGTCGGTTGGTTGATTGGTTGGTTGGTTGGTTGATTGGTTGGTTGATTGGTTGGTTGGCTACTCAAATGGTTGGTTGGCCGGTTAGTTGGTTTGTTGGTTGGTTGGTTGTTTGGTTGGCCGGTTGGTTGGTTGGTTGCTGGTTGGTTGGTTGGCTAATTGGTTGGTTGGCCAGTTAAATGGTTGGTTGGCCGGTTTTTTGCTGGCTTGGTTGGATGGCCAGTTAGTTAGTTAGTTGGTTGCTTGCTTGCTTGGTTGGCCAGTTGATTGATTGGTTGGTTGGTTGGTTGGCTAGTTCCTTGGTTGGCTGATTGATTGGTTAGTCGGCCGGTTGGTTAGTTGTTTGTTTGTTTGTTAATGGGTTGGTTGGTTGGTTGGTTTCTTGGTGGGTGGGTTGGTTGGTTGGCTGGTTGGTTAATTGGTTGGTTGTTGGTTGTTTGGTGGTTGGTTGGTTGGTTAATTAATTGGTTAGTTGGTTGGCTGTTTAGTTTGCTATTGGTTGACCGGTTGGTTGGTTGGTTGGCTGATAAATTAGTTAGTTAGTTAGTTAGTTAGTTAGTTAGTTAGTTAGTTAGTTAGTTAGGTAGTTAGTTATAGTTAGTTATAGTTAGTTGATTGATTGGTTGGTTGGTGGGTTGGTTGGTGGGTTTGTTGGTTAGTTGGTTGGTTGGTTGGTTGATTGGTTGGTTGGTTAGTGGGTTGGTTAGTTGGTTGGTTGGTTGGTTGGTTTGTTGGTGGGAGGGTTGGTTGGTTGGCTGGTTGGTTAATTGGTTGGTTGTTGATTGTTTGGTGGTTGGTTGGTTGGTTAATTAACTGGCTAGTTGGTTGGCTGTTTAGTTTGCTATTGGTTGACCGGTTGGTTGGTTGGTTGGCTGATTAGTTAGTTAGCCAGTTAGTTAGTTGGTTGGTTGATTGATTGATTGGTTGGTTGGTTGGTTGGTTAGTTGGTTGGTTGGTTGGTTAGTTGTTTGGTTGGTTGGTTGGTTGGTTGGTTGTTAGTTGGTTTGTTGTTGTTGTTGGTTTGGTTAGTTGACTGGTTGGTTTGTTGGTTGGCTGGTTGGTTAGTTGAATTGTTTGGTTGGTTGGTTGGTAAGTTGGTTGATTGGTTGGTTGGTTAGTTAGTTTTTAGTTAAGTGCTTGGTTGATTGATTGGCTGGTTGGTTGGTTGGTTGATTGGCTGGTTGGTTGGTTGGTTGTGCTGGTTGGTTGGCTGGCTGGCTGGCTGGTTGGTTGGTTAATTAGTTGGTTGGTTGATTGTTTGCTTAGTTGGTTGGTTGGTAAGTTGGTTGATTGGTTGGTTAGTTAGTTAGTTATTTAGTTAGTTATAGTTAGTTGGTTGGTTGGTTGATTGGTTGGTTGGTTGGTTGGCTGGTTGGTTGGTTGATGGTTGGTTGGTTGGCTGGTTAGTTGGTTGGTTGGTTGGTGGTTAGTAGGTTGGTTGGTTGGTAAGTTGGTTGATTGGTTGGTTAGTTAGTTACTTAGTTGGCTTGTTGGTTAGTTGGTTGGTTGGTTGGTTACTTGACTGGTTGGTTTGTTGGTTGGCTGGTTGGTTGTTTGGTTGGTTAGTTGATTGTTTGGTTGGTTGGTTGATAAGTTGGTTGATTGGTTGGCTGGTTGGTTGGTTAGTTTTTAGTTAAGTGGTAAGTTGATTGGTTGGCTGGTTGGTTGGTTGGTTGGTTGGTTGGTTGGTTGGTCTGGTTATTTGGTTGGTTGGTTGGTTGGTTGGCTGGCTGGTTGGTTGGTTGGTTTATTGGTAAATTAGTTAATTGGTTGATTGTTTGGTTGTTTGGTTGGTTGGTTGGTTGGTAAGTTGGTTGATCGGTTGGTTAGTTATTAGTTAGTTAGTTATAGTTAGTTGGTTAGTTGGTTGGTTGATTGGTTGGTTGGTAGGTTGGTAAGTTGGTTGGTTGGTTGATAAGTTGGTTGATTGGTTGGCTGGTTGGTTAGTTAGTTATTTATTTGATTGATTGGTTGGCTGACTGGTTGGTTGGTTGGTTGTTTAGTTGGATTACTGATTGGGCGATGTCTAAATGATCTAGTTACATGTTTTAGTAATCCTACATTGGTTTTGCAGCGTGTATCTTCATTTTTTCACAAAAAAATTCAGGTGACACCCGCCATTTTCCCAGGTGATACCAAGTGGCCATCAGGTGATACCGGGTTGAACCAAGTTGAACCCATTGTCCAGGTGTGTAGTGAAGTATAGCTGATTCGTGGATTTCTGGCGATGAAAAATACAAAAGCTTCATTACAGCGCAGGCGCTGGAAAATTTTGATATTTTTACCGTTTTCAGGTAGAATTTTCGGAATTTTTTTCGCAGTAAATTTAAAAATATCTTGCAGCATCTTCCGTTTTCGCGAAGTCGCCTGACAGTTCACACCTGGTATTCCAAAACTTAAGATATGAGTAATACCCCCTCTCACCCCCATCCCCATGTGTGTATGTACTACTGCAGTGTGCAAGGAAGGCTCAGAATTATAATCTTTCTGGAGTATAGTCCATACCTGCATTTAAAAGCGCTACCCGCAGTCGCCCACCCACAATTATGGACCGTTAAATGTTCGGAAGGGATATTAATCCTGCCTGAAATTGTAGAAAATCAAGTAAAATGGAAGGTGATGTAACTTGCAGGAAAACTGATGAAACTAAAGTAGGAAAAACCATCCTACTAGTTTCAATTGAACTTTATCAGTCTACTGCAGAAATATTCGTTTTTCCAGCGAAATTATATGGTTATTTTCAATCAGCTTCCACACAACTTGAGTTATCCGCATAAATCATAAACCAAAGCACTTATTTCATAGAATAAAATGTAGTTTGAAATCGAATTTTGTCATCCTGTGTTCAGCTTAGCACGTCGAGAAGTTGAAAGGAGGTCGTAATGACAATTCAAAGTAAAAAACATGCTATGATGATTATTCGTAATTTTGCCCCCCTTTTTCTGACAATCTTGCCTTGCCTATTTAAATGATTTGCATATTAAGTTGCGTATATGCATGCAGGCCCGTAGCCAAGAGAGGTCAAGGGGCAGTTGCGCCCCTAGCCAAACAAAAAACTTTGTTTTTCACAAGAAGAAAAATGAAAAATCCTCGACGTGCGTTTAAAAGACCGTCAAAATAGACACTCATTGTACTTTTGAGTCATTACTTGCAAAATTTTCTGCGCTTCCCGCTGGATTTATTCTTGACAAGTCATTTCCGTGTTCTTAACAGATGAAAATCGCTCAAATTTGATTTAGGCTGGAAACCATGTCAAAGTTTTCCGGTACATTATTAATTTTCGGTGTTGTTTTTCTTTGCAGAGCGTAAATATTGAGTGTAAAGACAAAAATTAAGAAATTGTTCACGAACTGAATGATAAGGAATTAGTTTTGTAGATATTTTGAACGATAGATAATATGTATTAAATACGTGAAAATCTTTTGAAAATTGTCCTCGCCATTGTACACAGCTTGTTGACAAACGCTCAAAAATGCCTTTATTTTTGACCTCCCACTAATGGTTCTCGAGATATCTGATTTTCAAAATTTTTTATCTCCCTCCTTCGAAATAAAATCCTGGCTACGGGCCTGTATGGATGCATGCATATGTGCAGGCCCGTAACCAGGGGAAGGAGCAGGTGGGGCTCGAGCCCCTTCCCTCTTGCGAAATGGAAAAAGTTTGATTTTTCACGAGGGTCTCTCAAAGGAAAAAACTTGAAAACTCATTAAGTGAACTAAGATGACAACCAAATGAATTTTTATCATACCTTCCAGCTCGCCCATTCAAATTTCTTCGGCGCTTCGCGCCGAAGGTCTTATTCTTTTCTATAATGCTAATCATCTACGAAGCCCACATATGACTTAGACATATTACATATGCAGCAATTTTAAATTACCAGCTTTGAATGATCAAGTTATCGATTTCTATCTTTCAAAACAACGGAAATTGACCAAAAACCATGGTTTTTACTAGGGATGGGCTGGATCCAAAATTTTGAAAATTTCGAGTCCGGGTCCGGATCTAAGTCTTTCAAAATTTCGGGTCCGGATCCGGATCTCAACGAATTAAAATTTCGGGTCCGGATCCGGATCTTTGACCTTAGATCCGACCGGGTCCGGATCCGGGTCCAAAGGTTCCCTAAACTGTGTAATATTTATTTATATCTGCTGTTATATTACATTATTATATTCATTGTTTTCAGATAAGATGAGGTTGGTAACATCAGTGTTTTTTTGTACAAGGTCCGTTTGTACATGTAAAAACATGGTACCCCAGAGTCTTTGTACATTTTGTACATGCAAATTTTTGTGTACTATAATATAGTACAGTAGCTATTTGAGTGTGGTAAAATAGGGTTTTCGATCTTCGGTAGTGTATTTTAGCTAATTTTTGGGTTTCTGACGCCAAAAATTACTAAAAATTGTATCAAAACGGCGCCGAAGCGCCTAAAAATTTGACATTTTTCCATTCTAATTGCGAATTCTGCCATTTTAAAGATATGTATATAGGACAAACAATTACTCATTTCGGCGCAAATCGCCGAAAATTTTCGGGAATTTTACACATTTTACAGTTTTTGTCTTCCCAAAATCTTTGTACATTTTGTACACACAAAATTTTTGGGCACTATAATATGGTACATTAGCGATTTAAGTGTGGTAAAAACAGAGTTGTTCGACTTTTGGTAATGTATTTTAGCTAATTTACTGGGTCTCTTTTAAGGCAGAAATCCCTGAGAATTGTCTTGAAACGGCGCGAAGCGCCGAAAAATTTGACATTTTTCCTTTTGAAATGCTATTTCTGCCATAATAAAGATATATAGAACACAAAATTGCTCAATTTCTTTGTACATCGTTAAAAATCTTTGCCGAGTACAAAAAACAAAAACTGGGTAACATGATCAGAAATCATAAATGAATAATGAATAATACTGTTCAAAATAAGGCTAAGCTAGCTTTGATCCTATGGGCTCATGATAAATGGATTTGCATGATGTATCTACATAGCTCATTAAACGTTTCTTTAATGTTCATGAGGTACATAGCTCATTAAAACGTTTTTTAATGTTCATGAGGTGAAACTGTGATGACTTAACTTTGTTTTTCCAGACAATGAAATATATTGAAGTCTTACATCTGCATATTGTCCCTAATTTAATGCGCTCTACTAAATCAATTCTTATCATGAAAGTTTCTTCCAATTTTTCAATACGTCTAGTATAAGCTATTTCGAATCTCATCATGTCAAAACTCAGCCTTCGATCGTCACTCTGCCATCATGATTAATACTCTATTTGAATAGATGCAAATAGAAATATACAAAATATTTTCGCTCCAAATCCGCGCTTCTATGTTGATTCTCGAAATAGAAAATACATGACGCATAATACCGCATGAATAAAAGAAAATACGAAAAGATATTAAATTTAAATGGTAATTGCGACAGCCTGGTCCGCCGGGTCAACGCCATCCACGTAATGTTATAATGTTTAAGCACCACAGTTGTATACCATAAACCACATCGCTAGTCTAAGTTGAATAAAATTCAGGAAAAAACATTCATCGATCCGATTTGTTAAACCTCAGTCACTCACTGCTATATAAACCCTGACGCAAGCATATTTCAATTTTTCCAACCATTAATTTATGGGATTAAATACTTATTTCTCAGTTTACTCAGAAAACAGTTTGACTCGGTTCCTGAAAATTCACAATTTTCGGGTCCGGGTCCGATCTTTACTTTCGAAAATTGTGGATCCGGGTCCGGATCCAGAAAAATCGTCGGATAGTGCCGTATCCGGGTCCGGATACTCGGACCCGGTCCATCCCTAGTTTTTACAAATGGGTGGTGCAAGTGGGGAATTTGGCCATTAGCACTTCATTCTAATCAGTTCGAACACTTTCTGGTTAAAGTGCAGTAATTCAACGCATTTTAACATATTTTTCAGTAAAATTTCCAAAACAATTTTCGGCGCTTCGCGTCGAGTATTATACTTAATATCTATATCTTATCAAAACCATCAGAAAAATTTTTAATTTTTCTTTACCGTAGCTATAGAGCTTGTCGAGAAACGTCCAAAACGCCTTTATTTTCGCATAGCGCCTAACGGTTCTCGAGATATTTGACTTCAAAAATTTCGAGCCCCCCCCCGAAAAAAATCCTGGTTACGGGCCTGCATATATGTACGTAGTATATGTACGGATTATACCAAATATAATTTTGTTCGTCTCATCGTGTAATCTGCATATTATATGTACATGCACATAGGGGCGGTGAGAGGGTATTACCCCCACTAAGAAGTCAACCAGACACCAGACAGGTACTGTCCGAAAGTTTTGAGCTGACGGAATATTTTATGCATCGTTGTTGAGGACAGAAGCAGTAAGTAATAATGTCGAAAAAATCTTTCGGCGCGACGCTTCGCACCGGATTACTACTCTGTTTTTTAGTGTTAAAATCGCTATAATGCTGACAAAATGGACCAAAGATACTTTTAAAATGAGCAGGCACGTATCTCTGGGGGAATGGAGGGTGTTCGGACCTCCCCAAAATTTTGAAAAAATCGGAAAAATAGGACTTTTTAAACGTTATTTTGTGCTATTTTCGGCCTTTTTGGGCTTAGTCCCCCTAAAATTGGTGTTGGTCCCCCAAATAGAACGGCCAGTTACGTGCCTGAAAATGCGGTATCACCACTGAAGATCGTTTATAAGCCATTTTGACCATTTTCGTCGTTTAAATAGCAAAAATCGTGAAACACTAAATAAACTGCTTTCGATTTCTGCGATTTAACCCTCCTTACCCCCTCCGATCCTGACCTTGTGCGTCTCTGTTACATAAATACATATAAATACGCATCAATTTCAGGCATTGCTTATCTTATTGCAATTTATGTTTCAGCTGCCTAACAAAACGATGGCTTCTTTGGTCAAATTTTATTATAGTTGGAAAAAGCGGGCCGCGAAGGATTCATCATCGCAAATTGATTTTTGTGATCGAGATAAGGATTTGAGGTACCTAAACAACATACATATTTACTATTAGTTGCATAAGTGAACGAAAGCTCTGATGTTTTAGTCGAAAAATGGCAAAAATCTATTTTTGCAAATATTTTTTCAAATCAGTACGAAATCGTTTATTGTGACGTTTTATACAGGTATGTTGATTGTTTTTGCGCTTATGTACTTCTCAATGCATGCGCCGCTGGACAAAATTGGATAAAATCAAGCAAATGATGAAAATTTTGCATCTTTTAAACGAGTACATATAAATATTGAATTAGAAGGTAATATTGTACAATATATGCGTGCGAAACTTGATTTAATAGTATAGTGTTTTGCATAGTGATTGGCTTTACCTTAGCAGCCATACATGTAACGGTTCTAAATTTTGGAGGGTCCCGGCCATTTTTATGGGGTAATGACCTCCAATTTTTGGCCAAAAACGGCCGAAAAAACACCAAAAAACGGCCAAAAAATTTAGTTTTTTCCTAAAAATCGGAGGGGAGGGGAGTTCAAAAATTTTCTGATTTCAAGAGGAATGGGGGGACGGCCGACTTTGAGTGGATGCTACAACGACTTATGATATATCACTTTGTAGAGAATTTGATTCTGAGTTCAGTGAGCTGTTTTTCAGATTACAATATTGATGCAAAGTCTTTTCACTGAGCCAAAAATTAAAAGTTCCTAAAAAATTCATGAAAATGGTTGAATTTCAACTAATCAATAAGCTGTTTTACCACATTTCGCGTTTCTAACTTGTTATAAACCTCCTAGCATAGTGCACGTTAAGATTTTTAAACAGCTCAGTATCGAATTGAAATTCGGTCAAAACTATATCCAAATTTTTTCTCAATATTCCCCTCGAGTGACGTCCGACTTCTTCCTCAAGTGCATCAAACGCTTCAATCGATCTTAAATGATTTGTCCTGATTTTCGGTAGTATTTATGCCTGAGCTGCTAGCTCGACCACTTGTCTTATTTCAACTTGTTGAAATTTAGACGCCTAAAATCGATCAATAAAGCGAGCAGTTTCCGAACAGAAACTCATTTTCAACTCAAAATTTAAAATATTAGCAAAACTTTCTGACGATTTTTATTTTGGCTTGTCTGCAAAAGTAAATTTTAATTGTAAATTGCTCAGTGTAAACTGCCTGATAATTGAATTCTGCACAAGACGGTATATTGCAACTTCATTGTAGTATCCACTCATATGATTGCAGGGGTAGTGCCAATCATTATGCAACACCCGGCCTGTACTTGCAGTTTTGGAATTTTTTATTCACAAGGATAAAGGGTGATTGTATATGTTCAATGCGCTTGTAATTCTTGATTGCAGTCTTCTGCGTCAAGTTTTTTGATGAAAAGTTAACAAGCCCGATTTTTTTATGAAAAAACTGGGAAATGCGCTGCAGATTTATTTTGAAAGTTTTTGAAGGGTCGGTTCTGATGACAGCTTATTTGAGATGCGTAAAATCAGATATGTACATACAAATTGGGGATATGCATTTGGAATCGGTCTTCCCCTATGCAAAGAATAAGAATTTAGCACCCCTCCTCGCATGCATGTTACTGCTCGAAATTTTGTGTAGGGGGTCCCGGCCATTTTTAGGGCACTGGGGAAATCATCTCCATTTTTTGGCCAAAAAGCATCTAATAAGGCCAACAAAATGCAAGTTTTCGTCAGAATTGGGGAGGGGTCAAAAGTTTTCCATCTTTGGAAAGATGCTGGACGACCAAGGTTGGGGCATCCACCCTACCCCTTCTACATGTATGCTATACCCGTTTTTGGGCAATCGCTTGCTTTTTTATTGACTTTCTTTACGCTTAGTTTTTGGCATTTTCAACAGAAACTTACTAAAATGTCAATTACTTTCCTCTCAATGACTGGCTATACCACTCCACCAAATATTTTCAGCTGTTCCATTTCGGTAATTTCTATATTTTGCACCAAAATTATCAATTTTTCAATCTTGACTCTCGCTCTCAGCTTCTTCCGATTGGTAGTTTAGTCATGTACGTCATTTCTTACTTATTCGATTCGGTATGCAGACAATTAATCGCCGAACAATTAATCGCGTTAACAATTAATTGCCGGGACATGTAATCGCCTAATACACTTAAGTGTACCACGTTGTATTTGGGGTATGGAAATCCTAGAAACAACTACAAACTGGGTTTTCAAGATATAGCTGTTTCTAAAGGATCTATTAAGGATTTGGGAGTGTACATTAGTGATGACCTATCTTCTAGCATTCATTGTGTAAACACTGCGTCTAAAGCTTCTCGAAATGCATCACTGATCCAGAAAAGCTTTGTCTCAAATAATATTGAATTAATGGTAATAAAGGATGTTTTTTACGCGTACCCACTATTTTTAGGCCCAAAAAGGCACCTTAAAATTTCACCATCCCCCAGAATTCCTATGCTGTGCATGTATGATAATAAGCTAAGCTTTCACATCTACTACTTTCCTTTTTACACACCTTTTTATATTTTTTATACAGGTATTTATTTTTGACATGCTTTTGATGACGCTTGGTTATTTACGATTAAATAGACCCACGATTTATTGTGTGCACGATTAACTGTTCTGCGATTAATTGTTGGCGATTAATTGTACGCGATTAATTGTTGGCGATTAACTGTCATGTAATCATTCGATTCATATAATATTAGTTTACTAAGGCGTTTTTAATGCATTTTTTTCATTCTTGTCCTTAATGTTTCTTCCCTATTTTATGCGTACTATCTCATTCCATTTTTTATTACTTCGTAGCGACGATGAAGATAAGAATAGCGGAATCAGCAGCACCGCTAATGGTAGTCGTAGAAAGCCAGCAGACGATAAGCATTGCCAGAACTGTAATCAGCGAACTTTGCAACTGTACAGCAGTCCAAAGGGAAAATTATGCAATACGTGTTTCATGTACTTTAGGTATGTGTTTACTTTATGTACCTTTTGGTTTGTCACGTATGTAATTTTTATTCTTATTTTTGTTTGCTGTAATTTTTGAATATTTAATTTCATCTTTAGTCTTTTACGTTTACCATAGATGCACAAGGTCAGGGTGGCCAGGGAGGGGCGAAATCTAGAATTTTTGCTACAATATTGTGTTTATTAGGTTAATTAGGTTGGAATTGCTTGAAACTACACTATTTTGGCCAAAATCGTGTGACAGTTGACAAGTGTCTAGCTTTTGGACCCATCAGCTGGGGGTAATACCCCTCTCACCCCTCCAAATGTGCATATATGATACATATTTACTTATTTTTACTTGTATAAATATGTAGGTCCTGTAGTACATACTGCTTTTCTCCGGTTTATTGGCACTCATGGTGGGAGGCAAAAAAGCATCTATCTTCACTATGAATAATTTATAAATCTTATATTTGATCTGTCCATTGACAGATTTTGTCATCTATTTGACACTATATGGTTGCCTTAGACAAGAGTTTATTCTTTTTTATTTCTTTGTTTTTAAATATTTATTCCCTTTTTCTTTTTTCTTTTTTCTTTGCTTTTTCTTTTTCTCTTTTCCAACATTGTGTCAGGTAAAAATGCAACACGCTACTACAGTAATCTAATGACACCTGATGCGCATGTTAGGACAGAGATATAAAGCATATAATGAAGAGAGCTATTAAACTAATGGAACCGGTCCGCGCTCTGCACGTAAAACTGCTAAGTGAGGAGTCAGCGCTGATAAAGGCTACTGGGTTCGCCCAATAGCACCAGTTTTATGTACGTGTATGCGCTATAATATAAGCAGCTACACGATTCCCACATGACAGCTCAGTCCGAGCTGGTGACTATAAACGAACACATGGTCAGCCCGTTAAGTGGGTTAAGTGTAATATATTGATCATAACGTATAGTACCTATTATTTATCATAAAGGGCTCGACAGAGGTGAAAATGAGACACGCGGAGTAACCTAATATAAAAAAGCATATTATCCTACTAGCAAAGAAAAATGCTCCGATGGAACAAAAAAAGATGAATATACTTGGAATTGTGGATTATTATGGATGTAAAAGGAGGGGACTAGGAAAAATCTACCTAAAGTCGTAAAATCTGCTAAAAATCACACTTTCTCTAAGCAACGCAAAAAATCGAAGTATATTCTGCGGTCAACACATTAGAATAAATATTTAACTATAAAAATGATTGAAAAAGCAGCACGTTAGCTATGCAGCAGCTATGGGAAATGATATCGAGTAACAGTCTTTCTAAGCCAATTGAATGAAATAGCAAACATCGATGCATCCAAAACAATTGCAAGAATTGTTGGTTCAAAACAGTAGGAAACGCGTGAGTTGACTTGAAACAGACTAAATGTAGGTACACTAGCATGCCCGTAACGATTGTGTGCACTAATCAATCGGCCCCTGCTTTGCTTGCAATAATGCTCATAGCAAAATAAAACAACTTTAAATACAATACCACTAAGTTTTCTTTCAATCAGGATACGAAGCTAGTCAGTGTTGCTACTTGCCAGCAATTTAAAAAAAGGAAACATTATAGATTTCGTTTATTATCTGAAATTTTGAAAATTGTTTAAAAAAGACACTTTTTAGAGGCCGCAGAATATACTTCGATTTTTTGCGTTGCTTAGAGAAAGTGTGATTTTTAGCAGATTTTACGACTTTAGGTAGATTTTTCCTAGTCCCCTCCTTTTACATCCATAATAATCCACAATTCCAAGTATATTCATCTTTTTTGTTCCATCGGAGCATTTTTCTTTGCTAGTACACTACTTTTAATTAGCGTGATTTCAGTACATCAGTCAGTAAACACAATCAGTAACATGCCACAATAATGACAACAGTCCAAGAACGCGGAAAACAATATTGTTCTTAACATCAGCATTATCCTTTTTAAACAAGACAACCTTATTGACACCATCCATTTTCAAATTAAAATTGCATTAAGTTATTTCTTCTTAATGTGCAGTTCACTTATAATCAAGCACAAATATTTAACCAACGAATTCACATTGCAAATCCTCACTCAATCAATACACAAGCACAATGTGTTGTGACTTTTGAAATTGAAAACACCCAATTTTCAATTTTCAAATTGAAAATTGGATCAATTTTCAAATTGAAAATTGGGTGTTTGAATTTGCGATAAAGAAAATAATCAAAAGATAGTCACTTGGTTTATTTAAGCCGAGTAATAAAATAACGACCGTCCACCAATTCCAAACTAAACGCGACTAATCTGATCACTATGAAAAAGTTTTGAAAAATGAGCTTGCTAAGCGAGAGTTGTAAACCAAGAGAAACTTAAAGTTAAAACCTACCATTAAATTATTAAGATAATTATGAAAGATTTTAAACTTTAAGAAAATGGAAAAGGCGGGATGTTGGTAAATTAGAAGGCAAAGTTTTTCGGCAAAAATTCAAAAACTTCACGCAAATATCAAATGTAAGGAACACTAACGCTTTGATTTGGTAGTAAAATAAATTTGTAGTATAGACTACATATTAACAACAAATGAATAGTGCAAACTTTACACAACTACTAGGTGTAGAGAATACTAACAGTTTACGGCTTATTAATGTACATGATTACAATAAAGCTGCATATCTTTGTCGACTTCTGTGCACAGTAGTGTGGTTGCTGGTTCATTTTAAACCACTTTTGCAGGCAATTTACATCAATTAAACGATAGCCCTCCATGTACAAGATTTTGTGAAACATATTATAAACACGGCTAAGAAGGATTTAACTTTAATGCAACCCATTTAAGACAAAATTACATCTCTTCAATGATCTAAGGACACTTGAACATAATTTTTAAATCACTTTAGATTACTTTTGAGGGTAAACAAACTCACTTAATTGATGTCTCACACATGAATCCTTGAAAATTTCTTGACTTCAGTTACAAAGTCTCTGCAAGTCTATCGAATTAAGGTTAACACGTAATGTAAACTTTACACAAACACATAGCGTAAAGAATATTTTAGTCGGATTCGTAATTTTGATATTGCTCCGATATTTCTTTCAACATTTATGGAAAAATGAGTCTCCATAATGTTTTAAAGACAATAAACATTAGGTTTAAACCACTTTGCAATACTGCTGAGTGTAAGCAAGCGCGCCCAACTGACGTATATATTTCATTCCCTGTAAATTTTTATATCTCAGGAAAAAATTTCGGTTTTTGCAATGCTCTAGAACAAAGGCTAACATGCAGTGTAAAAAATTACTCGGATATTATGATCAACATTCATGAAAAAATTATGTCTCTACAATGGTCTGAGGACATATAAACAATGAGTGTAAACTACTTTACATCACTGTTGGATGTAAACAAACGCGCCTACGTGACGTCTCACATTTGATCCTTTGAAAACTTCTAGACTCCAGGAAAAAATTAGGTTTCTGGAATGCTCAAAAACGAAGATAAATACATATGTAGTGTAAACTTCATGTAAACACCTAGTGTAAAGAAGATTTTAGTCAGATTCGTAATTTTGATATTGTTCCGATATTACGATTAATATTTATGAAAAAATTAAGTCTACATAATGTTCTATGGGCAAACTAACAATTGGTGTAAACTACTTTACAACACCGTAGAGTGTAAACATATGCGCCAGACTGGCATATCAAATTTGGTTCCTGGTCCATTTCTAGACTTGATAAGCATGTCCCTGACTCGTAACCGGAGAAGCAGGCAGAAAAAACAAGACAGAAACGCATTTTAAACTCCAAATTTTTGACTTTACACTCGCTAAATATTAATGTATAGACAATTTGCTTTGACATGCACCCGATATAAAGCACTTTATTTTTATTCTATTAGACTTATCCCGACTTCTGGACGGAGAAAGTGGCGAACAAAAAACGCAACAAAAACGTATTTTCCATCATTTAGAACACTGTAAACTTTAAAATTCCGTACCGAACTCCCCATTGAGTTTAAAGAAATTCGGTTTGGTACAATTTGTAGCTTTTAAATCGTAGTACATTCCTGTGCGCCAAAATTCTGTTGCAAAAATTATTTGGTATGATTTATCAATCAAACTTCGGAAAAAACGTGTTTTTTCGCCCATTTTTTACCTCTGATTTCGAACTTTACACCCCCATAAATAACTCAATATTGCGTTTTTTTAAATGCGGTTTGCTGCGATGTTTAGCCCCTGTGAGGCACTTTATTAATGCTGTCTTCGATTTACACTGACTCATAAGCGGAAAAATTTGGCAGAGAAATCTTAGTTAAAATCCGTTTTTTTACACCATCCACTAGAGTGTAAACTTTAAACCCCAGGATCTAACTCACCATAGAGCATAGAAGACTTTGCTTATATGCAGAATGTAGCCCTTGATCCGCTCTACATTTCTGTCAGAAAACATTTTAAAAACCTCATAACCGGAGTTAGTATCGGACATAGGAAGGTTGAAAACTCGACCAAAAAGTGCTTTTTCACCCCCAGATTTTCGCACTCTTTACACTGCCGTTCGATAACTAATGCGAATTTCAAAAAACAAAAAAAGTGTCATCTGTAGAATTCATCCCTCTATTATCCTATCCTGTTCAATCCTTCGAGTCATCAATACTCAGTTGTCCACATGCCGCAGTAAAAAGGTCCCAAAATTTGTCCTATGTTATAACGTTACACAAAAACTTTACACCTTCTTTACACAGTCAATTTTGAGTTTCAAGAAAAACAAAAAAACACGGGCAGCGAATTTTTTATTATCTTTCTTTTTAAAAAAAACCGCACCTTCCAGAAGTGTCCCGTTATAGCTGTAGGGGAGGTGCACAGGTGTTGGGGGTACCCAAGTATATTATAGGTACGCGCTAATGACGCTACCTATCGGACATGACAATTGGAACTGATGACACCACAAATGCAACAGATTTTTTATCTAGATTGAGTCTCATGCGCCTCGCATGATATACATCAACCTTAACGCTGGAAGGAAAAAGTCGAAGTTATAGGAAAAAATTTTCAGAAATTTGAAAATCTCTTTGGTTGAACAATGCCTCAGGTACTTATATACTGCGCGAGTTAATGATGTTTCATGGCATATTTTTATAAAATTTGGATTCTTATATTGTTTGCCACATTTCGTCCTTTTTTCAGTAAAATTTCTACCCTCTTCTTTTTCTATAGAGATTTTCATATTTTCCTCAAGCATTTTAAAGAATCTTAGAGGCTTAGGAGACTTTTACAGGCCAGAATATCATATGTTAAGTAAAGAAAGAAAATTACAAAACTTGTTCTCAGTCCCACTATTTTTATTTCTCTTAAGGAATAGCATCGCTTTGATAGCTGACTAATCACTCTCCCATTAAAGTTTAATTTTACATATTTTGTTCTTTTAACTTGGTTCAAAATGCTGAAGTAACGGGAAAGTTTCTATACATAATCTTACCTGTGCTCAGTGCAGTTGCAAATGATTAGATGATTTGTTAAGACACATAAGTGGGCAAGATAGAGGTGGCCAGAGGGGTGAAATCCGGGATGGCCATATAGTACATTGTGGTCATTGTTTCTTGAAGGTCTCTTTGTACATGTAAATTGAAGGGTACTGTAATTGAAAATCCTCATTTTCTGGACGGATTTGGGCAATTTTTGAAATGCGAAAATGCGTAGAACTAAACTTTCAAAATTTTGATTTATTTAATTTCGTATTTGTTATTGCTGTTAAGGCCGCGCCGCGCGGATCATAATACAATAGTACAACATCTGCGGTGAATTTTAGCTAGACCATTTTTAGAGAAGTTTTGTCAATATAAGAGTTCCTAGCTATCAAAAATTCAAAAATTTATCCGAAAATTTTTGATGTTTTTAACAGTTTAAAGTAGAATTTTCGGCCTTTTTCCACAGTATGCTCAAAAATTGTCTTGCAGCACCTTTCGTGTTCCTCAAAATCGCCCGACAGTACCTGATTTCTGAAAACCTTAGTAACGTGTCCGGTCGCACGTCTACCGATGCTAACGCTTTAATGATAAAACTTTCACGTGTGTTTATATAGTTTTCGGGAAAGACGGTCATGGCGGTTGGCACGTGTCCTATTGCTTTGTTAATATGTTAATGTGTGCAAATACGACACGCGCCATGTCGATTGGTTCATTCAAACGTGTAGAAATGCAAATTTGAACGAACCAATTTCCAGATGAAAGTCGTCGGAAAATAAATATGAAATTGTATAGAGAATATGTAATATCATATGTGTATATACATTACGCGTGTAGGCAATGACGTTAAATAAGACGAGCAGTAGATGCATGCGATCGATGTCACTATTGGTCTTTGCTATCAGTTTTTATCTATTCAGGCTAACACATCACTTATATAGGGGTAATACCGCCCCTCTCACCCCCTATGCCCTTGTGTGCTATGAAATTTGATATTTAACGCTCGTTAAAACAGGAGCAATTTTTGTATGAACGAGCATAAGAATCACTTTTTGTTGAAAATTGGCAAATATAAAATTTTAATTTACTCTTTACCTATCTCGGCAGAACGATTAAGCAAATTTATTTAATTTTCAGATCAGATAAATGTATATTTTTTGGAAAGTAAAGTGTAAACTTGAATCAGTCAGCTTCAATTGGAAACATTTTTTAAACCACTCTTTAAGCTTTTGTGGTTTAAATCATGAAAAGACATTTTAAAGCCACTGGCTACGCGAGGAGCTCATCGCTTTGTGCATACATGTGACGGATTTTGGAGATCCGTGTTCAAAGTTAGACGTCCCCTATTCCCCAAATTAGAAAATCCTTAACCCCATCCCCCGACTTTCAGTGAAAACTTGCGCTTTTGGCTACTTTTAGGTCTTTTCTCCGCCTTTTTTGGCCAAAACTTAGAGTCATTTATCTTCCTCCTTAAAATGGCCGAGGACTGTACATGTAACGGCTCGAAATTTCGGGCGGGGTCACCAATCACAAAGGGGGAAGGGGTAAGTTATCTCCAATTTTTGTCCAAAAATGGCTAAAAAATTCGTTTTTTTCCAAAAATCGGGGAGGGGAGTTGGAAATTTCCTGGCTTTAGTGATGGGGAGACGACCAGCTTTGAATGGAGGGATCCCTCATCCCCATGTAACGTGTATGTATGCCGGGGACCCCCACCAAAAATTTCGAGCCGTTATATGTATGGCTCCACTCGTACGTATCTCTTCCTATTACTTACATAAGGCGTACGGGCAAAATGCGTGAAATCTCGAACCGGAAACGGCACACCACTGATATTTTGGAACAATGCGAAACAGACCAAAATACGCAACGCAACCATAAAGCGCCGAAAAATATGAATTTGAATTCGAGCGATTTTTTGGCCATAATGGAACGTTCAAGGCGACTGGAAGAACACGATGGCGTTTCCGCTTCAAAGGCTAATTGCGATATTACATCAGTCCCGTCTACTTCGCACTATGAATACAATACGGACAAAAATAATGAAAAATTAATGCGAGAAATCAGGTTCGTGTGTTAATATTAGACGCAAGTGACCAGATTGTGTAGCCGTTTTATGATCATTTATTTAATCAATTTTTGTCGATTTTTTATTGCACTTTTTACAGCCTTATTCATTAAGCTCTTATTGTGCTTGTTATTTAACATTTGTTAATAAAAATGTAACAAAATTAGTAGTCAACGAAAGTATGGTATGTTTTCCTCTGTGATTATAACAAAATTTATAAACTCACTCAACTTCATGCTTATTGCAAGAAGATTTCCTCCGCTTATTTTGACTGCTTTCTCTCGCAAATGGGAATAAAGATTATTCTAATGTTATTAACATTTCACGACCTTTTTCCTTTATTGCAGTATCTATCGCTATTGTCACGTTTGACAGATTCGGAAGTATAAAATATTTAAAAAATAATAATAATAAATATAAAAATATAAAGCTGATCTGCTAGAAAGTAATATTTTAGTGGAAGTACCCTTAAGCGTTCATTCGACATGCTTGCACATAATATTTTTGTCTACTAATCTTTAAATTGAATGAATAAACTGCAAATTTCGTGTCGTAACCTCACGTTGGCGTGTCGAGGGTGGCGGGGGGTTGCATTCTCACAGACGTTGAAAAACTTCCGCAGATTACTTACTGTAGACCCCAAAATTCTATTTTGTAGTAATCTTGTTGCGATTTCACTCAATCAGACCCCATAGAATTTTCTCGCTGCCCATGTATGACCGCAACATGTGTGCTATGCTATATGTTATACGGTAATATAATTTTTATCCCAATATTTTACTCATAATTTTCGAAGCGGTGCATAAATATTTTTCAGACTATTACGTGAACGATCGTACAAAAATCGATTCACATTATCACAAATGCGAAAGGCTTGTCTGTTAAATATACAGGATTATCGGCTTCCTGCAAATTCAGAATCACCCAAGACCTTTTATAAATGGAATCAACACGAGATTATGCTTGCTCTGCAAGGTTAGATCTGATTTCATAAAATGTAAGTAAAAAACTAGTATGATGGTCAAGTCAAATCACTGCGTCACTTGCCTAACATCGTGCATTTTACCTAAATTCCTTAGTAATATGTACATAATATATGTGATAGCTCGAAACTCATTTCTAGATAGATATAGCAGAGCTTCTAGCTTTCTAATCAATTAAAAATACCTGATTTATGCTAACAATCAGATCTAATCCTTAGCAACAGCATTAATTACACTGCACTTATTACTGCAATGTGTAAGTGTTCTTCATATGAGGTGTTTTTCGTCATAAAAGTTGTTAGTTTCAGGATTTATTCTTAAACCAACCAATTCCCTGTCGTCACAGCATCTTGCATTGTTCCTATTGTCTGTTTCACATAAGTTTGGGCATAAATTCTAAGAATTTTTATCGACAGTAGGCCGACAGATTACGATAAGTATATATCAGATTGATGCTATCATCGCAATCTGTCAGCTTATTGCCGGAGATGATTTTTAAAACTTATGCCCAAACTTGTGTGAAACAGACTATAGACATATTTATGACTGCTCAAAATTTGGTTAGGAGAGTATTTAGTCAGTTTAGAGAAATGACCTCCAAATTTTGGTCAAAAGTGGTTAAAAAATCACCCAAAAATGGCCTAAAAAGCAAGTTTCCGTCAAAAATGGGAGGAGGTAGTATAAAATGAATTTTTGTGAATGGGGGAAGCTAGCTTTGCGTGGAAATCTCCCACATCCCATCTGTTACATGCTTGATTGTTCTGTATTTTTATGGAAGCTACTCTTACAGATATCAGTTTGTTTCGTATTATTAATTTGTATTCTAAGGTCATTTCATTTTATCTAAGTCCACACACTTGAGGTTTCTAACCTATAGTATTACACATGGGCGTACGCAGGGGGCGGGGCGCCCCCTCCTTAGCCCGAAAATAATTTTGGAGAGGTAAGGAAATGCATAAGAATTGGCATATTTTTATCGAAATATCTCAAAATTTTCGGCGCTTCGCGCCATAGAATCATTTTTCCTTCAATTTAGACCCAAGCGCGGCCAAATAACGTCATTTTTGATAAGTTATTGAGAGAAAATAAATGTTTTTCGAAAAGTTTGAATTTTATCAGCTTAACGGATAGAGCATGTTCGGAAACGTTAGAAAATGTACTTTATTTGGTGTCCCGATGAACATATCCCGGAATATATGGTCACCAATTTTCGACCGCCCCCCCTTAAAAAATCCTGCGTACGCCTCTGGTATGATATATACTTGTTGGAGGGTTGCTGATGACTTAATGGGTATTGTCTCCTTGAGAATTTCGGATATTTTGCAATTTTTGGATGTTGTTTTACCATGCTCTGTACTGTAGTCTACTGATGTATACATTAGATTTAGTAATTAGATTCAGTAATTAGATTAGGTTATTATGATTATTATAATTATTTAATTATAATTATTTATTCAATTATAATTATTTAATTATAATTAGTATTTATTATAATTAGTATAATCATTATAATTGTTATAATTACATTAGATTCAGTAATTTGCATTTATGCTCGTAAATGTGTTACTGCGTAACATATATTACATTTAATTTTCTGTCCAGCTTAGCTTGAAGGTTATTATTCTAGGTTTCCGAATGTTTGGAAAAAAGTTCCATTGCATAAGCGAATTACTCGGTACAAAGACGACTGATCACGTTCGATCGTTTTACAATTCTAATCGGCATAAGTACGATATTGATTCGGTAAGAAATTGTTTTCGTCATTGTGGCCTGAAATTTTCTACATCCTATGACCTGTGCAATGTCAGAATCAGACATGTGCCATTTATATACATACGTGCAGGCTCGTATTTATGGGGCCAGTGTTTTTTGTACAGGGTCCCTTTGTACATGTACAAAGATGGTCCTTAAAAGTCTTTGCTCATTTTGTACATGCAAATTGTTGGGCTCTATAATATGGTACAGTAGCGCTTTCTGTGCTGTAAAACACGGTTTTTCGACTTTTGGTAGTGCATTTTAGCCAGTTTCTGGGCTTCTGACGACAAAAAATACTATACACTGTCTGAATACGGCGCGAAGCGCCGAAAAATTTCACATTCTTCTCTTTTAAATCCGAATTGCATCATTATAAAGACATATATAACAGATAATTACTCATTTCGCCGAAAATTTTTAAAGATTTTTCCACTTTTTTACAATTTTTGTCTTCCCAAACATGTTTATGCATGTACAAAGATGGTCCCCAAAAAAATTTTTGTTTGTCGGGAAAAATCTTTGTCGAATACAAAAAACCGTGGTGTAACGGTTTGAATGTTGGGTGGGGGTCGCCGGCCATTTTAGGGGGTATATGACCTACCTCCAATTTTTGGTCGAAAACGCCAAAAAACGCGGAAAAATAGCCAAAAAACGCAAATGTTATCCAAAAATCGGGAAGGGGTTTTAAAAATTTTTTGACATAGCTGGAAGAGGGACGTCCAACTTCAGATAAGGGGTTCCCCGCAAACCCTTTATTACATGTATGATCGGAGGCAAGAAGGGCAATTGCCCCTCCCGAAACGGAAAATTTTTTGTTTCTCACAAGAGTCCCCCAAAATGAAAAAAAAATTTCGAAGTGCATTTTGAACACTGCCCAAACAGGTTATTAGCGTTCTCTTGAGCCTTTAACGCGAAATTTTTTGGCACTTCGCGCCGGACTTATTGTTTCTGTATAGATTTCGTCTATTAAACCGCTCAAATTTTGAGGTAGACATGGAGAATATGTCAAATTTTTCGGCGCTTAGCGCCGAATTATCAAATTTCTGGTTGTTTTTCTTTTCAAAGCACAAACATTGAGGACAAGGACGAAAAGTCAAATTATTAATGGACTGGATGATGAGAAATCAGTTGCGCAGATATGTAGTTTAAGTTATAGAGCTTTTGTAAAGAGTGTGAAATAGACTGAAAATTTTTCGAAATTTTTCTTCACTATTGTGTTAAGCTTAATAAGAAATGCTCAAAAATGCCTTTTTTTACTAAATCCTAATGGTTCTAAGAAATGCTCAAAAATGCCTTTTTTACTAAATCCCTGATGGTTCTCGAGATATCTGACTTCCAATATCCCCCAATCTTGGAAATTGATTCCTGGGGCTTGCAAATGCGTTTGTGCATAAATAAAGTCAATTGAATTGAAAAATATATATGTAACGCAAGTCTCTTGCGATATACAGGGTGGCCCATAAAAAAGGCTACATTCCGATTTGACAGGTCATAACTTCGGCTCATGTAGACTTCAAAGTTTCAAACTGGCTGCGTTCGATACATAAAAGTCTCTTCTTTTCAAATGTTTAAAAAATTTTGGCCAAGTGCCAGTGCTTCGAGCGCTAAGGCACTTTGTTTACACCCTACTTTAATATTGTTTAAACGCCGATAGCGTCATTGGTCCTGCCATCAATTTGCACCCTCTTTTGACGACATCTTGAAATTTTTGCTTTCGGTAGGACGCGCATCTATTCTGGAGATTTAAAAATGTGCTAATTAATTTTTGTGACTGAATATATTGTCAAAAATGTCAAAAAAGGATGCCATCATACACAGTAATGTAATACAATGCAGAAACCCTGGGGTTTAAAGAGTTAGGTGTAAACAAAGTGCGGTAGTGCAGGAACCGCTGAGAGCTGGCCACATTTTTAACGCAGTTTAAACAAAGACAAGTTCACCTATCTTATGCAGCTGGTCTTAAAATTTTATTTTCACATCAGCCGATGTTATGACGTATTGAAAAATGTAGCCTTTTTTATGGGCCACCCTGTATATACATAAATCTATATCTTAATTTAGATCATAAGCGAGCTGGAAGAGCAACAAAAGGAAGAAAACGACGCTAAAGAAGGCGAGATAGTCGTGGTCAGTGATGATGAAACGACTCAAAGAGAAGCGGACGTTGTGATTATAGATGATGACTGAAAGTGATTTATTTTTATCTGTGCAGACGTTCTAAACCTATTCGAAACATTTTTAGGTACAGTTATATTTGTATTGGTTTATTCTTTCTATGAAGCTTACGAAAGGATTCACATTTTTTGTTTGCCCTAATCAGCAGCTCCAACAAGTCAGAAAATGCATAGAAAAATTTATAACTCACTTCGTAAAAGCAACGCCTCTCACTGCCTTATTTTCGTGCGCCTTTTTAATTATGTAGCACTATTCATACGAAATGCAAAGCGTTTGAGCAATGCTGCCCGTGTTATTTAAAGATTAAGCTCTATAAAGTTTTTCGATTTCGTCATTTTTAAATAAATATTTTAAATTAAATTTTAAAATGAACAGAAATAATGTACCGCGCAATAATTTTCAGCTTGGAATAATTTCCTCCGCACACGGTTCTTTATTGATGGGTCGTCAAAAGCAGATTTGGGAATCAGCTGTAACATTATTGAATAAAAGTGAACGGATTGCGCAAATGTCTTGCCAAAATCGCATATGTATACATAAGCAACGGCTTAACAAGTCTATGTAACCACTATAATTTTTTTTGTTTTCGTAGCATAATAAAATTTTTGAATGATGGCGTAATTATGGCCTTAATACGAGATCTGAATAAATTTGTTTAGCGTTTGCCATTCTCGGGAGTCAGCCAGAGAGCATGGAGCCAAAATGTCCTTAAATATTAGTGTAAATGTTAACCAAGCTTATACACGTTAATTCAAATTCAGATAATTTTGAACACTTGTAAAAACATGTCCATTTTTTCTTCCAATTTTCTCCTGGAGGTGTTTATACCCTTAAACCCCTACTACGTTCAAGTCTGAACCTTGTGTCTGACTTCATGATCTTTTATCTCATTAACTTATACCTTACAAGGGATAGTCAGATTCTTATCTACCTACAAAACTCGCTTCTGGTATGCGCACCTTAAGTACGCATCCTTGGTGAAGTGAAATACTTTTCGTTTAGGTATTCGCATACAAGCTTCAAAAGCTTATTCATTAGGGGAACGAGGCAAAATGATGGTTATAAATAGATTGAAATCAAAATTTTCTTCAAACGTGTTTTGAAATTGACCAGAAACTTTGGATTGGCAGTTTCACGCTATTTGAGCAATTAAACTAATTTTTGAGATCATTTTGGCCCAAAAAACTTAATATTCTCACAGACTGGCCTTACTGTGCATCTAAGACATACAAGTAACGGCTCGGAATTTTGGAGGTATTTCTAAGGGATGGTAAATGGCCTCTAATTCTTAGCTCAAAACGGCCGAAAAGTGCCTAAAAACGACCAAAAATCCAATTTTTACTAAGAATTGGAAGGTGAAAATTTTTCAGGCTTTGGGGAACGACCAAGTTTGGGTGGAGGATTTCCCATTCCCCTATCACATGTATGATCTACGTTGAGGAGCAACATGCACTGGGTACGGTCAGCCGGTCTGATCGATCAAAACTTGAGCGTTTTCGGGCCAAAATGACCTCAAAAACTGGTACAAGCGCAAAATAGCGTTAAAACTATGTGATACTCAATTTGTAGTCAATTTAAAGCACGTTTGAAGAATATTTTCAATTCTCATTCATTTTGCCTCATTTTTCATAGAAAACTTCCAATTTTTTAATTCTGAGGGATTACCCCAAACTTCCACGTGCATGTCTGGTGATGAGGTACGATGATATTACTGTCCTACGTTGTAGGTCTAAAAACCAGAATGTGCTCGGAAAACATTTTGACGCTCCTTTTTGATTTACGCCATTGGCATCATAATGATGCTTTGCCCTCCCGGTACTATACTAACCACAAAATGTGAGAAAAAAGGTGTTTCACAAGAATGGTTCTCACAAGAAAAGAATCTTTAATACTAATCGCGATAGAACTACGAAATTTTTTCGTTAGATGCGCAAAGTCATGAATTTGAGACTTGGTTGCATAAAGTTTTATATATTGTATGGAGCTGAAATTTGCGGAGCGCAAAAGCGTCCAAATTTTGGGTAATTTTTTCTTGTTTTTGAATTTTAGCTCCAAAAATATTATTTAGGCTTTGCTTCTCGTCAGTTGTGCTATAGTCTGTTTCACGCAACTTCGGTCATTAATTTTAAAATTATCTCCGACAATAAGCTGACATATTACGATTATAGCATTAATCTGGTATATAATTATCGTAACCCTCGGCTTACTGTCGATAAAAATTCTTAAAATTTATGCACGAAGTCATGTGAAACAGACTATAGATTTGATGTCAAATTTGCTACAAAATAATGTATTGTTTGCAGACATTGGACGATTGCTGGAATTTTTGTCAATTTTTTTAGTTTTATGGTAATAGATAGCGTCACATGCATTCGATATAAGCAGTTTAAAACTAGGCTTTTTTAAATTTATGTGCATCTAAATTTGTATCTTTGTGGTTTTGTGTGCATTTCTGTGATAACAATCTTGCTTTATCTTCATCTCAACCAAAAATAATACTTATCGGTATACAGAAAACAAAAAATCCATTTTATGGTAAAAATTACCTGTCTTACTGTAGCTAGGTTTTTTTATATATATCTGCTTCTAATAAAGCCAAATTTCTGATTTTTGTAAATTTTTATGGCTTTCTATGATAATAAATTTTGTATAGGTACTTCTCTTTTGAACCAAATTGCGAACGAAATACCAATAAATGAGTTTACAGAAAGATAAAAATAGGTTCGGCGGTAACAACTACAGGAATTAGGTCCGGAAGGGTTAGTTATTATAGGAATTTTGGGGTATAATTCATTCAGTGGTGAGCAGAGACAAGAAGTGATACAGGCTAGGCTTTGTTCATGATTTCCTATTAAAGCTATTTTTCACATCACTATCTTTTGCTCGACTTGCATGCTACAGAAATAATCTATATTTTTTTGTTTTTTTGTGCAGCTCTCGTTTTCTTCCTATAGATTTTTAGAGTACCTACTTTTGATATGAATAAAACTTATTTGCAATTTTTAGAAAAATTATTGCGATGAGTCTTGGACTGCCATCGCAAAAGTTCAAGTCATAAGTTTTGTATCATTTTTTTCTACGAAAAGTCCTTTGATGTCAAGCTTTTTTGTCACATTGCTCCTCATCTAATGAGATCAAACGCTTATTTACTACGGAGCATTGATACTTTTGGCAGGTCAAAATTATTCGCGGCCATTAAAGCTACGTCAAGACGTCAGCTTTGTCAGGTACGATAACTTGGCAAATTCTTATGACTAATGTTTGCAATAGAGCAATGGGCTGCTTGAATTTTTATCTTTTTAAACCGATGAATAAAAAGTTGTTACAAGATTCTGGTTCATTTCCAGTTTATTTTAAATTGGAGTGCGTTAGAATGCTGAAGTGATATTCAAAATATCGTGTTTTTGACTGTCGCTTATCTAAGCATTTTAAAGTTAAGCTGTCCTATTTTTTACAAAACGTAGGTACATTAATTAAATAATAATGATGCGCATAACAAAAAATTTTTTATTCTTATATGTCAGCTTTGTCAGAATATAATCGCAGAATGGTCTCAAATCGTACCGGAAGATCAAAGCTCCGTTTTGAAGGACGCTTTTGGACGGTTCCATGATTACTTAAGGATTTCATTGACGGAACGATGCAACCTGCGTTGTGAGTTAATTATTGTTTACATTATTCTCATTACAGATGCATCATTGTTTTGACAATGTAGAGTCTTTATTAAAATATTACTGTCAGCACGGTTTTTTACCACTATGATTATGAAAGTTTCCTGTTTTTATTAGAAATTATGCAAACACTTTCGATCAAACGTTAAGTTGAAATTTCAACGCTTTTTAAAATACTTTTAGCGAAAATGTCGAAAAAATTTTTGAAGCTCTGCACCAAATTTTATACTTAATATTTATTTGACTTTCTGTTTTTTCTAATTTTAAGCAGGAAAATCGAAATAATAAGTTTATGACAACTCAGCACTTATTCTATTATTTGGAAACAAAATCTTTATCATTCTTATCATGAGCTCAATGACTTCTGCTGTCAGATTCAATTAGTTTATAACAACCCTTTATTATTTCAGATGCATTGATCAAATTATCTTAGCTCTCGTGAGTCTAGTGTAGCATTAGAAAGCCAATAATTTTCTTTATTGACGTCAACGCAAAAAAGTATTGGTCCGTAAAATATGACTCTCAGGCAGCTGAATAAAAGGAGAAAGGACACACGTATCTATCGCACTGTACGCGTAATATAGATAAAAAATAGTTTGCTGATGAAAGTCATTCCATGCCAATAAAAAAAGTTTTTATTAGCGCCACTTACTAATGGGATTTGTGCTAAAACACGCAGATCGTGGTCTTTTAAAACAAATGCACGAATAGTTTAGATCAGTTGAATGCGTTGTATTTCACCGACAAATATCTGGGATAATATTACAATTTTGGCGAATTGCCCAACCTCGTATCGTTTATTGGGACAAAAGTACCATGTTATTACTATTCAGTCGTCATAAGTTCTTTCGCTTACTAGAACACTCTTATAAATCAGTTATACTCGAATATGTTGTTTTATTTGAAAGCTGATTTGTATATATTAAGTAGTGCTAATAGAAAACTTTATTTTCTCGTGGAAAACTGTCAAGTTTCATTTCAGCGTTTTTCCCAAACCGTCTGACGGTACCTAATTTTTTGAAAATTTGAGAGAGTGGAGGCTATGTACTCCTCTCATCTACATGCTCTATGCATGTGGTCAACACGAAAATTTCCTAATGCGTGTGATTTTTAGGTATAACGATTATTTACTCTTTATATGTATGTCTGCAATGCATGACCGAAATTCTCCTAAAACGTATCTTAAGCCACGCTATTTATATACTTCTACATGTATTCATGACCAAGATCAAAGTTGAATGAAATCAAATTTGCGAGCTGTGTGAGTCGGTGACTTGTGGACCTGGTTCTTATTTGATTTGAAAACTTTTTTTCCTGTACAACTTCGGAATCACTAGATGCTAAGCAATAGCTAATAAATTCCCTGTCAGCATGTAAAAAACAGTCTGATCCATTTTAAATAGCCTTTCTTTAGCAGATTTTTGATGAGTTTAGATGGGTTACAAGATATTTAAAATTTGTAAGGTTCCTTCCTTTTTTATGACCTACAAATTTCATCCTGATTCATTTTTATTCACAGGTTCTTATTGTATGCCCGAAAAAGGCGTAGAATTGTCCGAAAATAGCGACCTATTGAAAACCGACGAGATTCTTCGATTAGCCCGCCTATTTGTTTCGCTAGGCGTGATCAAAATTCGACTGACTGGAGGAGAACCGACTATCAGGAAAGATCTGGTCGATATAGTGAGCATAAATTTTCCTATGAATGAAATTAAAAATTAAATTTCGCGAAAAATCATCAAAAAGTAAAGAATCATATGAGAAAGTAAGGAACGAAAAATGCTGATAATAAATAGATTGGTGATATACCGTATATCATATTATATTATTGTTATTATATTATTGTTTGATTATTCGTATCATTATATTATTATTCAATTCATATAAAAAATACACAGCACATTATTAAAAAGTCTCGAATTCTAAGATTTTTTGAAAAAATTCAATTTTAAAATTAAATATGCTGCTTTTCGTCCCTCTTTTCATCCTTACAATACATGTTATTTTTAGGACATGGAAGCATCCTGTTGACGCAGCTCAAAATTACTTTGAACCATACATGCATGTAATGGCTTAAAATTTCGGTTGGGAGGTTCTCGGCCATTGGGGGGGTAATGACCACCAATTTTTGGCCAAAAATGACACAAAATCACGTAAAAATGGCTAAAAAATACAACTTTCTTTCTAAAATCGGGGGAGGGGTCAAAAATTTTCTGGCGGTTGGGGGGCGTCCGACTTTGGGTGGGGGATCCACATGCATGCTTTTAAGTGTGTTAGCTTTACTTCCTATTTTACGTTATCTGACAATCAAATTTACTTGAAAAACAATAAAAATCCAAGTGAAAAAATTAAAAACATTTACTACAGATGCAATGAATAAATGATTTAAAAATAAATCAAACAGAGGAAGGATAAACATAATGTGAGTTTTTTATTTGTTGACTTACAATTTTTACAGCACATATTTTGAAAAATGAGGTAAAATTCAATTAGATGTACTCACAGATTTTTCTGACTAGTGTGTTTTTTCTCGAAGATTTAAGATTGTACTTATTCCAATAGAAATTATCGTTTTATAAAAAAAATAATTTCTCTTCATGCTACATGTGAGCTGCTCTTTGAATCAGAATTTTGAAAAGAATTCGTCAATTTTCGGCATTCATTTCATTAATTTTGCTAGAACCTGTATAACAAATTGAACATTCTAGAATATTATTTTGAATTGGGATATTTTATAATTACATGCATTTATAAAATATTAAATTTTGTAAAATCGAGATTTAATTAGCAGTTAGTTCAGGACTAAGCGATGTTCTGACTGAAAAAGTTCTATTTTAAATAAAAGAAAAGGCCAGATTTTCTTGTGTTTCTGCGCATTTTCTGTTTTCTGAACTAGTTAATAAGAAGGCCACAAATGGGCCTGAAAACGGTAAAAACAAGATTCTCATTGATACATCTTTCAATGACTTATTGGCAGCGACCCGTTGCTGCGCTATATACTTAGCAGAGGTCGAAAAACGCATTTCAGCTCAGAAGTTTTGTGCAGTGTAGGAGTTCATCAATTTTAAGTGTTTTTGGGCTTAATTGAGAACCGAGATTTTGCCGATTTTGCGGAAATTTTAACATTACTAATTAAAAATTAGAGTGCTTTTTTTTACAAAATTTTCTGGGGTTCTGCCCGAACCCCGCTGGGGGCGCTTAAGCGCGCCACCCCGGACCCCCAGCCGTACAATCTCGTTGTACATGTGCCAAGAGATTTTAAGGACAGAAAAGCTAAAGAGATTGAGAATTTTTAAAAATTTACGGTGCTTCGCGCCGGAATTAGTTTATCTCTTCTGTATGATTGAAGCGATATAAGATTGAGTTTAAAGAGCAAAAACGTCAAAAATTTTCCTGCGCATAGCACCGCCGGTTACTGTCTTTCTTTTGTAAGCTCCTAGATTGCGTTTAAAGCCTGAATCAGTCAAAATATCGTCATACTAAGTTGATAAACCGTAGTTTTGCTGTTCTGCTCTGTCAGACTATTAGTATTCACCGAGCTACAACATGTTAAGGGCGGTAAAAGATGACTGAATTTCTTGGTGCTTTGCGCCACTTATGATTTCCGAACTCGTTTGTCAATAAAAAGGCCGTAAATTCTACATGAAAACGGTAAAAATTTCGAAAATTTCCGGTGCTTCGCGCCACTTTACACTTTTTGTATTTTTGATCGACAGAAACCCATAAATTAGCTATGCTTCACTACTAAAGGTCGAAAAACTCAGTTCTGCTATACATACATATATACCTAACGTTACTGGCATTCAATGCAAAAGTAGTCTCAAAAAATTTTTGCATATGCCCCCGAACCAAAATCCTGGCTACGCCTCTGTATTGAATGCTTTGATATGGTGCAGTAACATGTTATCTATAGTAAAACTGAGTTTTTCAGCCTTTAGTAGTGTAGCCTATCTAATTTATGGGTTTCTGACGACCAAAAATACAAAAAGTGTAAAGCGGCGTGAAGTGCCGAAAATTTTTGATATTTTTACCGTTTTCATCTAGAATTTACGGCCTTTTTATTGACAAACAATTCAGAAATTATAAGTGGCTCGAAGCACCAAGAAATTTAGTCATTTTTTACTGCCCTTATGCCCTTAACATTCTCAGCTCTGTGAATATGATAGTCTAACAGAGCAGAAAATTATCAAATTTGTACAAAACAATCTTGACATAATGCCATAAGTTCAGGCTTCTAAGAGGAAAACTGCGAATTACTAACTTAGTATGAAGCACTAGAATATTTTGACCGATTCAGGCTTTTAAACGCAATGCTGGAGCTCCACAAAGAGAAACACATAACTGGCGGCGCTATGCGCCGGAAAATTTTGACGTTTTTGCTCTTTAAACTCAATTTATACTGTTAAATCATACAGAGCAGACAACGCGCCTGAAGGTTTTAAGAACTTCCTAACCCTTTTACCGTTTTTGTCCTCCCTAAAATCTTTGTACACGCGAAACGGGATTTTGCGGCTGGGAGAGTCTGGGATGGCGGGCTCAAGCGCCCCCAGCGGGGTCAGGACAGAGCCCTGAAAATTTTGTAAGGAAAGCGCCTTAATGTTGAATAGTAACATTAAAATTTTGCAAAATCGACAAAATCTTGGTTCTGAATCAATCCAAAAACACTTAAAATCGACCTCTGCTAAGTATACAGTGCAGCAAAGGGTCGCTTCGTTGCCAATAAGATATAGAAAGATGTATCAATGAAAATTTTGTTCTTACCAATTTCAGGCCCATTTGTGGCCTTCTTATTAACAAGATATAGTTCAAAAAACAGAAAAAGCGCAAAAACACGAAAATTTGGCCATTCTTTCCACTTAGTATCGGACTGTGTGTCCTTGTAAAGAAAGACAAACAAAGCAGTGAATAGACAAACTGGTATATATGCAATCATTTTTGCACTTTTACTATTATGCTCAAAAAGCATGCACAGTTTCATTCAACAAACAAATAATGCAATAAATCACTAAAGTGATGTGAAGCGCTGGGTCATTTTAGCTGATTGAAGCTTCTAAATCCATTGGATCTATAAAATAATAAAGAATAATGAACTCGGCGCTATTTCAGATATGTAATGAATGCCTATGGTACTGAATTGGTATGTACTCGTGCTTTTAGTTTGGTCTGTACATGTGTTGTCTAGACATGTACAGAATGGGAATTCTGGGGATTCGTCAGCCCCAAAAAATTTTCTAAGTCTTTCTTGGCTTAAAACGATAACTTTGTACGAGTACATATGTACCGTTCATAAAACCATTTGTTGATGTTTCTTACGATGCATGCTATCTTTAGGACATGGAAGCATGATGAAAATTTTAAAAAACTCAGTTACATTGGACAAATGCGATCAAGTACGGCTAGAAAAAGATGAGCTTCCTTGAGCCAAAATACCGCTTGAAAAAATTTAAAATAGCACGTTCTCTAAGTTTTAGGGTAGGTAATCGGATGTTGTAACGGGGGTCAGCTGCATTGTTCGGAGTTTATCAGCCATTTTGGCGATCAATTGTCGATTCCCCAAACTCCCCAAGAACACGTTACATATGTAGATACGATATTGCGCACTAATGTTTTAGGTAGACGCGTTAAGTAAGATACGGGGAATCGAAAATATTGGTCTGACCTCAAATGGCCTCGTTCTTTCTCGATATTTACCAAAACTAATAGACAGTGGCCTTACTAATTTAAACATCAGCCTTGACACGTTACTGGATCAAAAATTTTCATTCATAACGCGAAGGCCTGGTTGGCACAAAGTTTGGCAATGTATCAAGCTGGCGGAAAAGTCGCTTAAAATAACAAAGGTACCTTGCGCTATTAGTTCGCAAAAAGTAACAGACGCGTATTTCAAGTTTTGCTAATGTTTAAGCCTAACATTTATCTGATGAATTAACTATTTTTAAAACGCACATGGCGTAACCAGGCACGTAGCTGGCCGTCCTATTTTGGGGGACCAACACCAATTTTTGGGGGACTAAGCCCAAAAAGGCCAAAAATAGCACAAAACAGTGTTTTTTTGTACAAGGTTCGTTTGTACATGTACAAAGATGGCCCCTAAAAGTCTTTTTGTACAATTCGTACACACAAATTTTTATGGTACAGTAGCGATTTTAGTGTGGCAAAAACAGAGTTGTTCCACCTTTGGTTACATATTTTAGCAAATCTTAGGTTTCTGAGGGCAAAAATCAGTAATAATCGTCTCAAAACGGCGAAGCGCCGAAAAATGTTGGCATTTTTTCCTTTCAAAATGCAATTCCTGAAATTATAAAGATATATAGAACACACAATTGCTCATTTCGGCGCGGAGGGCCGAGAATTTTCGCGAATTTTGAACCTTTTTTGCAGTTTTTGTCTTCCAAAAATCTTTTTACATGTACAAAGACGGTCCCCAAAAGTCTTTGTACATCGCGAAAAATCTTTGCCGGATACAAAAAAACCGTGACACAAAATAACATTTGAAAAGTCCTATTTTTCCGATTTTTTAAATTTCGATGGGTCGGAACCCCCCATTCCCCCTCAGAGATACGTGCCTAAGCGAAACGGATTGTAAAAATTGGTATATAAGATGGCGTGAGAGGGCTGAGAGAGGGTTTCCCTTTCCCATCATGATCTGCGAAAAAGCAATAGCGGAATAAAAGTTCATTACTGTCCGACAGATCGAATGGGAATTCTTCAAGAAAAAAATTCAAATTTACTGAGTAATCCAACTGACCTGCATATTTAAAACATGTTGATCCGGGCATATGTCTTAAATAATTACAGTAAATATCTTTTTTACATGTGTACTGCGTAGGTAGTTTCTGTACGTCTTCAAAACGCATTTCACGAGGCCGTATTCACACACATTTATGTTGTATAACAGAGCTAGTATTTATGAATTCTGGAATATCATTTCTGCCCAATCATTTTATAACTTGCATGTCCATACATATGTATGCGCAGACTTTTTCTGATTTGTCTTTAGCTTCTATTTTCATGTCAGATTTACTCATTTATAACCTTTATATTTTTTCAAATTTATTATCTATCGTTTATTATTCGCACTTCTCTTATGTACGTAGTTTCAAGCATTTTGCACGTTGCGTACCTAGCGTGAAACAATCGCTTTGCAAATTTCTTACTAATCTATGTACGTAGGTATGTCTTATCTTTATTAATAGTCTTATTCATTTTTGTAAAGATAATTGGACTAAATAGCGTACTTTGTATTTTTCAGCTCAACTGCGTGGTAATGAGAGGAATCAACGATGACGAGATTACGAATTTCGTCAAATTAACGGAAAACATGGTAAGGTATTTGTTTCAGTGTTGTAGTTTTATTGCTAGACTTGTTTTGTTTTCTTTAAAAGCTTTTATTAGCTAAGTGACCGATTTCTCGGTATCCAGTCCGAGCTAGATTCATAAGAATTTAGAAGTTTTATTCTTTAGCAGAATACTAACGCGGTTTCTAGTGTAACATTATGAAAAACTCACAAAACTGAACTAAATCAAATAATAAAATCGACGATTCTGAATCGAATGGAAATAATCAATACAGTAAAGGTGTTTTTGTGGCGATGCATTTTAGCGAAAAAAAGTTGAGATAGACGTTTCAATGAATGATTTATTAATTAACACTCGCTACTTAATTCCTTGCCCGTCGTATGTAACTTGCCAAAATAGTTGTGTTTCGAACAGTATAATTCAAAAAGGCAATAGCAGGGGTACCTCGATGAAAATTTATAATTCTGTTCAATTATGCGCACGGTCAAAAGCTCTGAGAGGGGGATAAACTGAATCTTCTGGGGGGGGGGTAAATGAGTAATTTTTCACCTATTTAATGTCAAATTTTTGCATTTGATTCGTCGTATTTTTTAATGAATATCTATGGTTAAATTTGCATAAAAGCAATAACCATAAGGGCAATGGAATGACATTTAACATCAAGTATGTGCAAAACAATGAAAGAAAAGCGTTTGGTTGAACGGATTGAACAGTCTAATGTTCGAAAAATAAGTATGTGTACTTGAAACTACACTCCGTAGCCGTCATTTGACGCGGTTCAAGCAACCAGTTTCGGTCCAAAATGGCCTGGGGGTATGCTTCTCAAAAAATGTGGTTCGAGGGATACCCCATACCCCTCCCACCTAATGTGCATGCGTGATTTTGTTTTCCTGTATTTGTTCTTCCATGAAATGTTAGCTGTTTTGCGATATATAATATATATATATATATATATATATATATATATATATATATATATATATATATATATATATATATATATATATATATATATATATATATATATATATATATATATATATATATAGTGATGTCCTAGGCACCCGGCACCGGCACCGGGCCGGGCCGGTGCTAGGCTGGAGGCTGGTACCGGCGCCGGTGCCGGTGCTAGATAAAAGAGAAAAATTAGTGTAAAAAGAATAATTGAAGCTCATTTATCATAATTTAATGAATAAAGGCGCAAAAAAGGTAGCATTTTGTTAATAAAATCTTCTGATTAGCATACTGAAGCATTTTGACTGAACTTCAGAACAAGTCTTCGAGCTTTAAAAATGAATTATTCATTTAACGAAACACATCTTATTGAAAACATCAATTAACAGCAAGAAGCGTGGACACTAACAAATAAATTAAAATTTAAAACATCGACATATAGAGTGGAAAGTTCTTCTAATTCTACCATCTGTAGGCAAGAAGGATGAGTACTACAGAGTAGTTTTCAACTTAATTTCATCAGATCCATTTTTATTCTTCCATTTCGTGAGCAGAAAGAAGTCCGTAAAACGCAGCTAGAATTTTAAAATAGTTTTATGCAAAACTTTTTCCAACAAATTATTCAGAAAAAGCTCGTTAAAACTTTGTAAATGAACTTCTATGTTTTCGTCTTTTGTCTTTTGTTTTTTTCTTTTTCTTCTTCGTCTTTTGCATTACTAATATATCCCATGTTTGTTTTCAGAGGCTTTTGAAAATGTGAAATGATAAACTCAAATAATTTAACCTCAAAAGTTTTTGTGGCTATTATCATGTTTGTTTCTTACGAGTTGAATATTTAACTAATGCACTAAAACCAAATTTTGATTTGACTAAAGAATCAACTACTGCACAAGCCAATCTTGATTGCGCTACATAAAGTTATAATACACCATTTAACTTTTATTTTTCTTTTCTTCGAATTTCAATTTTATTACAATTTTTCGTTTGTTTAATGCTTAAAGTGAGAAAATTGATATGTATTCATAAATTAAAAATAATGAAGTCGTTACTAGCCAACTGAAATTTTGCCCTTAATATGTATATCCGGTGAAAAATAGGTACAAATCTAACCCTATTTGAAGAAGCATGGTACACTATATAATATGCTAATGTAGCACCGGCACCGGCACCGGCGCCGGTACAGGAATACCGGCACCGGCACCGGTAAAAAAAGCAGCACCGGGACATCACTAATATATATATATATATATATATATATATATATATATATATATATATATATATATATATATATATATATATATATATATATATATATATATATATATATATATATATATATATATATATATATATATATATAGCCACAGTTATAATCTAAAAATTTTGTACATTTTTTATGTGCTACCCTGTATTTTGAATACAAATGTGTTTGACTCATAGAAACTGGACGTTCGGTTCATCGAATACATGCCTTTTGATGGAAATAAATGGAATAGTAAAAAGCTCGTCACCTATGAAGAGATGCTGAGTTCGATAAAAACGGCGTTTCCAAACATTCAGAAAGTGCAAGATGCACCTAATGATACTAGCAAGGTGATGATACTACACTTATCCTTCTCTATATTGCTTTTAGTGCACAACTTTTTATGTAAAGAGATTATTTATAAATAATGGAATCAGGCACGTAGCTGGCCGTCCTATTTTGGGGGGACTAACACCAATTCTGGGGGGACTAAGTCCAAAAAGGTCAAAAATAGCACAAAATAATGTTTAAAGTCATATTTTTCCGATTTTTCTGAATTTTGGGGGTCGAATCCCCTCTTCCCATTCCCAGAGATACGTGCCTGATTGGAACACGAGTCGATTTGTCGATGTTTCTTATCAGGCTCTATCCGGTGGTATCAAAGATCTGGGTAAACTGAATGAATTTTTCTTCGAATAAATTTGTATGATCTACCAATTCTTTAGCTGACGTAATGTTGGACATTGGTCGACATTTTGAGAACATTAAGCTAAATTCGGGCCAAAATGGGTAAAAATCAACACTTTTTGCAAATTTGCGTTAAATCAACCAGAAATTGGTAATAATGGAATTTATTATGCTATTCTAGCATAGGATAAAATAGTTAGCGACTCATAGGAGCAATCCAATTTGGTTTAATACCAAGTTAGTTTGTTAAGACCGCTTGAAAGCCCTGTTGTATAAATTAGGTCATTCCTAACATGCGGAATTGATTTATGTACACACTGTATCAAATTGTATTTGTTTTAGGCCTACAAAATTCCTGGTTTTGTTGGACGAATTGGGTTCATTACCAGCATGTCAGAACATTTTTGTGGAACTTGCAATCGGTAGATACAAATATCGTTATTTAATTTTAAACTTCAATTTGAGCTTTTTGGTACTGTAGTTGGACTGATGCTTGCAATTTCCTTGTCGCAAATTTTTGATTAATCACGAAATGGCAAGGAAACTTGAGTATTAGCTGATAGTTGCTTTCAAGTAATTAGTGTAGCTAATCAGCTGATATTGATAATTTGTGATTGATAGTTGTTATGTGATTTTTCAATGAGTTTTTATTTCGTAGTTGACATTGAGTTGAAAGCTAATTCTGAAGAACATAGGCGGATTATCGATTATATCGCTATTTACTCAATCTCCATATTTTTCATACATAGCTACCAGTGCTTTTTTGTACTAGGTCCGTTTGTAAATGTACAAAGATGGTTCCCAAAGTCTTTGTACATTTTGTACACATAAGTTTTTGGGTACTGTAATATGGTACAGTAGCGATTTTAGTGTGGTAAAAACAGAGTTGTTCGACTTTTGTTAGTGAATTTTAGCTAATTCCTGGGTCTCTAAGGACGAAAATCATCAAGAATCGTCTTAAAACGGCGCAAGCGCCGAAAAATTTGACATTGTTTCGTTCGAAATGCAATTTCTGTCATTGTAAAGATATATAGAACACACAATTACTCATTTCGGAGCGAAGCGCCGAAAAATTTTGCGAATTTTAGACCTTTTTTGCAATTTTTGTCTTCCCAAAATCTTTGTACATGTACAAAGACGGTCCTGAAAAGTCTTTGTGCGTCGGGAAAAATCGTTGCCGAGCACAAAAAAAACTGATAGCTACTGCTATAAACTTGGGAAAAACGCGACGTCTTATGTAGATTTCAAAGCATTTATATCAAGAAACAGCTTTTTGGGGAAGCTGTCGACTATTAAATACGTAAACAGTTTTGATCACTCTAGACTTCGACTTACAGCCGATGGCAGTATCAAAGCTTGTTTGTTTGGAAATCGAGAATTTTCCTTAAGGGACGAGATTAGAAGCGGTGGATCTGATGATGATCTGAGAGCATTGATTTGTGCAGCTGTTCGGAGCAAGAAGGAAAGGCATGCAGGTTCGTTCGAGCGAATATTTAACATGTTTAGTTTAACTGAAGTTTGAATTTCGCCTTGTATCCTAGAACGCTTGATATCCTTCACTAGTCTCTGACACTTATGAAGAATTCACATCTTTACAATGTACACCATAGGTGGGCAGCACCAAATTTCCGGGGGTTGCAAAAAGGTCAAAAAATGGCCTTTAAAGTCGTTGTATGGCGAAAAAACACCATTTTTCAACGTTTCTCATCGAGCGCTATCCATTGATATAAAAAGATTGCGAAAAAAAGCAAAAAAAATTGAAAATTGAATTCTGGGGGTATTATGGTTTCTGGGTGATGCATACCCCCCAAACTCCCACGCCCAGGTATGATTAACACGCAGTTTTATGACATTTAGCCTTATTAGATATACTTAAAATGAGTTTTCCATTCAGTGCCTTGATTTTTAGATTTTTTTTAATTTAATAAATAAATGCTGGGAACTGGGAAGTGTGAGACTAGAATTTTCGTTTCCAATCAAACAACCGATAGTTTGGCGGTAAATTATTTATGATTGATTTAGAAAGCGCTTATCTTTTGCTGAGACTGTACACATAAAAGTCTTCGGAATTTTGTTTGCTATATGGGTATTAATAGTGTGATGAAGTCTTATTTACCGTATGGAATCGCGTTTCCTTCGTTTTGAATCTTAGTTAGTTCGCTACTGTAAACTATCGTTCAATCTTATACTCTCAAATGTAACGGCTCAAAATTTTCGATCAGAAGTCGAGCGAGCCGGCAATTTTCCAGGGGCGATGGTCTCCTACTTTCGGTTCAAACCGCAAAATAGCACATAAAAATAGCCTGAAACGTTTTCGTTGTAAAAAACAGAAGTGTCAAAATGCCAATTTTTGGGATTTGAGTAAGCGGCTGATTTTAATTGAAGCATCCCCACCACACGTGGGCGTGTGGGGTATACACCCCTCCCCAGAAGGCCGAATACCCCCTTCTTTGAAACCGAAGTACCCAACCCCCCTCGAATTCAATTTTTGAAAAATTTGTTTTTTTTCGCATTTTTTGATACCGAGTGATAGTGCTCGATGAGAAACGTTGAAAAATTGTGTTTTATCGCTATATTACCATTTTATGACTATTTTTTGACCTTTGAAAATATCTTGCACCCTCCCCCAGAATTTTGGTGCTGCCCTCCTATGATCCCCACCACACATAGGCATGGGATTCTGGACCCCCAAAAATCGATAGACCCCCGAATTGAATTTTCGGCATCTTTTTGGGAATTTTTGCCGGTTTTGCACTACCCAGACCCCCAGAATTCGGCTGCTGCCCTTGCAAAATCCCCGCCGCATATAATTTAAAGATTAAAATTATGAATGGGGCCCGAACAACAGGATGTGGGTTAAATCTAACCTGAGTTCATGTCAGATGACACCCGGTAAAAATCTCAATTATGTACCTACTTATTTTGACATGACAGAAAACGGGCTATATATAAAATAAGTTTAAATTGGGGTAATAATTAGTAGGTATCTCTTGTTACATGCCAATATGACAGGAAGCGGGTTAAGCGAATTGGGTCAAAAACGGCGTCTTCAGCCCGGGATTTTAACATTGCCACTTACTAGTTTAGCTGGATGTTATCTTAATTTCTTCATTTGATTGTATAGTTGGGCATAAAACACTCGATTCTAAAGAGTTTGCTTATGTTGTCAGTATTATTTTAAATTTGGAGCAATCAGAAAATATAGACGCACAATTCTTAAACTAAACATTAAAACATATTACGATCGCATCGCTACTTATGCAAACCATTTGTTTTTTATATTTCCTTTATTTTATTTTCTGTGTCTGTATTTATTTTCCTTTTTATTTTTTATTAATTTACTTTTTTCTTTTCAGTTATCCTATTTTCTATTTGTATGCGTTTGGTCGTTCATGTACAACGTGGCTAGGCTAGAGATTGGTTATGTTACTCATACGATAGCGATTTAGGTTACTCAAATTGAATGCACGTTCTAGTCATACGGACTAAATTTAAAGTAAGCTTAATTAACCCGAACTTAGCTGTTAAACACAGGTTAAATTAGCCCACGTTCTGACCTTCGATTACCTCAAGGTTTTTTATATTAATATCAACCTAATTTTGTTGGTAAGCTGCTTCAATGAAGTATGGAAGTAGAATTGAGGTAACTCTTCAATAAATTCGTAAATTGGACATCAGTTTAATTAATATTTGGATTAGAGTAAATAGAAAGTTCTAATAAGATACATAGATGGACCATTGAAATGTAGTTAGTCAAACTAACCGTATGACTTATTAAATTTTAAATTTGTACTTGTTACGAGATTGTTTTTAGGAATGAATATGCTCGCCCATTTGCCTAATCGCCCTATGGTCAAAATTGGTGGTTGATAACTACTTACGAGTATTTATTTGCGTTTTTCGTTTTTACATTATTATCGTTATTCGGTATAATATTTTTATGAATGTTGCAGAATTTTTCGAAATGAAAATTTACTTTTTGTCCGTTGAATTATCATCTCCATAGAAACATATGTATATACGTCTGTTTGTTGTAGAATTTTCCTATAACAATAAAATTATTAGGATCTGATGTGATGTAGATGAGATGTGCTGATTGGTCCGAAATATCATTTCATTCCCTTTACACTCCGTTTAACTCGGGGCATTATCAATTCCTATGTAGATTTTGATAATTCGTGTTAAATTGATTCTCTGTTTGTTTCCCATTTAAATGTCGGCTACCATAAACTAATTTCCTAGAATTATATTGCGTAGGTTGATGGCTCATAAGTGTAATCTGTGAATGCAATTCCGCTTAACTTTCTAAAAGTCGTGCAATGAGTCCACGGGCACGTGACAGTTGGCGCAGGGCCGTATTCAGGGAGCGAGAAACGGCCGCCCTTCTTGGCCGAAAAGGGGGTTTTGAATGGTAAGATAATGCATGGAAACGTGGAAAAATGTAAAAAACGACTCTTTTCACAGCCTGTTTATGCAGAAATTTTTTCGGAGAATTCGATTTTTTTTAAAATTAGATCGAATTAAATTCATTTAATTAGATTAAATTAAATTTAATATAAATTAAAATAAGATTAATTAAAATTTATTTAAATTATAATAATTATAAAATTATAAAATTCATTATATGGCACGGAGGGATTAACATTAGTCAACCAGTATGCAGGACGGAAGAAGCAGGCTGTGAGGATTAAAGATTTTTTTGAATTGCGGCTTCTTTAAGTAATTATTTCATTTTATCTTTTACCTGACTGAATTCTTATAACATCTTTCCTGCTGAATTCAGTCTGCCTTAGAATGCGAGCAACACCGTGGTATTTTGATGCCACTCAGCACATCTAGCCGTCTGAAATAATGTTTACTAGATAACGTTTTTTCAATAATTTTAATAATTTCATAATTTGCATTTTTAGTATTAAATAAATATATCCGCAGATTTCAGAGCACAAGCGACAGCTATTATGAACCGATTTTCAGACATTATTGGATACCTTTCTAAGTTGCCATGCATAAGAAATTCTATAGTATCAAGCTTTTTTACTTTGAAAGCTGGCCATGAATTTTTTCCAGTACTTTATCGAGCGAATCGCATTCCCTGTCGTTTTTATCGCTCGAATTCCAGAGATGTAAATTCTTGCAATGTGAATGACAATATCGATGATGCGAATAATATCGATGGAAAATCCTTTGAAGTTCGTAAAAAGTTATCCCATATAAGCAACTCTGGTGATGTAAAAATGGTAGACATTACGGGTAAGATAACTACGAATCGTACGGCTGAGGCGATGGCAATTGTGCAGCTGACTGAGGAAATTATTAAAATCTTGGACAAAAATCAACTACAGAAGGGCGACGCCTTATCGGTGAATTCATTTTTATCTTATCGAATCAAGCTTGCCCTAATAACATATTTTAATAGGGATATGGAGCTTTGTAGTTTATAGTATTAACGATTCATTTTTTGTCTTTTTTTACTTCGGATAAAACAGTGTTTTTTGCGCAGGGTCATTTAAATATATGCTAAGATAGTCCCCAAAAGTTTACGTTTCGCATGCAAATTTTAGTAACTTTGTTTGTCTGGTAAAATTTGATTTTTCCCTTTAGTAGTATATATAGTTTAGTCAATTTCTGGGTTTCTGACGTTGGAAAATATAAACACTCACCAATATGGCGCGTAGCGCTGAACATTTTGGATATTTTCACCGCTGTCAAGTAGAATTTGCGACCATTTTATTGATAAATAATTAAAGAGATCTAGTCATTTTACCGTGTTGAACACAATTTTTAAGCTTTGCAAAGACAAACAAAAGAGAATGTCGTCAAATTTGTACAAAACGATCTTGGCATATTTACATAAGTTGAAGTTGGGTTCAAGTTTTGCAGATTACTAAAATGTATGACGGCCTAGAGTATCTTAGCTGATTCAAGCTTTTAAACTTGATACTGAAGATTTATTAAGAGAAATAATGCAATAACCAGCGCAAAGCGTCGAAAAATTTCACGCTTTTCCCTTTTTAATACGATTTTGGCCGTAACTAATTTAATTACTAATTATTTTAAATAGTTTTTCAAATTTAATTACAATTTATTTTTGGAAATTTTAGACAGTTTTACACTTCTGTTCTTCCAAAAATCTTCGTTCATGGACAAAGACGGTCACGAAAAGTCTTTGTACATCGGGAAAAATCTTTGCCGAATACAGGAAAATGTTGGATAAAAGTTCAGTAGATCGAAGAAGTGTTTCGTTATTATGATGCGGTCAATAAATAAATCGGTGATCTTTTTCCTTTTCAAGTCAGTGAAGTATAAATGCATTTTGATGTATGTTGTCTTAGTTTATAAGAAGGACTATGTCGAAGATTTTGCAACAAAATAAGATGAAATTGAAGTCAAAAAATGAAGGATTAAAATCTTTCTGCAATAACAGAAAACTCTGATTAAGCAATTGTTATCAGAAGACATCACCGTTCTATTAGTCAGCTGGGTGAGTGTTTCCGGATTTTCCGACTTTAGAAAGCCCTACTAATCTCGAAGGGTCGATCAAAGTGAGAAGACTGTCGTAGTTATAGTTTGCAGGTGATTCCTGATAATTGACCAAAAGGTTTTTGCTCTTGATTTCGATGTTTAATTCAGTTTGCTTCGAAATCTTTAGCGTTGTCAGGTTTTCATGGTTTAAAACAATAATCATCTAAATGCATTTATGTGTGGTTCATTGACTTAAAGCGAAAAAATTTGTTCTGCTGTCTTCATTATTTTGACATTTTGTTGCATACAAGCTTGTCGGAGGCACACCTGGGCGTGGGGATGGATTGGGGGTATGCACCCCCCGAGAAACCAAAAAACCCCCAGAAACCAAAATACCCCCTGGAATTCAATTTTTGAAATTTTTTTTCCGTCTTTTTCACAATTTTATGATGCCAATGGATAGTGCTCGATGAGAAACGTTGAAAAATGGTGTTATTTTAGCCATACACCATTTTTAGGGCCATTTTTAATCTTTGAAAAATCTTGCACCCCCCCCAGAATTTTGGTGCCGCCCACCTATGGTCGTACGTATATTTATGAAGTAAACAATACATCCAGAAGTATTTTGGCCTAAATTATACTTACAGACTCATTTATGTAGGTACTTAATTTGCCATAAATTGGCTATTATTTGTTGAAGAAAGGCTACCATGAACTCTGGTTCATTTGCTGATTCATTATCACAGCTTAATTTTTGTTACAGATAGCGAAAATTGCAGGAATATTAGGTGCCAAAAAAACCTGCCACTTGATACCACTTTGCCACAATATATTCTTATCGAATGTTTCTGTCGATTTATCTATCGATCGCCCTAATTCAAAGATTATGATCAAGAGTTTGGTCTCCTGCGAAGCTAAAACTGGAGTTGAAATGGAAGCACTGACGGCGGTTTGCGTCGCTGCCTTAACTATTTACGACATGTGCAAGTCACTTTCTCACGAAATATCCATCAGTGACATCAGATTAATTGGAAAAACTGGCGGGAAGACCGATTTTTTACGAACTTATAGCGCTTCTACCCCGTGAACACAGTCGCAGATAACGCTTTTGTTGAACTGTCGATTATTATTCGTTTTCAAACATTTCTTCAGTGCGCCTATCTAATTTTGGCTGTCTTCAAACTTTTGGTGGAAATTACGTGCGCGCGAGATTCGTGTGAAAATTAAAAATTATTCATTATTTCTTTGGTATCCGTATTATGGTTGTTAAATTGCATTTATTTTTATCAAAATAAATAACTGCATGCGCGCACTGCACGCACTGTTTTCAAGCTTGCGCAACTGTGATTCATGTGATTTTTTAAGATTCTCTCCGGGCGTAGCTGATCTGGGTGGGTTTGGGTCTATCAGTTGGGCGTGAGCATTCGGATTTTTTCGCTTTTCAAAGCTATAACGGCTCAAAAAGTACGCGTATAGAGCTTGGGGTACAAATAACTACAACGCTTGTGATTTAAAAAAATGATTTGAGCCCTTTTAATCCAATTCTTTATTATTTAGCTAAATGGTTTCCGGTTTCCTCTCGGAAAGTCGTTGCGTAACCTTTATTGATTTAAAGCACGGCCGGGTCATGATGGTTCGGCTCCATTATAAAGCTAGCTGGGTGAAGGACAAAATATTCATCACTGTCTACATCATTTCAAAATAGCATAATCTCCTTCGCTTGAATTTTAGGTCTTGAGGTGCATTATGAGAAAAAATACAAAAAGTGACTGTATTTTACCTTACTTTCCTACATTTTCTTCAAACGAGCTGTGTTGTCACAAAAAGTTAGTTACCTATGTACTTAAAGTTATATGTCCATATGTAAGTACCACTCATGGGCGTGGGTGGGTTAGACCCACCGAATCCTAGTACCCTCGCAGATTACGAAGACCGTTCAACTTTGAATTACGTTTTGGGCGTGAGGAAGAAGCCTCTTAGGCTTGGATCATAAAATCGAATTAATCTTCAGAATTCGAAAGACAGAATCAATTTTAGAAATTTTCTTTCACTTTTTCGTGATTTTTGATGTCAGTGAATAGAACTCGATGAGAAATGGCAGAAATGGAGTTTTCCATCTACTTTTCCGTTTTTTTAATTATGTAGGTTTGCAATTCAGTTTGCATCAAAACAACTCTTTATAGCGCTTTTTAAATAATTTTTGCCTTTTTATGCTTATAACTCCCTCGCAAAATAGTATAGCTTTCAAAAAAGTAGGTGTTTTAATGCCTACTTGTAGTTAAGTGTTCTCTTTATTCGTAGCAGGTAAGTACTTTCCATGCACGTCTCAAATACAAGTCGAGCGTGTTGGTTTGGGTGGTCATTTTTCGTGCTTGTGCGTAAGTTGATGCATTTCAGCAAATTTCTTGCACGAGATTTGAGTGATGCAGTTTGTACCTACTCATAATTTTAATGTTGCTTTGGCGGACCAAATATGCACGTGGCGTCTAGTCTAGATCTCTCTAAAACGGAAATTTTCTGAGGAAAATGCGGCAAATGAAGGCCAAAAACGGATAAAAATCAAGACTTTTCGACAAAAGTATGTACTTGAAATTGACCACAAATAGATTATTCCTCACGCTTTTGCATTTAGCAGTATGTGGGTACAATCAGTTTTTGTCGTCATCTTGGCTCTTGGCTAGGAAATACTATTTGACCTCCCAAACCGGCTGACACGCCCCAAATTGACCACGCCGCGCATCTATGATTGGGATAGTTTGTGGCAATGTTGGAATAGAACCAGACATCCACGTGAATTTGGGTCTAATCCCAGAATGCATAAATAAGAGTGAGGCAAAAGGAAGGTCAAAAATATATGAAAATCGAATATTTTCTTCAAAAAAGCTTAAAATTAACCAGAAACTGGAATAACGTGGTTTTAACGCTATTTCAGCATCAATACAAGTTGTTGAGGCCATTTTGATTTAAAAAGGTCACTACTGACCATAGGTGGGCAGCACCGAAATTCTGGGGGTGAAAAAATTTTTAAAGATCGAAAAATGGTCTTAAAAGTGGTCGTATGGCAAAAAACACCATTTTTCGACGTTTCTCATCAAGCTCTATCCAATGGCATCAAAAAATTGCTAAGAAAGCAAAAAATTTCTGGTGGGGTATTTTGATTTCTGGGGGGAGTATTTCAACTTCTGGGGGGTGCATACCCCCAACCCCCTCACGCCCATGTGTGCTACTGACCGTCCAAACCAGCTGACACCTCAGATCTGCCATGCTGGTGATAATGGTTTGGAAATCGCATTGACAATTTTGGAATTCGTGGTGGCAATGTTGGGACCTAGGGTGTCAATATGGGGCACGACCAAACTTTATTCCTCGCTCAAATTTGTTGTTGCATCACATCAAATAAATAAACGCATTCAACATCCTACGATTATCATCACGCCGAATCTTGAGCTGCATGAATTGTTAATCTGGCTTTAGCTATTACTATCAGTTACATCTTGGAAAGATCGTTTTCTTCTGACGCGTAGAATGTTGATCTTTTGCGCACATTGGACAACGATGAGACCGAATCATCCATACATAATTGTTCATTTTGTTGAGACATTGATCTGTGTGAAAACACTGTCATTAAGACGAAATTTGCTGTAAATTACGGCCTAAAAAAGATACAAACGTCGCTTTTTGTAAAAGTGCTTAAAATCTACCATAGACGGTAAATTGTAATAGTCTTCTTTCACGGTAATTTAGCGTTCATACCCATTTTAGGTCGATATTTTAGCACAAAGTAGCTTTCTGGTTGCCCCTCCTTATCTCAGAACGGATTATTAACCGATTTTCCAATTAACGTTTAAATTTTCATCTTTTTCGACTTTTTTCGGTAGCCGGGTGCTTTTTCAAATGTACTCGTTTACTCGTTTTGTGACCATATTTGATTCAATTCATTTGGATTTTTCCAAAAATTTATTATGTCTTTTATGTTGTGGAAGATAAATAATCGTCAGAAACGTCAAAACATGGTAGATACTTTCTGACGCATAAAGTCCAGAAAAGAAACTCTTGAAATAAAATTCATGGATTGACCCCCAGAATTCCTGCGCTGTACGTGTACGAGTATGTATATCTGGACAAAAATCAGTCTCCTCATTGGTACCAGCAGGCAAATTTTTTCAGTTGTCCTTTTAAAAAGTGCTTGATTATGGTTGATTGATTGATTAATTCGTCATCGGTTGGTTGATTGACTATGTTAGCTGGTTGATTACTGACTGGTTTAATTGGTTATTAGTTGCGTGTACTTAATCTTAAAATCATGTCCTTCATCTCCCTGTTTGCTCTCCAGTTTTGCATCATTTCAAAACCTTTTGCGTGAGATTTTCTTTTGATACCGACCATTCCTCTATTGATAAGTATACCAACCGACTCTTATTGGTGCCTTGTTAAACGAATTTATATGGTTTGTCCGTGCACGAATAGTTCAGCTAGACTTTCGGGAAGAAAAAATACATAATTTTACGATGAAAATAAGGCAAAATTAAAGCCGAAAACGAACGAAAATTTCTGCAAAAGTGCTTGAAATCTAACAAAAATTTCTGAAAGTTTTAAAGCTATAACGTCTATCGATTCTCAAGGTCAATTTGGCTCTAAAAACTCTAGTTGACTCTCAAATTTGTTACGTGTGCTTCAAAAGTCAGCTAGGACTATATGAATGTGCAGCACCGAAAATGTGTGAAATTAATATTGAGAAGCGATATAAGTGATTTGCAAAATGAAATCTGAATTATGCTAGGAGCCTGAATCTAAAAATATTAGGAAGAATAATTGTTATAATGTGTTGTACCTCAATACCTTTGACGCAGAAGTTAGCAAAGCGAAATCAGGATAATAAACCGGAGAAGAGGTAAAAAATTGAGCGCAAAGACAGATGGATAAAAGTTCGTTTTCGAAAGAAACTTTTGTTGACTTTAAAGCCTATCCTATTCAGATAATATGTACATACGATGTCGATTGGTCATTTAGCCGTAGTACGTCAGATTTTGGCATATCTTGATTTATAGTCAACTGGTCCCATGACAGAATCTTTGGCCAGCTGAAACCGTGTCTTTTCATGACGGGTTCGCATCCGTAGCGGACTCTCTCAGAAAGAGACCTGCAGGGCGGTAAGGACTGGTGGAAATCGTCAAAGCAAATAGGCACGTACAACGAACAAAGGAACAAGAGTAAGTCCTTGCTACAATTTGCATTGACTAAAGGCCGAAACTGCTCGATATCTGCGCTAACTTCATCCTAAGACAAAAAGAAATGTAAACATAGTTTGATTTTGCATTTGAAATTTTCGCAATCCGTCAAACAATTTTCGCCCTCTCCCTCGATTTTTGGCGAAAAATGTATATTTCGGCCATTTAAAATTTTTATAATTTATGCTGAAGAATAGAATAACTACAAACATCTTTCAGGCTATCAATAAAGTGAATAAATGCAATAAATAGACGTTGTCTCGGCGCGAAGCGCCGGAAAAATCTGCAAAATTGTGATGATCGGTGGCCAAAAAAATTACAAAGTTCATGTTCATTCCTTTATTTCTCCAACTATTTTGGGCCAGCAGGGACAAAGACCGTCCTCACGCCATAGACGTAGCCGGGGGCATTGGGGGCACATGCCCTCCTGAAATTTTTACAAAAATATTGTTGATTTTTCTATTGCAAAAATGTGTGTCCAGAAACCTGAGCTCAAAAAGGCAAAACGTCAAAATTTTCCGGCGCTTCGCGCCGAGTCATTATCATTTATTGTTATATAGATCTAATGAATTTAAAAGCTTGAATCAGCGGAAATAATCCAGCACTTCACATCACTTTAGTAATTTAATGCACTATTTGTTCGTTGAATGAAAGTGCGCATGCTTTTTGAGCATAATAGTAAAAGTGCGAAAATGATTGTGTACCAGTTTGTCTATTCTAGGACACATAATCCTATTTTGAATGAAAGGAATGGCCAAATTTTCTTATGTTTTTGCGCATTTCCTCTTTTCTGAACTGCATCTTTTCAGTAAGAAGGTCACAAATGGGCCTTAAAACGGTTAGAACAAACTTTTCATTGTTACATTTTTCTATTTCTTATTGACAGCGAAGTGACCCGTTGCCGTGCTATGTAATTAACAGATGTCGAAAAACGTTTGTGCAGTGTAGGACTTCATCAATAATAAGTGTTTTTGGGCTCAATTCAAAAGCGAGATTTAGCCGATTTTGCGCAAATTTTAATGTTACTATTTAACAGTAAAAAGCTTTTTTTACAAAATTTTCCAGGACTCTGCCCCGGAACCATACGTGGGCAGCACCGAAATGAAATTCTGGGGGGGGGATTTCTGGGGGTGTGGGAAAATTTTCAAAGGTAAAAAAATGGTCTTAAAAGTGGTCGTATGGCGAAAAGACACCATTTTTCGACGTTTCTCATTGAGCACTATCCAATGGCATCAAAAAAATCGCTGAAGCGAAAAAATTCCAAATTTCGAATTCTAGGGGGTATTTTGATTTCTGGGAGGTATTTCAACTTCTGGGGGTGCATACCCCTGAAACCCCCCACGCCCACGTGCGCCCGGAACCCGCTGGGAACGCTTGAGCGCGCCACCTCAGACCCCCGCAGCTGTAAAATCTCGTTGCATATGTGCAACGAGATTTTAGGGAGAACAAGCCAGGTAAAAGGGTTAGGAATTTTAAAAAATTTCCGGCGTTTCGCGTCAGCATTAATTTGTCTGTTTTGTATGATTTAAGCGGTATAAATTAAATTTAAAGTGCAAAAACGTCAAAATTGTCCGGCACATAGCACCGCCAATTACTGTTCTTTCTTTATGTAAAGCTCCAGCATTGCGTTTAAAAGCATGAACCATCCAAAATATCTTCAGACAAACTTAGTAATTCGCAGTTGTCTTGTCAGAAGCTTGAAGTGTCAAAATTGTTTTGTACAAATTTGATAATTTTCTGCTCTGTCAGACTCTTAGTATTCACAGCGCTACAAAATGTTAAGGGCGGTAAAAAATGAATAAATTTCTTGGAACTATGCGCCACTTATAATTTCCGAACTGTTTGTCAATAGAAAGGCCGTAAATTTAGCATGAAAACGGTAGAAATTTTAAAAGTTTTCGGCACTTCACGCCGCTTAACACTTTTTGTATTTTTGATCGTCAGAAAGCCATAAATTAGCTAGACTACACTACCAAAGGTCGAAAAACTCAGTTTTACCATGCATAACGTTACTGTCATTCAATGCAAAAGTAGTCTTAAAAAATTTTTGTTTATGTCCCCGAACAGAAATCCTGGCTACGCCTCTGCCTCACGCCCCTTCCTAAAATTTGCCTATGCATTTGTAGTCTTTCTTGTGCGCTGGAAATCGCTTTCTCGTCGTGAAAATTAAGTTAAGCTGTATATACATGCAACGCGTACAAACTCACTTGATTCTGATGATGAAATCGATTAGGCATTACAGTAAAATTATAGCCGACATTTTTGCACAGAGGTACCGTTATACGTTCGCATTGGAGTCGTGGAAAATCTTCAAGTAACCAATAAGATGATTCTGATCTGAAGCTAATAAGTAACAGCGAGCGCAGATTATATAAAAAATTATATAATTTTTTTATACATAGGTACCAACTCGCATAAGAGGCCGATGATTTAAAGTAGGTATTTTTAAAAAGTATATTTATTTTAGAGATGTGTTAGGTATCAACCCCGGTCCAGGGCTAGGGTGGCGTCGGCAACGGGGCCTGTAAAGAAGAAAAGAAATCAGTTAGATTAAGATAAAATTACCTTTTTTCAAATTATACAACAGAATGTTAATTTGCTTTATAAAATTGAGTTAATTTACCTTAAAATCACGCAGAGTTTAGAATTTTTCTGAAAATTCTGATTTAATTGACGTTCCCACTCCGGATTTAAAATTCTTATTACTGTAGGAGAATATATTAGAGTTTAGGTTTAAATGACAAATCTTCGATGTGTCAAATTTCAAAATAGCGCTAAGCAATACGAAGAATTGCGAAAATCGATCGATCACTGTGAAAGCATTACAAAAAACCGTCGAAAGCGCATGTTAAGAGAATTTGTAACTGGGCAAAGTTGCATTAAAGATTGAAGGAATTTAATGAGGAGGAGAGAGAAGAGAGCGTAAATTGAAATAAACACTGATATTTATATGCAAAAACAAAACGTTCCCAAAACCTATATTAAAATAACATATATGTGCATACGTTCTAATTAATTAATTTAATAACACAAAAAACCTAATGTATCATCTGGCACCGATAGGGTAACGTTGAGAGGCGTAATTTGATGTGGAGAAGTTTTACAAATGCAATAATAAGAATTTCTGTATCACAGGTAGCGCGATAGCGCTACCTATAATATACTTGGCCATCGTTTTTTTATGTTTATCACAGCGAGTGCGAAATTTGTGTCCCCCCTCACAGCAACAACGGCACACACCTGGGAGGTGCGGTTTTTTTAATCGATAGATAATTAGAAAATTTGATGCCGGTGTTTTTTTGTTTACACTCAATACCAAGTTAGCAATGAGTGTGTAAAGTGTAAACCGAAAAATAAAATAATTTGCGGAGGGCAAATTTTTTTAAATGTTGTCCCTGAGCTGTAGATTACGAATCTGACCTTGAAATTTCTTTACACTCAATGGATGTTGCACAAAAATGTAAAGTATGCGGATTTTTCCCTCTTTGCGTGTCCTTCAGCTTATCTAACTCCATTTTAGTTTCTGTGCAGTCCAATTGCTTTCATGTTGTGGAGATTACAATATCTCAAAACTTTTTTTCTTCTCGTTTTACGCAATATTTTTTGATTTGTAAGCGTTTTAGTGTAAAGGGTTCGAGACGAAAAAAGAAATTTCTTCAGCTACTCCGCTAAGTAGGCGGAACATGCTAATTATGCTTAGAATGTGCCCTGACCTTAGCGTTACAGATCCTAGTTTATTTTGTTGCTATACACCCAATATTGCGTTATTAGCACAAGTGTAAAGTTTACACTAAGAAGCACTTTTCCGCTCAGAGCGTTGGTTATCAAGCAATTTGCGGAGGGCCATTTTTTATAAAATGTTGTCCCCAAGTTGTAGACTACGAATCTGACCTTAAAATTTCTTTACACTCAATGTTTGTTGCACAATAGTGTGAAGTATAGGGGTTTTTATTGTTAGCGTGTCCTAAAGCTTATCTAACTCAATTTCGGTTTATGAGCAGTCCAATTAGTTTTATAATGTATAGGGTCACAATATCTCAAAAACCAATTTTCTTCTCTTTTAACGCAATATTTCTTGATCTGTGATCGTTTTAGTGTAAAGAGTTCGAGACGGAAAAGAAATTTCTCAAGCCACTCCGCTAAGTAGGCGGAACATACTGATTATGCTTAAAATATGCCAGCGTTACAGATCCTCTGATAATAAATGTTAATGCTAAATTAATAGTCGTGAATGCAGCGAAGAACATTTATGCACCATCTTGCAAATTTCACTGCTTGCCATAATTCCTGTGCTAATCACTGTTTATTCAATTAATTCTATTAGTGTTGGCCTCATACATGGGCAGCAGGAAAATTCTGGGGGTTTTGGCTCGGTGGACTCGCCAAAAATGTTAGTAAAAATAGAATTCTGGGGTCTTATGCAATCTGCGCGGGTTGTTAAACTCATGTGAGAACGTAAACCCCCACGCTAACGTGTGGTTGGCCTACTGGTACGTTTTTTGCCTATTTCAAAAAATAAGACCAAGCACATACTCATTATCCTTTGATTGATCACACACTTACATATAGTCTGTTTCACTCAAGTTCGGTCATAAATTTCAAAAGCATCTCCGACAATAATCTGACAGATTGCGATTACAGCATTGATCTGATATATAATTATCGTGACCCTTGGCTTACTATCAGCGAAAATGCTTAGGATTTATGCACGAAGCTATGTGAAACAGACAATAGATAAAGTAGCACAGTAGGTGCATAGGGTACCTATTATCTGTTTCACGTTACCATGTGCACGGATAACAATTCTTGATTCAATGCAAATTGATTACAAAAGCGGTTTAATTGAAGTAGCAATCGCGATTTTGTGCATAGCAATGAATATTCTACGAAGTTCTATCATGCAAAAGTGTGCTACGGTCAGCTGCGTAGAAACCACTTTTGTAGCTATTCGCTAGATCGTTATAAATTGAATTCCATGCACAAGGTTCCGTGAAGTAGACTATATATAGTTTTTAAACCAAGTACATATGTAGTACATGGATCCGCTCGAAAACACATTGAGTGCCCAATTTTTCACTTGCTATGGTGGGTCGTGCGATGAAAAAATTGGGTGTTAAGAAAATTTGTTTTTTGGACGAGTGTGTTCCATTCAAAACGGCCCCTTTTCGCTAAAGTCTCATTAGTGGGTTCTAGACCGCTAAAATGGAAAAATGGAAAATTTTGTGGGGCACGCGAGGCAAAATGAAGGCCAAAAATGGTTGAAAGGAACATTAACGGAGCTTGAAGACTGCACCCTTACTTTGATCCCCATCACCTGATTTTGAAAGGAATCCGGTCGAATGGCAATATCCCGGGACTAATGACCCATGTTTTGCAGTCTATGGGGCGTACAAATAAACTGATTGTTGAATTTGCAGGCGAAGCGAATGAGGACATTAGGCGTATAAATTTTAGAGAAATCGTGGAAAAGTTCAATACCTCGCACGCAACTAAAATTCAATTTTTGTTCATTCAATTTGCAGTATATACACAAGTCTAATTTTCGCCTTTTTTCAACGATATGTCCAAACTTGCGTAAACTTAAACGATCTTCCTTGTTCTTCATCTTGTTTGACTGGCTAGTACGGAGAAGGGAACTAGCAAAGAAAAATGCTCCGATGGAACAAAAAAGGCGAATATACTTGAATTTCTTCATTGTTAAGGATGTAAAAGGAGGGGACTAGGGAACATTTCCCTATATGCGCAGAAGCCATAGGAATGTGCTAAACAATTATAGTCTGTTTCACATAACTTCGTGCATAAATTCTAAGAATTTTCATCGGTAATAAGCCGAGGGTTACGATAATTATATATTAGATCAATGTTATAATCTCAATCTGTTAGCTTATTGTCGGAGATGGTTTAAAATTTATGACCGAAGTTGTGTGAAACAGACTATAGACTTCCCTAAACAACGAAAAAATCGGAGTATATTCTGCGGCATATTCGATTACGATGGCGAGTATTTTGATTACTTTATTTTGGAAAATGTAAAGAAATTTTTTATGGTTTTCAATGCAAACTACTCAGTTGGCCATGTAGGTGTAAAGTTTAGACTATTATCTTTTATGCTAGAGCATTGTGGAAGGTCAAGATTTCATTAAATAAATAATACGTTGATTATTTAATAGTCATGAAAGTGTCTTCGATGCTCTTCTGCAAAACACTTAAAAACGTTTTGTGACTACACCCTTATTTTTCACAGGCCGCAGAATATACTTCGATTTTTGCGTTGTTTAGGGAAGTCTAATTGTTTAGCACATTCCTACGGCTTCTGCGCATAAAGGAAATGTTCCCTAGTCCCCTCCTTTTTATCCTTAACAATGAAGAAATTCAAGTATATTCACCTTTTTTCTTCCATCGGAGCATATTTCTTTGCTAGTATAAAAATATGCCGACGAGAAAAAATGGAAAAAGTTGAATTGAGCGGACTCTAATTAACATTTTACACGAAGTTTTCTGTTTACAGTCTATGAATTTTCAGTTTACAAACTATTTGTTCGGGAGGTAGGGTAAACGGAGAGCTTGCAGTAGTTTCAGTGTCTATAGTGTTCCGTTCCAAACGGCCCATTTCAACTTTAGGACATTTGGAATGCAACAGACTATACCTACTTGAAAAACTGACTTGCATGTGCAAGATGACAAAGATCACTCAGTTTATATTCATCGTTGCGGGTATTACCAAGAGTTCGCCGCATTGACTTGTTGCGTGTTTCAAATAATTTTACGCTGCGTAAACTGTAAGCTCGCGTTAATATTACTGATTGGTCTGAGTTCTGGTCATGTTATTTACGCATCTCTGATGGAGGACATTGATTTCGTACATATGACATGTTATCCAAGAACCTGTGATCTGATAAAAAAGGCGTTTTACAATGCTTTTGTAGTCTCAATATAACTGATTGGTCAGAGTTCTGGTCATATTTTGTACGCATCTCTGATGGAGGACTTCAATTTCGTACATACAAAGGGTGCTTCAAAAACTCGTGACCTGATAAACAAGGAATTTTGCAAAGATTTCGTAGTCTGTAAAATCTTCTTTACCTTTACCCTCGGTAAAAAATTTCAGTCTGTAAGTAGCTCATTTATTCATTTATCTATTGATTGTTGATCAGTGGGTCTAATTTGTAATTTTCAATCGAAAATTCAAGGTTTAGAATAAAAAATCTACGACGCACATGATTTTGCTCTCTGTTCTAAGCTGAAAAGTGAGCTGCAGAATTTAAACGTGGTGGAGAATTATTGGACGATGAATCCATTGTGACTAATCCACAACAAACGTCACTTATGGTTTCCCCAGAAAAGTATCTTGAAGAGATTGAATTGAAAGAGAATCTGCTTATTGTCAGTTTGTGGTGCGCCTATACTGAAAAATAAAAGCGATTTGGTTTTAATCGCATAAGTAAAAATAAATCAGAACACGATTTTTGTATCACCCTCTATATTAGTCATTATGGATAAATACTTATCTTTTTGACCGTTATTCAAACTTTAATCCCTACTTCTCCTGACTTATTATTATTCACATAAAATTCACATACGCTAATGTTCTAGCATTGTTCTCGATCTCACTTCAGCAGGATTTCTCTGAAAACCTGTCTAATGTGATTTTTAAGGTCAATGATACTAGTATGGTGCGCAGCGTATACTTCAAGCTTCAAAATGCCCTTCTCACAAAAAATAATATATATATATTCGAATCAGATGAGTAAGCTCATCTGATTTTCACTCCGTGCAATCGCACAACTTATTCGACTCGATGCGTTTTTTCATGGGGGGCTTTATTAAGTGTCAAGTGCACGTACATAGAAGTAGAGCAGTGTTTGATCAGTTTGCTTTTTTCTAATAAAACTTCAGAAGCTGTTTCGCTATTGGAGAGTCTATCACTAACCAAATTTTTTACTAATTTTGTAACATGAAGGATGACTGAAATATTTTGTGGATAGTCAGGCGCCTCCCCTGCAGTGTTCTGTAAAACGATAGTGACATTGAAGTAAAAAATATTTCTAATTAAAAATCAGCTTTTTTGAAATTCTTCTCTTTTCATGTTTGTAATAAAAAAGAGTAGGTACTGTAGACAACTGAATAGCACTTGTTGCGGTCAAGCATGGGAGGGCCAAAATTCTAGCCTTATGGTTTAGGTGGGTCCGGCAAGTTTTAAAGGTAATAAAGGCCAAGAAATTTGATGATATATAACAGACAAAAAACCATTTTTGACGTTTCTCAACAAGCCGATGACATCAAAAAGTCGCGACAACATGAAAAAGTTTTGTAAAATTCAATTCTAGGGTTTTTTGGTTTCTCAGGCCACGCATTCTATTCGTGCGCAATTGTATTTATATTCTCCGAAATATAAATTCTCAGTTACCTAAGAGCCCTTTAAAAATCACAAATGTTCTTTCTTACCTGATCACTATGATGCTGAATAAACCAAAGATTATCCACGATATAAGAAATCCGGTCATTATTAAGACGGGCAAAATGTCGTACTTGAATGTCCGAACAACTTGATTTTATGAATTAGAGTTACACCGACCTTGTGAAATGCTTCGGCAGGAATGGTGTTTTTATTTCGTCGAGACGGGAATCTTAAAACGACTGTCTACTGTTCCTGCTACGTTCTTCAGAGATCCATTTTTCACAATTGCTTGTTAAACATAAGTTATTAAACCAAAAAAGTTAATGGACAACAAGCATACACCACAGCACGTTTCCCGTTATGATTAATAGCAGTCATACGATTTCCTGTTCAATAGCTACGTTTAACGACGTTTTTACAAATGATAAAAATAAATCTTACTCACTTTTTCACTTTTTTAAGGCGCAGGCGAGGTTTCGATAATAAAAATAGTATCATTATTCGACCAAACGGTTGTAAAAAAGCGAATATGGCGATGCCCGTCATCACACCGACGCTCGAAACGTCCATTTTTGGTATACATTTTTTACTTAACCTTGTCGGCTGATTTAATTGCAGTATTTCTGTAATTCAAAGTGTGCCTAAAACAATAATTACGAATTATTAAGTACAAGATTTACGATTTTAGACCAACATGCCATGCATATGGGTCAAATTATGATTACAGAATACCGTAGCGTACGGTAATTCGTATTTCTTTGAGTGGATAGTACAGTACATAGAAGAGAATTAAAGGAAAAGAGATAAAGTAAAAGTTCTTAAATAATGGCAGTTTAGAGGTATTTGTGAATGAATTTACGGCTTACAAAATGTGCCAGATTATCCTTGTATGCTTGCAAATTTGAGATGAAATATGTGAGTAGGTACAATTTTAGTGAATTCATAGTTTCTTTGAGATCTTTCTAAGTTCTAGTCATTACTTTTTATTCTCTCAGTTTTTTGCATTTCAGATTTGCCCTTTGATGGAGACGAAGGTGTATTTGAAGCATATAACTTTGAGTTTGCGGAGAAGAGCAATCAAGAAAATATCGACCTTTTATCAGCGTCGAAAGGCTCGCCTATCAATGAACCAGGTGTATATTTTGTTCTTCAATGAACAAAATGCAATCGCTGATGGAAAAGTCATGTCATTATTACTCTGAAATTCAATTATGCATAAATACTCGTCCATCTGATTAGAAAGTATCGTCTTTCTGCTTGACAATTTCATAATATAATCTAATCTAACATTGACTGCCTCTTGATTATCCTGTACATGTACCTATATGAACATAGGGTCAGCTGTAAGGGTCTTGACCACACGTGAGCGTGGGGGAGGTTTGGGGAGTATGCACCTCCTAGAAGGCCAAAACCCCCTCCTTTCCCAGAAAAACAAAATACTCTCCCCAGTGTTCGATGAGAAACCTTTAAAAATGGTGTTTTTTCGCCATACCACCATTTTGAAGAACACTTTTTGACCTATGAAAAGCTTGCAATCCCCTCTTCAGGATGTGGTGCTGTCCACCTATGATCTTGACCCTTACAGCTGAAAAACTCAATTATCCCGCATGCGAAATTAAATGACCTAAGCAATGAAATATGATGTTTAGGGTTGGGTGATTTTCATCCCTACCCCAAAAAGATTTTCACCTTCACTCAGAAATTTTTTTATTCCCACCTAAATTCGTGATTTTCGTAGAAAAAATTAGCAGAAAAGACGCTGCTTTATGCGTTTTTAGCTATCTGCTTGCTCAAGAGTGTCTCGGCGTTTCGTTCCATATACTCATTTTTTGTAGATAACAGCGCTTAAAACAGCTCTTTGGAAGTCATACGATTTCCTGTTCAATAGCTACGTTCAACGACGTTTTTACAAATGATAAAAATAAATCTTACTCACTTTTTTACTTTTTTAAGGCGCAGGCGAGGTTTCGATAATAAAAATAGTATCTTTATTCGACCAAACGGTTGTAAAAAAGCGAATATGGCGATGCCCGTCATCACACCGACTCTCGAAACGTCCATTTTTGGTATACATTTTTTACTTAACCTTGTCGGCTGATTTAATTGCAGTATTTCTGTAATTCAAAGTGTGCCTAAAACAATAATTATGAATTATTAAGTACAAGATTTACGATTTTAGACCAACATGCTATGCATATGGGTCAAATTATGATTACAGAATACCGTAGCGTACGGTGATTCGTATTTCTTTGAGTAGATAATACAGTACATAGAAGAGAATTAAAGGAAAAGAGATAAAGTAAAATTCTTAAATAATGGCAGTTTAGAGGTATCTGTGAATGAATTTACGGCTTACAAAATGTGCCAGATTATCCTTGTATGCTTGCAAATTTGAGATGAAATAAGTAGGTACAATTTTAGTGAATTCATACTTTCTTTGAGATCTTTCTAAGTACTGGTCATTACTTTTTACTCTCTCAGTTTTTTGCATTTCAGATTTGCCCTTTGATGAAGACGAAGGTGCATTTGAAGCATATAACTTTGAGTTTGCGGAGAAGAGCAATCAAGAAAATATCGACCTTTTATCAGCGTCGAAAGGCTCGCCTATCAATGAACCAGGTGTATATTTTGTGCTTCAATGAACAAAATGCAATCGCTGATGGAAAAGTCATGTCATTATTACTCTGAAATTCAATTATGCATAAATACTCGTCGTTCTGATTAGAAAGTATCGTCTTTCTGCTTGACAATTTCATAATATAATCTAATCTAACATTGACTGCCTCTTGATAATCCTGTACATGTATATGAACTTAGGGTCACCTGTAAGGGTCTTGACCACACGTGAGCGTGGGGGAGGTTTGGGGAGTATGCACCTCCTAGAAGGCCTAAAACCCTCCTTTCCCAGAAAACGAAATACTCTCCCCAGTGCTCGATGAGAAACCTTGAAAAATGGTGTTTTTTCGCCATACCATCATTTTGAAGACCACTTTTTGACCTTTGAAAACCATGCAATCCCCCTCTTCAGGATGTGGTGCTGTCCACCTATGATTTTGACCCTTACAGCTGAAAAACTCAATTATCCCGCATGCGAAATTAAATAACCTAAGCAATGAAATATGATGTTTGGGGTTGGGTGATTTTCATCCCTACCCCAAAAAGATTTTCACCCTCGCCCAGAAATTTTTTTATCCCCACCTAAATTCGTGATTTTCGTAGAAAAAATCAGCAGAAAAGGCGCTGCTTTATGCGTTTTTAGCTATCTGCTTGCTCAGGAGTGTCTTGGCGTTTCGTTCCATATACTCATTTTTTTGTAGATAACAGCGCTTAAAACAGCTCTTTGGAAGAATTTTCTGCTTTACCCCCTCCTCCGAATTCACATGATGTGCATGTCCGCACACAATAATTCAGCTGAGCAATCATGTGACGCAACCACGCAGGTTAGCAGACAATCATGGAGGATTAACAAAGCAATCAGACAGCATACTTAGCGGGGAAGCCGTGCATCACTCGTAAGGCAACTGTTTAGCACTGGCTAAAATTGACCCACATGTCCCATAAGTACCTGCAAGGCTAGGCAAATCACTGGAGCCTCGGGTGCTTGACATGCCCACGTACTAGTTCGTTCACTTCGATGCAACAATATTTTCCAAAAAAATTGATGTATTTAAATTTTCACTGAGTTGCTCAATTCCAAAGTACGAGATTTTCTTTTTTAATTAACTCAGGTACTGGCAAATAGTTTTGCTTTTATCGAATGCACTAAGATTGTGCCAATTGATCTTGAATAACGTTATAAGCTTAAATTATAGGCATTTTCGAATGGATGTTCGCGGGGACGGAAAAATCTTAAATACGATCGCGAGCACGAGTTTTAGGTCGAATATTTTAGCTCCTAAACGCGAAGACATACAAAGCATGGGAGAAATTGTAGAAGGGGTAAAAATAAAAATTCTTCGAATGTATTTCTGTACTCAAAGCGATAGATACGCGTCAAAAAACATCATTTTTTGACGTTTCTAATGCTCGAATAAATTGAACAAGATATAGTCAAAAAATGAGCATCTGGTGCGAAGCGCCGAAATTTGGCATCTATGAGTAAACGGATAGCTAAAAACGTTTAAATCAGCACTTGGTCTGCGAATTAATAAGAAAATCGCGAATGCTGTGCTTGAGATCCCACCATAGATCATGCTTACGGTTTTTACGAGCAAAGAAGTAATAAATCGTATGCTTACGGAATATTATATTTTCTAAAAAAGGTGAATTAGAAAATAAAGAAGACATGTCGAGCACAGACATAAAAGATTCAAATGAAGATGAAGACCTCTTGTCAACTGCACCTTTCGAAAATGTCGGGAACAGAACAGGTGAATTACTATTGAAATACTTTCGGAACCACATTGTTATCTGTTTTTTCTATCTCATACATATGTATCTACCTTAGCAATTCCCTGTTTCGGCCGTCCAATGGACGGATCGAGCCAAAACTTGGCCGGGATTAGCGGGCCGTTGGACATGGTTATGTTTTGAATAATAAAACCTCTGAAAATCCTATTTTTGGACCCGAACGATGACTTTTCAAGCTTTAAAACCTTTTTTTATTGGAAAAACACGTTCAGGACATTGACAACCTATTTTTCGACCAGGATAATCACTTTTCAAATATAGGTAATTAATTTTGGGATGAGAAAACCATCTTTTCGAAGCTTGACAACCAGTTTTTAGACCTGAACAACCGCTTTCGAGCCATTCACTGGACAACCACTCCTTGAATCAGGACGACCAATAAAATTGTTTGTGGTTTTTTAATCTGTTTTCATGAAATAATTTAATTTGCGTGCATGTATATGTTGCGCAGAATTTAACGTCACTCTGGTCTTTTTGAAAATGCGTGGAGATCTTTCGACTAATGCAGTATGCGAGAAGGTATTTATGGATAGTGAATAATTACATTGTTGGTTCATTTTTAACGTTCTTTTAAGCTTTTAAGTAGCTGTAAATAAAAAGCCAAGTTGTACAATATTCTGAGAAAATCGGGCTTTTCTCTTGAGGACTAAAAAAACAACTATTTTTCTTCATTTTTATCTCTATTTTACGTTCACTGTTCTGTAGGGACTTGAATTGAGTGACGTAACAGGCGGTTCTAAATTATTAAAATACGGCTACTAGTACGATTAACATTTCATGGATGTCCTGCAGGGATGAGAAGCTTTCTATTGAAACTAAAAGCATTTCTCATGCCGTTGTGAGATTATGTAATATGATTAATGATTGATTTAGTAAAATGTTCATTTGAATGAAGGCTTTCCATTTCCTTAATTAACTCAATGTGAGTAGAGTGCGAATTGTTTATATTTGACTTTTTCTATTTGAAGCATATTTAATAAGCTATGCTTGTACGATATTACGTAAATTTTGCATTAATAAACAATATGCGAATAAAATCAAACCTGCTATTTTGACAGAACGAAGGTCAGACTTCGTATCAATTTCAAAATTTGTGGAATAGTTTTCCTCAATTTGACTTAGTGATAACTGAGATGAATTTTCGAGTTCGATATTCTGTTAGTAGTCTGTCGTCTTTAAGACGATATCAGTTTGACGAAATTGCGCTCTCAGAAAAGAGATGGCTTCAGTCTGGCTCCTGTCCCGCCAGTTGACGAAAACGAGGCAGTGACGCCTGCCAGAAGTATTCACTGTGGTCAGGTTCGGTGCACCTACTGTCAAGCGGCTGTTTGGAAAAGTCAGTACAAGAAGCACGTGTATGTGAATCACGGATCCGGTCGCTATTCATACAGGTTTTAAAGTCTTTTTAGTAAACTTAGCATAGTAATCAGTTCATTTCACAGAAAGACATTCGATTTATTTGATATATTCACAAACTTTTGTGCTTTGGTAACAAGTGCTGAAACCCGTAATATTTTTAAAACGCTGTCAACGTTCAATCCTAAATTTACGTAGGGAAGGACACAAAAATGTTTGCCTCGATGTTAAAAGTGATCTTTATCATTCAGTAGTTCCATATCTTACTCATTAAATTGTGTCATATTCCGAGTAAGTTTCACTGTTTTTACTGGTTTAGATGCCATTCAAGGTCGGATTTAGGTAAGCGGTCGCCCTCTTGTCTGAAAATAGGTGACGCAATAAAGAATGGGTGCGTAGTTTTTCAATCAATGTGACCATTCTTATCATGATTTTTAGTATTTTTTCCATTTCATGAATGACATTTAGTTACTTTATTGCTCTAAAAACCTTGTTTTCAAGTCAAAAATGTTATTTTTGAATAGAAAAAGGGTTTTCACAATGATTTCTTGAATAAAGATATAATAATTAAAATAGTTTTATTAAATTTTTCCTCAAAATTCTAAAATTGTTCTCGCTTCACGTCATATTCTTCAGTTGCATTTTGTTCAACTCTAAGCGTAGGTAGTATAGAAGGAAAGTATGTGCTTTTGCGGTCTTTCACGATTTTTTTCTCAACGCTTTGTGCCGATTTTGCACTAATTTTTTGGTGAATTTTTGACTAATTATTACCCTTTTTTACAGCAAGACTTTCAAAAATTTCAAATTTTGTTCTTATCAGAAATGATTTATTCTATTGAAAGATGATAAAAAACCTCTGCTTTACGCACAATGGGCGGATTTTACGGACTATTTTCGATACTACATATCAGGAAAATTGTGGTTTTCGCCCCCGTCAAAAAATTCTGGATCCGCTACTGACGCCAGGTGTTTATTCTAGCCAAATTAGTTTTTATAACGCGTGTACTTACTCTACGATCCTTCAGATGTCAGATCTGTGGACATACACGCATTCAAATGAATGCCGTCAGGCATCATATAGAAACAAAACATCCTGGTTGCAGCAGCAGACTATTTTTGATCAGGCAATGGCGTTTTTAATTCTTCTGCTATGCTCTTATTTCAATAATTGAAATGGAAATGATTTGTCGAAGCGTCGAGAGTTGGATCTTTAATTTGAAATGTTAATCGAATTTGAATATTTATTTTTTAAAGTTTGAGCTTAATTGATCAATTTGATCGTTGTTCGTTATTTTGCATTTTTCGTCTAGCGTATTTCCCGATGCAGTCAGGAAAAATTTACGGGGGAGGCACCTTTAATTAGTTCAAAATTTTGGACGAGAGAAACAATGATGTATTTTTTAACGATTTTTGACCATTGCATGCCGTAATTTATCAAATTTTCCTTCATTTCGCGCCGGATTATACATATAAAGGACATGATTGACTGCCCGGTGGACTGATAGCCATATTTTTTTGCGACAGAAATTAATTTAAGGCTATGATGATTTTTTGTATCTTGCAAAGACTTTTGGAGCAAATATACTACTTCCCCAGTTTTCTAACAAAAATTCTAAAAATTAGACGTTGTGAGCCTAATTCTCTAATATCATTGTGGATGCGTGTATATTGCTCTCTTGTGCATGAATACAAAGAAAAAGCAGTGATTTTAGTTATCTAGAATTATGCTTTGCCTGAATACCGAAAATTTGCACAGAATTTCTGAAATTTTGTTATTGTGTTAACAATTCTGCACCAACAATGGTTCTGAGTAAAATTAGACACCAAAAAACGGCTGAATAATACTATTTTTCCCTCAATAGCTGATTATTGAATCTATTTTCGACTACTTTCGAGGAGCCACTATTTTCAAATGATTTCTGGACAAAGTTCGTCGTGATTTTTGTTCAGTTTTTCTGGAATACCTACAATGGCTTTTTTGTCTTGACAGTCTTGACTTCATATTTGTGCGATAGGAGCAGTGTGTCATGGGCAACGAAGATTTAACGGCTCTTGAAATTATTGGCGGAAAAAAGAATATAGTGATTTAAGATTTAATTATTTGATTTAAGTCATCCAGTTTTTTGCTGAAACTTCTTGAAATCTTCGTAGACCCTTAAAATTTGGTGCAAATGCGTGAATAAATAAAATAAAGCAGTAATGTCAGTCATTCCTCAGCCGCCCGTTTGCCTAAATTTTACTGAATTTTCTGACGCCATGGAATTTAGACAGCAAGACAAGAAAAATTTTCTAGCAGCTTCCTCTTTCCGACGTTTTAAGCATGCTCTAACCAACGACATGGTAAAATTGACATGGTAAAATTCAAGTTTTGAGTAGATAATTTTGCATGCTTTTAACGGAGCAGTTAAGAAACGCCGTGCTTCTTGATTCGGTTAAATGAAATTAACCATTTTATGCTTAAATTACTGAAAAAGCTTAGGTTTTGTTACTTTTCCTCAAAACGATGAAAAAATGTTTGTTTAATCGTGCATTCCTAATTGTTAAGGAACAGTTTAAATAAAGCGGAAAGCACCGAAAATTTGAAACTACATATTTTGACAAGATGTCATTTTGTCATATCTTTGTGTATGCCTTTTAGAACATTTTTCAAGAACTAAGGGTGTGGCTTTCTTCCCTCTAAGTTTGACCTTGATAAGACTATAAAACCTTAACTTATTCTGAAAATTCCTTGATGCATGACTTAAAATATAAATCAAAAGCAGTATGGGCGCATTCGCCGGAATTTTCGACAGTTGAATGGTATGCAATCATTATTATTAAAAGCAAAAAATACTGCTCAATTTAATCAAATACAAATGAAGTGCGATTAAAAACACTGCACTTTGGATTTCTTTCCAGTGACTGTGAAGTATAATTATTTTTTGGGCGAAGTCTATGCAAAATTTTGAAAATAAATTTTATATTAACGAAAAATGCTTAGAATTTGAAGCTTTTTTTGGCGATATGCATTGTATATTTGAAAATTTAATGTGTTAAATTAGCTAAGCTTATCATCATCATCTTTGGTAGAGGCAGGATTCTCTTGGATATCAAAGAACCAGAATACGCGTTGTCTGTTTTGTTTGATTTATCTTAGATTTATGTTCTTCTGTTTTTTACGTTCTATTTATTTTTCGAATTTCGCTTACCTCCTTATCGATTGATTGCGATAATGCTATGCTTGTTAATTCGCTTGTCCTGTGTTAATCGTCCTTTGTTCTCCTATGTTTAGTTCCCGTAAAATTCGCTATTATGCATATTTATTTTTCGTTCTGTAACAAGTCAATCTGTTCGTGAAATGCGGATATCTTAATAAATTGTTGTTTTCAGTTTTTCTAATCAGTCAATAATATGAACTATGAAAATTCTTATGACGAATTGATGGCCGCCTGACCAATCCTTCCGCGTCCAAATTTGAACTTCATTATCTTTGACTTAGCTATAAATAAATCTTTTCTCTATTCAACAAGCTCTTCTAGGTCCAGGAGTAATTTGCGTTCTAAGCAGTCCAGCTAATTTTGCTGCACTCCAAAAATACGCAATGATTTAATCTGTTCCTCGCAGCTTGGTTAATTGAAATAATGCTGAGGAAGTCGATCATTAGGAGCGTGATGCAGCCATCCCATTTTGAACGAGGAAGGTTCCTGTGCCACTCATAATAATACTGCTGTGAAAGATGTACCACGGAATGGTGTCTATCATCCCTGAGAATAGCCGTTCTCTTCTCTGATATTGTGATTTTTACACCCTTCATTATCCTGGGACGCAACTTCTCGCATATTTATAACTATGAAAAGTTAACAGTCCAGATTTCATGGATTCTTTTCTCGCTCTTCCAATATCCGTACATGTGTGTACATGGACGCCAGGAGGCGGCTGGCTACCCTGATTAAGACCCGATGAAATTTCGAAAGTCGTTTCAGCAGAAAATCTAAAACTTTTTTGGTACCTATCATTAATTTATTAATTTTACAATTAAAATTCCAAATGCAGTTGATAAAAAGTCAATTCCTTAAATGATTAATGTAAACACTGATTATTTTTTAATGGTTTTTGACTTTCTTCTTCAACACAGAGTTTTAGTTTTATCGTCATTTTGCGCCAGATTGTTGCTACATACATAATTTTAAATTGAAATCTTAGTGCTGATTTTCACGATGAATTCCATTTGCTCAAGACGAAAATTCAAAGGTACAGAATTTTCAAGGAAAAGGAGGTAATATTTAGGTACTCTTATTTGGTTTCTCTGTCAAAAATGTTAGAAGTTTTCACGCCGGATCCTTCGATTGCTTGGCTCTGTTCTCAGCATTTTTGCCCCAAAGAATCGAAAATGGTTTTTCTAGAGAATTTCTATCACTCTTTAAAGCTAATTTCATTCTGTGGCGCATGATAATTCGATACATAATCCAAAAAATGCTGTGCTTTGTTGCTCCTTCTCTTCAGCTTTCTTCAATCTTCATCGACTTCTCAAGATCTATGATTTTTTAACGTTAGTTATTACCGATAGAGTATTGCTGGAAACGTCGAAAAATATAATTTATTTTGTGTACCTGAATATTTCCAACATTGTTGCATCGAGTATGTACTGAGACACCCTCAGGAAAACTCTGGATAATCCTGCTTATTATCTTGTTTAATGCATGCAAATGTGCCTTCGGGTGTTTTGAATTTAGAAAACGATTTGTTTACTTGCGCAAATTACTTTTCACGGAAATGTTTATGTTAAGGTAATAGGCATCATGACGAAAGATAAAACCCTTATATCCCGAAAAAGCCCATTTGTCATCAACGACGTGCGCACTTCTTCAAACGTAAAAGCACAAATCTTGTGGAGGATGTATGTATTTGCGGGATTACAAACACTTACTCAAGTTATTTCAGCTTAAGGATAATGGAAATAATCCATAATTTCTATTCGTCCGTTTATTTTGTGGAATCAGAATTTTAAAAACTAAGGATGTAAGATTCCAGGATTTTCCCATCGATAATATGAAAAGTTTTAATTTAGTTAAATTCTGTAGAGCTCATACTTTCAGAGCTATCGAACTCGAACATTTTTGCATCAGAAAATATTCAATCGCGCTTCCTTAAGAATCTAGGATTTATTGTCTTTCTCAGTTTGTCTCGTATTTTTACACAATCCACTGATTGTTCAGTCAAAAGTTTAGCCAAATTTTAATTTTCTTGTAGTTCGATTTTATTGTTTCTAAATTATATATTTGAACAGACGTTTTTAATATTAACATTTACTTTGAAATACTTTTAAACAGTGAATTAGTGAAATCCGGACTTGGTGATAACTGATACTTCGATTGATTTAATACATGGCACGATCGGCCGTTATTTCTACAATGCGATTAAAGCGCATAGAATGAATGGCTGTGAGGATGACATATGTTTTAGGCTCGTCTGTTCAGAAAAAGCCTCCTCGACTAGTGGACGCTTGCGTATTTTCTATCCAAAAAAAGTTTTACTAAATATACGCCTTATTGCTTTAGATTTTATGCGGCTAACACCCGTATCTAGGTTTAGCTAGATTTATGTGGTTTGTACGCGTCCGTATGCACATCTTGGGCAAAAGTCTTTTCGTTTACTAAAGTTTTATATACAGCACATAAAAAGTTAAGAATAATAAACAAGTTGAGAATAAAGGAATATTTCTGGCTGACTTAGTAAGATATATTTCTATGTTTTCTTTTATAAGCTACGTTGTGTTATATAGTGTAGGGACTGATTCGTAATATGCGTCGCTCACGTACTAAGTTGTGCATATGCACTAAGCGTATGTAACTTTGATTCTTTATATTTGTACCTATTGTCCTTCTGGAGAACTTCTTTGCACTCTTTCAATGAATCATAGATTTAGCTAAGACCAACTTTGTGAAACTGCTAGAACAGCGCTCGACAGAAAAGAAGTTTTAAGTATTCGGGCTTTTAAAACCTAACTCAATTTCGGCTGACTGACTGACGCCTTTCGGCTCGACTTTCAGGATAATCAAGTTTTTTACAGCGCAAAAGCGCTATAGGATGTGCGGAAGAACCGATTAAGGACAAATTTGTTGATTTGTTCTTTGTGTTACTCTCAGTCCTCTTGCGACATGGACCGAGAAGTCATTAATAAAATGTTCCCTTTTTATACAGTCTTTTGCGAGTTGGATTGAGAAGTCATTTACAAATGTTATTTTTTTATAAGTTGTTATAAATCTTATTCATTTAAATTTAACGTCATTATCGTGTATATAGAGCACTTTTAGTTCATCAAAGCAAAATTAGGTCGATATATCCAGTCTGAAAATCGCAAACTTAAATTCAATCTTTAGGCTAAAGTTGTGTACACAATCAGGAAATTCAACGTATTTTTTCATACGTATTGTAATCCAGTTTGTAGCTTCTTTTATACCGAGTTTCATCGTCTGAGACTGCGAGAAAACTGTTCTTTGCTGATTCTCCATAGGTTTTAGGCCATATTTTGGAAGAGTCAATGCGCTTTCTAACATTCTGTGGTCTCAAATCCTCTAAAGTTTGTCGACTTAAGAAAGGGTTCACTGATTGTGTACACAAACGACAGAGTGAATACTTACCAAACAAAAGTGGTCGCGCATGTAAATAAAATATCTTTTTGTCAATGATTTTCCTTTGTTTCAATCCTGAATCTCATTTCAAAACTCGACAAAGAAACTAATCAGTAGACTTTTTGTGATATATTCTGCACGACATTTCAAGCTTTAACACAAAAGACGACAATCTAGTCATGCGCTTCAGGGTCGCTATATTTAAAAATTAAACGCGTTTGTGTAGCTCAAGTTGCATAATCTTATTCAAGAGCGATGTCGTAATGAACTTATTGACATAAATTTTTAATTAGAAAAAAATTCATCTGTTTTCTTCAAAAGCAATTATATCTTGTGCTACGCTGATTATTAGGTGCTTTACCTGGGCAGAATTTTACAATTTTGTCTGAGAAAACATGTCGTGATCATAGATGCGCACAATGGCCGGTCTGAGGGATCAGCCGGTCTAAGAGAGAGAGACAGAAAGTTATGTTAAAATGTTAAAAATATTGAAATTGCGTTAAAACTATATTAATCCACAGTTTCCGGTCAATTTCGAGCACTTTTGCAGAAAATTGTTGATTTTGCAATACTTGGTCTCTTTCTTGTACATTTTTCGAAAAAATGTCGTCTGTCTAGACCCTAAACCCCTCTCTCCCTCCCACGTGCTTATCTGATGATGCTTTAGTTGTATCGCTGTATATGTTCGTTCACATAAGATGGAATGAAAACTAAACGATAATTTTTGATCTAGAATGAATAATTCAGCTAGTACCGCCGAAATTGATGCGTTGTCTATTGACTTGCTCGGACGTGAGACCGCAACAAACGAAATCACAAATTCGGCTATGGCGAACGCGACGAACGGAGAAACTTATTCGTTTGATACAGAAACCCAAAATTTGACACTTTGCTCGGATCGAATAATGGAATCCAACGTTGAACACAATTCAAATCAAATCGTTGACTCCGCGGCTTTTACCGAAACTCGAAACCAATGTGATAAACCACTGAATTCGTCGGCCAAAGATTACGACAACGAAATTTCGCAGAGCGATTTCGATTCGTTACAAGAAAAAAATCTCACAAACGGCAAGGAGGACGTCGAAGAGAATTCGTTGGAATTCAATACAGAGGCTACAAATGAGCCAGCTGAGGATCAGTTTGAAATGTTGTTGCCAAATAATACTTCCGATGCTGCTGATATCGAGTGCGGCGCTAAACCCGATTCGGCAATTATGACAAATGGAGTAGAGCGCGATAAAAATGCTACGGAAGATCACATAGGTGCGCAAGGTCAAACTTTCCGGCAGGGGTTGAAAATCAAAAATTTAAAGAGAGCTAACTGCTTTGCAAAAAGCGATTCTACAGCGAAAAAAACGATGTTATCGCTCTAAAACCATCATTTTTGAGCATGTATGGCAAATATATAGCCTTTTCGAAATCACAAACATAGTCCATTTAGCTTTTTTGGATTAAAAGTAGCTATTTAGTCCTTTTTTATGTCGGAAGAATAGCTAAGTATCTTTTCGAAAGTCAGGAAAATAACTATATAGCACGTCTGAACTCATAATATGTTTCTCAGTCCAAAAAACACTATATAGCTTGTTTTGTTTAGCTAAAAAAGGGTATATATAACGATATTTTTTTGGTCAAAACGGCAATAAAGCTACCAGTTTTTTAAAGCTCAGGGTGGTAATAATACCCTCCTTCACCCCCATGCCCATGTATGGAAGATCAAGCTTGTAACCAACCGAATTTTTTAGCGCCAGAGTCCGACGAAGACGACGGAGAGTGCGAGTCGGAACAAAAGTCTTCATTGTCCCACTACAAACGTCCGGAAAATCGTCCTTTGCCGCCGATGGCCGCCCCGTTAGACGACGGATTATCGTTCGACCGAATGTCTGCGTCCCAGACGTACGAAAATTTTATCAAAGATGCTTACAGCAAAGCGCTGAAGCAAGTGGAGCGAAGCCGGGCTTTGATCGAATCGCAAGTCGTACAAGAAATCGGTCAGCTGAACCGGGAGCTGGAATTTATCCAGAGCCGCCCAATACGCACCTTCGGCCGGCACAATGATACGACGCACGAAAATGAGCGCGACAGTGCAGGTACATTTACACGTTATTTAGTTTTTATTTCTAATATAATATTTGGAGCTCGTCTTAGAAGAGTCTAGAATCCGAATTTCCAAAAAATACAAAGGTATTCATGGTTTTTATTCTTAAACGTTTAATTTCGAACTATTTTTCCATAAAATTGACGTTTTCTTTTGAATTTTTTATTTATTTTGCATCATAAGCAGCCAAGATAAATTTAAATCTTAAAACAAATTTGCCTTTGATACCTTCAGCGCTAATCTTTCTATGAAGCGGTATAACAAATTCTCTTCGAATCGTTCAAAAAGTTAAATATCAAAAGCTGATATTTCGAAGAAATACAGTCATAAGAGTTCGGTAATTGATATTTAATGTATCGATAGTTAGTGGGTTTGAAAGGTTTGGATTCCTGGAAATCCATTAGAGCCCCTCAAAATAGGATCCATCTGGATTGAATTTCATAAATTCTGTCTGTTTTCGCGATATTTCTATGCCAGTGGATAGTAAACGGAAAAATTTATGAGTAACCGGAAAAATGCTTCCTTTTTTGTAGTTTTTTCACGCAGATATTATTTTTGAAGCAATGTTTTGCATTTATGATTCATATTTAATTCATTAATGTTTTTTGTTAATTTTTTGCTTTGCCATGTTTTGCATGTTTTACTTGGACCATTTTCCAGACAGGACGCCGAAATTTGCTTCAATATTAATTTGCGTAATAATACTTAGCTTGTTGTTTTTATATTGTCATGTGGGTGCTATAATCTTAGTCATTTAGCCAATTTTATCAACTATGTACGCTATCATCTAATTTTTTTAGTCAGATTTGCGCAAGATCGCGAAAACTCTGGCCTTTCACTGACAGTAAGGCTTCATTGAAGTCTTATATATCAAGTATTAAGTTAGATAACTTTTCCGAATTCAGCCCATCTTCGTTGTCTTAGGTTGCATTATGCATTATTTTTACCTAGTGATAAATTACGTATCTCGGTTTTTAGTCATCCTGTGCAATAAAGCTTTTAACATAATCATATTTTTTGACTTATCTATGCTCAAAATAGCTCTGATTTTATTTAAGCTACGCTTTCAATATGCAGTCCATAAATAGAACACCTTACGATACGACTGAGTACATTGACATGCGTGCGTCCTCCGTAAAGCTTAGCACATACGAGTAGATAATAAGTCGTGTAAAGGCCAGACCTCACAGTGATGACTGTAGGGCCGGTTTGAGGGTCCAGCTGTCAGCTGTCTAGGTCAGCCGGGGTCGTCAAAAATGTAAAATAATGAGCATTAGAGTCTCATGCTTCAAGAAGTAATGTATGCTTAAAAAAACAGAATAAAAACGACCTAATCTTATATTTATCGTCGATTTCGAGCAATTTTTCGGTATTATTTAGATTTCTTTATCGTTGCTCCCTGATATTCCTGAAAAATTTTTCCTTCATCTAGGATCCATAGATGCACAGCTTGAATCCGAACACTTTTCATTTTTAGTTTCCAAGTATATATATATATATATATATATATATATATATATATATATATATATATATATATATATATATATATATATATATATATATATATATATATATATATATATATATATATATATATATATACTAGCAAAGAAAAATGCTCCGATGGAACAAAAAAGATGAATATACTTGGAATTGTGGATTATTCAGGATGTAAAAGGAGGGGACTAGGAAAAATCTACCTAAAGTCGCAAAATCTGCTAAAAATCACACTTTCTCTTAGCAACGCAAAAGATCGAAGTCTATTCCGCGGCTTCGAACAAAGTGTCTTTTTTGAATAATGTTCAAAGTTTCAGATAAGAGTGTATAAACGAAATCTATAATGTTTACTTTTTTTAAATTGCTGGCAAGTAGCAATGCTGACTAGCTTCGTATCTTGATTGATAGAAAACTAAGTGGTATTGTATTTAAAGTTGTTTTATTTTGTTATGAACATTATAGCAAGCGAAGCAGGGGCCGATTAATTAGTGCACACAATCGTTACGGGAATGCTACTGTACTTACATTTAGTCTGTTTTAAGTCAATTTACGCGTTTCCTACTGTTTTAAACCCATAATTTCTTCAGTTGTCTTGGATGCATCGATGTTTGCTATTTCATTCAATTGGCTTAGAAAGACTGTTAGTTTACTCAATATCATTTCCCATAGCTACTGCATAGCTAACGTGCTGCTTTTTCAATCATTTTTATGGTTAAAGATTTATTTTAATCTGTTGACCGCATAATATACTTCGAGTTTTTGCGTTGCTTAGAGGAAGTGTGAATTTTAGCAGATTTTGCGACTTTAGGTAGATTTTTCATAGCCCCTCCTATTACATCCTTAATAATCCACAATTCCAAGTATATTCATCTTTTTTGTTCCATCGGAGCATTTTTCTTTGCTAGTACCCTACTTTTAATTAGCATGATTTCAGTACATCAGTCAGTAAATACATACAGTAACATACCACAATAATGACAGCAGTCCAAGAACGCGGAAAACAATATTGTTCTTAACATCAGCATTATCCTTTTCAAACAAGACAACCTTACATTATTTAAACAGATCAAAGTTTTTCAGCATAAACTTTACGCAAATATCAAGTGTAAGGAACACTAACGCTCAGATTTGGAAGTAAAATAAATTTGTAGTTTAAACTACATATTGACAACAAATGAATAGTGCAAACTTTACACAACTACTAGGTGTATAGAAAACTAACAGTCAGATTCCCAATTCTGATTTTACGTAGGACATTTTGAAAAAAATTAAGCTTCCGCAAGGCTCTAGAACTTAAAGTTAATATGCAGTGTAAACTTTACACAACCACAGAGTGTAAAGAAAATTTTAGTCGGATTCGTAATTCTGATATTACTCTGATATTGCGATCAACATTTATTAAAAAATTAAGTCTCCACAATGGCCCGAAGACAAATAAGATATCAGATGTAAACCACTTTACACCACTGTTGAGTGCAAACAAACTAGCGTGTCACATTTGGTTTCTGGTTCATTTTTAGACTTGAGATTATGTCCAGACTCATAACCCAGAACTTGGCTGAAAAAAACAAGACGGAAACACGTTTAACTCCCCCATTTTTTTGAATTTACACCTCCCGAAAAAGCTAAATGTTGATGTAAACAAACGCAATTCGCTGTGACGCGTACCCCTTAGAAAATACTTTATTTTTATCCTGTTCGACCTCGCCCGACTTCTGAACAGAGAAAGTGGCGAACAAAAAATGGACAAACACGTATTTTCCACTGTCCACCACATTATAAACTTTAAAAATCTGAACCTGACGCCCCATTGAGTGTAAATAAATTCGGTTCAGGCCAGTTTGTAGCCCTTTGATTGCAGTACGTTTGAATGTGCGAAACTCATGTTCCGCAAAATATTTGATATGATTTACCAATCAAAATACGGAAAAAAACCTGTTTTTCGCCCATTTTGCACCTCAGATTTCGAACTTTACACCCCCATAAACAACTCAATATTACGTTTTTTTGAACGTGGCTTGCTTCGACCTGTAGCCCTTGAAAGTTATTTTATTTATATTTTATTGAATTCATCTCAACTCATAATCGAAAAAGTTGGCAGAGAAATCTCGGACAAAATCTATTTTTTTGCTCATCCACTAGAGTGTAAAGTTTAAATCCCTGTTACTAATTGCGTATTGATTGTAGAAAAGTATGCTGGTAAACCCAAGATAGCCCTTGATCCATAGTACATTTCTGTCTGAAAAAATTTCATAAATCTCATTACCGGAGTTGTTGGCAGACATAAACAAGTCGAAAGTGCATGGTTTTGCCGAAAGAATTGAAAAAATGAAAAAAGTCAGTACTCAGAAGATTTGAACCCATTAGTCTTTTTTTAAACCCGCATGCGAGAACGGATACGTCAGCCTCTGCGCCTCTGCACCAACTCGACAAATCGACGAATTTTAACACTTAGTCAATTATTAAAAAATATTCATCATTCTACTGAAGTTTAAGAATAGTGCATTTATGATAATAAAAATAATTATTTTTTAAAGACGAGTCAAAAACCACTGAAATATGAAAAATCTGATCAAACAATATGCAATACGGAGTTATCTATCGGCATTAGAAAATAGATATATAATTCAAAATTCAGCTCTTCATACCTCAACAAACAGTAGCTGTAGAACAGTTTAAAGGTCAGATTCGGTATTCTGACCGTACGGAGTACATTTTTATCAAAAAATTCATCATCCACGACGCTCTTGACGGAAAAAAATTTTTCAGTGTAAAGTTTACACCTGCATTAATAACGCAATATTGATTGTAAAGAAACAAAATAAATTTTGACGTGTAGCGCTTAGGACGAGGCACATTTTAAAGGAAGTTACCATGTTCTGTCTACTAAATGGAGTATATGGCATGGAAAAAATATTTTTTTGTCCCAGACTGTTTACAATAAACCGCCTCTAAATTTAAAAAATATTGTTTTTTTAAATAAAAAAGACCAGCTAGATTTTATAACCGTCTACCTTTTGAGATCAATCAGACTGTATAGAATGTAAAACTGAGTTAGATATGCTCTTGCACATGAAAACAGTAAAAAACCGTCTAATTTACACTCCTCAGCAACAACTAATGAGTGTAAAGAAATTTTAAGACCAGATTCGTAACCTCCTAATCGTGGAAAAAATTTTTTTTAAATTTGGCCCTCCGCAAATCATTTGAATTTTTTGTGTGAACTTTACACACTCACGACTCACTCGGTATTTAGTGTAAACAAAAAGAATGGGGTCCTCAGTTTTTTGTTATCTACCTTTTAAAAAAACCGCACCTCTCAGATGTGTGCCGTTATAGCTGTGAGGGGGGACATATGTTGGGGGTACCCAAGCATATTATAGGTACGCGCTCACGCGCTACCTATGAATTCAAAGTTCAACTCTTCATACCTCAACAAACAGTGGCTGTAGAAAAGTTTAAAAATCAGATTCGTTATTCTGACCTTACGGAGAACATTTTCAAAAAAATTCATCATCCACGACGCTCTGGGCGGAAAAAATTTTTTCAGTGTAAAGTTTACACCTGCACTAATAACGCAATATTGATTGTAAAGAAACAAAATAAATTTTGACGTGTAGCGCTTAAAACGAGGCACATTTTAAAGGTAGTTACCATGTTCTGTCTGCTAAGTGGAGAATATGGCAGGGAAAAAATATTTTTTGTCCCAGACTCTTTACAATAAACCGCCTCTAAATTTGAAAATATTATTTTTAAAAAAATAAAAAAAGGCTCCCCTAGATTTTATAACCGTCTACCTTTTGAAACCAATCAGACTGCATAGAATGTAAAACAGAGTTAGATATGCTCTTGCACATGAAAACAGTAAAAAACCGTCTAATTTACACTCCTGTGCAACAGCCAATGAGTGTAAAGAAATTTTAAGACCAGATTCGTAACCTACTAATTAAGGAAAACATTTTAAAAAATTGGCCCTTCGCAAATCATTTGAATTTTTGGTGTAAACTTTACACACTCACGACGCGCTCGGTATTGAGTGTAAACAAAAAAAAATGGGGGTCCTAAGTTTTTTATTATCTACCTTTAAAAAACCGCACCTCTCAGATGTGTGCCGTTATAGCTGTGAGTGGGGGGACATATGTTGGGGGTACCCAAGTATATTATAGGTACGCGCTACCTATGATATATGTAAATTTGTATTTGTGTTCCTTGAAAATCTCAGAAAGCCGCAGCTTTCGACGTGTCCTGCACAGCGTTGATTCCCCGCCACTCTCATCGGATGTCACCGGCGATGGCGCGTCTTCGTCTTCGTCAACGAATGACGCTGATGACCCGTCTTGTTCGAATGTCGAAGATCGAACGACATCATCATCATTTTATCCGTCATGTGAAACTAATTCCTTGTACGGCAATAGACGTTATTATAGCAGGTACCTACTTCTTCTTTTTCTTGTCTACTTATATCCACACATGGGCTTGCGGGTCTAAAGACCCCAGAATCCGGCGGACCCTCCAAATCAATAGACCCCCGGAATCGAATTTTCGTTGCTGTTTTTTAGTAATTTTGCCCTATCGGACCCCCAGAATTAGGTCGCTGCCCATTTATGCTCGCATTTCGAAATAGGGAACATGAATTACATACCTATATCTTCGGAAATTTAGTCATACTAGTAAATAAATAAAAAAAGGACTTATGAGATAGCTAGCTCGAATACAGAGGTTAGGCTTGATTCTCCTCTTAAATATTAGAATCATTCCGTTATCCACATTTTTCTTTTAGAACGTCCAAAAGCAGAAAAAACAATGTAAAAAGACGAAACTTTGTTTTTTTCGATTTTAATCATATTATTGCTAATGAATTCGGCACCGGTATTTCCAGAGTTTTCATTTGAACACTATGGAGAATACGTAAATTTTGTATAATGATGATTATGATGATAATGATGATAATAATAAAAATAAATGATTATAATAATATTAATAATAATAATAATAATAATAATAATAATAAATAATAATTATAACAATAATAATGCGATTTAAACCCGGTTAAGCTGGCTAAAGTTAATATTTAATGGGATATTATTATTATTGTTAATATTATCATTGAAAATAACAGTAGCATTTAACAATACTCCATTTCGTTTACTGATCAGTAATATCCGACGCTGGAAAAATCTGAAAAATTGTACCTAAATGGCTAAAAAGTAAAGATCATAAAAACTACCTAATTTTAAATTCGCCCTTGTCTTCACCAGACATAACATCTTGCCCTTCAGAATAGATTATGCTAAGTTGACTATTTTCTTGCTTATGCTAAACTGGCAAAAAAATTTATTGTAACCGTCTGATTCAAATGAGTTATGCTCGAAATTTGCATATTCAACATTTGAAATTAAAGAGCATGCCTTATTTTCAAGTCAGGCTGCCCCTTTTCGGATTGGTTGCAGGAACGTAATTGGGGGGACCGGTCCCCAAAATTTTGGAGGCGCTAATGATTTTTGCAAGGATCCTCCGAAAAAATAGAAAATTCTTGAAGCGCATTTGAAAGACGGACAGAATAAATTTTAGCTGATTTTAGCTGATATTTTAGCTGAGCTAATAAGCCCAAAATTTTTCAGTTTTTTTTGTATGTTTTTGTATTTCAACCAGTCCGACTTTGAGTAAGAAATGACGAATATGAGCACATACCTTATTTTCGCTATCCACATCAAAATTTTTTCTCGCTTTCCGCATGATTATCCATTTTTTGTATTGCTTGCCTCTTTTTGCAGTGCACCAGGACTGAATAAAAACCAAATTAAAAAAATTTCAGCAGACTCGAGCTTAGATGGAAAATGTTGAGAAATCATTTGTGAGGCTATTTTTAAAGGCACATCTCTGTCTGGTGTCGTTAGCATACATGCACAGCATGGGAATTCTGGGGGAATAAGGGGGTGAAATTTTAAAGTGCCTTTTTCGGTTCAAAAATGGACGCGTCAAAAACATCGTTTTTCTGTGTTTCTGGTGATGCAATATCTTGCTGGAGCATAAAAACAAACGAATAAAAAAAAACCAAAAAAATCGAACAAATTGAACACAATGTAGTCAAAACATGAGTTTATGGCGCGATGCGCCGAAAATTTGACACTTTTGAGCAAATAGATAGCAAGAAACGCTTTAAAAAACAACTATTCCACGAATTTTTAGGAAATTTTCGAGGAACTTTCGAAAAATCGCGAACTCTGGTGGGGGGGTGAAAAATTTTTATTTCTGGGGGAAGGTGAATTTTTTTTCTGGGGGAGTGAAACTCCCCCTTCCCAGATCATGAATGATCGTCAGGAAAAAAGCATGCAGACATCTTCTAGTTAGTATTTGATTTCTATTTAATCTTCCTAGTATGCATCTTATACCGCTTATTATGGTTTTTGCTTTTATTTTGCTAAACGTACAGATTTAGTCGAGATCCTGATTATTTTGATTATGACCTGCGCCATTCAGTTGATTTGTATCGCAAGCCAAATACGTTGGCCGCAAATTTTACTGCGCCAGCGGCACCGACGGTCTGGGAGCACAGACTCTTCAAGGACAAATCACGTTTGCAAGGTATTCATGCGTTTAAAGGTAGCTTTTAGGACTTGTAGTAAAACACTGATCACCGAATTTTAAAAAATAAAATACAATTCGAAAAGTTTGAAGTAGGCTCATATTCGTATATTTTTTTGATCCTGACTTTCGCACTTTTAGCGTTTAAATTTATTTATTGATTCTGATAAACGTTTTTCGGCATTATGTGAAATTTCGAAGATTTTGATATTTCTTTGTTAGAAACCTATTCAAGAGGTCTGAAATTTTCTGACTAGCATAGGGGACGACCGACTTTGGGTATCCGCATGTGTGTACACATATCTTAGTCTATTCGTGCGGTGTCATTCAGAGGCTTATTGGATATATGTATGTATAGATAGTGGCTGGAAATGGTATTGATGGGCAAGTCCGATTTTGTTTGTAGATTTGGTACTCCGATTATTCTTCATGATCTTACCATGGTTATTATTATTCCATAAATATTGTTCAGATAAATTTGTAGATCCACATTCGTTGCACTTTAGAGACGTTTAACGCGTTTAAAGCTCCAAACGTCAAAATATAGTGACAGTCAAATTTTCCGAGAATAGCTAACTTTTTGTAAAAACACTTCTTTTTTAGCTTTTCACGGTTCTTATTTTAACTTAAGTGCTATACTTCGGACGTTGCTTGTTGAAGCAAAGACTTTAACCTTCTCGTGTTTCGATTTTACTGCCTTCTTCGTTTTTATGTTTTTGTTGGTTTATATCTTTTCGTTGCCTCTTGCATTATTTTATTTCGTTCTATGAATTCAATTGCTAATTCAAGGGGATTGTACAATAAGCCCTCACTTGTTCAACAATGATGCTAGCAAGGGAGGTCTGAAGAAAACTGGGGCGCTGGAGACCAGCTTCATTTCTTCTGCCTTGCGTACTGCGAGCTATTGGGAATATCGTTATCAGCACATGAATGGACCGTTGAGCAAGTAGCGGTCTGAAGTTGAATTCGTACAATAATGTTCTGTTAGATTATTTGCTCTGTTTTCTCTCTCAAATAATCCATTCTCTCGTTTTCTTGATTCCCATGTTACCTATTTGTTTTCTTTAAAATTACGCAACTGTTCTCTTTGCTGATAGACATCGAATGTTTTTAAGTTTAGATAGGTGACGTATGTACGATTAACAATTTATGCGGAAGTGTATGCTGTTTTGTAGTTTTGATTTCGCTGTAAAGGACGCTTGTATATATTACTTAGGTAGAGGTACCTTCCTATTTTGTCACCCCACGCTCTATATTATTCGGGCACTTTAATATCCCAGAAATATCTTACTAAGTCATTGTGCTTGTGATAGAACAAGAGTAAAGTTGACTTTGTGATCCACACAAACTTTCATTCGTGTACATCCGCTTTTAATTTTGCATGGCTAATTTCTTTTTCCTGTCTGGATGTTCACAGATCTTGTGCATCTCTTGCGCATGTCGATTTGCTACTTTTGCATTACGTATATATGTGCAGTGTTTAAAATTTTATGCAACAAAATTTCTGAAAGGCTAGTCCTAAATTGAACAAGTCAGAGTCCTTTTTTCATTGTCATGCAGTTTTGACGCTCATTACGGAATTTCAAACAGAATAGATTTTTTGCTGCTATTTTCTCAAAGGATAAGTTACAAGAATTTACATTAAATTTGAAGTTATTTTATTGCATTTGTTGTTGGTAAATTTGGGGTCAGGGTGATGTAAAACTAGCAAAAATCCTAAGAACATGCCAAAAATTCACCAAATTACATATATTCTGGCTCAGAATTTCACGAGGAGTTCAAATATTTTAATACTATCTCAATTAAATTCAGTCCTCAAAAGTTAGCATTTTAAGTTTTAATCGCTGATAGGTAAGGTTACTGTAATGAACCGTTAATAAACAATGAGTCGCACCAGTTGGCTGACTTGGCGGAATTAATTCCGCGCTCGCTATTGTTCTCACTGGAACACTTTTATGATAGGCGGCGTGCCCCCCCCAAATTAACTTAATCCGATATAGGTGTGAGCTGAATGTCCGCAATGTAATTATTATAGGTACAATATTATAGTCAACTAATTACGTCAGAGGAAAGGAAATTTAAATCTATAGATTCATACCTACCTCTATACATACATAGATATTTATTAATATCAGATTATAATAAAAACCAATCGAGAGATAGCCGATGTTTGTTTTTCTATTTTAGCCAAATAATTAATATACACTAACGTTTGGATCACTTCTGTCCAACTTAAGAGTGGAAAAACGAGATTATAAAGCTTAGGTTTTGACTATCTCATCTCATTATGGGACCGGGGCTCATTAAAAGAAATTGTCTCTCGAAGCTTACAATTTTTTCTCGCATCTGACAAAACGTCAGATTGGATATGACTTTTGAGGACCGATAAAAGGCCAAAAGTATTTTGCTCAGATTAAATAGAGCTGCAATAATTCGGATTTGATGTGCAGATACCTACTACGAATTTGAAGCACTGAAATTGTTTTATTATTAAAATTGCAGACAAATGTCGAATAACGTACGTAGCACAATCAGTAAATAGCAAAGTAACACACCTTTCTGGTAATTCGAAATAAAAAAGCGCGACTTTAATGGAAATTGTTTTGTTACAATGTTTTTTATTAATTCACAAGGGTTGTGCACTGACCATCTTTTTTGCTTCTGTTCACTGGAGCAGCTAAAGACGTCCTTCTGACTCAGCTTAATATTAAATTCGACTTGATAAATAAGTAAATGAGAGACAAGTTTGCTTGCTATAATGCTCATGATAACAAAATAAAAGACCGTTAAATACAATTGCACTTAGTTTTCTATCAATCACGATTCAGAGCACGTCAGCATTGCAACTTGCAAGAAATTGACGAAAAGTATACATTTTAGATAATGTCTATACACTCTTATGTGAAGCAGTGAAATTATTTAGAGAAGATTACACTTTTTCAAAGGCCGCAGAATATGCTTCGATTTTTCGCGTTGCTTAGAGAAAGTTGATTTTTAATAGATTTTGCGACTTTAGGTAGCATTTTCCTAGTCCCCTCCTTTTACATCCTTAATAATCTACGATCCCAAAAATATACGTTTTTTGTTCCATCGGAACATTTTTCTTTGCTGGTACCCTACTTTTAATTGGCATGATTAGAGCAAATCAGTCAGTAAACACATACGGTAACATGCCACAATAATGACAGCAGTCCAGATCTTTTTTAAACAGGACAACCTTACCTTATTTAAAGAGATCAAAGGTTTTCACATAAACTTTATGCAACTATTGGTTGTAAAGAACCCTTACGCTTAGATTCGTAACATTGAACATATTGAAAAAATTAAGCTTCTGCAACACTCTGAAACTAAAGTTAATTTTCAGCGTAAACTTTACACAACTATTGTACGGAACCTATTTTGTAGAAAATTTACGTTTTGCAACGATCTGTAAGTAAAATGAATTTGTAGTGTAAACTTGATACATTAACAATAAATGAATGGTGTTATAAACTTTACACAACTACTGGATGTAGAGAAAATTAACATTCAAATTCGTAATTCTGACGTTACGTAGAACGTTTTGAAAAAATTAAGCTCTCGTAAGGCCAAAGAACTAAAGTTAAATAACTGTAAATTTTACACAACCACTGAGTTTAAAGAAAAGTTTAGTCGGATTCGTAATTATTATATTACTCGGATATTGCGATAAACATTTATGAAAAAATTAAGTCTCCACAATGGCCTAAAGAAAAATAAATATTAGATGTAAACCACTCTACACCACGATTAAGTGCAAACAAACGCGCCCAACTGGCATGTCACGTTTTATTCCTGGTACACTTTTAGACTTGAGATCTTGTCCAGACTCATAACCGGAGAACTTGGCAGGAAAAACAATACAGAAACACGTTTAACACACCGAATTTCTGACTTTACACTTCCCGAAAAAGCTGAATATTGATGTAAATAGAAGCAATTCTCTGTGACGTGTACCCCAACAAAGTACTTTATTTTTATTCTATCCGACCTACCCGATTTCTAAACGGAGAAAGTAACAAACAAAAAATTGACAAAAACGTATTTTCCACCATTCACCACATTGTAATCTTTAAAAATCTGAACCTAACTCCCCATTGAGTGTAAATAAATTTAGTTTGAACCACTTTGTAGCCTTTAAATAGCAGTACCTCGATATGTGGAAAATTTCTGTTCCGCAAAATATTTGAGATGTTTACCAATCAAAGTAGAGAAGAAAACGTGTTTTTTCGTCCGATGCTACACCCGTGATTTCGAACTTTAAATCCCCATGAATAACTCAATATTGCGTTTTTTAAAAGCGATTCGCTGCGACGTGTAGTCCTTAAATATTAATTTATTTCTATTTTATTTAATTATCCTAACTTATAATCGGAGAAGTTGGCAGATAAATCTTAAACAAAATCTGTTTTTTACACCATCTACTAGAATGTGTAGTTCAAACCCCTAGATCTTAGTCCGTAGTTTGAAAAAATAAAACTTCGTAGGTAAGCAGAAAGTAGCCCTTAAGTCGAAGTACATTTGTACAAGAAAAAATTTCTTGAGTTAATTGCAGACAAAAAGGCCAAAAATGTGTTTTTCACCCTCAGATTCTTTACACTCTTTACACTGCCATTCTGGAAATAAGTCACTTTTAAAATTAAATTAAAAAATTGTCTACAATTTAAAAAAGACAAGACTAAACAGAATGCAAAACTGAGTTAAATAAGTCGAGCGTCCTACCCAAATTTAGCAAAGCTATATGTTACATTCAACGTTACAGTAAAACTTTACACGCTCTTTACACATTAAGTTTTAATTTAAAAAACAAACAAAAAAATACTTGCACCGAATTTCTGTATTATCTATCTTAAAAAAAACCGCACCTCCCAGATGTGTCCCGTTATAGCTGTAGGGGAGTCATATTTTAGGGGTACTTAAATATATTATAAGTGCGCGCTAACGCGCTATCCATGATAAGTACCTAAATTTTGCTGTTTAAAATCCTCGCTGGCTCACCATGCAGGTTCTCGACCCGACCCTGCGATCTTCCCTACTGCGCGCAGAACAAAAATAAAGTGCGCTTTAGTGCAGCCTTTCCGAAGATTTTCTGGGTTGAACAGACATGTTGTCGAGAAGTACGTCAAATTGTGTGCATTATATAAGTTACATTTCGTCCCTTGTCTCAAATCGAGGATTGGGCGTAGGCTTAGTTGTGTGCATTAATGATGCTGCCATCTAGCAAATAATTTTAACCTGATTAGTGGGATGCAGCGAAGCGAGCTTCATCTATACATGCACAGCGTCAGCCGGTGTCACACCTTAAAGTGTCCGGCCGGACAGTTTAAGGTACCTTAAAGTGTCCGGGTTCACCTTAAAGTGTCCGGACAACAATAATGTGCTTAAAAACGAGAAAAATGTATTTAAACATTGGGATAGAGTCGGCCGGCATCATACGTAGACGTAAAAGGATAGGCTTTGAACCCCCAAAATCCAAAGTCTCTCCAAATTGGTAGATCCGTAGAATTGAATAATTTAAAGTTTTTCTGCAGTCAAGCTCCATCTGACTGCCAGAATTTGGCCTACTTCCCATGTAATGTAGCAGGCATTTAACAGCCCAAAGTGTTGGGTGGGGGTTCACCGACCATTAGGGATAGTGCGCGAACTTCAATTTTTATTCAAAAATTGAAAGAATGTACCTAAAGTGGCTAGAAATCATAAGTTTTTGCACAAAATCGAGGAGAGGAATAAACAATTTATGTTTATTTATATTTATATTTGTATATTTACGACTTTGGTCATGGGAATCAAAGCATAAAAATATCGTGAGGTATTAAAAAAGACACAGTAGGTAGGTACGAAGTTATTATGATGAAAAAACACTTACTGCGTTTATATGATCCTAAAATCACAATAAAATAAAGAAAATGTGAACGAAGAAAATATGATTGAATTGAAAATGCGGAGAAATAGCTGTATTATCAAAGAAAGAATTTAAAAAAAACGCTTTTACGCTAAATTCGATAAAGAGGATGAAAAACGAAGTTAAAAATAAAATGCAATATGAAAAAAACATGACAAATAATGTAATACATTATATAAACGACGCCACTGACGATGCAACGAATTCTTCGTAATGTATCGGCTTGCTTGTATTTATGTACCTCAATACATTGTATTGAAATCAATTTCCCAGCCTATGGGAAACCGTAGCCGGTCACAAGCCCGGATAAATGGGGAGTGTTGGTTCCCGTGGCGACGGAACCGTGAAATGAGCTGAGAACCCAATGGCAGTACAACAAATGGATAACGCAACAACAACTAGCGCACACGGCCGAACCGATGCGTTGGGGGTATCTGGGCTCCCTTCGAAAAATAAACTACCAGCAGCAGCGAACAAAATTTTCAATGCAAAGAAAATTATGAACATTGCCACCTGGAATATACGTTCAGGTAGCCAAACTGGTAAAATGGATTTACTGGCCGACGAACTCAACAAATTTGATATTGATTTAGCTACTATTACCGAAGCCAGACTTCCAAGTCAAGGGGAACGTACTGTTTTTACCTCTAGCCATTCAAATAGCTTTAACCTTTATTATTCCGGCGGCGAAAGCTTTAATCGAGGCGTAGCTTTTATGTTAAAATCTAGTCTGAAGAAATATGTTACCTGTTTCCAACCTATTTCGGATCGAATCGCAACCTTAGAATTTGCTGGCACTATTCCGACTGTCTTGATTGGAGTTTATGCCCCAACGGAAATGAGCGACGACGTTGATAAGGACTTGTTTTATGAAAATCTACAACAGACATTGGATTCATTTCAAGATGGAAATAATTTAATTATTCTTTGTGGGGACCTGAATGCGCAAACCGGCGTAAATCGTCTTGGATGGGAGAAAACTCTTGGCCCCTTTGGATGCGGCAGCCTCAATGACAACGGTCTGCGCCTACTATCATTTGCAAACTTCAATAGAATGGTAGTGTGCAACACGTGGTTTCAACACCCTATCAATCACAGGCACACCTGGTTTTCGAATAACAGAAGAGATAAAAGTATGCTTGACTACTTCCTGGTGCATAAGCGGTTCCACAGTGCTATCCATGATGTTCGGGCAATGCGCGGAGCTTCGATCGGATCAGATCACCACCTGGTCAGGGCCAAATTCCGATTGCATCTGAAGGCGCACAACAATATTCGCCCCACAGCTACCCTCGATTACTCGTACTTATCCGACCCCAACAGTCAGGCCAAATTTCAACTTCTTTTACAAAATAAATTTTCCCCACTGTTAGCCAACAATGTTGATGAAAACTGGAACTCAACAAAAAACGCCATTATCTACTCACTCAATGAAATTTGTCCCAAAAAACGACGAAAAATAAAACCTTGGATCTCAGATGATACCCTAAAACTAGTTGAAGAACGCGCAAAAATCAAGAATATTAATCACAAGCTGTACCTTTTCCTCAATAGACAAATTAAACGGCAGCTTAAGACGGATAAGGACGCTTGGTGGAATGTGAAAGCCCAAGAAATGGAAATAGCCAGCAAGAACCATGATTCGCGCTTACTTTACAGCATCCTGCGAAGTTGTAATGGAAAGTTTAAAGCAACGAGTTCAAACCTCAAAGATCACCATGGCAACCCCATCAAATCACTAACGGGTAAACTAGATAGATGGAAAGAACATTTTAGCCAATTGCTTAACCGCCCACACCCCACAAGCCTAGACAAAAGGCTGATGGAGAACGTGGATCTGAAATTTTCAAGCACAATTAATGATCATCCTCCAACTGAAGAGGAAATCAGAATATCGATAAAAAAGACTCAAGAACCGGAAGGCACCAGGTGTGGACAACATCCCTGCTGAAGCTTTAAAAGCTGGAGGAAAGGCAATAGTCAAACAACTAAAAGGCGTATAATCGACCATCTAGAACAAAGGCACAGTGCCTCAAGACTTTAAGGACTCAATTATCGTACCAATTCACAAAAAGGGAGACCCAGCTACCTGCAAAAACTATAGAGGAATAAGCCTGTTAGCAACATCTGGAAAACTTCTGACCTCTATAATCCGATCCAGACTACTCAGTGTTAGAGAAACTAACTGCAGGGAAGAGCAGGCTGGTTTCAGGCCTGGAAGAGGTTGCACCGACCAAATATTCACACTTAGGCAACTAACCGAATCGCGCCTACGCTGTAAAAAGGACACATTCTTGGTATTTGTGGATTTTGCATGCGCATTCGATAGCATAGACCATTCGTCCTTATGGTGCGCCCTCAAAAATGAATCAATCCCGCATGCCACACTTAGTATTCTCAAGGCCTTCTACGACGGTGGAATGAGCAGGGCAAAATATTTGGGAAATGTGTCCTCACCATTCTCAATTACCACTGGCGTTAAACAGGGATGCATTATTTCGCCTATGTTGTTCAACGTGACTATGGACTGGATTCTCAGAAAAACTTTCGACGACATGCCAGGTGTACAAGTCGGAGCTAATTTGTCTCTCACTGATTTAGTATACGCCGACGACATTGTATTTTTTGCCGAAACAGCTCAAGCCGCACAAAATACCTTGAATGCGTTACAAGTGAATGCCAACAAACTCGGACTGACAATAAACAGCGAAAAAACTAAATTTATTCTCACGGGCACACAACCGGCCATATTACAACTTGATGGCAAACCAATCGAAAGGGTGGATGCATTTAAATATTTGGGATCGGTTATCGATAGTGGACGAATAGTAGCAACTAGCGACATCAAAAACCGCATTGGGAATGCCATGTCAGCATTCACTTCACTAAAGAAGTGTTTGTGGAACCAAAAAGACGTTACCATCACAACAAAAATGAGAATTTTTAATGCTTCCATCCGGACAATTTTGATGTACGGCTCTGAGTCGTGGACTCTGCTTAAAAGCGATATGCACATATTAGAACGTTTTCAACTTCGATGTCTTCGCAGCATTTTGCACATAAATCTACGAGACCGATGGGAGAATGAAACTGTGCTGCAAGTATGTAAAAACCAAACCAGTATCGAACTCTACTTAAAGCGACAGCGGCTCAGGTGGTTTGGACATGTCTGTCGCATGAACAACACCCGACTACCCTATCAGTTAATTAACTCCAAGCGGCCCACGGGCTGGAAAATCTCTCGAGACGCCCCTAAGAAAACATGGTTGACACAAGTGGCACAAGATGTTCAGCCGCTCCACTTCTCAATCATTGATGCCCAACAAGCAGCCTTGAACCGCGATCAATGGCGTGCTGTAATCCGTGATACACTGCCTTTGGCCGCCACAGCTCAACGGTCGTTGCCCTACCAACGTCATTGAAGCTTATGGTGTTTAAGTCAAGTAAGTAAGTCAAGTCTAGGTACGTATATGTACATGCCTAGTTACCTAATTGTACAGCGAGTAATATGCGTGGGCGTATATGCGTGCGTATACTCAGCAGGCGCGGATTTAAGGGGGGCGGGGGCGGCCGCCCTCCATTGGCCAAAAATATTTGGCGAGATAAAGAATGGATATGCAATTTGCAATGATTTTTGGCCGTCAGTGACCATAATTTCTCAAATTTTTCCGGCGCTACGCGCCGGATGATATCTATTACTGACATTTCTTAATTTGCTTGGCGATTTGGAAGCCATTTTCTGTTCTATTTTTGCATAGTTTTCTTCTATTTTCAATCGAAAATTTCGATGTTTCGCATCAAATGTTATAAAAAGAGAAAATCAAGTAGTAAATCATGCTTCTAGACGTCTATCCGCCTTAATTTCATAAATTTTCCGGCGCTACGCGCCAGATTTTTGTAAAAGTCAAAGAAATTCAATGATTTTCCGCACAAAATTGTCTAAAATTCTGCAATTTTTTGAAAAAATATTGCGTCAGAAGTGATTTTATGTAAAAGGATACAATGTAAAACACCGGAAAAACGCTATTTCGCGCGTTAAGGGCAAATTTTCGGACCTATTTTTGACTGTTTTTGGAAAAGTTGGGATACCGCCCTCCTAGGAAAATCCTAGATCCGCCACTGATAGTCAGCGTAACCCGGACATTTTAAGGCAGAGCCGGATACTTTAAGGTACCTCAAAGTGTCCGGCCGGACACAGTAAGGTAACTTAAAGTGTCCAGCCGGACACTTTAAGGCACGGACACTTTAAGGTGCGACACAGGCCAAAGAGCTTTTTCAAAGCCAAAATAGTCTCCATAACTGGCCATGAAACAGACTATATGTTAATCCGCAGTTTCTGGTCAACCTTAAGTACTTTTAAAGAAAAATATTCACTTACCCACTTTTAACCTTCATGTTACTTTATTTTCTCAAAAATCGCTCATCTTTCCGATTTCGCCATTACCTCTCAAACCCCAGCTTCACCCTTACAAGTATGCATGGCTGCATCCCATCATCAGTATAAGCAGAATATTAGTAAAAGTCAAAAACTCTAAAATCTGCTTGCTAAGTATTTTATTACTAGCAAAGACAAATGCTCCGATGGAACAAAATAGATGAATATACTTGGAAGTGTGGATTATTAAGGATGTAAAAGGAGGGGACTAGGAAAAATCTACCTAAAGTCGCAAAATCTGCTAAAAATCACACTTTCCCTAAGCAACGCAAAAAATCGAAGTATATTCTGCGGCTTTGAACAAAGTGTCTTTTTTAAATAATGTTCAAAGTTTCAGATAAGAGTGTATAAACGAAATCTATAATTTTTACTTGTTTTTAAATTACTGGCAAGTAGCAACGCTGACTAGCTTCGTATCTTGATTGATAGTAAACTAAGTGGTATTGTATTTAAAGTTGTTTTATTTTGTTATGAACATTATAGCAAGCAAAGCAGGGGCCGATTAATTAGTGCACACCATAGGTGGGCAGCACCGAAATTATGGGGGGTGAAAAAATTTCTTGGAGGGGGTGCAAAAATTTTTAAAGGTCAAAAAATGGTCTTAAAAGTGGTCGTATGGCAAAAAACACCATTTTTCGACGTTTCTCATCAATCTCTATCCAATGGCATCAAAAAATTGCTAAAAAAGCAAAAAAAAATTTCTGGGGGGTATTTTGATTTCTGGGGGGGGGGTATTTCAACTTCTGGGGGTGTATACCCCCCAAACCCCCACGCCCATGTGTGGTGCACACAATCAATCGTTACGGGAATGCTACTGTACTTACATTTAGTCTGTTTTAAGTCAACTTACGCGTTTCCTACTGTTTTAAACCAATAATTTCTTCAGCTGTCTTGGATGCATCGATGTTTGCTACTTCATTCAATTGGCTTAGAAAGACTGTTAGTTTACTCAATATCATTTCCCATAACTACTGCACAGCTAACATGCTGCTTTTTCAATCATTTTTATGGTAAAAGATTTATTTTAATCTGGTGGCCACAGAATATACTTCGATTTTTTGTGTTGCTTAGAGAAAGTGTGATTTTTAGCAGATTTTGCGACTTTAGGTAGATTTTTTCTAGTCCCCTCCTTTTACATCCTTAATAATCCACAATTCCAAGTATATTCATCTTTTTTGTTCCATCGGAGCATTTTTCTTTGCCAATTCGTTACTTTTGATTAGCATGATTTCAGTACATCAGTCAGTAAACACATACAGTAACACACCACAATAATGACAGCAGTACAAGAACGCGGAAAACAACATTGTTCTTAACATCAGCATTATCCCTTTTAAACAAGACAACCTTACATTATTTAAACGGATCAACATTTTTCAGCATAAACTTTACGCAAATATCAAGTGTAAGGAACACTAACGCTCAGATTGGGAAGTAAAATAAATTTGTAGTATAAAGTACATATTGACAACAAATGAATAGTGCAAACTTTACACAACTACTAGGTGTATAGAAAACTAACATTCAGATTCCCAATTCTGATTTAACGTAGAACATTTTTAAAAAATTAAGCTTCCGCAAGTCTCTAGAACTAAAGTTAAGATGCAGTGTAAACTTTACACAACCACAGAGTGTACAGAAAATTTTAGTCGGATTCGTAATTCTGATATTACTGTGATATTACGATCAACATTTATGAAAAGATTAATTCTCCACAATGGACCGAGGACAAATAAATATCAGATGTAGACCACTTTACACCACTGTTGAGTGCAAACAAACTGGCGTATCACATTTGGTTTCTGGTTAATTTTTAGACTTGAGATTATGTCCAGACTCATAACCCAGAACTTGGCAGAAAAATCAAGACAAAAACACGTTTAACTCCCCCATTTTTTTGAATTTACACCTCCCAAAAAAGCTAAATGTTGATGTAAACAAACGCAATTCACTGTGACGCGTACCTCTTAGAAAGTTCTTTATATTTATCCTATTCGACTTCGCCCGACTTCTGAACAGAGAAAGTGGCGAACAAATAATGGACAAACACGTATTTTCCACTTATCACCACATTGTAAACTTTAAAAATCTGAATCTAACGCCCCATTGAGTGTAAATAAATTCGGTTCGGGCCAGTTTGTATCCCTTTGATTGTAGTACGTTTGAATGTGCGAAACTTATGTTCCGCAAAATATTTGATATGATTTACCAATCAAAATACGAAAAAAACCTGTTTCGTCGCCCATTTTACACCTCAGATTCCGAACTTTACACCCCCATAGACAACTCAATATAACGTTTTTTTTTAACGCGGCTTGCTTCGACCTGTAGCCCTTGAAAGTTATTTTATTTCTATTTTATCCAATTCATCCTAACTCATAACTGAAAAAGTTGGCAGAGAAATCTCGGACAAAATCTATTTTTTTACCCATCCACTAGAGTGTAAAGTTTAAATCCCTGGTACTAATTGCATATTGATTGTAGAAAAGTTTGCTGGTAAACACAAGATAGCCCTTGATCCATAGTACATTTGTGTCTAAAAAAATTTCTCAAATCTAATAACCGGAGTTGTTGGCAGACATAAACAAGTCGAAAGTGCATGGTTTTGCCGAAAGACTTAAAAAATGAAAAAGTCAGTACTCAGAAGATTTGATACAAAGTGGAGAATATGGCAGGGAAAAAATATTTTTTTGTCCCAGACTGTTTACAATAAACCGCCTCTAAAATTTAAAAAATATTGTTTTGAAAAAAATAAAGAGACCCCTATATTTTATAACCGTCTACCTTTTGAAATCAATCAGACTGCATAAAATGTAAAACTGAGTTAGATATGCTCTTGCACATGAAAACAGTAAAAAACCGTCTAATTTACACTCCTGTGCAACAACTAATGAGTGTAAAGAAATTTTAAGACCAGATTCGTAACCTTCTAATTAAGGAAAACATTTTTTCTTTAAATTTGGCCCTCCGCAAATCATTTGAATTTTTTGTGTGGACTTTACACACTCACGACTCGCTCGGTATTTAGTGTAAACCAAAAAATGGGGGTCCTCAGTTTTTTTATTATCTACCTTTAAAAAAACCGCACCCCTCAGATGTGTGCCCTTATAGCTGTGAGGAGGGACATATGTTGGGGGTACCCAAGTATATTATAGCTACGCGCTAACGCGCTACCTATGAATTCAAAGTTCAACTCTTCATACCTCAACAAACAGTGGCTGTAGAAAAGTTTAAAGGTCAGATTCGTTATTCTGACCTTACCGAGAACATTTTAAAAAAAGTTCATCATCCACGACGCTCTGAGCGGAAAAAATTTTTTCACTGTAAAGTTTACACCTGCACTAATAATGCAATATTGATTTTAAAGAAACAAAATAAATTTTGACATGTAGCGCTTAAGACCGGGCACATTTTAAAGGTAGTTACTACGTTCTGTCTACTAAGTGGAGAATATGGCAGGGAAAAAATATTTGTTTTGTCCCAGACTCTTTACAATAAACCGCCTCTAAATTTGAAAATATTACTTTAAAAAAAATAAAAAAAGACTCCCTAAATTTTATAACCGTCTACCTTTTGAAACCAATCCGAATGCATAGAATGTAAAACTGAGTTAGATATGCTCTTGCACATGAAAACAGTAAAAAACCGTCTAATTTACACTCCTGTGCAACAACCAATGAGTGTAAAGAAATTTTAAGACCAGATTCGTAACGTACTAATTAAGGAGAACATTTTCAAAAAAAATTGGCCCTCCACAAATCATTTGAATTTTTGGTATAAACTTTACACACTTACGACGCGCTCGGTGTTGAGTGTAAACAAGAAAAAATGGGGGTCCTAATTTTTTTCATTATCTACCTTTTAAAAAAACCGCACCTCTCAGATTTGTGCCGTTATAGCTGTGAGGGCGGAAAGGGACATATGTTGGGGGTACCAAAGCATATTATAGGTACGCGCTAACGCATTACCTATGATTAGTATTATTATCATTATTACTATTATTATTATTATTATTATTATTATTATTATTATTATTATTATTATTATTATTATTGTTCTTAATTATCATTTTCATTATTATTATTATTATTATTTATATTATTAATTTTGATTAATTATTAACAATATTTGTTACGCGCCATACTATCTGTCGCATTCAATGCTGCATGCACAGCATCCTGAGCAGCAGATCCACGCAATGCAAGATGCGAGGAAAAAAGCGCCAAAAATAAGAGAACTGGTGAACGTGAAAAAGAAAGGAGTTTTGTCACAGTAAGTTGCCGACCCTGGATTATCGAAGTCGGGAAAGGCAATTCTCATCGCAATAACGGCACCTGAAAAATAAACAAAATTGTTGTGAAGCCCACAGATGAACTGTAGTAGTGAATCGTTCGATATTGCATGTGCGAGTAGGACATCTAAGAGGTAGGATGGAGTATCCCGGACGCAAGGTGCGCCGTCCCCGTCCCCTGACAGCTGAGATTTTCAAATTCTCATTTTTGGGCAATGAGCCTTTTTCTACAGATTCTTTTGCTGTTTTTGATTAAATGTGGAAGCTTATCTGGGCAATGCCTCTTTTTGTGCTCAACCGGCAACGGGCCGAACCGATCGTGCAACGGGCCGGGCCAATGGATTTCTGGTTTTGGGCTATGTTGTGTAAATGGGCTACAAAACCAAAATATACTTTTTTGTTAAATAGCGTGTCAGTCAAATAGTGCAAAAAATGATTAAATTAAGACAGATTAAGGTGAATTTCAAGAGGAAACATCTATATTCTTTCATACAAAACATTAAAAAGGGCAATAAACAGTTAACAATACATATAAATAGTGAAAAAGCGGCCACCTTTTTTAGGAAAGTGATCATGGACCAATCTTAAATTGGATACCGTAAGCGGGGCCAAGTTCTGTCATTGTACAGGAATGCATAGAAGACCAGTCACTATACATGTGACATGGATAATTGAAGGGTCAACCCTAAAAGTTCTTCTAAAGTCTCTTTTGTGATTAAAACGCTTTGCGTTACTTATTGCAATCTTTTGCTCCGCGCTACTTAGCGAGAAGCCAAAAGATCACTAAAAAATCATTTTTTATTTCTTCCCTTGAATTTCTAAGCAGAAGCTCATATTTGAGATAAAAATAAAAACCAAATGCTCGAAACAGCTCATTTTTGAAATTGGCAGGAAATTGATTCGTGATTAATTAATGATAAATTAACTTGTGATTAATTAATTAATATCAACTAATTATACTAATTTCTTCGTCGAAAGAAGAACATATATTTCCAAAAAGAAGCTTATGCCATAAAACTGCATTGTCCTTATAAATGCTTTCGAGCAGGCAATAAAAAAGGGCAAAAAACACGTAGCTCCGGAATCACTGAATAAACAAAAAGATTGTTTAGGGTCTAATTCATAACCTCGGCCTTATGGGCGACATGAAGAATCGACCCACTCAATTCTTTGTCGTATCGCTGTGCGTAGAAGTTCATAAAGCGGGAGAATGATGAAAGACTTCCTGGTCGAAGACCTTTCCGTACTACATGCATTATTAGCGTTTGTTTTATCCGTCCCAATTTATTTGCATTTAGCATCATCAGGCAGTAAAGTAATTGTTTACAATTGTAGTTTTTAGACTTTGCATTGTGTTCACTTCTGGAATTTTCTTTGCCTTTCTATCATTCTCAGCTCAATTTTGCAGAAAGCAGAGTAAATTTACTCCGGTGTATGTGCTCCCAGAGTAAATCGCAAAGCAACTTACTCTGAGATTCGGTATGCCCGACAGTAGAGTAAAGGTAAAATAGTTACTCTAGAGTAATTTGTGTCGTATCGTATTTATTCTACAGAAAATCATTGATTGAAGGCATAAATTAGTTAAGTTGACTGATACATATAAACCATCCTAATGCTAATGAATTCACTTATCTCAGACAAATTAATGTGATTGTTTAAGATCTCCTCCAGACTTGATTTAAATTATCCATCTGTTGTAATTGCCCGTAAAATATTTAGAATGCACAGGGGCAATCTAGGCACGTCGTGTTTAGAGGGGAAGCGGCCGCTCGCTTAGCTGTCATAAAAATCATTCAAAAGATATACCTACATGAAAATAAAGAAAAATCATCTTTTTGTCAAAAAGGTTCCCAAAAACTTCCAACCATTTTGCTTCACGGACGACCTAAAGTAGCAATTTTTCGTTATGTTGAGGTAAAAGTAGTTAAGCCTACAATTTTATTTCTTAATCGCACATGATTCGAATTAGTCTACTGAGCAATTAAATTTTAAGGGTCGTTGGAGAAGCACTAGTATATTGAAAAATGTTGAATAGAAGTTTTACATACAGGCCCGTCCAAAAATAAGCGCTTCCATCGATTAGTTGGTCGCTTAAATACCATAGACGAAATCAGTAATCTTAATAATTGATTGTTTGAAATCTGTATATGACAGTCAAAAATGTTATCATTAAGAATAGCAAACCGCTATTTCTTCATCCATGATATATGCGCTCACTGTACAAGGATCAAGAAAATCGAGCATATAAATTGAATGTGAGAAGAGTGTGACGATATCTGGACAACGCCTTAATTCTGAGGGGTCTGGCTTATGGTCCCAAAGCAATAATAGCGCCGAAAATTATAGGAAGGGCAAAAAGACCACTTTCCGACCATGCATGCACAGCATGGAATTCTGGGGTGGGATTGAAATTATAAAGTGCCTTTTTTGGGTCCAAAAATGGTAGGTAAGCGTCAAAAACATCGTTTTCAAGCGTTTCTGCCGATGCTCTATCTTTCTAGAGCATAAATACAAAAAAATTCGAAAAAAAAACAAAAAAGTCGGAACAAATTGAACAAAATCTTCAAAACGTGAGTATAATGGTGCGAAGCGCCGAAAATTTGTTACTTCTAAGCAAATAGGTAGCTAAAAACGCTTAAAAAAGCATCTTTTTTAAAAATTTTTCAGCAAATATTTGGAAACTTTTAAAAATCGCCAATTCTAGCGTGGGTGAAAACATTTTTGCGGGAGGGGGTGAAAATTTTTTCAGGGAGGGGAGGGTGAAAACCCCCAAACCCCTCTCCCAAGATCATGCATGTTTTCGGCATTTTTCACCTAGCTTTATCCACTGGTAACAAAAAAATTAGAAAAGGAAAAATATTGAGATTTTAATTCCGGAAGTCTTCTGGATTCTGGGAGGGGGTCTTAAATTCCGAGGAGGATTCAAACCACTAGACATCCACGCGCCCATGTGTGATTAAGTTCTGCATAAGCCATATATGTACGCTATATATATATATATATATATATATATATATATATATATATATATATATATATATATATATATATATATATATATATATACAGGGGCGTAACCAGGATTTTATTTCGGGGGGGGCCCAAAATTTTTGCAGTCCTATATCTCGGGAACCATTAGGAGATACGCGAAAATAATGGCATTTTTGAGCGTTCCTCGACAAGATCTATATTATGGTGGAGTAAAAAATTTGAAAAAATTCAAAAATTTTCTTGCTTTATTCCAGATTTGGATATAAAAAATCTATCTTTTAACCTATCGGTATGACTGATTTCTCAATATCAAATTAAAGATTGACTCCAAAACATTTCGAAATTCTTTTCTTTGCATTTAATTTTGCAGTTTTGTTAAGAAAACTAATTCAGAACATAATAAATCGGCGCGAAGCGCCGAAAATTTTTGACAAATACACTATTTTTAAGTAAAATCTGGGCTTCTAAGGTAAGAAAAAAGATAGAACATGAGAAATCCAGCGCGAAGCGCCGAAAATTTTGACAAATTCGTTATTGTAAAGTAAAATCTAGTCTTCTAAGGTAAGAAAAAACATAGAACATGAGAAATCCGGCGCGAAGCGCCGAAAATTTTTGACAAATACGCTATTTTTAAGTAAAATCTGGGCTTCTAAGGTAAGAAAAAAGATAGAACATGAGAAATAGAGCGCGAAGCGCCGACAATTTTTAAAAATTCGTTATTGTAAAGTAAAATCTAGTCTTCTAAGGTAAGAAAAAACATAGAACATAAGAAATCCGGCGCGAAGCGCCGAAAATTTTTGACAAATACGCTATTTTTAAGTAAAATCTGGGCTTCTAAGGTAAGAAAAGAGATAGAACATGAGAAATCCAGCGCGACCAGCGCGAAGCGCCGAAAATTTTGACAAATTCGTTATTGTAAAGTAAAATCTAGTCTTCTAAGGTAAGAAAAAAACAGAACATGAGAAATCCGGCGCGAAGCGCCGGAAAATTTTGAGTTTAGAAGCTAAAAAGTGTGCTAAAAACGCATTATGGCTGTCCACAATCCGTTTCCACTTCACTTGAAGAAAAAAAGCAAAGGGTCCCCCCTTTGCTTTTAAAAAATTATTTTTTCATTTCGGGGGGGCCCGGGCCCCCCCCCGCCCCCTGGTTACGCCCCTGTACAGGGTGGGCCAAAAAAAGGCTACATGCCGATTCAACAGGGCATAACTTCGGCTGATGTAAACATGAGACGTTAGAACTGGCAACATTAGATAGATAAAAGTGTCTTCTTTCGAATCGTGTAAAATATTTTGGCCAGCTGCCAGCGTTCCGTGCACTATGGCTATTTGTTTACACCTCACTTTGATATTGTTCTAACCTCAGAGTTTCCTCATTGTATCACATTACTGCGTATGTAAGAATCCTTTTTTGACCTGTTTGACAATAAATACCTCCATAAAAATTGGGTAGCACATTTTTTAAACCCCCAGAGTAGATGCGCTTCTTACTGAGAGCAAAATTTCAAGATATCGTGAAAATAGGATGCAAATTGATGGCAGGACCAATGACACTATTGGCCTTTAAACAATATTAAAGTAGGGTGTAAACTAATTGCTGTAGCGCTCGAAGCATTGATATCTGGCCAAAATGTTTTACACGATTCGAAAGAAGACACTTTTATCTATCTAAAGTTGCCAGTTCTAACATCTTTTGTTCACATCAGCTGAAGTTATGGCCTGTTGAATTGGAATGTAGCCTTTTTTTTGGCCCACCCTGTATATATATATATATATATATATATATATATATATATATATATATATATATATATATATATATATATATATATATATATATATATATATATATATATATATATATATATATATATATATATATATATATATATATATATATATATATATATATATATATATATATATATATATATATATATATATATATATATCTTTACATTAAAATTCTTGTTACTCCGAGATACACTCCGGCCCCTGGGTAGCCCCTGCGCAGAAGTAGAATCGCGGAGTAAATCTACTCCGGAGAGACGCTACTCCACCTTGCTTACATATTTTGGCCCCGAATAACCGAAAGCGGAGTAAATCTACTCCGGAGTAAGGCTTACTCTGGAGTGGTTAAGGCAGAGTAAATCGCAAAGTAACTTAATCCGAGATCCGGTATACCCGACAGTGGAGTAAAGGTGGAGTATTATTCCCCAAAGAAGGCGTAAAATACCAGGGTAATGCTAATGATTCACTCATCTCTAACAAATTAAAGTGATTTTTCATTATCTTCTTCAGATTTAATTTTAATTACCTATCTGTGATGTAATTGCCCGTAGAATATTTAGAATGCACAGGGGCAATCTAGTCATTCACGACGCTCGCTTACGGTCTGTTTCACATAAGATTGGGCATAAATTTTAAAAATTATGTCCGACAATAAGATGATAGATATATAATTATCGTAATCAGACTATTGCTGTCGCAAAATTCTATAAAAGATAGGGCTTACCTTTATGAAAATACAAAAAAAATCGTATCTTTTTGTTAAAGGTTCCAACTATTTTACTTCACGGACGACTGAAATCTGTATATGACAGCCAAAAATTATTGTCATTCTGAATAGCGAACGCGCGATGCACCCAATAGTACAAGGATCGAGAAAATCGACCATATTAATTCATTATCGGAAAATACTGTTAACAGCTGTGTTGTGACCATATCTGGAGAACGCCTTGATTCTGTGGGGTCTGGCTTATGGTCTCAAAAATTTAAAAGTCGAAAAAAGTGCTAAAAATTATGGGAAGGAAGGACAAAAAACACCACTTTCCGACGTTTCTCATCAAGCAATATCCCGTGGTATCAAAAAGACGTGAAAAAAGGAAAACATATTGAAGTCTTCCGGATTTCGGGAAGTCCTTGAGTTCTGGGGGAGGATCCAAACCCATGTTTACATATTTTTTGTATTCGGTAGAAAAATAGTGACCTAATTAAGCTATCGAAGCAAATCTTAACGCTTGTAAAAGAATTGCTGATGAGCTCAGTTCGCTCCAGAAGAGTTCAAACGCGTCAAATCTATTTTGGAATAAACATTCCACTGTGCACAGTGACATTGGCTGTAGAATTAATACAAGGAACTTCTGACAGCCATAAATATTAACCCAGTTATGCAAAATTTCATTAGCTTTGTAGAAATTTCAAATTTGTCCTTTTTCCCCAAAGACCCTGTTTTAAAGCATGTAAATGCAGAAATAAATGAAAACGATAAATCAACATTAAAATTAGGATCGCCACTTCACCTGTTATAAACAAGCCTGATACGCAAACGCCAAGAATGATTTCGCCGTATTTATTATTTAAACACGTCATTAATGATAACGCTATTCCAACACATCCGATTATAATTAAATGAGTTGGCAAAAACGGTTCGGCTCTGCAATCATTGACATAATGTATACCTGTAAGAACAGTTAACACTTAAACACGCATACGACCAGTTGTGATCTAGGATTTTCTGACAAGGGGAGCGGACGGGAGGTACCTATGCAATTAAAGGATATGATGCGAAGCGTGTAAAGTTTTAGATTTTTCGCTAAAATATCAGATAAAAATTGTTTACATTATTATGTCTTTAGCCGAGAAATCATTGTAAGAAGCACAAAATCTTTGTTCTGTACGAAAACTTCTCCTCTAACGCAAAAATAAGGATCTTAGAGCGCCAAGAAAGTCAGTATATGTCGTAAATGAGTACGATATCCCGGAACGAAGCACCGGAAAAATTTGAAAAAAAAGATAAACATGGCAAAAACATAAAAATAGTTATATATTCATCGTATACCCAACTATTTTTTACGAAGGGACAGCCGTCCCCTACCTCCCCCTAAATCCACCCTCGCATACGATATTGCAAATATAGCAAATAATAAACAAAAGTTTTATCATGTAAAATGGCATTATTGTTGTAGTGCTCCAGAAACCAATTTTTAGCTACTTTTTTCTGCCATTCACGGTGGTCCAAATGCACAAAGTTTCGTGAAAGAGACTACGGCAAGATCTAGCTAAGATTAGCGTTTAAGCTAATTTCTGTCTCAATGACAGTGTGATAAATTATATTCGTATAATTTGGAAGCATAGGTACTCCACGACCAAATATGCTCAGCTTGACCTGACTGGTAGTCAGTCACAGAGCCTTTTTGAGCTAAAATGGCCTGAAAAACCGGTATGGATACTAAAATAGTGTAAAAATGTCCATTTTCGTGCATTTTTGGCTTTAACTTTGCCTTATATTCCCCAGAAAATTTTTCCTTCCTCTCTTCTGAGGGACTAGACAAGATAAGCACGTGGGGGGTTCGGGAGTCAAGACCACACGTTGGCGTAGGGTGAGGAGGGTTTGAGAGATTACACCTCTCGCATAAGTTGAAAACCCCACGCAGATTATTGCAGACCCCTAGAATTCTATTTTTAGTAATATTTTTGGCAATTTTTGGCGATTTCAGCCAATCAGATCCCCCAGAATTTTTGTGATGCCCATGTATAGTCTACTAGACCCTCAATGTGGGAAAAATGAAAAATTTCCGAGGAAAATGAGGCAAAAGTAAGGCCAGAAATCGATGAAAATAAAAACTTTCTTGAAAAGTGCCTGAAATTGACAAGAAACTGTAGTAGAATAACACAGTCTTCGCGTTATTTAAGCATTTATATCAGTTCACGGCGTCAGTTTGAGCCGAAAAAGCTCCCTATTTGACCCCCAGACCCGCTGACTCCCAGATCGACCATGCTATGCATTTATGGTCTAGTCCGGACCACAGATGCACAGCATGGCCAATCTGCCGGGGAAAAAATTGTGCTTAATTTGGGCCAAAATGACCGCTAAAACTGATATAAATGTAAAAATAATGTTAAAACTACATTATTTCACTGTTTCTGGTCAATTGAGGGCACTTTTTAAAGAAAATTTTCAATTTTCATTCATTTTTGTCCTTCATTTTGTCCCATTTTCGCCCAAATTTATCATTTTTGCATTCCCCATCTCACGTGCATTTCTGGTCTAGACACCCAACCATACATATGTGGGCGCAGAGGGAGGACCTGATCCTAGATTTAAGAATCTTCCAGTTGGTATTATTTTATTTAGTTGAATAATAATTTATTTAATTTAATTTAATTTATTCTAGATCCTACAAATTTAAAATATCTTCGCAGATTAACGTTGAAACCCAGAATTGAATTTTTGGCTTGTTTTCTACAATTTTTTACTTTTGTTTCATCCAAACCCCCTAAATTCGGTCGCCGTCCATGTATGCCCCAATAGCGCACGAGCTGAAACGGCGCCGTCTTCTGCTGATTAATTTTATCCGCTGCAGTTTATTAAAATTAAGCCTCAAATCTGACAAAATTTTTTTTGAATCGAATGCTTTCTGTTAATTTATACATAGGTGCACAGACAACCTTCATAATGATCTAACAGTCTGTAAAATCCTGTAATTGATTTCCGAAATTTTTCAGACGCTCTAAGGAAAGCCCCTTCGATTTTTTTGCATACTGTTGTAAGTGATTAGCAAGAAAAATGGTACGAAAAGCATGAATGCAGGTAAAGGAATTTTTAAACAGGTGACAAGAAAAACAACATGGGGTATGCAAAAATTTTAAAATACAAGCAAAGAGGAATCGAAGTTTGCTCTTTGTCCGCAATAAAATTATGGAACCTTATTAATTAATACCCCTCTAATTGTAATGCAGGACATTAATGCAACCCTTTATATATTAATAATTTCGACTTTTATTGTGCACAAAAGTGTGAATCTTGTATGATGTCCTCAATAAGCAATTTAGTGGACAAAACATGAAGTACAGTTTGGTTAGGACGTATTCTAGTCAAATGCTTACAAATCGGGGTCATTAGCGCGTTGTCATATAGCCACGGTCTTACGGAGTCGGGCTAATTATCCCTAAACCGAGTGCTTTTTCAGAGGTTTTTTAACTATGATGTTTTTATTAACAGGGTTTGATTGTTTATTTATCTAGTACAAAATGCTAAATAAAATCGAAAAAGGAATGACAATGCGTAAATAAGACTCCAAAATTTTAATTTTTTGAAAAGTTTTCAGCTTTCACTTATTTTTTGACTACATACGATAAATTTTGTTTTCTTAACAATACTTAACTTTATATTATTCTGTTCTTGTCATCAGGCTGCTAAAAGCTATATATTTGCTCATTACATGCGTAACTACTGTCATTTATCAACACCATTCAGGTGCAATCGCATTCTTGTTTTAGCCAAAAAGAAATTTATTGTCCCAAATAAAACCAGATGGATCATTTGGGTCACTACGAGTCATACCAGTCATGCAATGCGTTTTGCTAATTCATACGCGCCAAATCTGTTTTCCACATTCATTTATGCTAAAAATTCCCATTATCTGACCCAATCAAATTGTTCTCATCATTTTTCATAGGCTTTTGAATAAGCCAATCGGAAGAATAATTTTCTCAGTCAATTTTTCAGAAGCTGCAGTAACGAGCTAGAGTACAAATATAAAAAATTTGTTCATTTTTCTCATTTTAGAAGCAGATGGACATTCCCCATGCTTTAGTTTTTTGTTCCGTTATTTCATTCTTTCATTCTATAATTTTGTCTTAGCTGGCCATCTTTTCTTTACACATTCTTTTATAGTGTCATTTCAGCCGTTTTTACCGCTTCATGTATAAATCACAAAATGCTTTAGCTAATTGGCTTACCGATGATGATTGACGCGATGAAATAGCAACAAAGTGAGCAGCCTACGAATCTCGACCCTGATTGGAACATCACCGAAGGAGGGCTTTGAGAGAGTCGAACTGAATTCTGGTGTAGCATCTCTTGCTGAAAGTTGACTATTTTACTATCTAGAAGCTGCAATATAAAAGAATTAACTAAACCTAGCAATCAAGACAGTTTTCCTTACAATTAAGAAAATGTGTTAGGTTGATTTCAACAAAGTGCATGGAACTTCGTAAGTGAAAGGTAATTTCTGCAGTTCATAAAGAAGCCGCAAGGAAATTTTTGACATGTTGTACATACATATATGCAAAGCCGTAGCCAGGATTTTATTTCGGGGAGGGAGCAAAAACTTTTGATAGTCAGACATCTCGAGGACAATTATGGGGTTATCAAAGAAAGGACAATTTCAAACTTATCTCAACGAGCGCTCTACACAATGGTGATGAAAAATTTTAAAAACATTTAACATTTTTCAGTTACTTTCATACTCATACACAAAAAATCAATTGCTTTAACTATGTGCGAAACTGATTTCTCATCGTCCATTCCATAAAAAATATCTTAACTTTTGTAAGACGACACTAGAACGCGCGACATTAGAGCGCGCGACATTAGAGCGCGCGACATTTGAGCGCGCGACATTAGAGCGCGCGACATTAGAGCGCGCGACATTAGAGCGCGCGACATTAGAGCGCGCGACATTAGAGCACGCGACATTAGAGCGCGCGACATTAGAGCGCAGCCATTCTAGATGTTTTTCACGCAACTTTACAAAACTTTTATGCTAACGCCGCAAAGTTAACTACCTACACATGAATATCTCGGTATCAGATAGTGAAAAATGCATGCGGTTTCTTTTGTTTTATAAAACAATGAACAGACTTTTGAATTCTTTCGACTAAAGTAGAGGAGATTGGAAAGTCTCAGAAAGTTACGACAAGGACATTTTCGATCTGAGTTTGGGGTGGGCAGTTCACATTTGAAAACATTAGGTGGCGGTCGACATTTTTGACCTAGTTACAGGCTGTTGAAGTTCATGTATTTAAGGATGGGTGAAAAGTAAGCCTGCCTTTGGGAATGTTTTGGATTAGTCTCCGAAGCGTCGGGGGACTGTGACTAAGTGGGATTACCAATGTCTTAGGCTTAGGCTTAGTTATGTGCATTCACATTGATGCCAGCGCATGGGCTAAGTCTGAGATAAATGGAGCAAAAATTTTGGAGCGAGCGAAGCAAGGCCTTAGGCTTAGCCCATGTCTGGCAGCAATCTGAATCTGCAAGCAATTGTTGTCACCACAAATTAAAAACTGAAAAATACCCACTGTTCTTAAATATCGACGCTCTAATGTCGCGCGCTCCAATGTCGCGCTCTAATGTCAAGCGCTCTAACGTCATTGCGCACTAATGTCGTTGCGCTCTAATGTCGTGCGCTCTAATGTCGGCGCTCTAACGTCGGCGCTCTAATGTTGGTGCTCTAATGTTGGTGCTCTAATGTCGTGCCTCTAATATCTGCATGCCCTTAACTTTTCGTATTTGTGTACTCAATCATCGTGCTCTGTAATGAAGAACAACCAGAAAATTGATTCGGCGTTGGAAAATTTGACATCTCATTGTCTAACTCAAATTTGAATGGTTTTAAAAGACAAAACTATACAGAAACAATTAAACCGTTGCGAAGCGCTGCATGCGTGCTCAAAAGCACGCAGAAACCTGTCTTGGCGACCTTTTAAATGCACTTCGAGAATGTTTCATTTCTTCCTTCGATGGACACTTGTGAAAAACAAAATATGTTTGGTTTCGGGGGGCAACTGCCCTCCTTGCCCTTCCCTCATTGGCTACGGGCTTGCTTACATGCATATAAGCGCGCTGTGTGGTCCCTCTGAAGCTAGAAAATAAGCTAATTGCTGCTAGATGTACTTATATTGACTGGAAAGAGTGCCCTCAAGAAATATCATAAACATGAACTTTATCCGGATTTTAATTTTCCATTATTGTTCCCGTACATAGTTTTACGTTCGCAAAGCAAGAGCATGATACCTTAACATGGGCGATAATAAGAGATAGGTTCAAAAACCAAGAAGCCTTTTCTTGCATTCCTAGTTATGGAAAATGATTTTTTTTAAATTTTTCGATGCAGTTCATTAACTTTTCAATTCCAATTCATTCCATTATTAAGTCGCTAAGTTATATTTTAAAATTGTGCAACCAAAACTGAAGGCAATGAAATTACTTGTGGTCGTTTTATACATAATCAGCTACTGGTCACAAGCACCCTAAATACACGGACGAGATTATTATTTACAATTTTTCCGTCAGAGAACTGAAGATTCTAATCACAAATTTAAACGTATTTGAAAGATCGTGCTTTTACAATTCAGATTGAAAATTAACAATTTAAAATTTATTGCTTCATTGTATGACGCAGGAATTTCATCTTTTTCTATAAGAAAATTTAGATTTCAAGTTATGTCCAGCACACTAATAGGAGCAACGAACTCATTTTTGAAATTGGCGGCACATGCGCGGTAAATCCATGTGCTCATGCTGCAAGTCGAGCATGTAGTAAGCCTAGGGACCGCTTGACTAATCTTATTTCAGTCGTGAAAAAATTTGCTCGCATCAGCGTCTACACTAATGAACTAATCTAGTAGTCCTTTTCTAGTAGTTCAGTAGTCAGAAATTGACACGCACCAAAGTCTATACTACTGAACTAATAGATTAGTATATGTCACTAATAGACTAGTCCGTTTTTCGCTAATAAAGAAGTCCCGTTGGCTTCAAAAATCTAGTAGTTCGCTTCAGTAGTGAAAAAATTTGTGTGCGTCTTTCTAGTAGTCGATTTTGAATAATAGAAAAGTGTTTCCTCCTTATTTTGTGATATATTCAATGGTCGAACTTGTGAAAAATGATGTTTTGAGTAAATATTCTTTAATGTTGTTTTATTTTTTACGTCAGATTTAATTTATTCATCAAGTTTCCTGAAAATTTATATGAATTTGTAAACAAAATGGTTCGAGTTACATCCAGTGTCATCCGATAAATATAAGCAGTAGGGAGACCATTATATTGAACAAGTTCGGTAAAAAAAGATTTTTATCAACGGATACTCAATTCGTGTTATTCAAGGAACGTATTAAGAAGGACTCATAGTACTATGAGGGTTAATACCTACGCGCATTTAAGTTCGAACTTCGAAGGGGCCGAAAAAGCTAATTAATTTTTTGGCCTTATGTTTTAATTGTATTTCATAATGTTTCATTAATTATATGGTGCGCTCACAGCTCATTGACGTCTTAAAGGGTAATGATATCAAAACATCAATAAAGATGCTTAACGGTAATAACACACATGTAATAGGCTACTAAACTAGTAAAAACGACTACTGAACTACTAGAAAGTGGACTACTCTGTTGGTGTTTGGTGTAAGTGAACACTTGCAGGCGAACCGGACTACTAAACTTCTAGAAAAGGACTAATCTTGTAGTCGTTGGTGCAAAGCAAACACTACTGAACGACTGAACCACTGAAGTACTGAACTGGTGCAAGCGGTCCCATCCCAATTTTCGCCTGCACTAGTTTGGCGCCGGTTCCATAGCACACATTTGGGAGTGGGGAATCTGGATGGAACAGACACGTACGTGAGGGGGATCTAGACCCCAGAATGGAAAAATGAGAAATTTTGTGAGGAATATGGGGTAAGACGAAGGCCAAAAATGGATGTAAATCGAAAATCTTCTTCGAAAGTGCTTGAAATTGACCAGACACTGTGGAATACGTAATTAAACGCTATTAAATCATTTATACCAGTTTTTGAAGTAATTTTGGGCCAAAAATCTGACTACCTGACCCTCAAAACCGATTGACCCCCAGATCGGTCATTCCAAGACTTTTGCGAAGCTCACGTTAATGTAAATAATGTTAGCCAACGTAGGCCCAAAAGTTTTAGCTTGCCCACGGCCTTCATAGAGACCAATTTTAAGTTTGTTCTATGCAAGAGGTTTCGAAATAAGTTCGCTTCACTGAATAAAAATACAATAATCAGTATTCAGATTATCTGAAGCTTCTCCAAAGGGGCGGTGAACCCAAAATTCATTGCATTAATAATGGTAATATAGTGGTCCTGAGCACACATTGGCGTGAGGGGGTGTGGGGGTATGCACCCCTCAGAATTTGATACCCCCACAAGAAATCAAAATGCCCCCAGAATTCAATTTTTGAAAATTTTGTTGTTGTTTTTTTAGCAATTTTTTGATGCCATTGGATAGTGCCCAACGAGGAACGTCAAAAAATGGTGTTTTTTCATCATACGACCACTTGTAAGACCATTTTTTGACCTTTGAAAATTTTTACACCCCCCCCAGAATTTCGGTGCTGCCCACCTATGGTCCTGACTCCTGAAAAACAAGAAGACTAACAAATCGATCAGCTCAAGCTTGCGGATAGACAATCGAAAAGTTTTTCTGCAAAAATTCGATTTGGTGGGTAACCTGCTATTAACGTTATTCCTCATTCGTTTCTTTGAAGTCGATGAATAATTAGGACGATTCTCCGGTTTTAGTATAACATAGATCTTTAACTTTTACGTAATAAGCGTGATGCTTACCTAAAATCGGCTTACTCTGATAAAGCAATCCGAATCTGGTCTTGAACGAAATCTAAATCGGAGAAGCAGCTTATCCAACTTTTACTCCGATTGAATATAAACAAAATTTTTACTGCAGTTTAAAACGATAGATTAGTTTAAAAATTTATCAAACGTTTACAAAGCCAAGAGACTTTTTGTTTGCTGGGTATACTCTGTTTGCAAGAGTTATTGTGAATTCAAGGAAAATTAATCTAAAATATCAGAATAGAATTGTTTGTATCCATAACACTGGTATGCATGAACGAAAAAAGCGGTTGCGAAAATTCATAGTGAGCGACATTGCGTTGAAATTGGAGTCATATTTCAGAGATAGCCTTTTCCAACTACTGAAGTCAAATTGAAGCAGTTTATAAAGACAAAACGACCAATAGCTGTGCGGTGAAGTGCAGAAGTGGCATCTTCTATTGGTTGATTTGCCCTCGTAAACTGGTTCGATTTGACTTTCACAATTGGAAAAGTCTATCTCTGAAATCTATAATATTAATTCCGACTTTCTCTGTTTGTGTGTGTGCGTGTGTGTATGGAAAAAATTTTTTTACTGCATATAAATTTATTTTTTTGGCCCCGCATGTAAGTATTCCGGACCTATAATTTCGAATTTTTATTAAAAATGGCTCGATCTGGCTCCTGAAACCCGAATCACTATAAAAATTTTCGGTGGCTCTTGCGGCTTACGTAAATGCCGTAAGGAAAATTTGTTACGCAACTTGAGCCAACTTTTGATGCGCTATCGACTGGTGTAAACTACTTTACACTGCAGTGTAAACTGACGAAAAACCGTGAAAATCATCATTTAAAATTATATTTTTCCAAATATTTTGAATCGCAGCGGATTAATTTCATTTAAATTCCGACTGACTAAAAACGATGTTATGGCTGACTTCACTGTAGAATTTGAAGAAAATTTTTTTGATGGTTCTTAAGATACAGGAGCCCAAATGCACTCTATCTATAACGTAAAATTTGGGCTTTGTTTTGTTTGCAGAAGCACAGCTTGGATGTTATTTCCAAAATTTGGCCCTAAGGTTTATTGGACCTCTGATTCCGAATTTACCACCCAAAGTGCATGGTCTGGCGCTATGAAGCACATAGAGGACGGGTTAGCAGGAAATCACGACGAGTTCTAACAAACATGATTAATCATTGAGAGCTCGCTCGCAGCAAGAAAAAATATCAAATTATGAAATCTGTTTTTGATAGTGTAAAGTAGCATACGTGCGATTTGATGCAAACCAAGCGAAAGCAGCAAAAGCGCGGCTTTTGAAAATGCTAATGCAAATTGAAATAATTCTGCTTCCAGTGGCTAATTTTGCATGGAGCTTTTTGCATCTGTTTACAACGAGTACAAACCTTTATGCGCAGGTTCCAATGCTCTCTAATTGTCACACGGACAGAAAAAAGAAGCAAGAAATATTAATAAGTAGGCAAGATAAAAACAATCGTTGTAAAGTGATTAAAGAAATCTGTTTAGCTGAAATGTGACATCATGTTAATTTACAACTATAGTCTGTTCCATTCCAAACTGCCCATTTCCACTTTAGGGCTTATTACTGTAGCAGAATATCTTACGGAGGTTGTTGCAGCAGTTTGCTAGATGTGCCACATTTTAAGCAAAACACTTTATACATGAATAAAAAGAGTTTAAAGCAGCCAGCTGCTACGAGAGCGTAATTGAAGAAGCCGTCCGTGCAGTGAAGAACTAATACACTAATAAGAATTTAGGTAAAATGTTGAGCGAAAGGCAACCTCAGCGTCTTAATGATATTATGACATATTGTAAGACTGAGACCTGCCAAACAATGGATATGAGAGGGTGAGTAAAGAAAGGCAGTAAAATTTAAAACGAATAAAAAGAATAATATGATAACTTTATTTGAATGACAAATGAGACATTGAATTTCTAGACAATTTTCTGCATATTAGTCATCTATTATATCTATATTTTTTTGCAAAAGGGAAGCGAAGCGACTCCTTCTGAAAAAAGACCGCTCTGGCAAATAGGGCAGCGAAGCGACCCATTTGCTAGTATGCTTTTAAGATCGAAACACGAATGAATTTCGGTATTTCTTTTTTCCAAAATGAAAAAGTACCTATGCATGCAGAGGTATTGTAAAGGAAACATAGGATGTGACCAGATGTATTGAGGATTTATAATAGACACATAGAATTTAAAATACCCTCTGCAGATTAGTGGAAAAGTAAAATCCGGAAACGAAAACGATGGGTAAAATCCGGAAACGGAAACGTATATTATTGTGTACACGCTTCTGTCGGGGGTTTCTTCGCCCTGGGGGTAGTCCAAAATGCCGAAAACAAGGTTTATTAAGTAGGGCCCATTGGGTTGAACACCCCCACCCCGTTTCCGGCACTTTGGACTATCTCCAGACGGAGAAATTCCCGACGGAATCGGGGTCAGCTTTACACATGAATAATGGGTAACCCCATTTCCGAGCCCCTGAACTCCCCTTCGGTGGGAGAAATTTTGCCGGAAACAAGGTTGGGGTATTTACCCTGATAGGCCCTACTTGGGGAACCCCTGTTGCGGCACGTTGGACTACCTTCAAGGCGGAGAAACCCCCGACGGAACCAGGGTCAGTTCCACATATGAATAATGTGGTACCCCGTGTCCGAGCCACTAAAACCTCCTTCAGTGATAGAAATTTTGTTGGTAACAGGGTTAGGGTTGCTACCCTGATGGCCCTACTTGAAGGACCTGGTTTCGACACTTTGGACTATATGTTCCAGGGCTGAGAAATCCCCGACAGAACCGTGTACACAATAATTTACGTTTCCGGTTCCAGAATTTACCCATCGTTTCCGTTTCCGGCTTTTACTCACCGTTTCCGTTTCCGGCTTTTACCCATCGTTTCGTTTCCGTTTCTGAATTTTACCCACACTCTGCAGATTATGGTCAACCCCTCCAGAAAAGAATTGTTGGCATATTTTTTTGCGATTTTCATCCCATAGATTCCCAGAATTTGATTGCTGCCCATGTATGATGTGACCTCAGACAAGCCGCAAGGGTATTTGGAGCCCAGATTTCCCCTAGAAGGACAAAATGTAACATTTCTGGAAATTTAGGGCAAAATTTGAGACCAGAAATGATAAGTTTATTTTAAAGTGCTTTATGGAAGTCTTAATTCTTTTTAACGTTCAAAACAATTCTAAAGGTCATTTAAACTCAAAAAAAGTTTTCCGACTGACCCTCCTGCATGCTGTGCATCTGTTGACATGAACAAGATGCACAGAGTAGCTAATCTATAGGGGGTCAGCGCCAGTCTGAAAAAGGGGTCAGCCAGTGAGCTCCTTTAGCCGAAATAGTCTCAAAAACTGGTTTATGTGCCAAAATAGCGTACAAACTATAGTCTGTTTCACCCAAGTTTGGGTATAATTTTTAAGTACTAAATATCTTCAACAATAAGCTGATAGTTTGCGATAATAGCTCTTGATCCGACCGATATATGATTTCGTAATCTATCGGCTTAGTGTCGATAAAAATTCTTAGAATTTATACTCGAAGTTATGTGAAATAGACTGTACAATGTCTATCCACAGTTCCTAATCGTTAAGAGCACTTTTGCACGAAATCATTGTCATCATTTTCGACTTTCATTTTGCACCATTTTCCATTCTGGGGATTTATGTGATACTATAGACAACCCTCACGTAGGTGTCTATAGTATCACATGTCCATCTGTATTTAAGTAGCTACATGTATATTTACATATGTACATATGTAAGTACATACACAGAATAGCTTTTCTGAAGGGTCAACCAGGAATGCGTCGGCAGGTCAGCACCTTCGTTATCCTTCTGCCTAAATTTTACAAATTATCCAGCCACCGGATTTTTCGTTTTTTGCTAAATTCAAGCTTTTTTGCAGTTTCCAAAAATGTTGAAATAAAATTGTCTCGAAAATCTTTCAAGTTAAAGTACATAGACAAATACAGAACGGCGAGAAAAATACTTTTTTGCACGTGAATGACGAATTTTAGGAAAAGGCTAGGGTGCCGTTTCCTTTGGAAAATTCTGAACAGTTGTCGCGTCATTTTGCGCTAGCAACCATACCAGCCACCGACTACCAAATTGCTCAGATTTATAGTCTGTTTCACATAAGTTTGGGCATAAGTTTCAAAAACAATAAGCGACAATAAGCTGACAGATTGTGATTATAGCATTCATCTAATGGCGGTTCTAGGATTTTTCTAAGGGTGGGGGCGAGCGGTGTCTTTAAATTTTTCAAAAGTTGAAGGTCCAAACATTTTCCCTTCACCCGCGAAACAGCGTTTTTTCGGTGATTTACATTTTATACTTTTACTTAAAATCACTTTTGACACAATATTTTTTCCAAAAATTCTTAAATTCTCGACAATTTTGAAATTTCTTTGACTTTAGCGAAGATCTGGCAAGAAGCGCCGGAAAATTTGTGAAATTCTCGCGGGCGAATGTTTAAACGCTTGATTTACTGCTTGATCTTATGTATTTGTAGCATTTGACGCGAAACGTCGAAAATTTTTGATTGAAAATAGAGAAATAAGCCAAAATAGCTATTTCTGCTGTTTAAATTGTTTTGAAACCTATTCTATGAGCAAAAAATGGCTTTCAGGTTACTAAGAAAGTAAATAAATATGATTAATAGGTATTATCCGGCGCGCAGCGCCGAATAATTAGAGAAATTATGGTTACTGACAGCCAAAAATCATTGCAAATTACATATCCGTTTTTATCTCGCCAAATTTTTTGACCAATGGGGGCGAGGCGACCTCCGCCCTCTGGAATCTGCCCCTACATTGATCTGATTCGTAATCTGTCGGCTTACCGTCAATGAAAATTCTTGAAAGTTATGCCCAAAATTATGTGAAACAGATTATAATAGAGCTACAAGAATTCATATTTGATGTGTAGGTATCTGCTATAAATTTGAAGCATTCATTTAAAATTTTTTTTGAATCGCAGACTAATATCGAATAATATAGCAACATGAGTACACAGCAAAGTAAAACCTTTCCGATAATTTAAAATAAAAAAGTGCGACTTTAACAGAGTTTTTGTTACGTGTTTTTTATCAATCCGAGGGTTGAGCACTGACCACCTTTTTGCTGCTGTCCACTGGAGCAGCTGAAGACGTATTGTCTGAAAGCGAATCTTCTAATTCTACTTTTACGTCCTGCTCCTGTTTCTGAATATTTTGCTGTCCTTCTGGGTCAGCCTTAACAATAAATTCGAATAGATGAATATGTAAATGATAAATGCTTAAACGTAAAAGTGCATAATTTACTCAAGTGGCAGTTGTTAAATCATCAAATTCTAAATCGTAGGTACACAAAAATTCTTATTTCCTGACCGTATGTAGGGTACCCGACCATACCTGGGCAGCAATCAAATTCTGATGTCTGAATGGGGCAAAACTGACAAAAATCGCAAAAAAACATGACAAGAATTTTTTCAGGCAGGTCATAAAAATTACGCTAACAGAGATTCTGGAAATCGGTCGGTGAAATTACTCAAGCTCACCTAACGCTATATCATAGAGTGATATTTAAATTTTTGGGCGCCACTTCTCCCGTTTCGTTTGTTCAAGAATCCGCCAAGGTGAAAAATTGTACAATAAGAAAGTCAGATCACATTAAATATCGCTAAACGTATCCTTTTTCAAGATAAATAAATGGTACAAGTGCATATTATTTTGAAAGAGACTTACAAATACATTAGCTAAATAATATGCAAAATTTATTTCATACTAAAATCATTTAGAGCACGATTCGATTGATCATAATCAATATTTGGAGTGATGGCCCATTGTCAGTGTCTTATGTTTAATTTCTTGCGATTTTTATCTATGCAAGTAGCTTCATCTAGCTGGAGTGATTGGAAAAGCTATAAATAAAAAATACAGTGCAAACAGACCTGCATGCAGCAAAGAATCAAAGAGTCGTATAACTTTGAAGAAATGGTGAAAAATTGTAAACTAGTGCAGAAATATATTTTTCATAGAAAAAAATATATTCAAGAAATAGTAGTAAAGGGTAATAGAAAAATACTCAGCTAGTACATGAAATAATATTAAATAAAAATACAGAAAATAGTGCGAACAGCTAATGCTAGATTTTGGTCAAAAAATGCGGAAGGGAGACAAAGTCTTTAACATTTCTTTCTACTACTATTTTCAGATAGATGCCCTAAAATAGCGAATAGTGGATTGATGAAGCGCAACAGCTGTTTTAAGATGGTCGGGAATATGTAGTACATATTTAGGTAGGACATATTTCTCGAAAACGGACCTTCGAACAAATCAAATTAATTCAACAGTATGAGCAGACCAGTAAAAGTCAAATAACTCGAAAGTCTGTTTGCTCATCAGTCTAATATAACAAAACAATGCATTAACCTTAAAATCTAGGAAGTCATATCTCTATTTATTCGTCGTTTGAATTCACGTGAGAAATAATTAAATAAAAAATAATTAAATTCTAGCAAAGATTCAGCGATTTAATAACAGCATCTTTCGCGAAAATATGTTCCACTGAATGCTTATTCGTATGAATAATTTAATACGTATAAATAAATAGGTAAGTCGCAGAAAGCTGATAAAACATGTGAAATGCTGATCTGATTAATCCGTTAGAAATGATTTCTGATTTTTCATCGGTCTCAGCGGACCACTCGCACTGCTTCAAAGCCAGGGATAGCAAATTTCTATCAAAAAAAGCTAATCTCGAAACTTAAAGTTTTGTTCGGTGCCTTAGCGGAGCATGCCATGTTGCTCACCACGCGCGCAGCGCAAAAAGTTCGAAGAATAATTTTTCTAATCATAAAAATTGCGGAAAATTCACTGGCTCCATTAGTAAGCCTGAGTACTGCGTGTGACGAACAATAATAATCTTCTCAGCATTAGCTACCCATCACAAATGATGCGCTGATGCAAGTATAATAAATGTTAAACTTTGTCAAAGTAAGAGCCTGTTATAAAAATCTTTTTGCTTTTCTTCCCCATAAGTTTCTGCCTTAGTTAATACTGAAAATCACACGGACGACAAAATCAAAATATTGCTGAATAGATTGAATGCAGATATTCTCATCACAAAAGTGATAGAAATCACCGGCATTAATGCTTACGTATTTTTATACTTGAATTGAAGCACTTATCAAAAGATAAAATTTGTGACTCATGTACTGAAGAATCTTTTACCGGCTTCCTTATGCAACTCCAGCTTAGGAGGGTCAGCCCGGTCTGCGATGGAGCATCACCAAAAACTGAGTTAAAATGGTATAAAGTCGAAAACAGTACATAAACAATGGTTTGTAAGTAATTTCCAAAACTTTCGCGGAAACATGGTCATTTTGTCTCTTTCCAGTCTCAACTTTGCCTTAATTTCCACCAGGAAAATTTCTTTTATCTTGTTCTGACTCCTAGTCCCCCAGACGTAACCATAGCTTCTGCGAAGACGCGTTTCGTCTCCATTAGGAATGCACGCAGTGATTATACAAATAAAGAAAAAATTGTGCAGCAAACAAGCGGAATATACGTTTCTCTTCTTATCACTATCTTATTACAATAATCGTATCGTTATTAAAATATTAATAATAATAATAATAATAATGATAATAATAATAACAATAATAATAGTAATAATAATAATAATAATAATAATAATAATAATAATATGATAATAATATTAAAAATAATAATAGTAGTAATAATAATAATAATAATAATAATAATAATAATAATAATAATAATAAAATTATCAATTTCATATTATCAAATAATTTCACCTCCCGCTGCTTGTTAAGTGCCGTGCTATTTGTCGACGTTAATTTCGTATAGCACCAACAGCTGATCCATGCAATGCAAGATGCGAGGAGGAAGGCGCCAATAATAACAGAACTAATGAATGTGAAAAGGAAAAGAGTTTTGTTACAGTATGTTACCGACCTTGGATCGTCAAAGTCGGGAAAGGCGGTCTTTATTGCAATAGCGGCACCTAAATACTGATCGTTAGCATTTATTTCAATATGTTTTATTACGACCAGAATCCCTGGAATCAAAACTTTTTGTCAAACCTAGTATAAATCATTAGATAGCGCATGTGCAAATGAGGATATCTAGGAGGTAAAATGGATTATCCTGCATGCAAGGCCGGCCGTCTCCGTCCCCGGACGGGTGAAATTTTTACATCCTCATTTTTGAGCAATGAGTTGTTTTTCAAGCCATTTTTATTAATTCATTTGCTGTATTTAGTTAAACATAGGTGGCCCCTAGTCGTCACTCTACATGCATAGCATAAAGAATTACAGGGGTCAGCTCCGACTTCTAAAGTGCCTGAGCTCCGAGGCCGAATGATCACAAAAAAATTACTTTTCACTATTTCTTCCTTAACTTTTGAGCAGATGATTTTTGAGCCAAAAGAATCAATACAAATGCTAGCAACAGCATATACTCGAAGATGGCGAGAGAAAATATGCTTATTCACCCCTTCTTTTCACACTAAGGAATACTGCCTCACGAGTGAAGAACGCGTATTATCAAAAAAGTAGTTTTGAATAAATCAAAAACAACTTTATGCCATAAAATTACATTATGTCTTTTAAGCTCCTTTTCTGAGACCATAGAACAGTCAAAAATCCTATTATTTTTTACAGTAGAACCGAACCCACTAAATGCATAAAAAGTCGTTTAGTGTCTAGTTTATAATCTCAGCATTATGGGCAACAATTAAAAAAATTGTTCCTTCGCAAAACATTTTGTTACGAAGTGCAAAGTTTAAACGTTCCTTATATCAGCTAGAAGAGCAAAAGACGAGTAAGTATAAAAGATATAAATAAAATTTTGTTATTGTCACACAAAAGACGCACCATTCAAATCTCTATCGTATGTCTTTAACACAACAGCTAATAAATCTAGAATTTTCCGGCACGATTTCTTGTTTTTCTATTACCTAAGAAGCCCAGGTTTCACTTAGACAGGGTAAACATATCAATATTTTCTGGCGCTCCTTGCCTTTTTATAATTTTTTCGATTATTTTTGTTGAAAAGCTCCAAACCTGAATGCAAAGACAATAATTGTAACATGTTGAGTATTACAGACGGTTAGCCTAAATGATAGTTCTCCTATTCGAGTCTGAGATGTGCAAAATTTTCAGTTTTTTCGTGTCATTTTTTCACCATTTACAAAACGTTGAGAGACGCTCAAAATTGCTATTACTCTTATTTATATGTAGCTCCTACTAACTGTTCTCGAGATACATCTGCGACTTGCCCATATCACCCCTGTAAGTACCTATAATAAAGGGTTTTTGGAAAAAGCACGAACTCCGTTTTTAGGAAAGTTCACGAATATGGTAACCTGAAAAAAGGCCATTCGTTAGTGCATGGTTCAACTTTGTGAACATGCTAGCGAGAAATTAAAAAACACCATGCTGGTTGTATGGTTTCTTATTAGAAAAATTCACGCTATTGTCGATTCTTCACAGCGCAAAAGAAGGCCTTATATATTTAAAAGAGAAGTAACAACACAATTCAGCTATTCAAGCAAATTTTAACGCTTTTGATATAATTCTATATGACAATGAGTTCGTTCTAGAAGAAATCGAACGCTTCAAGTCAATTGTGCAGTACACATTCGACTGTGCAGAGTTATATTAGCTATAGTCCTAGAATGACAATGAACTTTTGACACTAGGTCGCTCATGCACACCAGCTTTACTTGTACCAAATTTCATCAGTTACTAAAGTTCAGCGCAAAAAAATAAAAATTTGTCTGTCCCCCCAACAACCCTACCAATACAATATGTAAAAATAAAGGAAAACTGTAAATCAACATTAAAATTAGGGTCACCTGATATGAATAAGCCTAATACACATAAACCAAGAAAGATTTCACCGCATTCCAAAGGCGGCAAGTGAATCGACAAGCCCTTCACTTTTCTCCCTTCGCTTAGCTCTTTATTTATATTAATCATTATTGATAACGCTATTCCAATACTACCGCTTATGATTAAATGAATTGGCAAAAACGGTTCAGCTCTGCAATCTTTGACATAAATTGAACCTGTATGAATAATTTAAACTTAAGCACATATACGATATTGCAAAGATAGCCTTACTGCGGTAGAGCTCCAGAAATCAATTTTTAACTACATTCTTTTACATTATAGTATACAAGTTGTAGACATGGCTATAGTCCGTTTTATTTACCCTTGAGGTTTTTGAAAAAATTTAACGTGCCTACAAAAGTGTTTTAAAGTAATATGGCAAATATGATATTCTACAGTATATCGAATCATATGAAGACGTACTCCATTGCTAAGACGCATTACTGTAGTAAAATTTTGAAGCACTTTTGTAGCCTAATCCTTGTGGAAAAATATAAAAGAAAACCGCAAAGTAGAATGAAACAGACTCAGGGGCGGATTAAAGGGGGGCGGCCGCCCCCCCATTGGCCAAAAATATTTGGCGAGATGAAGAATGGATATGCAATTTGCAATGATTTTTAGCCGTCAGTGACCATAATTTCTCACATTTTTCCGGCGCTACGCGTCGGATGATACCTACTAATGACATTTATTTACTTTCTTGGCGACCTGGAAGGCATTTTCTGTTCATATAGGTTTCAAAATAATTTTAACAGCACAAACATCTATTTTTGCATAATTTTCTTCTATTTTTAATTAAAAATTTCGATGTTTCGCATCAAACGCTATAAATACAGGAAATAAAGTAGTTAATCATGCTTCTAGACCTCTATCCGCCATAATTTCACAAATTTCTCGGCGCTTCGCCCCAGATTTTTGTTAAAGTCATAGAAATTCAATGATTTTTTCGCACAAAATTGTCTAAAATATTAAAAATATCTAAAGTATTAATTTTTAGAAAAAAGATTGCGTCACGGAAAAAACGCTATTTCGCGCCTTGAGGGCAAATTTTGGACCTATTTCTGACTGTTTTTGGAAAAATTGGAATACCGCCCCCCTCTTAGGAAAATTCTAGATCCGCTACTGAACAGACTATAATGTAAATGCGATTTCATGTCTCATTGATTATTCCTAACGACTGTAGTGAGTTATATAATCTTAAACTCATGACCATAGATGCACAACATGGCTGGTATAGGGGAGGGGTCAGCCAGCCAGTCTGGGAGGGTCACGAATTGAGCTTTTTTGGCCTAAATAACCTCAAAATCTGGTATAAGCGCTAAAATAGCGTTAAAACTATGTCATTACACAGTTGCTGGTCAATTTAAAGCAACTTTGAAGAAAATTTTCGATTTTCATCTGTTTTTGCTTTCATTTTGCCTCATTTTTCCCACAAATTTGTCCATTTTTTCCAATTTGAGGGATCTAGACCCACCCAAAGCCTTCATGCGCATGTCTGCTCATGACTGTTGAAGCTCTGTATGACCGACGAGGCGTCAGTCAAAGAGTTTTTTTGCGCTAAAATAGTCTCAAAAACAAGTATGAATGCTAAAATAATATAAAAGCTACACTTATCCTCAGTTTTAAGTCACTTTGCAGCATTGTTGCAAAAAAATTTATTTCCAATTAGTTTTGGCTATAATTTTTTGTCTTTTTTCCCAAGATAATTTTTCCTTTCACTCTCCTGAAGGTTTAAATCCAGAACACCATACGTGCATTCCTGCTCATCATGACCCATAAATAGGCCCCCAATAACAAATGCACTGCGAGAAATCAGCAAGGGAAAAACGTTATAATTACCCAGCATTTGATAATTTGATAATTATGGTGATGTCTCAACAGTCCCACCAGTCCCAACTGTCCCACCGTTCCAACAGTTCCACCGTCACAACAGTCCCGCCAATAATTCCAAGAGTCATACCGTCCTAACAGTCTCACCGTCCCAACAGTCCCGCCAATAACCCCAACAGTCCCACCATACTAACAATCCCACCGTCCGTCCCACTGTCCCGTCCCAACAGTTCCACTAGTCCCACCGTCCCAACGATAGTCCCAACGGCCCCACTACTTTCGCTGTCCTAATCATAGAAGAACAGAATTGTCGGTCTGGGAGACAGTCGATAAAGAGGGGATCAGTCAGAAAGCTCTTTCGAGCTAAAATGGCCGCAAAACTGATATACCTAAATGCTAAAATAGCGTAAAACCTACGTAAATCTACAGTTTCTGATCATTTTCAAACACCTTTGTAGAGAATTATTGATTCTCGTCCATTTTTGGTCTTCATTTTGCCTTTATATTTTCTCTGGAATATTTCTGATCTTTTCCTGGGATGTCTATGGACTATACACATACAAGAACTAAAGTCTGATTAATGAGCATGAGGGGATTGTATTCTGTGGGTTTAGCGCCACCTCGCCCATGAGTAATCTAGCTCCGAAAATCCGGCGGATTCTCAAGGATTCCATTTTCGGCATTTTTTTACGATTTTTGCGATTTTGCCTCATTCTCCCTGATCAGACTTTAGTTCCTGTACGTGTATAGTTTATAGACATCCCAGGAAAAAATCAGAAATATTCCAGAGAAAATAAGGCAAAAATAAAGACCAAAAAATGGACGAAAATCAATAATTTTCTGCAAAGGTGTTTGAAAATAATCAGAAACTGTGGATTAACATAGGTATTACGCTATTTTGAGGCCATTTTAGCTCAAAAAAGCATTCTGACTAATTCACATCTTTATTAACTGACTACCAGACTGGCAATTCTGTGCTTCTATGATCAGGACAGCGAAAGTAGTGGGGCCGTTGGGACATTGGTGGGACTGCTGGGACGGTGGGACTGTTGGGATGGTAGGACTGTTTGGACGGTGGGACTGTTGGATGGTGGGACTGTTGGACGGTGTGACTGTTGGGACGATGGGACTGTTGGGACAGTGCGACTGTTGGGATTATTGGTGGGACTGTTGGGACGGTGGGATTGTGAGGACAGTGGGACTGTTGGGACTGGTTGGACTGTTGAGACACAACCATAATTATTACTTTAGTTCTTAGTTTGGAAAATTGCGCTGTTTTTTCCTAAGAATTTGTGCTGAATGATTCATTTAAAAACAGGTTGAAATTACCCCAAAAAGCATTGCACGTTACAAATTTGGCTGAAAAAGAGCTCAGAGCCTTAAAATTTTTGTTAACTCAAAGTAATCATGAGCACGGAAAGAACGTGTTAATTTTACGCGTTGCAGTTTGTCGAAATTAAGCTTCACTTTTAACAAATTAATTTTATTTCAATCGAATGCTTATGTACGTTTATAGGTGCAAACAAGCTTCAAAATGACCAAACATTCTATCTTGTTGTCTCGGTCATCGTATGCTGGGTTTTGTAGAATAGAAGAATGTGAGCTTCTGTTTTACTGAATACTATTTATTAGTGACTAACGAGACAAATGTTTATATGAATCTGAAATCGATGAAAACAGATAAAGAAATATTAAAACATGGAACAGGAAAAAAATGTAGACAAGCAAAAATGGAAAATCACAAACAACAAGAAGCGAAGTTTGTTCTGCTTGTCTGCAAAAAACATTATGAGCTCATACGATTACATTCATCCAATACAAAATGCTCAATAAAATTCGAAAGATGAATGACAACACATACATAAGCGAGTGGCGATGAGTGATTTCATGCTTCGGTGAAAGCACGACTTCTAAAATTCTAATTTTCAAGAGACTATAAGCCATTTTAGACAAATGATAGATTTTACTTTCTGAAGAACACTGAAGTAGAAAGTAATTATTTTGCTAATATTTTAATTATTAAAATGTTATTAGCTACTATTGCTCATGAGTAATTATCATTTATCAATGTCATTTAAGCGAAAGTGCATTCTTATTTTTACAATAAAGGAACAATGCCTTAAATAAAGCAAGCGGTTGCGCTTAGTAACTTCGTAAGTCCTAAATCTCTTTTGCACATTTATTCATGCTAAAAGCTTCCTATTTTGTGACCTATTAAAATTATTTTCGTCGTCTTCCATGCTTTCGAATAAGATAATCGAATGAATAATTTTAAAGTCAATTTTTACAGAAGCTGCAATAGATTTAATGAGCCAAAGTTGTATTAACGGTTTGTTTTCGACGAATATATCGTTTTTCCATTTATGTGCAGATGGGTATTCCTCATATTTTTGTTTTTTCTGTCTTTTGTTCCATAATTTCAGAATTTCATTCCACAATTTTTTATCTTAGCTAGCGCGCTTTACGCATTCTTCTACAAAACCCTTTCCGACATTTTTACCGCTTCATGTATAAATCATAAAATGCCACTATTTGGCTTACCGATAAGGATCGACGCGATGAAATAGCAACAAAGTGAACAGCCTACGAATCTCACTCCTGATAGGAACATTCCTGAATGAGGGTTTTGGGAGGTACCAAACTGAATTCTAGTGTAGCACATCTGGCTGAAAGTTGAATATTTTACTGCAAGCTGCAATACAAAACTAAAGTAAGACTACATTCATGCAATCTGTATTTTACATATTGAATAGATTCTATATAATTTAGTTGATTCCAACAAAGTGCACGGAAAATCGTAAGTAAACGGTAATTTCGACATGCTCTATAGGAAGCCGTACAAAAAATTTTATAATTGTTCTGAAGTGCGCTGCGTGGTCCGTCTGAATTTGAAAAATATGCTTATTGCTGCTCACCGGATGTATTTACCTGTCTGCAGAGAGTGCCTCTAGCAAGAATCATGAGCTTCATCACGATTTTTTTCGCTCTTGCTTCATTTTATTGTTTTTCATTATTTAAACAAGAATAGGCTGCCTTATGAGAACTAAGCTTATTAAGAATCCACTTCTTGTCATCCGCTCACGCATATGTACGAAAAATGCATATTTCAAGCTTTCCGATTTAGTTCATTATATGAATTTTTCAAGTTCAATTCATCCGATTATTAAGTCGCTATATTTTGTGTTTGTATATAAAACTGTAGACCTAATCAAATTACTTGCGCGATCTTCTCCCAACTTTATATTTATCCCGACTTACCTCTTTTTCTAGCATTTGAAATAATAAAGAGGACTTTTAATCGATTTGAATATACATAGCACGTGAGATTATAATTAAATTTAAGCTTACTTAATAGCTGTTTCCGCTTAGAAACTAAAGACTGTTATTAAAAAAATTATAGAAAAAAGAATTTAAAATCGTGTTAGTGCTACATACAAGATTCAGATCGGAAATCAGCAATCAGAAATTTAAAGCCATTTTATTCTATGACGCAAAAATTTCATTCGTTATGGAAAAAATTATGTAAATAATTTAAAGCGAACCCACTAAAATTGAGAACAAGGCCTTCTGCAAGGCATCAAGGAATGCATGAGATAATATAAATAATTCGATTCAAAATCGGAAGCAAGTCCCTACCAGACATGCACATGGGGGTCCTGCGCTGCCTGACCCCTAGAATGAAAAAATGGAAAAATTTTGTGTTGAAAATGTGGCAAAATAAAAGCCAAAAACGGGTGAAATTAAAAATTTTCTTCAAAATGCTTTAGATTGACTAGTAACTGTGTAATAATGTAGTTTTAAAGCTATTTTAGCACTTATACCAGTTTTTGAGGTTATTTTGGCCCAAAGAAGCTCAATTTTGACCTCCTTTTAGACCGGCTGACCCCTCCTCAGATCGGCCATGCTGTGCATCTAAGGTCCATAGTTAAGCATGATAGCCAATTAGTGAGCACAAAAGTAATATCATGCGTGCAGCCTTCATAGAGCCCAATTTTAACTTTATCCCATGCAACAGACTTCGTAGACTGGGCTTCGCCCAAATGAAAATTATAATAGCCTGTATTCAGACCATCTATGTAGGATTTCTCCAAGGGGTGGCGGACCTAAAACGCCTTGGTCACATAAGGTCATGATTATGAAAAAACCACGAATACTGACGAATCGACTAATTCAGCCTTGCAAAAAGACGATTGAAAAGTTTTTCTGCATTAGATCGATTTGGTATATGTGTAATCTAGTTTTAATAGACATTCCTCATTCTTTTCTTACAGTCGAGTAAAGATTGACGCCTCCTGTTCTAAAATAATATGCGAGCAGATCACACACATATAACGACTTGGAATTCCGGGTGGGTGTCCCGGGCCATTTATAGGGTGGATTTATAGTCAGTGGCGGATACAGGATCTTCTTAAGGGGGGGGAGCGGTACCCCTAAGGGGGCGGAGCCCTGACTTGGGCGGAAAAATAACCGTTTGACCCGAAAATCGCTAAAAATCGCTCAAAATCCATAATTTTCCGCACTATTTTGGGCCATGAGGGGGGCGGCCGCCCCCCCGCCCCCCTAAATCCGCCCCTGTTTATAGCCACCATTTTTTGGCCAGAAACAGCTAAAAGGGTCAAGAGATTCAATTTTTACCTGAAATCGAGGGGGAGGGGATCAAAAATTTTCTGGCTTTGGAGGGATAGGGGACGAGACGACTAACTTTGGGTAGGGGATCCGCATCACTCCCTCCTATTACATGTATGGAGTGTATAAAAAAGTATTATGTTAACAAGCGTGATGCTTACCTAAGATGGGCATAAGATAAAACAATTCAACTCTGATTTTTAAGGAGATCTAGGCGGAGAAACAGCTTATTCAAATTTGACCCTGATTATGATTGAAAACAAAATTTTTATTGCAAACAATATATTCGCAGGCACACATAGAATAATAGGAGGTTTAAAACGAAAAAAAATTTATCCAATGAATTATAAAATTTATTACACGATAACGAGGCGATTCGCCATTCTATGGTCTGTTTTATTTATCCGAGAGCTTTTTCAGAAAATCTTTTCCGAGGCTACAGTAACTCTAAAGTTTCTTACTTACTGTAGGTCATTTAGAGACCACTGTAGCTACATAAGAAGGAAGGGTTTTTTAATAAAATTCTTACGGCATAATTTATTCTCGTCTTTCAGCAGATCATGCGCATGCGGATGGAATTCGCGCATTCAGCTTGTCATAAATCGACCTTTAAAAACAATAGACTATAGTCTGTTTCATTTATTCGAGAGCTTTTTAGTAAATTTTTAAGGGCTACAGTTAGCGAAACAAGACGAATTACTGTTATTTGACAGATCAGCTCAGTGAGGGCGAGTGTTTGGAATTCTCCAATTCTTAATGCACTAATCCGCCCATATAAATTTAATTTAGGCATTTAATTAGTGCTAGAACATACTACATTAAGCAGGCACGTAGATGACCGTCCTATTTTGGGGGGATCAACACCAATTCTGGGGGTCTGGGGCCCAAAAAGGCCGAAAATAGCACAAAATAACGTGCAAAAAGACCTATTTTCCGGTTTTTTTCCAGAATTTGGGGGGCCTGGATCCCCCATTTCCCCCAGAGCTACGTGCCTGACAGTAAGTGCGCTAAATAAAAGCGGTCGGCTGGAATCGAACTCGGGTTGTTTCGACGACAAGCAGACGTTTCACCACTGAGCTTGCGGGAGTTCGCAGCGTTTCTTAACATCTTAATCTATTGTGTTTTAAGTGTCAAGGCTAAGCTGAATGTGCGATTTTTATCTGTAATCGATTGATCTGTTGGAAGACGAGAATAAATTATGCCGCAAAAATGTTATTGAAAAATTCTTCTCTGCTACGTACATACTTAGCTACAGTGAGATCTTTATAGCGACCTGCAGTAAATAAGAAAGAAGGGTTACTGTAGCCTCCGAAAACATTTGCTGAAAAAGCTCTCGGATAAATGAAACAGACTATAACATTTTAAATATCGTCGAAGTCTTCCGTTTAGCGTAGTGGTAGAACGTCTAATTGTCGTCGAAGCAACACGGGTTCGATTCCCACTGCAAGATTTTTATTTAGCGCACTTACTGTAGTATGTCACAGCATTGTTTAGATGCTTGAATTAAGTCTATATGGACAGTTTAATGCATTAAAACTGAAAAATGGCGGCCGCTCGCCCCCACTCACCTTTTCTATCGAATTACAGTAAATCACATAGTTAGGCACACTGTAGACATTAAAAAATTTACTGAAAAAGCTCTCGAATAAATGAAACAGACTAGTCTGTTTCATTTTTTAAAGTTTTTCCAGTAACAGAAAAGTTGAGTGGGTCGAGCGACCGCCATTCTTTCATTTTTAATGCACTAAACCGTCCTTAAAGACTTAATTCAAGCATGTAAACAGTGCTGTGATATACTACAGTAAGCAGGCACGTAGCTCTGGGGGGAATGGGGGGTCTGGACCCCCAAAATTCAGAAAAGCCGGAAAAATATGACTTTCTACACGTTATTTTGTGCTATTTTTGGTCTTTTTGGACCCCGAACCCCCCAAAATTGTTGATGGTTTTCATCCAAAATAGGACAGCCAGCTACGTGCCTGACAGTAAGTGCGCTAAATGTAAATCTTGCAGCAGGAATCAAACCCGTGTTTCTTCGACAACAATCAGACGTTCTACCACTACGCTAAGCGGAAGTTTTCGGTGATGATTAAAGTGCTGTATTAAGCGATCGATTTAAGACAAGCTGAATGCGCGAATTCCATCCGCATGCTGCATGATATGCTGGGAGACGAGAATAAATTATACCGTAAGAAATTTTATTGATAAATCCTTCCTTACTCGCTCGAAAATTTGGGCCTATTAGCTAAAAAGTAAGCAAAAGTCTATTCTAATGGTCTTTCAAATACGCTTTGAGAATTTTCATTTTTATTTCTTTGGGTACCTGTGTAAAAATACTCATACTTTCAGAATTTAGGGGGCGGGGGACTAGTCCCCCCACAGCTACGTGCCTGTGTACTTGCCTACATCAATCAACTAATTATCATGCGCGTATCTACATACATTCATACACAAAGAGCACGAGAATACTGTCAGCCTCAAATGTTTTATAAAAAATGTCATTTTTTGGGCACAAAACGATGGGTAATCATACCAGACATGCACGTCGGAGGTTTCGGGGGGTCTACACCATAGGTGGGCAGCACCAAAATTCTGGGGGAGGGTGAAAAAATTTTCAAACATAAAAAAATGGTCTTAAAAGTGGTCGTATGGCGAAAAAACACCATTTTTCGACGTTTCTCATCGAGCACTATCCAATGGCATCAAAAAATCGCTGAAAAAGCAAAAAATTTAAAAATTTGAATTCTGGGGGTTATTTCGATTTCTGGGGGGGGTATTTCGACTTCTGGGGGTGCATACCCCCCAAACCCCCCACGCCCATGTGTGGTCTACACGGGAAATTTTCTGGGCAAAATGAAGGCCAAAAATGGATGAAAATCGAAACTGTGTAATAACGTAATTTTAACGCTATTTTAACGCTCATACCAGTTTTGAGGTCATTTTGGTACAAAAGGCTCAAATTTTGACCCCCCTCCAGATCGGCCATGCTGTGTTTCTATGATGGTAACCATAGGTGTACGGCACCAAAGTTCTAGGGGGTGCAAGATTTTTTCAAAGGTTAAAAAATGGCCTAAAAAATGGTGGTATGGCGAAAAACACCCGTTTCTCATCCATTGGCATCAAAAAATTGCGAAAGAACAAAAAGATTTTCAAAAAATTGAATTCTGGGGGGGTATTTTGGTTTCTGGAGGGTTGATACCCTCCACGCCCAGGTATGATGGTAACGCGTCAGAAACACAGCGTTCTTTATGTTTAGAACACGAAAACATAAGGCATGTTTAAAGAATTCAGTCAATCGAATCAATTATCGTCAGGAAATGATTTGACGCGAAGGGCCGGATAAAGTGATTTTTGTGCCAAAATTGCAAAAAATATTTCCTGAGCTTCGTTCAAAAAATTTAAAATTCTCGCGGTCAGCAGCTATTCTGAAGAGGGGGTGAAACCCCCAGAAATACGTAGTGTAAGTTATTCTACCCCGTCGGATACCTAAAGTACTTAAAGATACCTAGACGGAGACAGATAACATATGTACCTATGGGGTTTGTTTAAGTACCTAGGCTAACCTAAGCGCTGGTCAGTTTGATAGGGCGAGACACCAGAGTCAAGCTCTAGACCCTCAAAAAACCTACGACCTCAATCTCCTTGGTCCTAATATTGCTGACCGCTGCCTGTTGGAGATTTCGGCAGCTATGCCCTAACTACCTAACACTTAAGTAATTAAGAAGTCCCGGACTTACACGCGAGGTCACTTAGCCTATTGGGATCAAAAACCCAATAAAATACTCAAGTTGTAATTTAACTTATTTTTGCGGGAGTATATCAATCTTGAAATGTTTTGGTTCATAGAAGCACATTGAAGATTGAAAACAACAACAGAGAGCTCTAGGCCAGCCAGTCATCTTACGTAATAATTATGAAATAATTTTTATGGTTTCTTAGTTCGAAAAGGGTAACTGAATTTTTGATAAAAGAAATTATTCTAAAAGATTCACCTGGATAAATATGGCAGTAGAGTAAATCGGGACGTCCTCGTTGCCAAACTGCCTGCGATAGGGCTTATCTCTAGGCAGTTATTATGCCAATTTTATGTACACAAAAAGCAAAAATAAGACAAAACGCATTAAGCTAAACTAACACGCCAGACTGAACAAAGCGGCTGCCAACAACCCATAATGAATACTAATCGAAAATTCGAGAGACTCCTATGTGAAGTAAGTATTGATATAAGAATTAAGTTTTAAACATGTGATGATAATATTACACGTGCTTTTAAAATAACCAATCAATTTAAGACTAGCAAAGAAAAATGATCCGATGGAACAAAAAAGATGAATATATTTGGAATTGTGGATTGTTAAGGATGTAAAAGAGGGGTACTAGGAAAGAGCTACCTAACGTCGCAAAATCTGATAAAATCACACTTTCTCTATGCAACGCAAAAAAATCGAAGTATATTCTGCGGCCTCTAAAAAAGTGTCTTTTTATAATAATTTTCAAAGTTTCAGATAAGAGTGTATAAACGAAATCTATAATGTTTACTTTTTTAAATTGCTGGCAAGTAGCAACGCTGACTAGCTACATATCCTGATTGATAGAAAACTAAGTGGTATTGTATTTAAAGTTGTTTTATTTTGTTATGAGCATTATAGCAAGCAAAGCGGGGGCCGATTGATTAGTGCACACAATCATTACGGGCATGTAGTGTACCTACATTAGTCTGTTTCAAGTCAACTCACGCGTTTCCTACTGTTTTAAACCAACAATTTCTTCAATTGTCTTGGATGCATCGATGGCTGCTATTTCATTCAATTGGCTTAGAAGACTGTTAGTTTACTCAATTCCCATAGCTACTGCATAGATAACGAGCTGCTTTTTCAATCATTTTTATGGTTAAATATTTATTTTAATGTGTTGGCCGCAGAATATACTTCGATTTTTTGCGTTGCTTAGAGAAAGTATGATTTTTATCAGATTTTGCGACTTTAGGTAGCTTTTTCCTATACCCTCCTTTTACATCCTTAACAATCCACAATTCCAAGTATATTCATCTTTTTTGTTCCATCGGAGCATTTTTCTTTGCTAGTACCCTACTTTTAATTAGCATGATTTGAGTACATCAGTCAGTAAGCACATACAGTAACATGCCACAATAATGACAGCAGTCCAAGAACGCGGAAAACAATATTGTTCTTAACATCTGCATTATCCTTTTTATACAAGACAACCTTACATTATTTAAACAGATCAAAGTTTTTCAGTATAAACTTTACGCAAATATCAAGTGTAAGGAACACTAACGCTCAGATTTGAAAGTAAAATAAATTTGTAGTATAAACTACATATTAACAACAAATGAATAGTGCAAACTTTACACAAGTACTAGGTGTAGAGAAAACTAGCGGTCAGATTCCCAATTCTGATTTTACGTAGAACATTTCGAAAAAATAAGTTCCCGTAAGGCTCTAGAACTTAAAGTTAATATGCAGTGTAAACTTTACACAACCACAGAGTGTGAAGAAAATTTCAGTCGGATTCGTAATTCTGATATTACTCTGATATTGCGATCAACATTTATTAAAAAATTAAGTCTCCACAATGGCCCGAGGACAAATAAATATCAGATGTAAACCACTCTACACCACTGTTGAATGCAAACAAATGAGCGTATCACATTTGGTTTCTAGTTCATTTTTAGACTTGAGATTATGTCCAGACTCATAACCCAGAACTTGGCAGAAAAAAACAAGACAGAAACACGTTTAACTCCCCCATTGTTTCGACTTTATACATCCCGAAAAAGCTAAATATTGATGTAAACAAACGCAAATCACTGTGACGCGTACCCCTTAGGAAGCACTTTATTTTTATCCTATTCGACCTCGCCCGACTTCTGAACAGAGAGAGTGGCGAGAAAAAACATGGACAAACACGTATTTTCCACTGTCCACAACATTGTAAACTTTAAAGATCATTGTAGTACGTTGTGCCAAACTTATGTTCCGCAAAATATTTGATATGATTTACCAATCAAAATACGAAAAAAAACCTGTTTTTTTCGCCCATTCTACACCTCAATTATCGAACTTTACACCCCCATAAACAACTGAATATTACGTTTTTTTGAACGCGGCTTGCTTCGAAGTGTAGCTCTTCACAGTTACTTTATTTCCATTTTATTCAATTCATACCAACTCATGAATCGAAAAACTTGGCAGAGACATCTTGGACCCCTTGATCCGTAGTACATTTCTGTCAGAAAAAATTTCTTAAATCTCATAACCGGAGTTGTTGGCAGACATAAACAAGTCGAAAGTACATGGTTTTGCCAATCGAAGTCCTCAGAAGATTTGAACCCATTAGTCTTTTTTTAAACCCGCATGCGAGGACGGACGCGTGAGCCTCTGTGCCAACTCGACAAATCGGCGGATTTTAATACTTGGTCAATTATTGAAAAATATTTATCATTCTACTAAAGAATAGTGCATTTATGATAATAAAAATAATCATTTATTAAAGACGAGTTAAAACCCTCTGAAATAAGAAAAATCTGATCAAACAATATGCAATACGGAGTTATCTATCGGCATTAGAAAATAGATGTATAATTCAAAGTTCACCTCTTCATACCTCAACAAACAGTGGTTGTAGAAAAGTTTAAAGGTCAGATTCGTTATTCTGCTCTTATAGAGAACATTTAAAAAATTCATCATCCACGACGCTCTGGGCGGAAAAATTTTTTCGGTGTAAAGTTTACACCTGCACTAATAACGTAATATTGATTGTAAAGAAACAAAATAAATTCTGACGTGTAGCGTTAGGACGAGGTACAATTTAAAGGTAGTTACCACGTTCTGTCTACTAAGTGGCGAATATGGCAGGGAAAAATATTTTTTTGTCCCAGACTCTTTACAATAAACCGCCTCTAATTTTGAAATTATTACTTTAAAAAAATAGAAATCTCCCCTAGATTTTATAACCGTCTACCTTTTGAAACCACGCAGACTGCATAGAATGTAAAACTGAGTTAGATATGCTCGTGCACATGAAAACAGTAAAAAACCGTCTAATTTACACTCCTGTGCAACAACTAATGAGTGTAAAGAAATTTTAAGACCAGATTCGTAACCTACTAATCAGGGGAAACAATTTTTTAAAAATTGGCCTTCCGCAAATCATTTGAATTTTGGTGTAAAGTTTACACACTCACGACTACCTCGGTATTGAGTTTAAACAAAAAAAAGGGTATCTAAATTTTTTATCTACCATTTAAAAAAACCGCACCTCCCAAATGTGTGCCGTTATAGCTGTGAGGGGGGACATATGTTGGGGGTACCCAAGTATATAGGTACGCGCTATCTACGATAGACGGCGTACTCGATACAATCTTGATTTTTTCCGATCTCAACACAGGCCAAACAGATTAGCGGTCACGTCGCCTATTTTTTTAATGTGAAAGAGTATTGGGATAGGAAATGAATCTGCAGGCTTAGCTCACGTAGCGTAACTCGAAGGTGCGTACGTGAATTCGCTAAGGGAACCAATGCAGGCGAGGTAGGCGGGTCGCCTCATTTTTCCGGGAGACGATATTTCGGTCCGACAACAAAAATTTGCAACTTTTTTGGCTAACGCGCCGAATTCAAAACGGCTAACGAAAATTTTCGTAACTAAGCGAATATTTGATCTTTTTCGAAACAGTAAAGAACAACCAACTCGAAAACGCGAGTTGCGTGTAGCTACACCAGCTACAGTAGATATGTATGCTCACTACTTCGCCCTACATGTCTGAGACACGTACAACTTAAGTCAAACTAGAAAAAACGTCTCATATTTTATTATTCATGATTCAACAGTAGCAGTATAAAAATAATTATCTAGGATTATAATCAGTCGTCACGTCCTCGCAGCCTCGCTTTTCATATTTCTTCATTGCATATTTACGCTTGCGGCTCAGCTGCAACCGTCTAGGCTCGACCACATTACGTTTGAGCAAACTTTTGTACCGGTCTTCCATTATATTGCCCTGAGGCTTAAAAAAGACATTCTATAGAAACCCCTAAAATTTTACTCTATAAATCCAGAGAGGAGGAATACCATTTTTTTGCACCAAATGCTACTAAGTATACATTCCTATGTATCG
>JAVLUZ010000154.1:29806844-29824344 GCA_036768485.1 Mermis nigrescens
ACGAACAGAAAAGAAAAAATTTGAAAATTGAGATAAATTAAAAAAATGAGAAATATTATTCATTTAGTCTACAAGATAACCCAAATGAAGTTTTTTGACTACTGTTTTCGGATCGACAATTTCTGTTTTAGTTTATTTTTGTATACTTTATTAAGAAAGCGAATCAAGATTGTAAAACGAAATAAATTGAAAAAATAATGCTTCGGTAAAAATATTTACGAAAAGCTTATTAAATTAAATTTATTTTTGTTTTATCGTTTAGCTGTTAAACAATGAGCTTATTTTTTAATTAAGTCAATAATTAATAAGTTTAATTAATAAATAATTATATGCACTTTTAACAAATGCGTGTCTTTTATATTTATGTATATTTATGTACATTGCTTGATTTATTTTAAATTAAGTTCGATTCTTATTCCGGTAAAAATCGAGAAGGATTTAGAAAACAAAAACTCGTATTTTTTGGAAAATTTCTCCCCGAATTTTTGTTGGCTTCAAAACTTAATATATGCATATGCAATACGACAATATTTTGTTTTTGTATCAAAATGAAAAAGTTTTTCATTTTTTTAGTAAATTTCTTTACTTATTTGACAACTTTATTTTATGACAATTCAATATTTTAGTATGCGCTTATTATAAGCTTGCTTCAATTATCCTCTAACTTTGTTGCCAGATTTATTTGTATACGCGAGATGGTACTTTCATATTTTACTCACTTTAAACTGTCGGTATATTGTCGCGAGCGCCGCGTTTCGTCTATAATGCTGTCATCTGTTTTATTATTATAGGATATTTATCTGTATCATGCCGCTAATCCATGGCGATGGACTGACTGGCGCAGATTTAAGCTATTAATAGCGCCAACGAGACGAAGCGCGCATAGTGAATGCCGGAAGCGCGCACGTGCCTGAATATAGAACGGCATTCACGTGCGCGCACTCGCCTGAATATAGAAGGCGGCATTCACGTGCGCGCTTCCGGAACTCACGTGCGCGCTTACTCTCTTGGCGCTATTAATAGCTAAATTGCGCTGTCCGCATCGCCGTGACTAACGTCATGATGCAGATAAAGATCCTATAATAATAAAACAAGAAGATGATAGCGCATTGTAGACGAGACGCGGCGCTCACGACGCATCATCTTATATAAATCTGATGATTTATAGTGCCGTCATGTTTCATGGCAAGCACTGTATTTTGTAGTATTTTTGACCTTTTTTGGGCTTAGTCCCGCCAAAATAGATGTTAGCCCCCTTAAATATGACGGCCAGCTACGTGCCTGTTGTTTACACAACGTATCAAGCTTTTCTTGTTACTGTCAATATTACAATATTACAAACATCGTTAAGTTACAGCTAGTTGAGGAATATAATTGGTAGAAATTTGGAGATATCTTGCTTGTTAGTTGTGTTTGTAAGCATAGAATAAGCCTAACGTGCAATGTCGAGAAAAGCGTGCGTCCTGGACGTAACAGTAAGTTAGTGTAAAGTGGAAAGATAGGGGTGTCCCTATCGTCCTTCGACCCATTTTCGGCAAAAACACCTAAAACTAGCCAAAAAAAGCGCAAGTTTTCGCCAAAAATGGGGTAGGGGGTCAAAAATTTCCTGACTTTGAAGGGGGTCGACATCAGTGTAGTGTTTATTCGACTTAGCACATAGAAAGCTGTGGAGAACGGTACACGAATTCGTAGCGCGCAAGTTAAATAGGAAGACTCAGTGACGTAATTGCGCAAGGTTGAAGTTTCGGATGGGAATGAAGACCGAAAATCTGTAGAAAAGTATGAGCTTCGAAATGAGACGTTTTGGCGACGCCGTTTTGGCGCCAAATTAAAATTTTCTTCGAAATTTCTTCAAAAAGACTGTTTCAGCATTCTACATATGCTGAAATACATAGCTGTTTCTGCTATTGAAATTGTTTGAGAGCTAACATACACATGCATATCTATAGTCTGTTTCACATAACTTGGTGCATGAAATTCTGGTATACAACAACTTAGAATCGTGAACATAAAAGCACAAAGTTATGTGAAACAGACTATACATATTTGGTGAGCAAAAAATGCAAAAAGTAAGTAAATGTCATTAATATTTATTATCCGGCGCAAAGCGCCAGAAAAATTTAAGGAATTATGACGCTAACGACACATACAAGATGGGCTTGGGGGGTTTGGGGGTATAAGCCAATGGATATTGCTTGATTGATGATATTAAGCGTCAAAAATTAGTGTTAATTCGCCTCAGATTTATGTACGTGCTGAAATTGACTGTAAATTGCTGGAAGAATGTGAGCACAGGAGCCTGTTCCATATTTCGCACACTACGGTTTCATAATAGGTGGTAGGTACCTATTAAGCATATATATACATAGGTAGTTATCACGAATGGGCGTAGGTGCTCTGGACCGTAGGTGGGCGGCTCTAAAGGTCAGGGGGGGGGTGCGAAATTTTTCAAAGTCAAATATTAGCCCTAAAAATGGTGCTATGGCGAAAGAAACACCATTTTTGAACGTTTCTCGTCGAGCTCTATCGATTGGCATCAAAAAAACCGAAAAAAGCAAAAAAAATTTAAAAATGAAATTCTGGGGAGTGTAGCTGGGTTTTTGCCATTTTTCGTTGGGTATTTTGCCTTCTGGGGAGTGCATACTCCTCACGCCCAGGTACGCTCTGAACCCCCAGAATTAAATTTCAGGCGCTTCGTATTGCAATTTTGGCGATTCTGACCCAGCGGACCACCAGAAATTTTGGTGCTGTCCATGCATGATTATATGTATAGGTAGTTGGGTATGTACTTTACATGTAGTGTTTTAAACTAATGAGAGAGAAAAGATTACAGAACATATATCGAGTTGTATGATGACTTTTTGACATTGCCAAGAGGCAAGTCTGCGTCATGCTTACATATCACTTTTGTAGCCTAATTTATGCGAACTAAATTCATTTAACAAGCTCTCCAATAAATGAAACAGAACTATAGGTGCGTACATGCATGCATATGAATAAATTTACATATGTACAAGTAATTACATAGGTCTGCGAAAAATTTCTGCTCTGATTCTGTAAAACTGATTCAACATCTGATTAAAATGATAACATGAGTTCTTTGAGCGTTAAAAATAAGTTATTGTACAGTTTCTCGTTAATTTCCAGCAATTTTGAGGAAAACTTTCAGTCCGGCGCCAAACCGGCCGTCGCCAAAACGGCCGGCGCCAAAAAGGCCGGCGCCAAAGCGGCCGGCGCCAAAACGGCCGTCGCCAAAACGGCGTCGCCAAAACGTCCTAGACCGATGAGCGTCGTAAAAAACGGTTCTATAGCGAAAAACGATAGTATCGCTTTAAAATAATCGTTTTTGAGCATTTTCAGTAAATGAATAGCCTTTTTGTACTCATAATCAGGCCCGTAATCAAGGGGCGGTGGGGGGGGGGGCCGCCCGCTCCCTGAAGTTGGAAAAAACCTTTGTTTCTCTCAAGGGTCCTCTAGAGGAAAAAATGGAAAATTGGCGAAGTGCGTCTAAAACACTGCCAAAACAGGGTTTTTAGTGTACTTTTGAGTTAATAAACTCAAAATTTTCAGCCGCTCCGCGCCGGAATTTATTGTCTATATATAATTTTGTCTTTATCTTATCTTTTTTATTTTGTCTTTTTTATCTTTTTTCTTCTAAACCCCTAAAAAATCGCTCAAATTTGAGTCCGACACAGAGAGCATGTCAATTATTTTCTATTTTTTTAATATATTTTTTCCCTTCTAAAACAGCTCTGACATAAGAAACGTGAAATTTTTCGGGCGCTTCGCGCCGTATCTATTGTTTATATATGTTTTTTATCTTCAAGCCCGCTCAAAACGCTAAAATTTGAGCTTGATATGCAAAATATGTCATAATTTTTTTCGGCGCTTCGCGCTGAATTATTCTGTATTGTTTTTATCAGTAAAGCAAATGATCAAATACAAAGGCAAGAGATAAAAAAAATAATTCGTCGATTAAGTAATGAGAAACCAGCTTAAATGATAAATTTGCTGATTTGAAAGTTAGCAAAGTCAATATGGAATAAAGTAAAAAAGTTTTAGAATTTTTTTTTTGAAATTCAGCCTAAATCTCACTAATTTTTCGGCGCTTTGCGTCGGATGTTCGCTAAACTCAAAATTTATGACTTTTTCGCCCAAAATTTTCTAAAATTTAAAACTTTTTCGGAGAAATATTTCTTCAAAAGTGATTTTAAATAAAAGTAGAGAATGTAAAACGGCGGAAAAAGATTATTTCTCACGTTAAGGACCTGTTTTTTGGAAAAGTTAGGATACCGCTGCCCGCCGTAGGAAAATCCTAGGTCCGACACTGCGCGTCCTATTAGTTTCTTAATACGCTAACTTATTTAAATAAGATACGCGCTATGCCGATTGATTCATTCAAATTTGAACGAATCAATTTCCGGATGAAAGTCGTCGGTGAATAAATATGAAGTTGTATACAGGGGCGGATTTAGGGGGCGGGGCGGCCCCCCCCATTGGCCCAAAATAGTGCGCAAAATTAAGGATTTTATAGCGATTTTTAGCGATTTTCGGGTGGAAACGGCTAATTTTTCCGCCCAAGTCAGGGTTCCGCCCCCTCTCAGGGGTACCGCCCCCCCCCTTAGGAAAATCCTGGATCCGCCACTGGTTGTATAGAGTATACAGTATATACATTACGCGCGTAGGCAATGACGTCTTAAATAAGGCGAGCGATAGATGCACGCGATCGATATCATTGTCGGTCTTTGATATCAGTCTTTATCAATTCGGGCGAAAACATGAAAAAAACATCAAACTTTTTAGAAAGTTACAACAAAAAAATTTGTTTTGATTATCCCAAAAGGATAAATAACTAATAAACTTCTCGTGATAACTCTTTTTCTATTAATCTTAGAGCAATGCGACTTATATCGTCTAACGGAAAAAATGGTCGGCTACAAAGCGTATAACAAATAGTCCCTCTTTGCTAGGATTCGTCTAGTGCGACGCGAGTTTGTAAATTCTAACGCAACTGAAGTGTAACAGGATGAAAAACCCACAAAACTGGGCTAAAACGATCAATAAAACTGATAATTCTGATACTAAGAACGTAAACAATAGTGTTTAGATGCTTTAGGGGCTAACCTACATAAACGGAACAAATTCACAATGACGTCAGTGTGAAGCATAAATCAAGTAACAAAGTAAATCGATTAAACTTTACAATTTTTTTAGCCCAGTGGCGGATCCAGGAATTCCCTAAGGGGGGGGGCGAAGCATGACTCGGGCGGAAAAATTAGCCGTCTTAACCCAAAAATCGCTAAGAATCGCACGAAAATCCTTAATTTTGCGCACTATTTTGGGCCAGTGGGGGGGGAGCGGCGGCCCCCCTCAAATTCGCCCCTGTTGTTGCCCTATATTTGTGCTCTCGAATAATGTTCACGGTTTCGCAATATATTTAATGCGGCAATGGTTATCATTTAAACATTGGAGTGTATTCTTTTTATGGGCCATCCACCGTGTATTAATCACACATGATTAAAAACGATGGTTTTCAAAGCGATACCATCGTTTTTTCGCTGTAGAATCGTTTTTTTACAAATCAATTAGCTATTTTTAAGTTTCTGATCTTCAGTGGCGGATCTAGGATTTTCCTAAGGGATGGGTGGTATCCCAACTTTTCCAAAAACAGTTAAAAATAGGTCCAAAATTGTGCCCTTAACGCGCGAAATAACGTTTTTTTCTGTTTTACATTGTATACTTTTACATGAGGTCACTTTCGACGCAATATTTTTTCTTAAAATTTCAAAATTTTCGACAATCTTACGCGAACAAATCATTAAATTCCTTTGACTTCAACAAAACTCTGGCGCGAAGCGCCGGAAGAATTTGTGTGAAATTAAGGCGGATAGACGTCTAGAAGCATGATTTATTGTTTGATTTTCTGTGTTTCTAGCATTTGATGCGAAACATCGAAATTTTTAATTGGAAATAGAAGAAAACTATGCAAACGTAGCTCTTTCTGCTGTTTAAATTGTTTTGAAACCTACATGAACAGAAAATGGCTTCCAGGTCGCCTAGAAAGTAAATAAATGTCATTAATAGTTATCATTTGAGAAATTATGGTCACTGACGGCCAGAAATCATTGCAAATTGCACATCCGTTCTTTGTCTCGCCAAATATTTTTGGGCGGCCGCCCCCCCTCGCCCTCCTCTTTAATCCGCCCCTGCTGATCTTCACTACTTGCTGGAAATTCGACCTTGCGCATTTACGAGTATGTTATAATCTTCCTCTCTCACTTCCCCCCGCCTATATCTATGTGCATAATATTGCACCGTAGCACGGTATGTGTGATAAACTGGTTTTCTTAACCCTTATTAGCGAAGCTTCTCCAATTTATGGGTTTTTCGCGAAGAAAAATAGAGAAAAAATTGTCAAAACGGCGCGAAGCGCTGGAAAAATTAATCATTTTCGGGTAGAAATTTCGGCTCTTTTCCGCAATAAATTAAAAAAATTGTCTTTTCGTACCTTTCGTTTCCCCAAATCGGCTGACAGTACCTACCTGATTTTCCTAAACCTTATTTCGGGATAATACCCCCTCTCACCCCCTGTGCCCATGTGGGCGTTACAGTCAATCATAAGACGTCGTGGGTCGTGGTCGGACGAGGTGTTTTAAAGTAAAACATAAAGCCCTGGCGCTAGTCGTTAGCATACATGCGCAGCATGAGAATTCTGGGGGGATGACCTTACAAAGTGCCTTTTCTGGGTCTAAAAATAGTAGATACGCGTTAAAAAACATCGTTTTCCAGCGTTTCTGGCAATGCTCTATCTTTTTAGAGCATAAAAACATAAAAAATCGAAAGAAAATAAGAAAAGTCCGAACAAATTGAACAAAATTTTGTCAAAACATGAGTAAAATGGCACGAAGCGCCGAAACTTTGGGAGTTTTGAGCAGACAGATAGCTAAAAACGCTTAAAAAGCATTTTTCTATAAATTTTTGGGAAATTTTAAGGAAGTTTAAAAAATTGCTAATTCTGTGGGGTCTATGCGGAGGGGGGGGGTTGAAAACTCCCTACTCCCTACCCCTGCCAAGATTAGGTATGGCCGTAAGCCTTTCGGCTAGATTGGTAATGTGCGATTTTATGGATAGTTAATTTAGGATTGCTTACATAGTAGTAGTGTAAAGCGCTTCTTTACGTATGTATCTACTTTACACAAAACGTCACGTTATGCGTGTAGACAAGGAGTTGGACGAATATATGTTGAATCCGTGCGCGTCGGAAGTGCCGAAATGGATAGTGGTCGAATTGTGCGAAACGGTTCAAATTGGGCGCTTCGAAATGGCCAATTTTGAACTTTTTTCGTGTCGGCCCAAAGATTTCAAAATTTGGATCAGCGAACGATATCCGGATCCCGATTGGGTGTTGATGGGCCAATTTTTGGCCGAAGATAGACGCGAAACGCACATGTTTCCTATTGATCAGCGTAGATTTTACGCTAAATACTTAAAAGTGAAATTTTTGGCTATTATGCCGTTAAACGCCGTCAGAGGACTCTTGTAAAATAGTTTACACTGTGTTTTTTTTTTGAGAAATAAGTGCAAATTTTTAAAATTTAGCATTTTAAACATTTTCAGAATTGTATAGGTGTTTTAAAATATTTTTTTGCGCCTTGTACCACATTTATTTCTTACAAAATATATGGACCACGACTGATATTCGGAAAAGTTCCAAAATTTTTCAGGGTCAGCAAAGGCACACCTGGGCGTAGGGGGTTTGGGGTATGCACCCCCAGAAACCAAAATACCCCCCCCCACAAATCAAAATACCCCCCAGAATTCAATTTTGAAAATTTTTTTCGTTTTTTTTCGCAATTTTTTGATGCCAATGGATAGTGCTTGATGGGAAACGTCGAAAAATGGTGTTTTCATCGCCATACCACCATTTTTGAGGCCATTTTTTGACCTTCAAAAAATCTTGCACCCCCCCCCCCCCCCAGAATTTTCTTGCTGCCCACGTATGAGCAAAGGTGATAAAATTCCTAATTGTCATAAGGGACCATTAATCTGTAGATATCCCGAAAAAATTTAGGATGATTGTCGTATATTATTAGAAAGTGGTAGCATCGGCTTTTTTAATTTGTTTTAAAAGCCTATTAATTATTAGGCAGTATGAAATCCTGTGAAAAAGCCGTTCCTAGGTAAGAATGAGAATAGTCCGATTTTAGTTCAATAATGCGTTAAAGTACCTATTGTGGTTGAAAATATTTAAAAAAATTTATATTTAAAAAATAATCAAAAAAGTTATATTTAAGAAAATATGTAAAAAAAGTTACACTTAAAAAATGTGTAAAAAAGTTATATTTGAAAAAAATATTTAAAAAAGTAAAAATATATTAAAAAAAGTAAATACATAAGAATTCCTAAGGAGACCCAAATATTCTATTTATTTTTGAAAAAAACCGAATAGCTGTTTAGAACTTAACGTTCAGCCTAGAACGTACAGTTTCAGTTTGAAGTTGTTAAAAGCGAGCCAGAAGGAGCAGACCGAAGTCTATGGTCAGCTTTGATAAGGACCTTATGACTTATTTAACGTTGCATACACTCGTACGGCCGAAATTCTGGGGGTCCAAAATTTTTTAAAAGATCTTGCGAATAGGGGCGAAAGAACAGTATCCGCGATATTTCGCACCGAACTCTATCCGTGAACTTTAAAAAAATGGCAAAAAATTGGAAATGTCTTATTATTTCTGTGGGTGTAACGGGAAATTTACTTTTCGCTTATGAAAATTTAAAAAAATATATTTAAAAATATTTTAAAAAAACATGGAAATTCGTGCGGTTGGAAAAAATTTGAATGTTTTGATCATTCGACGCGGTTTTGGGCTGTTTTTTGGGGGAAAAGCAAAAAATTATTATTTCTGAAAAGTTTAGCTATTATTAGTGCCTTTTCGCTCAAAAATTATGCAGGAAGTGTTTTATTAGCTCAAAATCACCAGACGGCGCCTGTAAAGTGTCAGTCTGACCGCTCGGCGTTGGGGGGGGGGGGTAATATCCCAATGCGCTTGTACGAGCCTAAATCTTATTAGTACGAATTTCACAGTTCACACTTAACGTTTGTGATAGGAATAACATTAGTTACGCGTCAATATGACAAGAGGCATACCAGTAACAGGGGATGGGGGTGTCCCCACCCGAAGTCGGACGTCCCCCCATCGCCCAGAAGCCAGAAAATTTTTGACCCCCCCCCTTCCCATTTTGGAGAAAATCGAATTTTTTGGCTGTTTTTAGGCGTTTTTTGCCGTTTTTGACCGAAAATTGGAGGCCATTTACCCCTTCCCCCAACTAAAAATGTCCGTTACCCCCTCCCCCAAATTTCGAGCCGTCGCATGTACGACAAGAGGGTCGTAAAATCCCCAAATCTCCCCAAAGACCCATATTTTGCCCGACCCTCCACTTCTGGTCGAAAATTTGTGTTTTTGGGCCATTTTTCATCATAAATATAGAGAATCATTTATCTCCCGCTCCTAAAACCGAACGACCACCCTCGCCATGGGCGGATTTGGGGGGGGCGGCCGCCCCCCCCCATTGGCCCAAAATAGTGCGCAAAATTAAGAATTTTTGGCCGATTTTTAGCGATTTTCGGGTTAAACGGCTAATTTTTCCGCCCAAGTCTGGGTTCCGCCCCCCCCCCTTAGGGGTACCGCCCCCCCTCCTTGGAAAAATCCTCAATCCGCCACTAACCCTCGCCCAAAATCTTGTTACACGAATTATTTTTACATATATTACTTTGATTTGCGTACTGTAGGTTGAGCTAATTAGTCATTACGGCATCGAGCATCTCTCTTCGCTCACTTTCATCCGCGTTTTGGGCGTATCGATGGTGGAAGAGTATGAAAATGACGCAGCCGCCGCCGCCGCCTCGACCTTGCTGCACGAAGAGCATGTTCATCAAAGCTCTAATTTGTCATCCAACGATTCTGCGTCGTCGACGGGTAGGTGTAGAGCACACCTGGGCGTGGGGGTTGGGGGTACGCACCCCCCCCTTGGACAAACCAAAATACCCCTCCCTAAATTCAATTAAAAAAATTTTTTGTTTTTTCGCAATTTTTGTAGCCAATGGATCAGGCACGTAGCTAGCCGTCCTATTTTTTGGGACCAAGCCCAAAAATGCCAAAAATTGCAACAACAAAAATTCCTCCCCCGAAATCAGAAAAAAAGGAAAAATAGGTTTTTTCATACGTTATTTTGTGCTATTTCTGCCTTAGACCCCCCAAAATTGGTGTTGGCCCCCCTCCCCCCAGAGAGGAGGGCCAGCTACGTGCCTGAGCGCAGGTAAGCCTTCGGCAATATTGTCTTCTTAATAAAATTCAGAAGCATCATCGGTGTTTCAAATTCTGTCAGCTCGGGTAAAATTGTTCTTGAATAGATTTTCGGTTCCCCTTGATCTTGAAACTCGTTTTAGTCGATATTGCACCCAGCGGCGGATCCAGGATTTTCCTAAGGGGAGGGGCGGTACCCCTTAGGGGGGCGAACCCTGACTTTGGCGGAAAATTTAGCCGTTTTGACCCGAAAATCGCTGAACATCGCTCAAAAATCATTGATTTTGCGCACTATTTTGGGCTAATGGGGGGGGCGGCGGACTCCCCCTAAATCCGCCCCTGTGTGCACCGTTATATTAAATTTGTTACTTTGATACTAAGGTGCTCAGCGGCTTTACTCATTAAATGATACATAGAGCCCGTATCTACCGGGAGTTGAAGGGGTAATTCCCCCTGAATATTTCTCCAGAAATTTTAGCTATGAAACTATTTATGCAGGCGCGTATTTGTGGGAGTTCGGACCCCCCAAAATTCAGAAAAATCGGAAAAATAGGACTTTTTAAATGTTGTTTTGTGCTATTTTTGGCCTTTTTGGGCTTATTTCCCCCAAAAAAATTGGTGTTGCACCCCAAATAGGACGGCTAGCTACGTGCCTGTATTTATGTAGGTTTTTTAGCGTTCCCCAGCGCGAAAATGCTCAGGTTTTTGGCTCTTAGCGCCACTAATTCAACCAAAATTACTGCGTGATACATATTAAAATTTATTTTTTCGATGACTTGTTTCGTTAAACCAAATTTTCTGCATAATTCTAATCTTCCTAAAGACGCCGAATTGAGCTTAAGGACGTAAAAATGTCCAAATTTCCCGCCGCTCCGCGCCAGATAATTCCTGCTTTGCTTATCTTTGGAAAAGTGCGCTCCGCGCCAGCTATAATTATCGCATCGTTTAAACTCAAGAATATCCATTGCTTTGCGCCAGATTTTTATGAAACTCACGTTTTGGCATTGTTTGTCCTCAAAAAGGGCCGCAGAAGTGAGTTTAAATAGTGAAAAACCTAAAATTTTTCTTTAATCACTGAATTTTTATTTACTTTATCGCCACGAGCCAAACGTGTCATCCAATAACGCAGAACTTATCAAAAAACGTCGTTTCGGCGCGTTAAATAGCGTATAAGCGCATTATATACATTATCAAAATTTTAATGATTCGATTAGCCCAGTTGTTCAGAACCTCGGTGTGGCTCAGTGGCTTTCGCTCTTGCCTTTGAACTCACCGACCCAGGTTCGACTCCGCTGTGTGTCGAGTTTTTTCTCGGGTTGCCGGCTCTTGGCCCACCCAGTCAAACCTTGGTTGGTAAAATGGGTAGCTCAAGTTACGTGCGTTGGTAACAGCGTTCTGCGAAGTTAGTCACACCAGCCCCGTGACTCAGACTTGGTCTAGTTTCAGACGCGCTGGCCTAGGGCTGTGAATCGGAGGACAGGCACCCGCACCTACAGCTTAGAGAAATCAATGCTTAAGGGGGATTTTACTATTAGCCCAGATACAAAATCCTGGAGATGCAATCATATATGTATTTCCTTTTATTTTTCGTGTTTCTTGTCAACTTTTGTATCGAAAAGTTACATAAATCATTCCATGCTTGGGTTGGCTTTCGTTAAATTAGGAACACGCGTATTAGGCTTCGAACCTGGACGCTATTGTGAAATTTCGGGCGAAATAGGCCCAAAATATTGAGCATATGCTGAGACCAACTGCCGTCTCAGCCTAGGCTTTGCGCCTGAATCTGGGATAATTCAAAATTTTTAGAATAACCGAGTAGACTTTAATCCGTGATTTTTTTGGAGTCTCGGTAGGCCACTATTATTTCTCCTTATGAAGTTCAATCAATTAAGTTTAAAAGCTTGAATCAGCCGGAAACATCTCACGAATTCATCGATTTATCTTTCTTCCTGTGGAACTCAACTTGCTGTGAACTGAATTTTATGAAAGGATGTTAAAATAATTTGGCGCCACTTTTATAATTCCTTTTAATTGTCTTTATAAAGCCGGTTGCAAAATGCAATGGTGGCAGCATTTTTTGACGATGATAATAAATTTTTGGGATCAACTTGACTATTTCTAAGCCGAATTCTCATCACCATGATTCGGTCGATATTGTCAAAAATTTTAATGTTACAGTCCAACTTTGAAATGTCTGGGGATGCTTGAGCGCGCCACCCCCGAAGACCGCAGCCGAAGAAAAGAGGGTGTCCCTTGCATTCTTACCTTACCTCAGATCCTACCCGGGTGCCCGAATTACCGACCGGGTACCAGGGTAGCAAAATTTGCAAGGTGTGCAGCACTACTCATATATTTGACCTTTTGCAGTGACATAGATAGAGAGTGCTACTGCTGGGCACATATTCTTAAGGGGGTATTAGTCCTATCTCAGGGCAGGGGCAGATTTAGCGTGAGGGAAAAACGGCCGCTTCCCCCTCCCGTTTCCATTGGCCAAAAATATTTGGCAAAATAGAGAATGGGTATGTGATTTTTGGCCGTCGGTGACCCTACGGTGCTCGCCATGAAACATGACGCACTATAATCGTCAGATTTATATCAGATGATTCGTGGCGAGCGCCGCGTTTCGTCTATAATGCGCTATCATTTCTTTTTATTATTATAGGATATTTATCTGTATCATGCCATTAATATGGCGATGCGGACGTCGGAATTTAGCTATTAATAGCGCCAACAAGAAGGAAGTGCGCACGTGAATGCCGGAAGCGCGCACATGAATGCCGTTCTATATTCAGGCGAGCCGACATAAAAATCAATATTTAGCTCTTAATAGCGCCAACAAGAAGGAAGCGCGCGCGCTTCCTTCTTGTTGGCGCTATTAATAGCTAAATTGCGCCGTCCGCGTCGCCAGATTAATTGCATAATACAAATAAATATCCTATAATAATAAAAAGAGATGATAGCGCATTATACACTAAACGCGGCGCTCGCGACGCATCATCTAATATAAATCTGACGATTATAGTGCGTCATGCTTCATGGCGAGCACTGTAATTTCTTATATTTTTTCCTGCACTGCGCGCCGGATAATGCTTATTAATGACATTTATTTACTTTCTTGACGACCTGAAAGTCATTTTTTGCTCAGAGAATATGTTTCAAAACAATTTCAAGAGCAGAAACAGCTATTTTAGCATAGTTTTTTTTATTTTCATGTTTCGCGTCAAAAGCTGCAAATACAGACAATAAAGTACCTACTGAATATACATGGCTTCTAAACGCCCATATGCCTAATTTTACAAATTTCTGGCGCTTCGCGCCAGATTTTCATTAAATTCAAAGAACTTTAATGATTTTTTCGCACAAAATTTCAAAATTTTGTTTAAAAAAGGATTGCGTCAAAAGTGATTTTAAGTAAATGTGTACAATATAAAACGCCGAAAAATATGCTATTTAACGAGTGAAGGGGAAATTTTCGGACCTCCTTTTGACTGTTTTTGGAAAAGTGGGGGTAACGCCCCCTTAGGAAAATCCTAGATCCGTCAAGTCTCTGCGTACAAGACTCGAGTCACTCAGGCGCGGATTAAGAGGGGGTGGGGCGGTGACCTCCCTTGTCGTCAAAAAATATTTGCGCGCAATAAGAATAAGGCGTATCTTTTATAATTTTAGTCATTTTTATGAGGATTTTTTGAGAAAAAATTTAACTTTTTCCTTTAAATTTTTACTACAATGATTTCTTGAATATTTTTTCTGTTCTTTGTACGGAGTTTCGCACAATTTTTGTGCCTTTTTCATAGATATGTAACTTTCGGAAATTTTTAAATTTTTTCGATCACAAATGATTCTGTTTATCAAAACAGGGCACAAATCGCTACTTTAAGCATAATGGGCGGATTTTGTGCACAATTTTCGGCACTGTTCGGAAATAGAAAAATTCAAGGTTCCCTTCCCTGTCAGAAAATCCTGGATCCGCCACTGGAGTCACTGTCAGACTATGTTGAACTCTCAAATATTTTCTACGTTATTTTCGAGGACGATAGTAGCGAAGACGTTGAAATTTCATTGCAGACTAGTACATTTCTGTTTTGTTTACCCATAACATGCCTGGAATGAAGTCAAAATGATCTGAAAATTCAAAAGTTTCGACGAATCCTTATATGTTTACTGATACTGAAAAATGCAGTTTTCTACATTAAAACATTGCATATATGTTGGATATTTTTATCATTTTTTATATTTGACTCGCAAAAAGTCTCGAACTCTTACATAATTTACTTGTCCCGCATTTCAAAATTTTAAACCCCTGAACTTTGAACCTTGGGAAACCATTATGCTGGCGTTGGGTAGTGCTAGTGTGTCATACCATATGTGCCAGCCATGCACATTAGTGAAATTCTGGGTGTTGAAATTTCAAAATACTTTTCTAGTCAAAAACGTCATTTTTCGGCGTTTCTGACGACTTTCCATCTTTCTAGTACATTAAAACCCAAAAAATTTCGAAAAATATTTGAATAACCTGAATGCTAAAAATGGCACCTTTCCTGCAAATTTTTTTGGAAATATCGCGAATTAAGCCTCTGTGTATATAAAGATCATGCATGCTTAGGCGTATGCAATTTCGATGCTGAATGATTAGGCTATGCTTTCAAAACTTATCTGGAATAATAATTCAGAATGTTTTCGGTCAAAAATTGACCGTGATTTATCCTAATAATAGCTCAATATGCTCATGATGTAATGCGCGCGACGGCGAGCTGAGTGATGACCATAGGTGGGCGGCACCAATGTTCTGGGGGTGCAAGATTTATTCAAAGGTCAAAAAATGGCTTGGGAAATGTTGGAATGACAAAGAACACCATTTTTCAACGTTTCTCGTCGATCACTATCCATTGGCATCAAAGAATTGCGGATGAAAAAAATTTTAAAAATTGAATTCTGGGTAGGGGGTATTTTGGTTTCTGGGGATGCATACCCCTAAACCCCCCTCCCACGCCCAGGTATAATGATGACTCGTTCGACTCATTGGGAACATAGCCGTAAGCGATAACTAATGACATTCTGTAGTCGCCAGAAATATTGTGCTTATAACTTCGTAAACTATACTAGAGAATGATAGAGCGGGTATATCATTGGCCATACATACAGTGCCCGCCACAAATGTTGACGCTCTAATGTGCTTCACGGAATGATAGAGCATGTGAAAGGATATATGTTTAACACGTCGGTCGTGCGTGGGCGGAAATAGGACCGACGTGTAAAATATATATCCTTTGGTAAGCTCTATCATCCTTTTAAACATATTAGAGCGTCAACATTCATGGTGAGTAGAGCTGCACACTTTGGAAATTATACTACCCGGGTACCCGGCTATTTCATTACCCGGGTAATTCGGGTACCCGGAGTAGGACCTTAGATGAAAGAGAATGCAGTGAACATTGTTTATTCACGGTTGACAGTGATTTCTAGGGCAAAGTGATATTTAAGCAGTAAAATTATTGAAAAATTAATGCAAGATTAAATAGAATCAAAGCTTTAATCCGAAGAATTCATATGCGTTTAATGAAACTTAAGTCATTTTCATTATTCAAACCAAAAAATTGTGAAGCAGGTTTTGTATCTTCATAGCGTCATTTAAACATTTGCAGCAGGGAAATACATTGACGAAAAGCAATTTTGAAATCAACCGGACATGTAAATTTATTCAAAAACAAGTCTAAGTCTATCTGGAGCTGACTGCAGAGACGTACATAGTCAGAATTTTGGTTCGGCGGGCATAGACGTTTTCATGTAGAATTTACGGCCTTTCTATTGACAAACAGTTCGGAATTCATAAGTGGCGCAAAATGCCAATAAATTTAGTCATTTTTTCCACCCTAAACATTTTGTAGCTCTGTGAATACTAATAATCTGATAGAGCAGAAAATTATCAAATTTGTACAAAACAGTTTTGACAATTCAAGCTTCTAACAAGAAAACTGCGAATTACGAACTTTGACTGAAGATATTTTGAGTGATTCAGGCTTTTAAACGCAGAAAGAACAGTAACTGGCGGCGCTATGCGCCGAAAAATTTGACGTTTTTGCACATTAAACTCAATTTATACCGCTTAAATCATACAAAACAGACAAATTAATGCCGGCGCGAAACGCCGGAAATTTTTAGAAAATCCTAACCCTTTTACCTGGCTTGTTCTTCCTAAAATCTCGTTGCACGTGTACAACGAGGTTTTATGGCTGCGGGACGTCTGAGGTGGCGAGCGGGATCCGGGGCAGAGTCCCGAAAAATTTTTGTAAAAAAAACATTTTAATGTTAAATAGCAACGTTAAAATTTTCGCAAAATCGGCCAAATCTCGGTTCGGAAGCAAGCCCAAAAACACTTAAAATTGATGAACTCCTACATTGCACAAACTGATCTGAAATGCGTTTTTCGACCTCTGATAGGTACATAGCGCAGCAACGGATCGCTGCCAATAAGATATAGAAAGACGTATCCATGAAAATTTTGTTCTTACCGTTTTCAGGCCCATTTGTGGCCTTCTAATTAACAAAATGCAGTTCATAGAATAAGAAATGCGCAAAAACATAAGAAAATTTGGCCATTCCTTCCAATTAAAATAGGATTATGTGTCCTTTTCGCAATCATTTTCGCACTTTTACTATCATGCTCAACAAGCATGCGCAGTTTCATTCAACGAACAAATAGTGCATTAAATTAATAAAGTGATGTGGAGTGCTGGATTATTTTAGCTGATTCAAGCTCTTAAATGTGTTGGATCTATATAGCAATAAATAATAATGACTCGGCGCGGAAAATTTTGAAGTTTTTACCTTTTTGAACTTAGTGTTCTGGACATACATCATTGCAACAAAAAAATCAACAATATTTCTGAAAAATTTCGGGGGGCAGGTACCCCCAATGCCCCCGGCTACGCCTATGGCTGACTGCATTTGGAACATCGATAGGCTTTTAACCAGGTCTAACTAAAACAGTTGTGCGCACGATGTGAATAAAAGTTGCAGTTTAAATTTATATAATGGTCACTGAAGTGAATGAATTATAAAAAAAGCGTCACTAACAGATAATTTCTTGTCTAAATTTGTTTACAATGAAAAATAAGAAAGAATTCGGCACAAATAAAATAATGTAACTAAAGAGCTGAATAATGGAATATGCCTAGGCCGTATGCGCGATATATTGTGGT
>JAVLUZ010000154.1:29829344-29919344 GCA_036768485.1 Mermis nigrescens
CTGGTTCATTTTTAGACTTGAGATTATGTCCAGACTCATAACCCAGAACTTGGCAGAAAAAAACAAGACGAAACACGTTTAACTCCCGCATTTTTTTGACTTTACACCTCCCGAAAAAGCTAAATATTGATGTAAACAAACGCTATTCGCTGTGACGCGTACCCCTTAGAAAGTACTTTATTTTTTCCTATTCGACCTCGCCTGACTTCTGAACAGAGAAAGTGGTGAACAAAAAATGGACAAACACGTATTTTCCACTGTCCACCACATTGTAAACTTTAAAAATCTGACCTAACGCCCCATTGAGTGTAAATAAATTCACTTCGGGCCAGTTTGTAGCCCTTCGATTGTAGTACGTTTGTATGTGCCAAACTTATGTTCCGCAAAATATTTGATATGATTTACCAATCAAAATACGAAAAACAACCTGTTTTTTCGCCCATTTTACACCTCAGATTTCGAACTTTACACCCCATAAACAACTGAATATTACGTTTTTTTGAACGCGGCTTGCTTCGACGTGTAGCTCTTCGAAGTTACTTTATTTCTATTTTATTCAATTCATCCCAACTCATGACCGAAAAACTTGGCAGAGAAATCTCGGACAAAATCTGCTTTTTTACTCATCCACTAGAGTATAAAGTCTAAACCCCTGGTACTAACTGCGTATTGATTGTAGAAAAGTTTGCTGGTAAGCAGAAGATAGCCCCTGATCCGCAGTACATTTCTGTCAGAAAAATTTCTTAAATCTCATAACCGGAGTTGTTGGCAGACATAAACAAGTCGAAAGTATACATGGTTTTGCCAAAGAATTAAAAATGAAAAGTTAGTACTCAGAAGATTTTAACCCATTAGTCTTTTTTCAAACCCGCATGCGAGAACGGACGCGTGAGCCTCTGCGCCAACTCGACATATCGGCGGATTTTAATACTTAGTCAATTATTGAAAAATATTTATCATTCTACTAAAGTTTAAGAATAGTGCATTTATGATAATAAAAATAATTATTTATTAAAGACGAGTCAAAAACCTCTGAAATAAGAAAAATCTGATCAAACAATATGCAATACGGAGTTATCTATCGGCATTAGAAAATAGATGTATAATTCAAAGTTCACCTCTTCATACCTCAACAAACAGTGGCTGTAGAAAAGTTTAAAGGTCAGATTCGTTATTCTGCCCTTACGGAGAACATTTAAAAAAATTCATCATTCCACGACGCTCTGGGCGGAAAAAATTTTTTCAGTGTAAAGTTTACACCTGCACTAATAACGTAATATTGATTGTAAAGAAACAAAATAAATTTTGACGTGTAGCGCTTAGGACGAGGCACAATTTAAAGGTAGTTACCACGTTCTGTCTACTAAGTGGCGAATATGGCAGGGAAGAAATATTTTTTTGTCCCAGACTCTTTACAATAAACCGCCTCTAACTTTGAAAATATTACTTTTAACAAAAATAAAAAAGTCTACCCTAGATTTTATAACCGTCTACCTTTTGAAACCACACAGACTGCATAGAATGTAAAACTGAGTTAGATATGCTCGTGCACATGAAAACAGTAAAAAACCGTCTAATTTACACTTCTGTGTAACAACTAATGAGTGTAAAGAAATTTTAAGACCAGATTCGTAACCTACTAATCAGGGAAAACATTTTTTAAAACAATTGGCCTTCCGCAAATCATTTGAATTTTTGGTGTAAACTTTACACACTCACGACTACCTCGGTATTGAGTTTAAACCAAAAAAGGGTACCTAAGTTTTTTATTATCTACCGTTTAAAAAAACCGCACTCCCAGATGTGTGCCGTTATAGCTGTGAGGGGCGGCATATGTTGGGGTACCTAAGTATATTATAGGTACGCACTAACGCGCTTACCTACGATAGACGGCGTACTCAATACAATATTGATTTTTTCCGATCTCAACACAGGCTCATCAGATTAGCAGTCACGTCGCCTATTTTTTTAATGTGAAAGTGTATTGCGATAGGGAATGAATCTGCAGACTTAGCTCACGTAGCGTACCTCGAAGGTGCGTACGTGATTTCGCTAAGGGACCAATGCAGGCGAGGTAGGCGGGTCGCCTCCTTTTCCGGGGGACGATATTTCGGTCCGGCACCGAAAATTTGCAACTTTTCTTGGCTAACGCGCCGAATTCAAAACGGCTAATGAAAATGTTCGTAACTAAGCGAATATTTGATTTTTTCGAAACAGTAAAAAACAACCAACTCGAAAACGCGAGTTGCGTGCAGCTACAGTAGATATGTGTGTTCACTACTTCGCCCTACATGTCTGAGACACGTACAACTTAAGTCAAACTAGATAAAACGTGTCATATTTTATTATTCAAGATTCAACAGTAGCAGTATAAAAATCATTATCTAGGATTATAATCAGTCGTCACGTCCTCGCAGCCTCGCTTTTCATATTTCTTCATTGCATATTTACGCTTGCGGCTCAGCTGCAACCGTCTAGGCTCGACCACATTACGTTTGAGCAAACTCTTGTACCGGTCTTCCATTATATTGCCCTGAGGCTTAAAAGACATTCTATTAAAAACCTTGAAATTTTACTTTATAAATCCAGAGAGGAAGAACCCCATTTATTTTTTTGCACCAAATGCTACTAAGTATACATTCCTATTAGTGATGTCCCGGTGCCGCTTTTTTACCGGTGCCGGTGCCGGTACCCCTGTACCGGCGCCGGTGCTACATTAGCATATTAATCATCTGTCACTCAAATTGCAAAAACAGGGCAATAATGTTAAAATCATGCGCCAAAAATACTTAAAATTTTCCAACAGCGACCTTTCTGATTTTCCAGCACATTCTTATATTCAAAACTGTTTAAGACCGTTTTGATTTTATCATCGCTGTTAGGACGCTGCTTCCAGCATTATGCGCATGAATAAGTAGCTTCACCAAACTGTAAGCAAAGCCAATATGTTAAAATTATACGTCAACAATACTTTAAATTTTCCAATAACGACATTTTGAATTTTTTCTTCGCATTTGCACTGCGCCTCCCGTCACATTCCCAGACGTGCTTCATAACTACATCCGTATTAGTAAGTAGCTTCGGTTTTCATTAGAGTACGCTAATCATACGAGTATGTAGTTGCGTCGGCATGTTCCCACGTCAATCCCACATTTTTATTTTTTCCGCCTTAGCTCTCGCTTTTTGTTTACTCATTGTATTTCCTCACATGATTGAACAGGCCAGGTACGGCAGTATTTCATGTGTAGGTTTACAATGATTTTTATTTATTTTCTTTCTTTTAGAATATTCTTTTTGTTATTCATCTTATTACTATTATTATAGTATTCATAGTATTCGGGCACATCGATGTAGATTTTCTATTCCTGTCCTGCTCTCGCTATCTATTTACTCATTGTGTTTCCTCACGTGATTGAACAGGCCAGTTACGGCAGTATTTCACGTGTAGGTTTACAATTGTTTTATTATTTATTATTCCATTTATTTTTTAATTATTTATATATTCTCTATTAATGTTTCTTTTTTATATAGCATAATATTTATAGTATCTATAATGTTAATTCGTTTATTTCTTTATTCAATTAATTAATTTTTCCCTTTTTTATTTTTATATTATTATTTATTTATTTATTTATTTTTTCAACGATGAGAGGCAGTCTAGCCGCCTAGACTGGTGCCGCTAGGTTGCAGTGACAGTCAGAGGATTAAAGGCACGAAACTGTAGCAACCTAGTTCCTCTCTGATGACCTCGCCTGTTTATATTTTTCACGTTTTTTTGTGTATTTATTCTGTATAACTCCTGCTTACTTCTCTCGTTTCACTTGAACTCTTGCACCTCGTAAAACCCGTAATTTCTCATAATATAATTTTGTGTGCTTTTTATGTACTTGTGTATATACTATTTCTCGCGTCTTTTTGTTTCTTTTATACTAACAGCATGCCTAATTTATTTACCTTTTATTTATTTATTTATTTATTTATTTATTTATTTATTTATTTTTTATTTTATTTTTTTTTAAATTTATTTTATTATTTTTTCATATAGATGACTTTCTGTTATTATTATATAGTGTACTATGCTTCTTCAAAAAGGGTTAAATTTGTACCTATTTTTCACCGGATATATTAAGATATATATATTAAGGGCAAAATTTCATTTGGCTAGTAACGACTTCATTATTTTTAATTTATGAATACATATAAATTTTCTCACTTAAGCATTAAACAAACAAAAAACTGTAATAAAATTGAAATTCAAAGAAAAATAAAAGTTAAATAATGTATTATAAGTTTTAGTGTAGCGCAATCAAGATTGGCTTGTGCAGTAGTTAATTCTTCAGTCAAATCGAAATTTGGTTTTAGTGCATTAGTTAAATATTCAACTAGTAAGAAACAAACATGAAAATAGCCACAAAAACTTTTTGAGGTTAAATTATTTGAGTTTATCATTTCACATTTTCAAAAGCCTCTGAAAACAAACATGGGATATATTAGTAATGCAAAAGACTTACATAGAAGTTCATTTACAAAGTTTTAACAAGCTTTTTCTGAATAATTTGCAGGAAAAAGTTTTGCATAAAAACTATTTTAAAATTCTAGCTGCGTTTTACGGTCTTCTGCTCAGGAAATGGAAAAATAAAAATGAATTTGATGAAATTAAGTTGAAAACTACTCTGTAGTACTCATCCTTCTTGCCTACAAATGGTAGAATCAGAAGAACTTTCCACTCTATATGTCGATGTTTTTAATTTTAATTTACTTTATTTATTAGTGTCCACGCTTCTTGCTGTTAATTGATGTTTTCAATAAGATGTGTTTCGTTAAATGAAAAATTCATTTTTAAAGCTCGAAGACTTGTTCTGAAGTTCAGTCAAAATGCTTCACTATGCTAATCAGAAGATTTTATTAACAAAATGCTACCTTTTTGCGCCTTTATCCATTAAATTGGTGATAAATGAGCTTCAATTATTCTATTTACACTAATTTTTTCTCTTTTATCTAGCACCGGCACCGGCGCCGGTACCAGCCTAGCACCGGCCCGGTGCCGGTGCTTAGCACCGGCGCCGGTGTCGGTGCCCAGGACATCACTAATTCCTATGTATCGCACAAGTAATACATGTGTGTATGTCCCTTGATAGAAAATTATTTTTCACTTCAACAAGCATGCTACATGACTAGAATTCTGTCTATGGGCCAACTTTTATAGAAGTCACCCAATAATATGACAACTAGCCATTTTCATGGTTTTTGGCTTTGCCATCACAAATCCGCGAGCTTCAAACCTAATAATAACGTCGTTCACAGAAAATGATAAGAACTAAATTTGCTCTTCAAATTATTTTTCGATTGCCAATAAGCTTAATTTATCTAAATTAAATCTGAATCATGATTGGTAAGAATATCACATTACAAAACTCCCTGCTTATGATTACCCATATTTAAGTTTAAATCGCTTTTGGTATTCCATTTAGCTAGTTTAGTGAAAACTTAGACCAACACTCCAACGGTAGCTCGAAAATTGTAATGTTTGCTGAAATAAGTGGTTCGTTGCACCTTATGTAAAAGATGGCGTAGAATCGATCACAATTAATAAAATTTAGTGCAATTTTTCAACGAAAATTCTTGGCGAACCTACATGTTGCGAAAGTCAGAAAATCTACTGAAAAATTAAGACACCTACATATGTAAACTCATCGGCTCAAAATTTGAACACTTACGAGTACATTCCTTAATGATCTTTCAGTCTAGGTATATTATAAAAGAGGACATCGTCATATGCATTGCGTTAATTAGTTAAAACACGACAAAGTCCTATTTCATAACATAGGCAAAGACGTCCTTAGCAAAACGAAAGAAATGTAAAATAAAATTGTATAATTATGATAAATAAAAATTAGAAAATAAAATGAAAGATTTGGTTAAGCTAAAAGAAAAAGCTGAAAGGGCGAGACGACTGCATTGCCTGATGCATAAAAAATTAGTGACAGTGAGATGCATTCTCCTCATAATGCATATAAAAATGGCGATTAATCCGTAAGGATTTTGCAGCCTTCGTAATGCATTGGACGTCGTCACCACACCTCGGCGTGGGGGTTTGGGGGGGTATGCACCCCCCAAAAACCAAAATACCCCCCCCAGAAATCAAAATACCCCTCCAGAATTCAATTCTTGAAAATTTTTTTTTCGTTTTTTTCGCAATTTTTTGATGCCAATGATAGTGCTTGATGAGAAACGTCGAAAAATGGTGTTTTTTCGCCATACCACCATTTTTAAGGCCATTTTTTGACCTTCGAAAAATCTTGCACCCCCGCCCCCAGAATTTTCTTGCTGCCCACGTATGGCCGTCACATGCTTTGAAATGTTCAATTAAAACAAATTCATCTCAGTCCAAACATTTTCACGCGGCGTCATGCTTTTTTTGTAGAGGGTAAAGATTTTGAGTCTCGTACAAAGATTTTTGTAGACATCTTTGTACAATGTAGAGACTTTTTGAAGCAAATTGATAATAATTTTTACATTTTGTGGTGTATTTTTCGCAAAACTTTTATTCAATTTAGCTTCAAGCGCGTCCATTTAACACTCCAAAACCAATCTTTGTATATCTCTATCAAACATCCGTATATACGTAGATCATCAAACGTGTTTTTATCTAACCCTCCTGTTTTTTTTAATATTTTAAGCAGGAAATAAAAACTATGTGACAACTTAGCAGTGTTTTTGCTTTTCGAACATAAAACTAACTCCCTTATGTTCATCTTTCATCAGTGGCGGATCTAGGATTTTTCTAAGATAAGAGGGAGGCGGTACACCAATTTTTCCAAAAACAGTCAAAAATAGGTCCAAAAATTTGCCCTTAATGCGCGAAATAGCGTTTTTTCGGGTTTTATATTGTATACTTTTACATAAAACCACTTTTGACGCAATATTTTCCAGAAAATTTTAAAATTTTCGACAATTCTGTGCTAAAAAATCCTTAAATTCCTTTGACTTTAACAAAAATCTAGCACGAAGCGCCGGAAAATTTGTAAACTTAAGGCGGATATACGTCTTGAAGCATGATTTACTGCTTAATTTCCTGTATCTATAGCATTTGATGCCAAACATCGAAATTTTTAATTGAAAATAGAAGAAAACTATGCAAAAATAGCTGTTTCTGCTGTTAAAATTATTTTGAAACCTACATGAACAGAAAATGCTTTCCAGGTCGCCAATAAAGTAAATAAATGTCATTAATGGGCATCATCCGGCGCGTAGCGCCGAAAAAATTTGAGAAATTATGGTCACTGACGGCCAAAAATCATTGCAATTGCATATCTATCCTTTATCTCGCCAATTATTTTTGGCCAATGAGGGGAGGCCGCCGCCCCCTGCCCCTTTAGATCCGCCCCTGTCTTACATTGAATTCATAAGCGCAATTGCGTTTATATCGAGGTTCAATCAGCACATTGCAATTGCAGTATCATTTCTGATTCTGCAACACAAATTATTTCAGCTTACTGGATCCAGTTTTACATACGTGTTAATTTAGCTTAGAAATTAATTTCATTTAATTTAATCAACTAAATTTGGGCCCAGGTATAACATTTTAGACTACCATAGGACTGCAGATAACAGGCTCGTAATGTTAAAATGCGCACATTTACAGAACACCTGCATATTATATGTACAAAACATTATTCACGCAGGTGAAGACTTTTCCGTAGATCTTTGTAGATGTAGAAGGAGGCTCGTGCAAGAAAAGCAGTGAATAGCGTATTTTCAGATAACCGAATCTAACCCCCAGCCGCTCGGACACGTATCTCTGAGGTGGATCCCCCAAACTTCAGAAAAATATGACTTTTAAACGTTCATTTTGTGCTATTTTTGGGCTTAGTCTCCCCAAAAATTGGTGTTGCCCCCCCCCAAAAAAAATAGGACGGCCAGCTACGTGACTGCAGGCGCCAACCCCCAAACGTAAGTGTTAGCTTGACTAAAAAGCAATACGTTATATCAATTTGAATAATGGTATAGATTCAATGCTTTTTTGTACAAAAACGTCGATTTTTTTGTACAATCGAAAATCAAACAAAACCTGCCTAAACTTTGTGTACAAATATGTACAAAGATGACCCCAAAAATCTTAGTACGAGCCTCATAAGCCTTCGTCCCGTACAAAAAACAGTGCAGATTTACATTTAAATTTAGATATTATTTAAAACTCATTCTCAAGAACGACTGTACCTTTAGCAAACGCAAACTTCCGGATATTTCCGACGGAAGTAGCATATCTACGTCAGGCTCTTCGTATCGAGTCTTTCCCATCTTAAAAGGTCCAAGCAATTTTTCTTCCGCTAACTTCTTCCGTCTTTCAGTCCGCTTGTTCGACTGATCTTGACGAGCCTCGATTTCTCTCTTTAAACTTTTGAGCCTAAAGAAATGAAGTAGTCTCAATCATAGGTGGGCGGCACCAAAGATCTGGGAAAGGGGGTGCAAGATTTTGTCAAAGGTCAAAAATGGCCTTGAAAATGGTGATACGGCGAAAAAACACCATTTTTCAACGTCTCTCATCGAGCACTATCCATTGGCATCAAAAAATTGCGAAAAAAAACAAAAAATTTCAAAAATTGAATTCTGGGGGTATTTTGGTTCCTGGGGTGCATGCATACCCCCGAACCCCCACGCCCAGGTATGGTCTCAATTAAACAAATAATTAGTAATAATAACCATATATATGTAGATATTCAGCATAGCCGGTCTGGGGTCAGTAGAGAGCTTTTTTGAACCGAAACTTTTTTGGCATAAGAGTTTAGTCGAAAATTGCTGAACTTCTTTCTGATACACCAATTCAGCCTTTTATCCCTTCAAGGTCGACAAACGGGAGGCTATCATAAATGATCTTGGGGAGGGAAGTTCCAGACCACCAAAAAAATTTCAACCCCTCCAGAAATTTTTTCAACTCTCCACCGATTTTCCGAAATTTTTGATTTATTTTCGAAATTTTTTGTTTTTATGCCGGATATAGGAATTAGAGGACAAAATAGAGGCAAGAAGCAAGATACCATTAAAAGGTAATTCGTTAAGACGAAAAAATATTCATCATATCAAGAGCTGGGAAATAAAGGTAGAATTTTTAAATAAAAAATTAAAAGACGACATATTAACAGTCAAAAAAGCGTGTTTTATACTAATTAAAAAACACATCGATCTTACATAGTCCAATTATGTATACATACACTCCTCATTAATTTGTTGTAAACAATTATCTTTTTTAAACATAATTTTCATAAATTACCGATTCAATTTTTTATGAAAAAAAACAGAAAACGGAGAACAGAAAGGAATAAAAAGATTAAAAATAATAAAAAGTAGAAGAGAACCAACAAAACAGAACCGATTGTGGAACGAAATGATTACACATTTGTACATATAAATAACTTTAATTTTTGCACATTGCAATTGAAAGATCGGCCGTAGAAATGAACTCTGATGCTAATTTGCACAAAGTGCAAATGAAAAATATAAATAAAGAAACTAATACTAGTAAAAGTTTGCGTTTAAAGCATAGTTTAGCTCTCTAAATTTCTATTTATACAAAATCTCTGAAAATTTTGATTGTACGCATGTTTCTTAGTTCATCAAATTTATTGTAAAAATTGTACCTAAATAAATCTACGTATTAAAGACTTCATATGGAGAGGAATGTATCATAGAGCAAAGCGCGCAAATGACACGACAATGTTCAAGAGCATCATTAGGATTTTATTTCAAAGGGGGACAGGCTAAATTTTTGAAGTCTTATTTCTCGAGAACCATTAGGAGATACACTGAAATAATGGCATTTTTTGGCGTTTATCGACAAGATCTATGCCATGGTGAAGAAAAAATTTTTAAAAAGACTGAAAAATTTTCTTGCCAGATTTCAAACTTGGATATCAAACCCCTTAACCTATCTGTATGACTAATTTCTCAAAATCAACTGAAAGCTCGACTCCAAAACATTTCAAAATTCTCGTCTTTGCATTTATATGTAAGTTTTGCAAAGAAGACTTATGCAGAAAATAATAAATCGGCGCAAAGCGCCGAAATTTTTCGACAAATTTGCTATTTTTAAGTCAAATCTTGGTTTCTAAGATAAGAAATGGAATAGCAATAAGAAATCCGGCCCCGAAAATCTTGAGTTTTGATGCTCAAAGGTGAGCTAAAAACGCATTCTGACTGTCCTTTCAGTAGACTTCGAGAATTTTTAATTTTTTCCTTTTAGGGACCCAGTGAAGAATTAAAAATATTCTTTCATTTCGGGGGGGCGGCTACCTTCGACTGATTACGCCCCTGGCAATGTTATTTATATGCATAAAAATGGGGACCATACAGAATAGCTTTGCTGCTTCTGCAAAAAATGCTCAATGACTATCCTTGACTAAAAAGTCAACCCGATGAGAATAAGACAAATTTTATTCAAAGAGTATCATGGATGGAAAAAAGGCGTGCAATATGTGACAGCGACCTCTTCAACAGACGGTATTAGGCTAGTCGTGCTATGCTGCATGATTAAACTAAATGGAAAAGGCCGAAATTATACGGATCTCATCTCAAATTTCTAGGGGTCAAAAAAGTGAAAAATTGAAAAAAAACAAAAGCAAAAAAATTGTTAAAGCTCATCATCTGATAAAGAAATGATTATGATGCATCATTGTAGCTTACTTACCTAAAAACTTCATTTAATCGCTTCTTATTCATTTTTTCTGCCATTTTCTGCTGCTTTGTTAGTTCCGCAACTTTTTCGCGTCGTCTGGTCTTCATTGTTTTCCGTTGTTCGCCATCGATCGGCTTTTTCGAAAGAATTGCTTTGAGACGATCCAAGTCCGGCTTTACATCCGTTTCATCGTCCTCGGAATCACTTATTATCTGTTTATCTCGCGTAAACATTTCCAGACCTTCGCACGCTTCTGCGAATTTCGATGCCTAAAAGTCGCATTTAATGCTAAAGTACTGATATTGAAATTACATAAGAAAGCTGTGAGAAAATCCGCAAAAATAAATAAAAATTTCGATTCGGAGATGATGAATTTAATGATAAGTTGTTAAGCTAAGCATGCAACACTAAACTTGAGTTAGACACGATTTTTCAAAAGGTGTCCCGTAAGAAATACAGTTTCGAAATTCTCGAAGTGCATGAAACAGATGGCCAAAATAAATTTTTAGCATACTTTCGATGTGGTAAACTTGAGTTTCAGATTTCTTGTTTTTCCACGTAAAAGTTCTTATTAGAACGGTTCGAAATTTTTCAGTGTAAAGGCCTCGGTTGTTACCTGCTTCGCTTTTAAAATATTTGACCCTAAAAAAATTATCGCCCTTTCCCGAAATAAAAATTATTAATCTTAATTAAGAAATAAGCTCCAAAATCTGGTTAATCGGTCAATTTCAATAAATGAACTGATTTTTCATCACTGTCAACGTGTTTTTCTGACTATCACTCCTCTCCAAGACGAGCCATGAACAATCATGTCTGGTTTAGGATTATTGTAATTCACGTACGTAATCAAGTCTAATTATTTAATAGGATTTGGATAGATACATATATAGGTTGTAAGTACGATTTCGTTTGATAAGCTAAGATCTTAATCCGGCGTACTTCAGTGGCAACTTCAGCTTTTGGCCTCAGCTTTTCATGTAGCTTCCGTTCTTCCTCGATTTTCTTCAATTCCACAGCAGCAGCTTGTTCGAGAAGATGCTTTAAGCAAAATATTTATGACCGACAGTGAGAGCAAAGTTCATTAAGGCAGATAGAAAACAAAAATTCAAATTTTTATGATGCGAGGGTACATATATGTATGTACATTTTTTACGGGGATAGCGAGAAAAAACTTTTTGCAGAGGAAACCTTTCCTAGATCATGCATGGCGATTACCTACATACATATGTATATGCAAAAAAATAGCATATCTTTATGTGTATGTCTTCTACTACTTATGCATAGGACCCTGAATTAGCTCCCTTTCTGCCCACCCCTTCCAATAATTTTCGCCAATCATCATTGTTAAACATTCGTTATTTTATAAGCGCTCCTAAGAAGTCAACAATTAACTCTATTGATATCTTAGAATAAAAGGAAACTTACGTTAGTTCTTACTAAAGTACTCCACGCTGACTGATGCGAATTTTTCAACAATCAATTTTCTGGCTATTGGGACATAGTGTTACGTCGAGTGAGACTACCCAAAAAATTTCAATAAAACGAAACTATATTTGTTTTATCTTTCGATGCATTTAGCTGACATTTTCTCAAGACCATAGATTGTATTCCTTTTACGATAAGAAAAACACGCGCATTATGCATGTCGAATAACGTACAAGTTTTTTCAGTAGGTATTGTCAAGACCAAATTGTTTTTAATTCGTAAAACAGGTACCTTGTAATCTTGTTCATCTGGATTGTACGACTGGCCAGGATTCGGCAATTCAATATTAGGTAAATTCGTGACCTTTTTCTTCACAGACTGAGGCACTTTAGGCAAAACCTGTTTGGTGAACCTCAAGTAGCCAAGTTCAACATCTGGAGACAGCAAAGGTATCGACGGTTTTGCTTTTTCTGAACATAAGAAATACGCTCTAAAAGCATAGCGTGCTATTTTTTAAATCATTATAACGATCGGGACACAAATGCACACTGGGGGCAGACATATGACATATTGGATTGTGGATCCCCACGAAAAGTTGGTCGTCCTCCCAACCCCAAAGTCCGAAAATTTCCGCCCCCCCCGATTTAAAGAAAAACTTGCGATTTTGGCCATTTTTGGCCAAAAACTGGAGGTCACTAACCCAACCTTGCCTTAAAAATGGCCAGGAGACCCCCTACCGAAATTTCGAGGCGTTACATGTATGATGGAGATGGAGTATACGGGGTATCCCTCCTATCAGGACTTCTGAAAGGCATACCCCTCAGGCCATTTTCGGACCAAAACCTATTCTTGGAGTTGTGAAACAGCGCCAAACATGCCCAGCAGTCATGGACGTATGCAGGGGGCGGCCGCCCCGATGAATTTAAAAAAACGTTTTACGACTACTAGAGCTGCACACTTTGTAAATTTTGCTTCACAGATACCTCAAGTAAGGTGAGAATCCAACGGCTATCCTCTCTTTTGGGGCTGGAAGGGTCTGGGGTGGCGCGCTCAGGCGCCCCACAGTGGGTTCCGGGGCAGAGCCCCAGAAAATTTTGCAAAAAACACCTTAAAATTGAATCGTTTCTAAAAACAGTCAAAGAATTCTTTTCCATCGCCGGAAAATGTCTACCTACCATTTTCGCATCTCGCACGGATCATTTTCTGTGCAAAACCTGCAAAAAAACAGAAGACGTAGATGAAAAACATGCTTTAGGTTTAGGTTATTTGAAGATTGAATATGGAGTGTTTGAACCGCGCGTTTGGGACTAAATAGATTACAATTAATAATTGTCAAATTCGGCGCGAAGCGCCTAAAATTTTTGCGATTTTCCCCTTAAAGAGCAAAGGGGAATGAAGAAAAAATCATTCCCAAATTTCATTTAGGGGGGGGGGCACGTGACCCTTTCCTCCCCTCTAGATACGGACCTGCCCGTAATATAGGATGACCAATTTCGGGCCGATCCCCTTCTTAAAAAAATCCTGCGTATGCCATTACCAGCAGTTTAATCTAAAGTATATTTCGAGTAGTACCTACTCTGTCCATTAATACACTCAGACACTTTTTCTCCATTATTTTGTGCATATTTGATAGTCCAAGTCATTCCATTGTTCTTATTATCATTTGTTTTCATGCAAACTTCATCACGAACATTCAAGAAAAGTAAAATAAAACGAATCGAAGCGTTTTGACGGATTATTAGGGGGCAAAGAACGACAAAAGTATGTGAAAAACAACATAAACTCATCATTTTAGCGCCAGAATTAGCCGTATAAATAATAATGCATCTCTTATAGGTTGTGCAATAAGTTCGTTGTAGTTGCTAAATAAAATTTTCTGCACTTTTGTTGTTTGTTATGTTTTTTATACCTTTATGTACACAATCCAATTTCCTATTCAATTGTAGAAAAAACTTTTCAAAACAGTAATTTTTGATTTTTCTGCAAGCATTATTCTGGACCTTAGTTAGACCTTAGTTTTTAAGAAATGGAAGAGAGTTCCAAAAATCAGCGATCAATTATTTTCTTTTTATTTCGACGAATCCATTTATTGCATGCTTGTTGTGACAGGCCAAGGTCTCCAAAAACTGCCTTGAAGCGGCGGGAAATTTATGATGAAGAGGCGCCTTCTTTTCACAAAAAGAAAATACACTGATTTTTGGCACTTTCTTCCATATCCTAAAAACTAAGGCCCAGAATAATGCCTGCAGAAAAATCAGAAATTACTAATATGAAAATTTTTTCACAATTGAATAGGAAATTGGATTGTGTACATAAAACTATAAAAAACATAACAAACAACAAAGTGTAGAAAATTTTATTCAGCAGCTATAACGAACTTTTTGAACAACCCTCGTACAAGTTTTGTCATGTTTCTTCCTGCAATTAACTCTTAATTCATTCATTGACATTTACTGAGCAAGGTGTATACATGTACATATGCGCTTTAAATGTTAGTATAATTTAGTGCATGAACACATGCACATATATGTACGTGCATATTTTTAAACAAATAGTATAATTTACGTCACGCCGTAGGCGAAATATTAGCATTTCTTGCATTTAAAAAGTAGCAAGGCATTAACAAAAATTTGCCAGAAGTATTTGGCGAAATAATGACTAATCTACTGTTGTTGGCGAAGGATTGAAACCTAAGGTGTAATGCAGGGCAAGCTACATTGGTAAATAAAAGTCGTATGATTAGTTTCATTATGTTTTCATCAAGATCAATGTTTTATTTATTTATTTGATCTATTAATACTATAGTTATGTACATGTTATCAGGATTCTAAACACAGTCTAATGTTGAAATTTGAATTTAGAGTGTTTTCAACTTTAATAAAATACAAAGTTTAAAATATGATGCTCGTAACTTGAACTCCCTTTTCCATAAAAGAAAACTATTACGATACCTACGTAAGATACAGCTGAGGTTTACATTTTTTGAATTTAGTTGAAAGGCTTTTTGCATATATGCTGATCTTTATGTATGTAACTAATTTTAAAGCACATATTGCGTCTATGTTTTATACAGAATAAATACATACGTTACAACAAGAAGAAAATATGATTAATAGTGTGTAAACATAAAAAGCTAAGCCTGAATCCGAGCCCAATGTTTCTTAATTTCGTGAACCCGGAAACAAACCCGAAGATTGAGAAATTCCGAACCCGTTCCCAAACCCGGATAATTTGAAAAAATCGGACCCGGCACTTCCATAATAAAGGAGGTGGCTAATTTCCTCTCCCACTCACGAAAGTTGTTCTTTGAGTAGCACCATACGAACGGAAAGTTTAGACTCTAAGGACATAAGAAGGAAAATCGGGATCCCCACTCAAAGTTGGCCGTGCAACCCATTGCCCCAAAAACTTAAATGTTTATCTTCCGACTTTTAGACAAAACCTTCTTCATATGTAGTAGACCACTTTTTTATTGCCCTCTTGCCATCTTTAACAAGGGAAAGCCATTTACCCACTCCCTTAAACAGCCGACTGCCTCAACCAACCCAAGATTTTTAGTACCTACTTTTCACGCATTCCCATAGGGGGATTGAGGGAGTGGTACATAGAGGGATTGAGGGGAGGGACCTGAGGGTCCTCCTAGACTCAAGTCACTGTCGGACGATTTTTGGTGACAACCTTTTGAATTTTTTTGAACTTAATTTTTTCAGTGGCAAAAATGCGCTTAACTATCAGAATTTCATAAAGTGATATACACAGTATTTTTGAATGTAAGCAAGAGTAAATAGACAAACTATCACTATAAAACATGCACGTAACAGCTCAAAATTTTGGGAGTGCTCGGCATTCATGTAACGGCTGGAAATTTCGGGCAGGGGGTCCCTGGCCATTTTTAAAAGAAGAGGGAGGTAGGCGACTCCAATTTTAGGCTGAAAATAGCAAAACACCTGAAAACAGCTCAAAATCGCAACTTTTCGCTAAAAATGGGGGAGGGTGGTCAAAAATTTTTTGACTCTGGCGGAGAAGAGAGGGTAATTGGGGAGCGTAAAAGAATGAGTGGGGGATCGCCCAAGCCCCTGTTACATGCATGTTTCTCGGCCATTTTTAGGGGGAAGCGTGTAAGCGACTTCGATTTTAGGCCAAAAGTGGCAAAAAGACCTGAAAATAGCCAAAAAGCGCAAGTTTTCGCCAAAAATGGGAGAGGTGGGTCAAAATTTTCTGACTTTGGTGGGAGGGTTGGGGAGCGTAAAAGCATGGGTGGGGGATCGCCCAAGCCCCTGTTCCATGTATGTTTCTCGGCTATTTTTAGGGGGAAGGGTGTAAGCGGCTCAGATTTTTGGCCAAAAGTAGCAAAAAGACCTAAAAATAGCGAAAAAGTGCAAGTTTTCGCCAAAAATGGGAGAGGTGGGTCAAAATTTTCTGACTTTGGGGGGGGGGTGTGGTGAGGACGTGCAACTTTGTGTGAAGAATTCCCCAAAGCCTATTGTTACACGTACGGTTTTCAGCCATTTTTAGGGGGAGGGGGTAAATGACCACAACGTTTGGCCGAAAATCGGAAACAGGCATCTAAAAATGGCCAAAAAATGCAGGCTTTCGCCAAAAATCGATTATGGCTCGAGCAATCTTGTTTGGAAACATCTTTATACAATGTGATAGTAATTTTAACGTTTTTCAAATTATTTTTCAGGGAAATTTCAAAAAATTTTTCAGTGCTTCGCGCCGAATATCGCTAATACACTGTATTTAGCTTCTAGAAGGGGCATTAAACACTCCAAAATCAATCTCTCTGTAATATATGCATATTTGTGCAGATTCAAATATCTTTTGTATCCATTTCAACTTTTTCTAAAGATTTTATGCAAAAATAAGTACTATTTGATAACTTTGCATATTTTTGCCGTTCAAAGATAAAATTGACTGATTTATCTTAATGTTGCATTGAATTTATAAGCACAGTGGTGCTTATTACAAGATTTAATCGACATGTTACAGTTTCTGTAATATTTCTGATTTTATAGTACAAGTTATTTTAGCTTTCTCAGTCGAGTTTTATACGTAAATTTCATCAAAAGCTCATAAAAATTTCGGCACTTCGCGTTGAACTAATATTATCAATTAAATTCAGGCCGAATTATCACATTTAGAACTATATACGGGTCGCAGGTCACACACTGATTGTATGTAAGAATGTGTATATTTAATAATATATTTATATATTATATCTACAAAAATTTGTTCGCTCATACGAAGACTTTTCCGGAGATCCGTACATGCTTAAAGAAGCTCGTACGAAAAATAGTGTCGGCTAATAATAATACACCACTTAATTTACTGGTCCCCCATTTTGCGATTTCACCCCTCCATCAACTCTGGACCTTGGGAAACTATGAAACTTTCAAATACATATGGAGATTTGACTACATTATTTATACATCTCTTCAGGCCCGTAGTCAAGATTTTATTTGGGGAGGGGCAAAAAATTTTGAAATTCAGATATCTCAAGAACCATTGGGGAAAGGGAGTCAAACATAAGGGCATTTTTGACCGTTTCTGAACGAGCTTCACACAATAATAAAGGAAAATTTCAGACAATTTTAAACTTTTTTCAAGTTTGTTTCATACAAATACACAAAAAATCTATCGCATTAACTATCTGCTCAACTTTCCGTATTTGAACTCAATCTTTGTGCCCTGCAAAGGAAAACAAGCAGGAAATTAGTGATTCGGCGAGAAGCGACAGAAAAATTTGACATTTTCTCCATATATATATATATAACTTAAATTTTAATGATTTAATAGACAAAAAGGATACAGAAACAATTAATCCGGCGCGAAGCGCCGCAAAATTTAACGTTTTATAGCTCAAAAGTACGCAAAAAAACTTGTATTAACGTTGGCGACCTTTAAAATGCACATCGAGAATTTATTTTTTTTAGGGATCCTTGTGAGAAATAAATTGTCCTCCCTTGTTTGGCTACGGGCCTGCATCTATATGCGAATCGTAAATATCCGAAATGCAAATCTTAAGGTAATTTATCGCAAATTCAAGGCATAAACATTAGACTTTTAATTAGTCAAGTCAAGCGAGGCAAATAAGAATGAATATTAGCTTACCATCCCATAAGCCATAAAAATCAGCTTCTCTATGCTGATTCGACGTTGTTTGAAGCAAGGGCAACTTTTTACAAATCCGATCCAATTTTCGCTGTTCTTTCCGTATCGTTTTTCGAGCACCGACTTTTTGCCTTGAAAAAAATTATAGGAGTTGACTGAACCATATAGATTCTGCGCCATGCATAAAAAGACACTATTGTGCAACAGTAGGATGTAGGAGAAATATCACCCATTTAAGTTCGGCTGACTCTCTCAACCATAGTTTCCAAAGGTCGAAAGTTCAGGGGTGAAATCCCAAAATTTAGAACCACTAAATTTAGAGTCTAGCCTTTTTTGCAGGTCAAATATGAAAAATGGCTAAAACATCCTACATAGCATGTTTTAATGTGGAAAACTGCATTTTTAACTACTTTTTTGTCCCATTCTGACTAGTTTGGTCACTCTTGTAAGTAAAAAATATAAGAATTCATCGAAAATTTTGACTTTTCAAATCACTTTAAGTTCATTCTAGGTATTTTATGGGTAAACAAAACAGAAATGTATTAAAATTTTAATATATTCGCTGTTTTTGTACTTAAAAATCATGCAGAAAATGTTTGATAGATCAAAATCGTCCGACAGTGATTCAAGTCTCGGACCCTGTGGTATGGGTAATACCCCCGCTCACCCCTATGGGAATGTCTCAACCCAATTCCAGAACTTCCTGGCCTCTTAAACGTTGTAAAATGCTCACTTTTTATGACTTTTCGAGATTACTGGTTCATTTTTGCATTTTCAGGCTTTTTATTAATCGTTTCAAAATTCTTTTATGCTGGTTTCCTATAAAAATTATGTTCGCTTAAAATTTCTATTAAACATTTGATTCCGTCAATAGTCAAACTAGATTATTCCTGCTTTAAAAGATCGCGGTGTTGCATATAACCTCTACTACATACAAAATAATCGAAGGTCTAGATATAGGTAGGTAAATGAAATTCAAATATAATCTGAAATGTAATTATAACTTTATTTATAGTCGAGTAATATTGCAAAACAATGTATAAAACATTATATGCTAGCATAAAAGTGCTGCTGGGGGGTTTGACCCCCAAGCTGTTGACCCCCGCAAAAATGATTGCTGATTCCCAACATTGTTATTTTAAATACAGAATTGATAATACTACAGAATTAAGTAACGAATGAATGGACTATAATAGAGTGAGAATGAATGAACTATTGAATGTTAACATAGTTTCCCAAGGTCGAAAGTTCAGGGGGTGAAATGTGAAATCCCAAAATTTAGGACCACTTAATTTAGAGTCTAGCCTTTTTAGCAGGTCAAATATGAAAAATAGCTAAAACATCCTAAATAGCATGTTTTAATGAGAAAAACTAAATTTTTAACTACTTTTTGTCCCATTCTGACTAGTTTCGTCACTCTTGTAAGTAAAAAATATAAGAAATAATCGAAAATTTTGGTTTTTCAGATCATTTTAGGTTCATTCTAGATATTTTATGAGGTAAACAAAACAGAAATGTATAAGTCGGCGCGGAGCGCCGAAAAAATTTTGATATATTTGCTGCTTTTGTACCCAAAAATCATGCAGAAAATGTTTGATAGCTCAAAATCGTCCGACAGTGATTCAAGGCTCAGACCCTGAGGTGGGAGTAATACCCCCTCCTCACCCCCCCTATGGAAACGTGTGAATGTTAAGCTAGCAAAGCCAGCAATGAAAACACATTTTATTCTTTTCATAAAAACCGTCTATCGAACACAAAACAGTCAAATATACCATACATGTAAGAGAGGAGATGGGAAGATCCCCATCCAGCGTTGGTCGTCTTCCCACCCTATCCCCTTAAAATCATAAATTCTCTTACCTTTCCCCGATTTTTGGCCATTATTATGCGGTTTTCTGCCATTTTCGGCCAAAAATTGATGCTGTTTGTGAAAAATAGGTACCACAGAAATTTACCTAGCTGATCCACCGAAATTAAAGAAAGTAGCTACCTATCACAAAAAGAGATAATCTGCCCAAAGATCTAGTCTCATTTAAACGAAGCAGAAGCCAGTATAGCGAGAACAGCACACTTATGCATTCATCAGGGTTTTTTGCACGACCCCCAATGTCATTTGCATGCTTTGCACCATGATCAGATTGTTATATGCAAGGTGCATCTTTCTCCACAAAAACTATTAAAAATACTTATACATTTTTCACCATTTTTGAAATTACTCGAGAAATACTCATTTAATTACATAGTAAAATCACAGAATTAGATGCGACTGTAGTTTATGAATGAATTTTCACCAATTTTCCTTTTCTTTTCTGAAAATTTATGTTTGCACGCCGTGTAAATGAGCGCTGAATTTTATTTGCATGGCTGGTCTTTCATTTGCACGGTGCAAAAAAAGCCAAGCATTCAAAGTAAAGAATGAATATGATTCTAATGAAGCTATGTATACTCTTTGAACGCAGGCACTGCTGAATTGGGCTTAAGATTCTGGTAACATCGCAATTCAACACGTTCAAGTAATTTCTTTTGTCCAGTAACATCATCGGCGCTTTTGTGAAAGAAAAATATTTCCGAGTCAGATTTCGTAGGTAATCCAAATCGTTCATCCTCTCTAACATTGTCAACAAATTTCTCAACATCTTTTATGCTTGTGCCCTTCCGCCAGTATCGCTTCTTGTTTCGACTGACTTTTTTATCGGATCGTTTTGATTTATTTGCCATTGCTATTTAATAATACAGAATATTGCCTGTGAACGTAGAAAAAGAGACATACTTGTATAATCGGGGACCTATCTTTTCTACATGTAATAGTAGATTATTTGATCAAGCAATGTAGGTACCATAAATGATAACCACCGCGCGACTCATCTTAAGATATGTTTTTTTGTTTAGTGTACGCATTACAATAAGAAAAAATTCAATAAGGCACAGTTTATGGGCAAGACTTAACAGGAAGGATCAGACTTGTATCGCTATGGACATGCACACATGTATCAATAAGATATAATTTCGTTATTTCGAGGCTTGTTTAAGTTCTTAGTCGGAAAATTTCCTTTCAACGTATGCATACAACGAGGTAAAGTAACTGATGTTGATTGTAGAGACGGACATACGCATTAGGCAAAATAGCAAAGTTTTTTTGCGATGAAAAGTCGATGCATTAGTTATGTCTTTTTATTGCACTATCCTATATTTTTCTGATGTGAAAGCGAATTATTTACGCTACATAAGTTGTTATCACTTATCAGATACACGATAGATAAACATTTGTGAGAAAAACATACGCTACCTATTCATTGGCCCTAATTTTCTTCACATTTTTGCTACGAATTAAAAATATAATAAAGTAACTCGTATATGTAATTTCAATTTCGGTTCATATTGTATGCAAAAATAATGAATTCCAAATAAGTAGCAAGGTCATTTCAGATTTTTGCCTCATTGTTATGTGTGCGCTGCACAAAAACGAACTCTAAATGTGTCACGCGGCAGCTATCATCTAACATGCGTCGCTAGCTCAAGCTCACTATACTTTACTATTACACGTAGGAAAAATAGGTCCCAGATTCTATATAAGCCGAAAAAGAATGTTGAGAATATTTTGCGACCGAATCTCAAATACATGTAGGTAGGTGCTCACTTTAATAAATAAGCTAGTAATTCTGCGGGTAACATTCAGATTAGAAACACTACAGAATAAGTATAGGCAGGCCCGTATCCGAGATATTATTTCAGGGGATGCCGAAACTTTTGAGGTCAATTATCTTTAAAACTATTACGAGATGGGCAAAATAATAGCATTTTTTAGTGTGATCTCAGTGAGCTCTATACAATGATGAAGAAAAATTTTTAAAAATCCAACTCTCACTTCATTTTCACACTTCATTTCATACTGAAATGAAGCAAATCTAACGTCAAAACTATCTAAACTAATTTCATATTATTCAATCAACAATTTCCTAAGTATTTCATCTTTATGTTTTGTTAAGATAAGCAATACAGAATAGGAATAATTGAGTACAAAGCGCCGAAAAAATTTGACAGAAATTTTTGTAATGCAAAAATGCTTTCTAGAGAGGTAGAATTTCAATGCTTTTATTGCTTTTTGTTGACGTTTAAGCCGGGCCGCGCCAACTGCTGCACTTTTATTGACAACCTGTCCTAGAAGTTGACTATAATGGAAAATCCTCATCATCTGCACAGACTTGCCCGTTGCTTACCTATTAACAAAGCTAAAATTTGCATAAAAAATCATTAGGTTGCCTTGCCTACAGGCCCCTTAACGATTTTTTCTTCACTCCACTTTTCGGTTTTTGAAGCAAAGAATCGCAAAAAATTTTTGCGCTTCGCACCGAATCCCTTAAGTATCAATTACAATCTAATTAGTCCCGAGCGTGCGGTTTAAAACTCCATATTCTGTTTTTTAACAGTCTAAAGCATAGTTTGCATCTAAGTCTTCTGTTCTTCAAAGCTTTTACGCAAAAATGAGATATAGCATAGCAAGAAGCAAGAATGACAAATTTTTTGTAGATGATGATGAGTTTTGCTGATGAAGGTTCACTATCTTTGGGCTGAATTCAAAACCGAAATTCGGCTATTTTTGTGAAAATTTTAATGTTACGATTGAACATTAAAGTACTCATCTCAAACAGAAAACAAGATTTGTTTAAGAAGCAAGAATGACAGCAATTTTTTTGGCGGTGATTATGAATTTGTTGGTGAACTTGGACCATTTTCATGGTAAATTCAAAACCGTGATTCGGCTGATTTTTTAAAAATTTTAACGTTAGGATTTAGAATTGAAGTGCTCTTTTTACAAAATTTGGGGGCGTATGAGCGCGCCACCCCATCCCAGACCTAAAAGATGTGGTTTAGATTCTAAGCGTATCTAAGGTATCCGAGCAGATGTGTTCTTGGGAAGGGATTTTGAACCCCCCCCAAATGGCAACTGATGCCCGAAACCGCAAAAAATTTACGGCGTTTCGCGCCAAATTTCACAATTAGAATTAGAGTTTATTTAGTCCCAAGCGCTCGGTTTAAACACTCCATTTTTAGTTTTTATACAGCCCAAAGCGAATTTCGCGTCTATGTCTTCTGTTCTATGCAGGTTTTATACAGAAAATAAAATTTGTTCCAGAGAGTGTCCATTAGATTCTCACCATATTTAAGGTATCTGGGTAGCAAAATTTACAATGTGTACAGCTCTAGAGGTCTTAAAACGTCTTTTATATTCATCCCTTGGTCCCCCCTTATGTTTCCAAAAATTATGGTTGTGCTCCCTTTAGGGTGTCCATTAGATTCTCACCATATTTAAGGTATCTGGGTAGCAAACTTTACAATGTGTACAGCTCTAGGGGTCTTAAAACGTCTTTTTTAATTCATCCTTTGGTCCCCCTTGTTTTTAAAAAATTATGGCCGTCGTGGTGCCCCCCAAATAAAATCCTGGATACGGGCCTGCTACAAACTGCATACATCCGCATTTATTATCTAGGTATCTTAAAACATGTGTGAAGCTGCTACGCGAATGCCCAATATTCGGCGCGAAAAGCTTTAAATTTTTTGAAATTTTGCTGAAAAATATACAAAAAACGGCTTAAAATTACTGTCCCTTTGGCCAAAAACTTAGGCTTGCTTAGCCCATATCTGGTACCTACCAATCTAAAATCTCAAGCAATCTTAACAACAACAAAGATTTATTGCAAAACGTATAAGACAGTAAAAATAAAGACACAGCGTACGATACAAAGATATGATAAAACGACATATGACTAAAACGTCAGCAACGGGACACGCAGTCACGAAAGTGAACCTCCCTGATCGGTACTAATACAAAAAGTCCTTAATAAAGCTTCCTCTAATATCGAAATCCGGTCTTCGTCGATTGGAGACGTCAGATTTTGAATCAAGAGGCCAACGGTTCGAGTCCAACAATCAGCGGCAGCTTTCTAAAAAGTCGCCGATGGAATCAGCGCATCTGAAAAGCTAGGAAAACCGGAACTAAACGCTTATACATACGCTTACTGGTAGCAAACTAACCGCATTCATACACACACACACATACACAGAAAATAGGTTTCAACCAAACGTAGGAATACGGTAATGTACATCGATTCGATTCGATCAACGTCCGCTTATTACTTGAACAAACCATAGAAAATTTATACAGTACACATCTCAAAGTAGAAACCTATGCAAATATTCAAACCTTTCTCTTCATACCGCGCAACTTCTATGCCTCTCAACTGCTAAGCATCATATTATTATTGTTGTTTTAGCTAATATCGCTTTTGCAAATGATATACATTTGATCAAAAATTATAATTTAGGTAAATGGTACCGTGGAATAAATTATAATATTTTGACTTATTCTCCCAATAAATGTTATTGTGAGGATTTCTTCAATTTAAAAATAATTGACTAGAAATCTATGTATAATCTATTATTTAACCTATAGTCTGTTCCATTCCAAACGGCTCATTTCTGCTTTACGGCTTATTACTGTAGCATAATATATTACACTTCAGGTTGTTTCTGCAGTTTTTCTGATGTCTCACATGTTGAGCAAATGTAACTGCGAGAGTTACACGTGGCGAACTTGTTTTAGCAGTTCGCGTAGGCCATGCCGAGAATAGCTTGATACTGTATCGTTTAACATAGCCAAACGCGAGTAGCCATTGTTGCAATGTGTGTACTCGTGGCTATGCCTTCAGTTTCTCATCTATCCCCTAATTTTCATTATAAAAATCAATAAGATACTTGTCCGGTAAAATAGAATTAAGTATATGCTAATAGTAATTGTTTTACTTGTTACCGCTTATCGTGTTATTGTACGAGTAGATTTGAGAGTAATCTTGGTTAATGTTAGTTTGACTTTAACTGTTGTTTTACTGTATTGCTCCCGTTATGGGATGTTAGTTTAGTTAGCTGGTTTGGACGATCTTATGGTTTAGCTCGTTTTATTCGTTAGTGAATTTTGTTTTTCTTTTCCAGCACAAGGCCATGTGTACATAGTCGAAATAAAATATAAAACCCACCCAGGGGTGTGATATATCGAGGGTGAGGTCGGTTAGCTACGTAACGTCGAGGATTTCTGAGTTTTGGTGGAGAGGATAGGTAAACTCCATGTGATTATTTATTTCGTTCAAAAATTCAATATTCTTTTCTCAACCCTAAAATTGGTCAAAAATATTATTTAATTATTTATAATGACTGATCAGCTTAGAGCTCGTTGGTGTTGTTTTCAAATTTCATTGTGCTACACGAATTAGGAACCAAAACATTTGCGTTTTACCCGGACCTCGGAAAAGAAGTTAATTTATCAACTTGAGCTGGGTTGAGATAGGTCAACTGACCTCGCGGCAATTCCGGGATTTAGGTAGGTACTCTAGGATCTAGGGCGTAGCTGCGAAGACTCCAGACGAAAGTGCAGCCAGCAATATTAGGGCAGAGGGAGTCGATGCTGTAGGTCTTGTAGATAGTGTATCTACACGGGTCGTTTACACCAACGACCAAAACGCACATTAGTGTGTTTAGTATGACCATCCGGTCTTTGAGTTCCATTTTGGCGATCCAGCCAGTTGTAGCGATCAGTTCGCAGTCGGATAGTTTCCGACAGTAAGACGTGCGGAGGCAATCCTGCCACGCAGCGTCTATTGGTTGGACCTACTTCGCTATGTGTTGCGAGGGACACACTAATGCGTTTATTTTGTGGAGCCCAAATAATTCCCCTTTTATTTCTTTACATTTAAAACATAGGCGACATGACCGTTATTCAAGTTGAGCATGTGCAGAGACCGGAAAAATCCATGCGCAAGTAGCGCACTTTTCGGTCAACAAATTATAATCCCTTTTTTCTTTCTTACTGTAATACCCCCTCAGCCATAATTAGTTCGGCTGGAGTGGCGTTAGTACGATTTCATTTTTCTGGCGTGTCTTCTTCGACTTTATGAGCGCCATAGTTTGTACATTTGTTTGGTGTATATAAAAGCTAGAAAACCAACTGCCTAGAGTTGCATTATAACGCAGGTAGTTTGGGAATTGGATCGGCCGGCCTCGACTTTCCTATCGCCGGATTATTTTGGGTAAAACCTTTTTCGTTATATATTTTCATCAAAGTTCCACAATCCTTTTCGAACTAAAAAATTATAAAAATTATTACATAATTTTTATAGATGATGACAGCCCGGACTAGAGCTCTTTGTTGTTGTGATTTAGGTACAGAGTGCTATTGGAACCGAAATTTATAAGTAGTTTCGCCATAGGTAATCTGGCGCGAAACCTTTTCAATTCTTTTCGCGAAAAATTATTCTTTTGGTCTAAAAAGGTCCAAGGACCTAGGGCGAATACCGGGGTTATCTAATTACTCCTGTGTTAGGATCTGCGGTCGGCATCTCCTTCCCATAATCTCCATAAGTACCGGACCAGTAACGTCCGTGGAGATTTTAGGTAGTAAGAATTCAGGGTAATTTGGAAAAGTGCAGGTGAATTGCCGCAGTTTCCTATCCAGCGCTAGTTGTAGCATAGGTACTTAGGTAAGCCCCGAAGGTACTTATTGGGGTTCGTTGCTTTGGTAGTTGTTGTGTGTTGGGTATCTTCCCCGACGGCGTGCTGTCGGTTTAGCTATCCGTACATACTTCAAGTACTTAATCAGCAAACTCGTTTGCGCGCGCTAAGACAACTCCAAGGTAACTAAAGCCCAAAAGTTACAGTGGAGGTCCCCCCTTGAGGTTGCTCGCGACAACCGATCCGGTGTCTGTCATCATTTAAATTAATACATAATATTTTCTTTACCCAAAAATATTTATTTCGGCATTCTAAATATGTGTATTAGTTTTATCATATTATTTGCGTGACGCACTACGCATTTAATTTGGGCATCGGTGGAGAAAATTTTGTGGCTTCGAAACAAAGTTGCTGATTTAAGCACCTGTGGAAATAATTTTGTGTCTTCGGAGCAAAGTTGCTAATTTAAGCATTTGTGGAAAAAATTTTGTGGCTTCGTGGCAAAGTCGTTGGTATTTTTTTTCTATACCCAATTGACTAATCAATATATTTTTCGCCACGCATATAATTTTTCCTTCGCCTCTCTTTTGTACTTGTTGCTATTTTGGCACACAGAGGTACGTTTTGAAAAACCCATACCTAGAGGGGTCCAATTCGAAAAATTTTTTTCGGATTTAAAGATAGCAGATTTTTGGAGAAAAAATTTTCTTTTACCTAACGTTCATATTTCAAACGTTCCATTTTTAAAATGGGTGGTAAGAAAATTCTTCGTACTCCTCCAGTTAAAAAGGTGCCGCCACAATCTCATCCTGCGCGCCAATTGCAAAATGATCAAACCAGTTCTGCGGCGAATGATAATAATGCATTACCCCCTTCGGCGAATAATACCTCTGTCATTCCTTCTGATAATGAATCCACTGCTGGCAGTATCCGTTCAGGAAGCGGAAATTCTGCCAATATACTTGCTGAAAATCGTTCTGACGTAACGATCGTTAATAATGATCATAACTTACGCGCGATTAATAACGATAATCAGCTGGAAAACGAAGCCGTTTTACCTGTTCGAACTTTCGATATGGAAAGTAACGCTTCTGAAAAGCAAAATGAGGACGAAACTCGTCCAAATTCGACAAATTCTGATCGAATACTTTTGGCTATTCTCGAGAATTTTCAAAAAATGAATGCCCAACAGGAAAAATTGAATTCTCAGCATGCGCAAGAAATGCGCCAAATTCGTGATGAAATTAATAACCTAAGGCTTACGGCTACGTTTTCTGGTCGCTCTGAGGCTAATCAGCCTTTGCAACCGCATAATAATGAGAACGTAATTAATTATGTACCTATCAAATTACCGAAACAGTGTGTCGAACAGCCGGTAAATAATGAAACCGAGTTCGATAATTCATCACCTGTCATTCGGCCCTCTATAATTAATCCTAAGCCTAAGGTTATACTCGCGTCTGAAAGGACATTTGTGCCTATTATACCTATGAGTGAGCGCCCGTCTGTTGATTTTAGATCTTCGCGTATTCCTGAGCAGCATGCGCAAAACCCTATTTTTGTGGAAAATTTTTCTAATTCTGCGCATCCTTCGCAGCACGTGTTTAATCAGCAAAGTGTTGAAAATGCGCCTACTTTTTCAGAATTTTTGCAGCGGCCTTTAAATCAGCTAGCGCCCGAATTTGTGCCTAATGCTGTAAATAATACGCAACATCCTTCTTTAAATCCGCCGCCTTTGCATTATTTTCCTCCTAATGCTGAAAGCGCGCCCATGCAGCACGCGTCGCATCTAAGGAGCGATAATTTTTCAGCGCAGAGTAATTTAGCAAATCCTAACGACGAATCCATGCCTATCAGGGACAATATAGTCGCGCCGCCAACCAGTCAGCGTCGCGTCACATTTTCAGATGAAGACACAAGCATGTCGCAGCCTGAATATTCGCATCGCTTGCGTCGTAATCGTAGTTCAGCGTCGCTGTCGCGTCATGACTCGGATTCATCATCATCATCCTCTCATGATAAATCATCTGTTGCTGAAGCCATTAATCGTGGTCCATTTATACAGCAAATGCATATTGCAGTCGCTGCTAGGAAATCTTTTCAGGGTGAGAAAACGGATATTCGAAAATTTTTCAGTGAATTTGAAAGATTGGCAAAAATATACAAAATTGATAAAAAAGATCGAGCTGAATTTGTCTCATCATTTTTCGACGATTATGCATTAAATTTGTATGAAGCGTTGCCTCAAGAAGTGCGTAATTCTTATACTAAGACTAAGTACGCTATGATCGCAGAATTTCGCCCACTCGATCACGATACGTTATATGACCACTTTCTTGACCGTAAGCAACAGCCCAATGAGTCTGTCCAAGCTTACTATCTCGCGCTTCACAAACAATTAAGGCGCGCTAGACCTCATATCGAAACCGACTCTGAGCAGTTCAATGAAATGCTTCGACATCAATTAAAGCGCGGTATGCTACCTGAAATTTCAACTGCAGCTTATCAACGCGCGCCTGAAGCTGAGCTACATGAGTTTTTGCACAATGCTAAATGCGCAGAATATGCGAATCGCCAACTTGAAGCGAAAAAAGCGCCAACACCTTATGTTTCAACAACTGCTACTCCTACAGGAGGTGCGTTTCCTAAAGAATCTGTATGTTCTATGAATAATGTCGATTCTGATCAGTCGCGCAATAAAACATGTAATCGCTCAAATCGACCCAAAAATGATGAGAATATATCGCAAAAATATTGCACATACTGTAAAAGAAATGGTCACATGCAAGAACAGTGTTTCCAATGGCAAAAGCAGCGCAAATTAGATGAAAATGCAAAGCAATCAAGAAACAATTTTGATGTGCGTCCATGTAGTCAGTCGCGTTCCTGGAATAATCGCAATCGCTCATCGTCGCGCTCAAATTATAATAATCGTCCACAATCTAAGCCTAGATATCGCGATCAAAGTCAAAATCACCAACCTATGTTCCAAAGTTCTGACGCACGTTTTGATTCTAGACGCTCGTGTCCAATTTTTAGGCAAAACTATAACAACTACGCGCTGAATTATCGCCAAAACTATCAGAATCAGCCTTATTATAATCGCATGCAATCTTATGACTATCGCCAAAATAATCCTTATGTGACTCATCCGCCAGAACAGCGTAATACGTATTATAATTCCAATTATCGTTCTGCGCCACGAAATTATCCCCCTAATGTCACATATGTAGCGGATTACCAGCCCGCCGGAGATTATCCCCCGCCGCAACCGCCCTACTTGCCTAAGAAAAGACGCAAACATGGTTACTTCTCATCAATCTGAAGCAATTAAGCGGGAAGAAAATTTTGCATCTCAAGCATTTTTGGAGGAATATGATAGATTGCAGCGAAGATTAGCAGTTTATGAAAAAATGGCGTCATCCCCCACCTTAAATCAGGATTCGCAAATTCCGATAGTTAGTCATGCAGGTACAAATTTACCCACCATTTTGGCTGAAATTCATGGTGTGAAAATCCCGGCACTAATTGATACTGGCTCGCTAGTCACAATGATGACTACTGCAGCATTTTTAAGACTTGGTTTCAGGTTACCTCCGAAACAAACGTCTAAAGTAGTGCATGGTGTAGGTGACACAACAGTAGCTGTTCGCTTTAATTTTAATATGACTATAACTATCGCAGATCATTCTATACCTATGTTAGTTTCTATTATAGATAAATTACCAGAAGACATTATAAGTATATGCTAATAGTAATTGCTTTACTTGTAACCGCTTATCGTATTATCGTATGCGTAGATTCGAGAGTAATCTTGATTAACGTTAGTTTGACTTAAACTGTTGTTTTACTGTATTGCTCCCATTATGGGATGTTAGTTTAGTTGGCGGTTTGGACGATCTTATTGTTTAGCTCGTTTTATTCGTTAGTGAATTTTGTTTTTCTTTTCCGGCACAAGGCTGTGTGTACATAGTCGAAATAAAATATAAAACCCACCCAGGGGTGTGATATATCGAGGGTGAGGTCGGTTAGCTACGAACGTTGAGGATTTCTGAGTTTTGGTGGAGAGGATAGGTAAACTCCGTGTGATTATTTATTTTGTTCAAAAATTCAATATTCTTTCCTCAACCCTAAAATTGGTCAAAAATATTATTTAATTATTTATAATGACTGATCAGCTTAGAGCTCGTTGGTGTTGTTTTCAAATTTCATTGTGCTACACGAATTAGGAACCAAAACATTTGCGTTTTACCCGGACCTCGGAAAAGAAGTTAATTTATCAACTTGAGCTGGGTTGAGATAGGTCAACTGACCTCACGGCAATTCTGGGATTTAGGTAGGTACTCTAGGATCTAGGGCGTAGCTGCAAAGACTCCAGACAAAAGTGAAACCAGCAATATTAGGGCAGAGGGAGTCGATGCTGTAGGTCTACAAGGGTCCAGAAGATCGAAGTTTTTATTTGACTATGCGATTGGGGCCAGCGCTGAGAGCAGATTTAAGTACTTAAGTACCTAAGTAAGTCCCGAAGGCAAATACATCCGTGTCCTTGTTGCTTTAGTACACTTGGACCGGCCCTGTATTTACACTGGATAGTCCCCCTTTGAGGCTGCTAGCTACAGCCGGACTGATCAGTCATCTAAAATTTATTTTTCGATCCAAAAAGTCATTATTTTTGGTCATCTAAATATGTGTAACATTTTGTTCGTCCTTGTTGTAGTATCGATCGCAATCGTGGCAGTGCGCATTTAAGTAAGCGTCCATGGTAAAGTTTTTGTGTATCATGGTAAAGTCATCATTATTTTTCTATTTCCGTCGACCCTCTGGTAACAAAGGCAGCTATCACGCTCGCATTTTTCTATAAACATCGACCCTCAGGCGATGATTCATCATTTTTCTCTCTCGATGACGAATTTTTGCTACCTAGGTTTTTACCTATGTCTTTTTCTATCTTCGCACACGATTCGCTTTTAAGGCTTAGTCCTACGTCTTTTCGTTTTTCTCACGTCAGGTATATCTTACTTCACGTAAGCAAATACTATTCACGTGAAAAAACCTGTTTTTCGAAATGACAAAAGGTCAAATTCGAAACATTTATTTTTGGCAAAATTTCGACGTACCAAAATTTTTCTTACCCAAGGCTATATTTTTGGACGTTTTTGATACCCAAAAATGGCAGGGAAGAAAATTTTGCAAACACCGCCTGCTAAATTGAAAAAACCTACTACGCCATCTACTTCAACTCGCCAATTACGTACCGCGCCAGCTGAGTCTAATAGCGCGAGTAATAATGCGAGTAACAATGCAAATAATAAGGATGCAAATAGTAATGCGAATAATGATTGATTACCCCCATCGTTGAATACTGCGTGTACTACACAGTCCGACGACGAGTTAATACTGGGTAATGCGCAATTGCACATCAATCAAATTGTGAATCCTAATGCCGATAATCATCAAATAATACGATTATCAATAATACGACTACCCTTAAAATGGCAAATAACCGTGAAACTAGTTCAGAGCCAGATAACGCCAATTCTGACGTAGAGAGTAATAATAGTCCAAGCCGAATTGCTGATAATGCTCATGCTAATTCTGGCGTGACTAATGAACTTCTTTTGGAAGCGCTACAAGCTATTCATATGCAATTTTTGGACCTTTCTACACGCGTAAATCAAGATAAAAAAGAAAATTCGGATGAAATGCATAAACTGCGTGTGGAATTACACAAATTGCTTAAGCCACAACCTGTTTTGGATCACACTGAAAGTAATCCGTCTGAGCGCGTTAACCACTCTATCGATAGCAAAAATTTTTCTGAATTTAATGCGCAAAATGCGAATCGTGCAGAAAGTACGCATCACGCATCTTCTATGTTGTCTACTGGCAACCACACATCAAATTCTTGGTCACCTTCGGAAATTGCTCAAGAAACTGTCACACAAAATTGTACAAATTGCGCGCCTGAAACATCTGAGTTACCAAGAAATCCTTTAAACACAGTTTTGCAATCAGTTCAAAACTTGGGTTTTTTGGAACATATACCTACAATCCGCAGCCATCGGCATCAATTTTGCAGGCGTCGCAATCTCGGCCGTTGCTGTCTTTAAATCGTAATGCGCCTTCTTTTGTACCTAATTCTTTAAATTCGAACTTGCAGCAGCTTTTACAACCTCCACCGCTGCAGTATTTTCCGCCTCATAGCGAAATACCTTCGAATAATTATGTACCAAATCCCGCAAATCTCGTAATACCGCCTAATGACCCTATTTTGCATTCTTCAAACATCGAAATGCAACCTTTGGAAAAAAACTTATCTGGCATAAATAACGAACCCGGAAACTTGCAAAATGAATCCGCGCCTTTACCTGAGTCACCTACAAGGAGACGTCACGTAAAGTTTTCTGATGAAAGCTTGACGAGCAGCTACAATTGTCCGCATAGTCGTCAATCGCGTCGCAAAAGTAAATCGCGTCACCGTCGTCATTGGCATAACTCGGATTCATCATCCGGTAATTTGTATAGCAAATCGCATCTCGCTGATTCTTTAAATTGCGGACCTTTTATAGCACAAATGCAAGTCGCAATAGCAAATAAAAAATTTTTTAATGGCGATAAAACAGATATACGAGCATATCTTGCAGAATTTGAGTCGCTTGCCGATACCTATGATATCGATAAATCGGATCGCATGAAATTTATGTCATCATTTCTTGATCCCTATGCTTTGCGCTTATTCCGTTTGTTACCTGCTGATATAAAACAATCTTATTCCAAATCGAAACAGGCGTTAATAGCGGAATTTTGTCCTCTGGACGCCGAAATGCTTTTCAATCGTTTTTTGGCACATAAACAGCAGCCTAACAAATCGGTTAAAGCTTATTATCTCGCGCTTCGCAAAGAGTTAATTAAAGCCAACCCTTATCTTGAAGTCGACTCTCATCATTTTAATTATTTATTGCGACATCAATTGAAACAAGGCTTGTTACCTAACATATCAAAAGAAGCATATCATAAAAAACCTAGAGCATCGCTGGCTGAATTTTTGGATAACGCACTAAATGCTGAATTTGCGAATAAGGAATTTGCGGATGACAAAAAAGCAGTAATGCCATACATATGTATTGGTAACAGCCACTCCTACAGGAGGCGCAATACCTAAAGATACATTTCGTGCGTCTAACCAAAATGAGCCAGATCGCTCGCGACAAAAAACGTTTCAACGCTCATCGTGTGCTGAAAAACCAGAAAATTCCTCTCGTAAGTATTGCATCTTTTGCAAGCGCATAGGTCACATCTACGACAAATGTTTCACGCGTCAACGACAAGAATCGTCTCATAACAATACTAATATTCAGTCTGATCGAAATAAAAACAGTTCCATGGCTCGTAATTGCAGCCAGTCGCATTCTTTTTGCGCCAAAATTGTTCGCCTTCGCATTCAAATTCGGAAAATCGAAATTATTCTCAATCGCAATTTTGTAACTTGAGTCAACATTGCTCATTGAACTATGCAAATAATGATAATCGCTTTGAATCTAAGCAAGCGCGACCAAATTTTAGGCAAAATAATAACAATTACAATCAAAATTAGCGTGCCAATTATCAAAATTTGCATTACAATTATTGCTATGCAAATCAATCGCGACAAAACGCACCTTTTGTTCAGTTTCCTAACGAACAGCGTGGAACATATTATAATTCGAACTATCGCAATGATAACGGTTCTAATCGCCCATACGTCACATATACTGCGGATTACCAACCCACCATAAATTCGCCCCCACCGCAGCCAACCCTTACATCTCCTAATGATGTAAACACGGTTACTGCGAAAGGGCTAGAAACTAGCGCGCGTTCTATCTTATTTGCGTCGCAAGAATTTCTTGAAGAGTACAAGCGCTTACAGCGTCATCTCGCAATTTATGAAAAAATAAATTCGCCTCCAGTTAAAACCATTGATCCGAATAGTCCAATTGTAAGCCATGCTGGGACAAATTTGCCCACTATTCTTGTTAAAATTCATGGCACAGACGTACTCGCTCTCATTGATATGGGTTCACAGGTCACCTGATGACCACGTCTGCATTTTGCGTCTTGGTTTTAACTTACCACCTAAACAAGTCTCACAAGTTGTTCACGGCATAGGCGAAATAACCGCAGTCGTACAATATAAAGTAAACATGACTATCACTATCGCTGAACAATCTATCTCTACCATAGTAGCTATAATCGATCATTTGCCGGAAGACATGCTCTTGGGATATGATTTTTGTGAAGCCGCATTAATGTGGGTTAATCCTATCAAGCGCTGTGCTTTCATAAATGGCATAAAAATTAATCTATCATCATTTGAAAAATTGCAATTTCGCGCAAAACCCAACCCGACTACCTCTGGTGTTGTGTGTGTGCATGTTTTGCTGCCTGAGCCTGTAATTATACAACCTCGGCATGAATTAATCACACCTGGCTATATCAGTCATGGTTCTTGCGATTTTGATGTTGCGTTATTCAAACCAAATTCCGATTTCATGAAAAAACTTCACTTTTTGTTGCTCCGTCTATAGTCAATGCATCGCAACCTATAATTCCTGTTCGCCTTTGTAACATCTCTAAAGTGCCAATTCGCATCGACTCTGGTAATATAATGGGTTCCTTAACCTCTGATCGCCGAAGTTGTGTCTCATGTCTCAAATTTTGATGATAGGACACCTGAGCTTTTTGCATCAATAAACAAAGCTTTAAACGGCTCCGCCGTTGATTCTTGGCAACAGCAACAAATTCGTGAACTCTGCTTAAAATATGACTCTATTTTTGCATTAAAAAATGAGCCTCTCGGACGTACCCCTTTGATGAAACATCATATTGATACAGGGGATGATCTGCTCGTTGTTGGAAAAACTTATCGTGTTGAGCATTCTAGAAGAGAATCTATGCAAAAAATCATTAATGAAATGCTTGCTGATGAAATTATTCGGCCTATGACCAGTCCATGGGCTAGTCCATTGTTTCTCATAGGAAAAAAGGATGGTTCCCTAAGACCTGTTGTTGATTATTGCCATTTAGATGACGTAACTAAAACGCAAGTATATCCTCTTCCTCAACTTGACAATTATTTTGATACCCTAGGCTCTGCCGCGTATTTTAGCACGTTAGATCTAAAATCCGGTTATTGGCAAATTCCTCTCGATAATAAATCTTGCGAAAAAACTGCATTTATATGCCCTGTTGGTCATTACAAATTTGAAGTTTTACCTTTTGGTTTAAAAAAATGCGCCCGCAGATTTTCAGAGGCTAATGGAGCTTGTGCTCGCAGGTCTCAATTGGAAATCTTGCCTTGTTTATATTGACAATATAATTATTTTTTTGCGCACTTTCAAAGAACATTTAAAAGATCTGGAAAATGTTTTCATTGCACTTCAAAACGCGAACTTACGGGTTAAACCTGATAAATGCCATCTTGCGTCATGCCGAAGTAAAATTTCTCGGCCATAGTATAAGTTTGCTGGGCATCGCTCCTGACATGTCTAAAGTCGCAGATTTAGTCGTGTTTCCTATACCAAAAACCGTTAAATCTTTGCAGAAATTCCTTGGCTTAGTCCAATGGTTTAAGAAATTTGTTAAAGATCTCGCTAAAATCGCTAAACCGTTATTCCATCTTCTTAGCAAAGATGTTGAATTTTGCTGGAAGGCCGAACACCAAAGTGCTTTTGAGCTTCTTAAAAAAGCATTTACGTCTCCACCTATTTTGCAATTACCAAAATTCGACAATGAGCACCAATTTATCTTAACAACTGACGCAAGCAACTATGCTTTAGGTGCTATTTTGACTCAAAAACACTTACCATTGAAAATTCGTTTTATTCTTAGCTATGCTAGTCGCGTGCTAAATTCTGCCAAATGTAATTATGCTACATCGGAGAAGGAAGCGCTAGCAGTGGTGTGGGCCATCAAGCATTATGGACACTTTCTATATGGTAAAAAATTCATTGTTGAAACTGATCATCAAGCCTTAACTTGGCTAGTAAACGTAAAAGACCCATTGAGTCGTTTACGCCGTTGGGGTCTCAAATTACAGGAGTACGAATATGATATCGTGTACGTTCCTGGCGCATATAATTGCGCAGCGGACCTTTTATCACTACATCCTAAATACAATCATGCTGAACGCAAATATAAACTCGAGCGCAAAAATATTGTTAATATCGCGAATTTAGACTCAGAAGATTCTGAATTCAAGGACAAACCGGTCCCACCTGACCGACCGCGCAATAGCACGCCTAATGCATCAAATAATAATCCTAATGCACAAGCTAATAACCCTATTGTGCCCATCGATCCAACTAATTCTAAACCTCCTATGTTTTGCGAATGCATTCAACTCACTGATGCAGAAAAAGTTGAGATGCTAACGCCTGCGCCTTTACTCGCTGAGCAGTGCGCCGATGATGAATTACATAAAATTCGCATCGCGTTAAACAATTTGACAACGAAAAAATATTGTGACAAATTTTTTCTCGTACCAAATTTCATGACTCTATTTTCGGACCACATTTTTCATCGCGCAAGATTCTGCCTGCCGTGCAAATGCGTTATTGGTGGCCGCGCATGGAAAATGATGTGATCGCGTGGTGTAGGAATTGTGATGTGTGCTTACAACGTAAGGTTGCATTAAATTCCACATCTGTTCCTTTGCAACCAATCGAAGTATCCGCGTCTTTCGAACTCATTGCGTGTGATTGCTTGCATATGCCGCCATCTCCCTCCGGAAATGACCAAATAGTTGTTTTTATGGATTATTTTACCAAATACGTTGAAGCTTTTGCTGTTCCTGATATGAAAGCAACAACTATTACAAATCTTTAGCTAAGAGAAATTATCCCACGTTATGGAGTACCCAAAAATTTTTTTGACAGATCAGGGTTCAAACTTTACATCTGCCCCAATTTTGGAAGTCTGTAAACTACTGAACGTTCAAAAAATTTTCACGACCCCATATCACCCCCAGTGTGATGGTCTTGTGGAACGTTATAATCACACCCTAATCGATGGTTTGTCCAAATTGAGTGCAAGGAATGAGTATGATTGGGAGCAGTTTTTGCCTTGTTTGCGTATCGCACAACTCCTCAATCGTCAACTAATATTTCTCCTTTCAAAATGCTATATAGCCGCGAACCTGCATTTCCTCTCAACACTTTACTTATCAATGACTTCACAATAAATCCGAGTTTACAACCTATTGCGGAAAAATATCTCATCGATTTAAAGCTGACCTTGCAAGATCTACATGAAATCGCGTCTAAAAATTTAGCTCAAGCGCGTAAGCAGCAGAAATTTGTCCTCTTCAATCTGCTAGCTTTGCCAACTCCTTCTTGCTTATGCTGGTCCCTCAATCCCCTCTTAACTCATATGATAGTCTTCCTGGCCTTAACAAATCCTCTCCTAAGCCTGGGTCCCTTTGGATGTTCTTTCTGTGCAGCTACACTAAGATCAAATCCGTGCTGTGTGTGTCCCCGTCAGCCTTGGCTATGATGGCATCCCCACAATGACTACAAAGACTCAGCCCTGCTATTGGTTCCAAGACATAAACATACAAACATGATACGTTTGCTGTTTGGTAATACACTCTTCTCCTTTAGGCGAGCAAGCGATAGATTTGAGGCCTATGGTGAGGCTTTGGAAACGGGATTTCCCTTGAGGGTAGACAAACAGAAGCAATGGCAATTTCATTCTGACTGCTTCCATTGAACTCCCACTGACGTGGAACCTTTCTTTTGAAACAGCATGTGGAATCACTCTGTCTGGAATTTTTCATTCAGATATTTGACCTTCCTTCGTTGGATTTCTGAGGCCTTCGTCTTTTCTTCACGTATAAACTAGACAGAAGCATTCTCAGTGATGTTTGTGTGCATTCACAGAGCCGTGGATCAGTCCCAGTGTGGCACTCTTTCTGTTGGTATCTGTAGTATCTGCAAGCTCTTGGATAGTTCTTTGCACGGGAAATATCTTCCTTTCACACAACGACAGAAGACTGGTCCTGCTCTGCGTTGTGATGCTGTGTGTTTAACAAATGTTGTATCTGTTTGCACGCATTCAAACAGTGTCTTTGACCTTTTCATTCGTTTGGTTGCGCTGTGACAGCCCACACAAGTACTCGGACCCCCCCGCCGGGCGTGGTCGCTCGCCCGTTCTCTCCCGCCTCCAAGCTGCGGCACCCCGCCCTCCGACCCCCTCCTTCTTCGCGCTTCGAATGCCGGCCCGCGGCACCCACGGGCGCTCGCCCGTGCCTTCCCCTCAGCGCAACCAGGGTCCCTGCGCCCGCACGCGCGCCCCGGGCCGTGTGGCCCGTGTCTGCATTTGTCCCGGGGCCTAAATGCGCCACTACGTGGCAGGCCCGCTGAAGAGATATGGATGTCCATTTCTGGTCTTCCCTCAAGATCCCCACTGGAGGAGCACTCGCGTGTGATACCTGAGCTGCTGCTTTTGACCTTTCCATCCAACGCTCAGCCTCAGCCTTGCCAGCCCCAGGTGGATGAACCTTCTTTTCGTTTGGTTATCAATGAGGACCAACCCCGTGATGAGTCAGCCTGGGATCTTGGAAACACTGTGTCTTTCAGTCCTAAACTTGGACACATTATTAATAAATGTTTCCTAATAGATTGTTGACTGTCCATTTGTGACCACCGGATAGAAAAGCGTTGCTTTTTATTTTAAAGATGACAAAAAATTCGTCAAAAAAGGCAAAAAGAAAACAAAAGTGCATTGTCCGTTCTCCAGGGCGTCATCGCAGGGCCCATCAACCAGCTCGGCGCTTGAGGCCAGCGTAGGTTCCTCGGGCAAAGAATACGTCGAGGCTGAAGACGTGTATGCGGCCATTGCCGCAGCTACTGTTGTTACTACTTCAGCACAGACGCCGTCGCACAACACTGTTTGGGGTAACTCGTACTTAGTGGTATGTAAGTTGCAGGCCAATGCCAGCCTTCAGCTGGGCCCGCCCATAGCAACTGTTACCCAACCAGCAGTTGTCAGCACGACTATGCCGGCCACTGCAACTGTCTCGCAAGCCGAACTGCAAATTGAAACTCCGATGGTCGGAATCGAACCATCCGTGATCACTGAGCAGGCGGATTTATTGCCCTCACGCCTTGTGATCGCATTACCAGAATCCAAAACCGTAATGCAAGCGATTACTTCGCAATCGCTTGCGACTCTGTCTGCACGTGTTGATCGGACACGCTGCATTGCTCACCGGACCACAGTCTGAGTGGGAAGAACAACACGCAGGACCGGATATCTTAATGACCAAAATTTTGACCTCGCCACTGCAAAGGCAATTCACGCTGCTGCCCCAAGAGGCGCTGCAAGCTGCGTTATCAACGCAAATCGCGTCCACAAGATGTGCCACCAGTCGCGTTGAATTTGACGTTATTGCATACAAGTGTAACACAATCGGGTGCTCGTTTTAATGCACCACTGTCCATGACAGGTATATTGGATACTAACGTGTGCGCACAGCCACAGGGTATCCAAAATATACCATTGAATGCGGACGATACACATCCTCCGCAAATACAGGTTACTCGTGAACATGCCAGCAGCCAAACAAAATGCACAGCAGCAAAATCGCTCACGTTATATGACACATTTCTTCCAAATGATGGAAACTTTAAGCCATGATCCTCCGTGTTATATTGTCCCTGACGTTTTGCACGATTTACGCACCTATTTGGGTGAAAGAGAAGGATCACTCATGTATGACGAACTGTTAGAAATTGCACAAGTGCATTTCAATAACATCTACACAGCTCACTTGCGTCGTTTGTCCACTGCTGGCGCACCTCAGCGCCCAGTGATCTGGACAACAATCGCGCAACCCGCAATAGGTGTTGAACGTGGGCCATCGCCGCGTTTTATTATGCAACCGAGCGTTTTCCAACGCCTGTTTTATCCAGACGATTATTTTGTGCACAATTGTTTCTTCATAACCACCAGAATGATGCTATATGAAGTTCCATTGGAATACTTGGTCAGTCACCAACACCTCAAAACTCCGAGCGTTGTGACCAATAACCAAGCACTGAACATCCGACCGGAAGTTTTGCCGCACCGAGTGTGCCTGGCACTAGATCATTTAGCACCATTGTTGGTTCTCACGCGCCAAATGATCAATGTTTTCGAAAATTTTCGACAATTTCAAGCCAAATACGGATCGGAATATTGGCTAATGCCAATTTTTTCATCAATAGATGTTATGCACGCAAAAGTGCTGTTGGAATTCTTGGACCGAAGGTTCCACTTTTTTGCATCCGCCTATGGCAGTACAGCCATAGCTTGGCGTATGGTTGAGCAGCTGCGTAGCATGTTGCGTGTGGCTTTTCTTGGCCCTTCATACACGCCGACGCCAATTGACGCTTTTCCAGAATTCCCGGAATTGGCTGAGCGGATTGAAAATCAGGCCAAAATACATAGCACAATTCGGACCATTCGGCTCCAAACCGATCCGCCATTTGCTGTCCTGGTGCAATTTGATTGGTACAAAGGTCGCCAAAAAGTCGGCTTTCTACCTAAAACATAGATTGCCAGCGGAATTAGAAAAAATCTGCAAGGATAGACGACAGGCCTCTTTGCAAGACCCGCGCGGGTCCAAGGCAAACCTTGAAAGGCAAGAAGTTGATCTGTCCATACCGGCACAAATTGAAATGCAAAAAGCGCGCATGGTTATTGAGCAGCGTGAAAGGGAAGCTCTTGTTCCTGAACTTCATTGGCGAGTGACGCGCTTGCGTTCGCGCCGGTTTGCTTACTTTTGCCTCAGGCATTTGTCAAATGCCGGAAGACGAACATTGTTCGGCAAGTAAACGAGTTTTACAATACAAAATCTGAACGCACAATGCGTCGTTCAAGAAATCTGGAAAAAGAACGTGTAAAAGGCTTGTTCGCGCAGAAGTACGCGCAAAACTGCAAGCGAGTGCTAGCCACAGAGGCCCTAGGCAGCAAGATCCGCAGTTGTCCCGGCGATTGCACATCCAATTGCAGTCGCGTTCACAATCACTATCACAGGCACAATCAAAAGCACAAATAAAACCATATGCACAAACACAATCGCATCCGCAAAACCAAATGCGGCCAAAACAGTATTTGGTGTGGCGCTCGCGTTCTGAAACGTATTCACAGGCAGATGCTGGTCATACGTCGTGCTCGGGACAGCAGCAGCCACGCGAATATTGTCAACAATCACACTCAAATTGCAGACCTAATCAGGGTCGGTCGCAATCACGCCAAAGACAACAGCAGGATCAATCGTATTATCCACCGTCGCACCAGAGCCACCAAGCCACCGAGGTCTATTTGCAGCCACCACCTTGACAAGAGCCTTTATTGCCCCAACCGTGGCTTACTACTCAGCCCAAGGAACGTTCGCGCGATACGTCTCGCGAACAGTCTTATGGATTTACTCCAGAACCATTTTCAATGCCGGTTCCGCTGACACCGCATCGTTACGCGGATGATGATGACAACAACAACGAAGATGAAAATCGACCTGTTGATCCACATTGTAGTTTACGTCAACATATATATGGACGTAACGCTTCACCATATTGTGAAAGGGAGCGTTTGAATATGCGTCGTGAAACGGACTCGGATCGCAAAAATTTCCCATGTCGCCGCAGCAAATCCTGCGGCTCGAAACTCAATTATCGGGATCACTACTGAACTTTGAAGTTCTACGCTATAAACTCTGCGATAGCCATCGACTCGACCAGCAGCTTTTTCGTTTTCCGTCTTTCCTGCTGTGGATTCCAGGACCCTTTTTGCATCATATTATTTGTCTTTTTGTTTGACATTTTTCGCGTCCAAATATTGCTGTAATTTCTTGATTTCTGGTGCTTATTTTCTAGTGATTATTGCATAATTACATTCCTCGTTTTAAATTTACCTCGTATTTTAAATTTTGTCTGTCTTTATTCTTTTGCTCATGCATAATGGCTTTTATTTGCCTTATAATCTTGTGTCTTAAATTTTTGCTCAAATAGCGGTATTACTATTAACATATCTTAATTCTTTAACGGACAAGGGGTTTTTACACCCAATCTAAAAATCTTTTACGACTCAAAAAATTTCCTTACCCAGGGACTGAAGGAAGGCTAGAGGCGCCAAAGGTTTTGTGCAAAAAGGTACGACTTTGGGCACAAGAACTTTGTGGAAAAAGAAAGGAAGAATTGCTCAAACAAGTTGATGAGCTGAAATAGGAACTAGCTTTGTTGAGAGTGTTCCTGAGTGCGAACGGAGCCATGCGTTGGCGTTATCCTTACTATTATTGTTATTTTTATTTTCGTTTTTACATTTGCTCATTTTGAGGCGTTGCAGACGCTGCTGATAGCCCCCAAAAAATTTGCTACGTTGTTTCGGATTTTTTTTCGAAATGTGGGGATTGTAACTGTGAGAGTTACACGTGGCGAACTTGTTTTAGCAGTTCACGTAGGCCATGCCAAAAACAGCTTGATACTGTATCTGGTTAACATAGCCAAACGCGAGTAGCCATTGTTGCAATGTGTGTACTCGTGGCTATGCGTTCAGTTTCTCATCTATCCCCTAATTTTCATTATAAAAATCAATAAGATACTTGTCCGGTAAAATAGAATTAAGTATATGCTAATAGTAATTGTTTTACTTATTACCGCTTATCGTATTATCGTACGAGTAGATTTGAGAGTAATCTTGGTTAATGTTAGTTTGATTTAACTGTTGTTTTACTGTACTGCTACCGTTATGGGATGTTAGTTTAGTTGGCATTTTGGACGATCTTATCATTTAGCTCGTTTTATTCGTTAGTGAATTTTGTTTTTTCTTTTCCGGCACAAGGCCGTGTGTACATAGTCGAAATAAAATATAAAACCCACCCAGGGGTGTGATATATTGAGGGTGGGGTCGGTTAGCTACGAACGTTGAGGATTTCTGAGTTTTGCTGGAGAGGATAGGTAAACTCCATGTGATTATTTATTTCGTTCAAAAATTCAATATTCTTTTCTCCACCCTAGAATTGGTCAAAAATATTATTTCATTATTTATAATGACTGATCAGTTTAGAACTCGTTGGTGTTGTTTTCAAATTTCATTGTGCTACACGAATTAGGAACCAAAACATTTCCGTTTTACCCGGACCTTGGAAAAGAAGTTAATTTATCAACTTGAGCTGGGTTGAGATAGGTCAACTGACCTCGCGGCAATTCCGGGATTTAGATAGGTACTCTAGGATCTAGGGCGTAGCTGCGAAGACTACCGACGAAAGTGCAGCCAGCAATATTAGGGCTGAGGGAGTCGTCACCGTACATAGGTCTACAAGGGTCCAGAAGATTGAAGTTGTTATGTGACTATGCGATTGGGGCCAGCGCTGAGAGCAGATTTAAGTACTTAAGTACCTAAGTAAGTCCTGAAGGCAAATACATCCGTGTCCTTGTTGCTTTAGTAAACTTGGACCGGCCCTGTATTTACACAGAGCACATTTAACAATGATAAAAAGAGTTTAAAGCAGCCAACAGCCACAAAAACATAATTGTAAAATTCATTAGTACACTTGTAACTGCGAGAGTTACACGTATAGGCGAACCTGCCTGAGCAGTTTGTGATAGCCATAACATAGCCAATACTAGTAGCTATCGATGATAGTGCACTGTGGGCTATGCCTTCGGTCTTCCCATTATTTCCCCAAATTTTCAATAATAAAAAACATTTAGATACTTGTCCGGTAGCATAGAGTTAAGTGTATGATAATAGTAATTGTTTCATGCATACCGCTTGTGTAATCGATAACATTCGATCTGAGATAAAAGCTTATCAGTATTACATTAAAATTGATCTTTGTTTAATCTACTGTAATGGTCCTTGAGGCCAGTGTACGTAATGTTGTAGTTTAGTCTGGCGTTTTGCTTTTCCGTTTGCCAGTCGTACGTTGATATAGTCCGTACGTTTCCATTTTCTTTTTGCTTGTTGTCCGGATATAGGCCGTGAATTCTTCGTTGAATTAAAATAGAGAAAACCTACCCAGTGGTTTTTGGTTACACCAAGGGTTAGGTTGGGCATCTACACGTCGAGGATTTCTTCCCATCTTAGTGGACTGATAGGTAAATTTCGTATGATCGTTTATTGTATTTGGAAATCAGACTTTATCTCTCAAGCCAAAAATTGATCAAAATTATTATTTAATCTTGAAGGATGATTGATCAGCATAGAGCTCGTTGTTGTTATTTTCATAGTTCAGTGTGCTACACATATTAGGAACCAAAACATTTCGAACCAGGCACTGATTGAAAATAAGTTAAATAAACAACTTGAGTTTGAGATAGGTCAACTGACCTCCGCGGCAAATTCCGAGACTAGGTAAGTAGCCTTAGGTCTTAGGGCGTAGCTGCTGAGATCACCCGACATAGAAGCAGCCAGCAATATTAGGGCTGAGGGGATCGAAGCCGTAAGGTCTCTAAGGGTCCAAAGATCGAAAGCCATTCAGAGCCGCGCGATCGGGGCCAGCACTAAGCGCAGACTTAAGTACCTACGTACCTAGGCAAATCTCGAAGGTAATGTACGTGTCCTATGTCGTCCTTATACGCATAGGGCACCTCTACATTTACATTGGACGTTCCCTCTTTTAGGCTGCTAGCTACAGCCGAGCTGATCAATCATCGTAAAATTATTTTTCGATCCAAAAAATTTATCATTTTGGCCATCTAAGAATGTGTAACATTTCGTTCACCTTTGTTGTTGTATCGACCGCGATTGTGGCAGTGCGCAATTTAAGTAAGCGTCCGTGGTAAAGATTTTGTGTATCGTGGTAAAGCCATCATTATTTTTCTATTTCCGTCGAACCTTTCTCGACAAAGGCAGCTCTCACAGCTCGCATTTTTCTATAAACGTCAGCCCTCAGGCGACTGATTAATCATTTTTCTCAACTGACGACGAATTTCCGTCATTTAGGTTCTTACCTACCTGTTTTTCTAACCACGTACACAATCTTGCGCTTTAGGCCTGGTCCTATCTGCTTTCGATCATTTCACGTCAGGTATATCTTACTTCACGTAAGGAAGTACTATTTACGTGGAAAAACCTGTTTTTCGGATCGACAAAGGCCTAAATTCGAAACATTTATTTTGGGAAAAATTTCGACGTACTGAAATTTATTTTACCCAAAGTCACATTTTTCGACATTATTGACACATAAAAATGGCAGGAAAAAAGGTTTTGCGGACACCGCCCGCTAAATTGAAAAAACCTTCTACGCCACCTACTTCAGCTCGCCAATTACCTACCGCGCCTGTTGACTCTAATAGCGCGAGTAATTCTGCGAGTAATGACACAATTACGAGAGACGTAACTACTAAGGCGAATAATGATAAATTACCCGCGTCACTACATGCCGCGAGCAATACACAGTCTGAAGATGAACTGTTATTGACTACTGTGCAAGCGCGCATTAATCAAACTTTGATAACTAGATCGGACCCTAATATCGATAATTCATCAAATCATACAATGATTGATAATACGACTACCATTAATACGACAAATAACCCTGAAACCAGTTCGGAGCGCGAAAATCCCGATTCTGACGTAGAAAGTAATCATAGTCACAGCATGAATGCCGACACAGAGCGTGCTAATGCTAATGTGACTAATGATCTTATTTTGAAAGCGCTACAAGCTATTCATTTGCAATTTTCGGACCTTTCTACGCGCGTTAATCAAGATAAAAAGGAAAATGCGGATGAAATGCGTAAACTGCGTCTGGAGCTAAGCACTATGCTTAAACCCCAACCAGTTTTGAATCGCATAGAGAATAATCCATCTGAGCGCGTTAACCACTCAATCGATAGCGCAAATTTTTCTGAATTTAATGCGCAAAGTGCGAATCGTGCGCAGAGTACGCATCGTGCATCTTCACTGTTGTCTACTAGCAACAGAACGTCGAATTCACGCTCACCTTCGGAAACTGTTCCCGAAAATATCTCTCAAAGTTGTACGAATCGCGCGCCTGAGATATCTAATTTGTCACAGAATCCTGTAAACACGGGTTTGCAATCAGTGCAAAACTCGGGTTTTTCGGAAAATATACCTACGATTTCGCAGCCGTCGGTACCAATTTCGCAAACGTCGCGATCTCGGCCTTCGCTGCCCTTAAATCGTAATGCGCCTTCTTTCGTACCTAACCCTTCTACTACGAATTCGCAGCAGCAATTGAATCCACCACCGTTGCAGTATTTTCCACCTCAAGGCGAAATCTTACCAAATAATTATGTACCTAATCCCATAAATGTGGAGATACCACCTAATAATCCTATTTTGCATTCTTCTAATATCGAAATGCAACCTGTTGAGATAAACTTATCTGGTATTAACAACGAATCTGCACATCTGCAAAACGAATCTGCTCCCCTATCTGAATCATCTAGTAGGAGAAAACATGTCAAATTCTCTGACGACAGCTCATCTAACAGCTATGATCGCCCGCGCAGTCGTCGCTCGCGTCGCAAAAGTCGATCGCGTAGACGACGTCATCGTCATAGTTCAGGTTCTTCATCTGAAAGCTTGCGTGGTGACTCGCGTCTCGCTGATTCCTTGAATCGCGGACCATTTTTGCAGCAGATGCAATTTGCAATTGCAAATAAAAAATTTTTTGATGGTGATAAATCGGATATAAAAGCATATTTTGCAGAATTTGAATCGCTTGCCAATACCTATGATATTGACAAAGCTGATCGTTTAAAATTCGCTACTGGATTTCTTGACCCTTATGTTTTGCGTCTATACCGTTTGCTACCTGCTGATATACAACAATCTTACTCGAAAATGAAACAAGCGCTAATAACCGAATTTTGTCCTATGGACACCGGTGCGCTCTTTAATCGTTTTTTGTCACACAAACAGCAGCCTAATGAATCGGTTAAAGCTTATTATCTCTCGCTTCGCGAAGAGTTAATTAAATCTGATCCTTACCTTGAAGTTGACTCGCCACATTTCAATAATTTAATGCGACATCAACTAAAACAAGGTTTATTACCACACATTTCGAAAGAGGCATATCATAAAAAACCTAGAGCATCATTAACTGAATTTTTGGACAATGCGCTAAGCGCTGAATTTGCTAACAAAGAATTTGAGGATAAAAAGGCAGTAACGCCTTACGTATCGGTAACAGCTGCTCCAGTAGGCAGCGTAGTACCTAAAGATACTCCTCGCGCATCTAACCAAAATGATTCAAATCGTTCACGTCATAGAACGTTTCATCGCTCATCGCGTGCTGAGAAACCAGAAAATTCTTCTCGCAAATATTGTACCTTTTGCAAGCGCATAGGTCATATTTATGAGGAATGTTTCACGCGTCAGAGGCAAGAAACGTCTAATAATGCTAATCATAATACCCAAGCTGATCGAAATACTAATTCTATGGTTCGCAATCGCAGCCAATCGCGTTCTTTTTCGCGTCAAAATCGTTCGCCATCGCGTTCAAATTCGCAAAATAGACATCGATCTCAATCACGATATCGTAACTCTAGTCAACATCGTTCGTCTAACTATGCGAATAATGATAATCGCTTTGAATCAAAGCAATCACGATCGAATTTTCGGCAAAATCGTAATGATTATTACCAAAATTCGCGTGCTAATTATCAAAATTCGCGTTACGATAATCGTTATAATAATCAACCGCGCCAAAATACACCTTTTGTGCAATTCCCAAATGAACAGCGTGGGACATACTATAATTCTAATTACCGCAGTGATAACAACTTTAATCGACCGTATGTCACATATACTGCAGATAACCAACCCGCCATAAATGTGCCCCCACCGCAGCCAACCCTTACATCTCCTCATGATGTAAACACGGTTACTGCGAAAGGGCCAGAATCTAGCGCGCGTCCTAATCTATTCGCGTCGCAAGAATTTCTTGAAGAGTACGAACGTCTACAACGTCGTCTTGCAACCTACGAGAAAATTAATCTACCTCCATCTAAGACGTTAGATCCTAATATTCCTATTGTAAGCCATGCTGGGACAAATTTACCCACCATCCTAGTTAAGGTTCATGGCGTTGACGTACCTGCTCTCATAGATACGGGTTCACAGGTCACCATGATGACCACGTCTGCATTCTTACGTCTTGGTTTTAATTTACCACCTAAACAAGTTTCACAAGTCGTACATGGTGTAGGCAAAATCACTGCAGTAGTTCGTTATCGAGTAAATATGACTTTAACCATCGCGGAACAATCTATCTCTACCTCAGTATCTATAATTGATCACTTGCCGGAAGACATGCTCTTAGGATATGATTTTTGCGAATCCGCACTCATGTGGGTTAATCCTATTGAGCGCTGTGCTTTTATAAACGGCATAAAGATCAATTTACTCTCATCTCATGAAAAATTGCAATTTCGTGCGAAACCCAACGCAACTACCTCTGGTGTTGTGTGTGTGCATGTTTCGTTACCTGAGCCTGTTATTATACAACCTAGGCATGAATTAATTACACCTGGCTATATAAGTCACGGTTCTTGCAATTTTGATTTCGCATTATTCGAACCAAATCCCGATTTTATGGAAAAAACTTCACTTTTTGTTGCTCCATCTATAGTCGATGCTTCACAACCTCTAATACCTGTTCGCGTTTGTAATATCTCCAAAGCGCCAATTCGCATTGACTCTGGTGAAATAATAGGTTCTTTAACCTCTGATGCCGAAGTCGTGTCACATGTTTCATCTTTTGATGATAGGACACCAGAACTTTTTGCATCAATAAATAAAGCTTTAAACGGCTCCGCCGTTGATTCTAGACAACAGCAACAAATTCGTGAATTATGCTTAAAATACGACTCAATTTTTGCATTAAAAAACGAACCTCTCGGACGTACCCCTTGATGAAACATCATATTGACACAGGGGATAATCCACCCGTTGTTGGAAAAACTTATCGTGTTGAGCATTCTAGAAGAGAATCTATGCAGAAAATTATAAATGAAATGCTTGCGGATAAAATTATTCGACCTACAACTAGCCCATGGGCAAGTCCATTATTTCTCATTGGAAAAAAGGACGGTTCCCTTAGGCCAGTTGTCGATTATCGACGGTTAAATGACGTTACTAAAACGCAAGTTTATCCTCTTCCACAATTAGACGATTATTTTGATACCTTAGGCAGTGCTGCATATTTTAGCACACTAGATTTGAAATCTGGATACTGGCAAATTCCACTCGATAATAAATCTCGCGAAAAAACCGCATTCATATGTCCTGTTGGTCATTACGAATTTGAAGTTTTACCTTTTGGTTTAAAGAATGCGCCCGCAGATTTTCAAAGACTAATGGAGCTTGTGCTCGCAGGTCTAAATTGGAAATCTTGTCTCGTTTACATCGATGACATAATTATTTTTTCACGTACTTTCAAAGAACATTTAAAAGATCTTGAAAATGTTTTTATTGCTCTTAAAAAGGCAAACTTACGCGTAAAGCCTGATAAGTGCCATCTTGCGCATGCAGAGGTAAAATTTCTTGGCCACAGTATAAGTGCAATGGGCATCGCTCCTGACATGTCCAAAGTAGCAGATTTAATTTCTTTTCCCGTGCCAAAAACCGTTAAATCCTTGCAAAAATTCCTTGGCTTAGTCCAATGGTTTAAGAAATTCGTTAAAGATCTTGCTAAAATCGCTAAACCGTTATTCCATCTTCTTCGTAAAGATGTCGAATTTTGCTGGAAGGCTGAACACCAAACCGCTTTTGAGCTTCTGAAGAAAGCATTTACATCTCCACCTATTTTACAACTACCAAAATTCGATGATGAGCACCAATTTATTTTAACAACTGACGCAAGTAATTATGCGTTAGGTGCTATTTTGACGCAAAAACATTTACCATCCAAAAATCGTTTTATACTTAGCTACGCTAGTCGCGTGCTAAATTCTGCCAAATGTAACTATGCTACTTCGGAAAAAGAAGCGTTAGCGGTAGTGTGGGCCATCAAGCATTATCGACATTATCTTTACGGTAAAAAATTTATTGTCGAAACTGATCATCAAGCGTTAACCTGGCTAGTAAATGTTAAAGACCCATCGAGTCGATTACGCCGTTGGGGTCTCAAATTACAGGAATACGAATATGATATCGTTTACGTTCCTGGTGCATATAACTGCGCAGCTGATCTTCTTTCACGACATCCTAAATATGATCATGCAGAACGAAAATATAAAATCGAGCGCAAAAACGTCGTTAACATCGCGAATTTAGAATCTGAAGATTCTGAGTCAGATGATGAATCGGTTCCACCGGACCGATCGCGCGATAACGCGCCTACTGCACCAATTAATCATCCAAATGCGCAAAATAACAATCCTACTGCGCAAACCGATCCTACTAATTCTAAACCACCTACATTTCGTGAACGCCTGTTACTTACCAATGCCGAAAAAGCTGAAATGCTGACACCTGCGCGTTTACTCGCTGAGCAACGTGCAGATGACGAATTGCATAAAATTCGCATCGCATTGAATGACTTAACAACGAAAAAATATCGTGACGAATTTTTTCTCGTAAACGATGTACTTTTTCGTCATTTCCAACCTAAGCGTTCACCAACTGTCGTTCATCAAATAGTCATACCCAAATCTTTGCGTCGCTTCATATTAACGGAATTTCATGACTCTATTTTCGGAGCTCATTTTTCATCGCGCAAAATCTTGCCTGCCATACAAATGCGTTATTGGTGGCCGCGCATGGAAAATGATGTGATCGCGTGGTGTAGGAATTGTGATGTGTGCTTACAACGTAAGGTCGCATTAAATTCCACATCCGTTCCGTTGCAACCAATCGAAGTATCCGCGCCCTTTGAACTCATTGCGTGCGATTGTTTGCATATGCCGCGATCTCCCTCCGGAAACGACCAAATTGTAGTTTTTATGGATTATTTTACAAAATACGTGGAAGCTTTTGCTGTTTCTGACATAAAAGCAACAACTATTGCAAATTTATTGCTAAGAGAAATTATACCACGTTATGGAGTTCCCAAGAAATTTTTGACAGATCAGGGGTCAAATTTTACATCTACCCTAATTTCGGAAGTTTGTAAACTATTAAACGTTCAAAAAATATTTACAACCCCATATCACCCCCAGTGTGATGGGTTGGTGGAACGTTATAATCGTACATTGATTGATGGTTTGTCTAAACTGAGTGCGCGATCCCAGTATGATTGGGAACAATTTCTACCCTTCGCATTATTTGCATACCGCGCGACTCCACAATCATCAACTAATATATCTCCTTTCGAAATGCTTTATGGTCGCGAACCAGCATTTCCACTTGACACTTTACTCATAAATGACTTCGTAATAAATCCGAATTTACCATCTGTTGCGGAAAAATATGTCATTGATTTGAAGCTGACTTTGCAAGATCTGCATGAAATCGCGTCTCAAAACTTAACTCAAGCGCGTAAGCAGCAAAAATCGCAATATGACAAGTCCGTAACGCACACAAATTTTAATCTCTCGGATATAGTCTACCTTAATAATACCTCAGTAATTCAACCAGAAATCGGTAAACTATCACCCAAGCGTGTTGGTCCATACCGAATTATTGACTTACCTACGCCTGAAACTGCGAAAATCGCATATGTCTATAACCCTCTCATCATTCATCACGTTCACAGGAATAGACTTCTGCCTGAGCCTAAACTTCCTTATTCTGATTTGATTGTGGAAAAACACGCGTACGTCCCTGGCGATTTTGTGTTGGTAAAATTACCACATCGCCCTCTTGCCCCGGCAGTAGTCATAAGTTTTGAGGATTTACCGGGCAGGGAACAAAAAGCTAAGGACTGCGCGCCTATACGTTTATTAAATGGCTCTAAAACAGCACATGCCGTACCATTATCTAATGTTTTTCCTTTTGCAGACCCATGGCTGCACAAGGTACCCCAAGCAAGGAGGCATTGCTGGAGGCAGCTGGTCGCCGATGCAAATTTGAGGGGCGTGATCCCGCGTCCCTAGATGAATTTCGTTCGGCTTTGACTAATATGGCTTTAGAGCGAGGCTTGGTTATACCAGACCCGCTGCCGCAAAACGACGATAGTCGCGTTGGCGGTTTAGAGTCACTTACCGCAAAATGGATAAAACACAAAGCAACACATAAAATCGCAAATCATAGAAAGCGTATTAACGACCAACAACTCTGGTGGGAGAATAGGCTTGGTAGATTTCCTTTGGTAACCCCTCGTGTACCAAAGAACAGACTTCTACCCACCGTTATAATCTCCAATGACCAGAAGTCGTTTGGCGCCATTTTGGCGTTAATTCAGCCATCGAATATGACAAATGGCACTTTATTTTTAGGTTACGACTCTGAATTTGTTAATGACAGAAAAGGCAGGCATTATAAGACCTGGGACTTGCGTTTTCAGCAACTATGTCCCACTTACCAGGACCTCCATGGCCCATTCGTACGCTACGTCCAAGTTGCGAGCGCGAACGGCCACGTGTTCTGTTGGGACCTGGCGAAGTTCCCGCAACCTCCGTTCGGGCTTCACCAGTTGCTCGAAACGCGTTTACCTAACGTGTATATGGTTTGTTATGACCCGACGCAAGATCGACTTGCGTATTTCCATGTTTACGGGCCAACTTTTGAGGAAATTTTGGCTATTTCGGATGCAGAAATTCGCAATAAACTGCACTGGAAAGACCCGTTCATTGCGAATTTCATTGATATTCAGCCATTGGCGAGAGCGTTTACTCGTCGGTTACGCATTAAAGCGCAGTCGCACTCATTAAAGCGCTTGGCCGAATTCTTTTTTGACATGTATATTGATCCGAACGCGCCTGATAATTTCGGACAGGCGTGGAGCTTACCGTTAACTCGGGACATGCAGCATTATTTAGCGATGGACGCCCTCATAACTATCGACGTTTTTATACTGATAGAAGGGTGCACGCAAGATAATCGCATTACTGATGATAGAAAGCCTATGTCAGTTTCGTTTACAGGCGATGAACTGTACATTAAGGCTAGCGGCCCGAAAGCCAGAGTGCGTATACCGTTGTCGACTAGTAAGCCACCACAAGGACAGTCGACCAGCACAGCTGCTGACGCTGAAGTTGATTCGAATGGCGAAGAGTTAATCAGAGTTGAGGACTTTTATGCCCCAGCTCCGCAACTGCCAGCAGCTATAGCTGCAGCCACCACCGTTGCCTCAGTAACGGAAGCGTTGGCTCACGCTAATGTGTTCGACAATCCTGACTTACAAGTGCAGGGTTTGCAGGCCGTTGCCGACTCAGTTTTGGGCCCGGTCAATGCGCCTGACACGGAACCTAAGTCAAAACCAACTAGTTCGAGTACACCAGCTTCTGTGTTTTCTTCGCAAACCGATATTCCCTACGATTCGCCTATGGTTGATGTAGAACCATCGATCTCCACTGAGGATGACGATTTATCTCCCAAACGCTTAGTGATGGCGTTATCTGACGCCGAGGCGGAAAGACAAGCTAACTTGTCGCCACCGCGTGTAACACGCGTGGCAATGGCTAGAAAAGGGGCTGTTACCGTTTCGCAACCGATTGCCTCGCAATCGCTTGCGGCGGATCAACAAGCACCCTTGGGTATCAGTTCGCTCGGACCTTTACCGACTTCTCAGCCGGATGGGGCGGAGCGTCAAGCTGACCCTGATGTCATCATGACTGAGATTATTGGTGTTCCGCCGCAACCACAACGTACACTAGCTGCACACAAAGTACCACAAGTAGCGTTGTACACGCAAGTCGCGTCTCAGTCCGCGCCACAAGGCGTGTCGGCACCTGATACTCGTTTTATGGCTCCTATGACCATGACGGGTGTGTCGAGCACTGTGGTGACTATTCAACCACAAGTTACTCAAAGTCAATCATCAAATATGGAAGTCGCAATACCTGCGCACATTCAAGCTATTCGCGAACATATGTCCGCGAACGAAAGCGCTAGAGTGCAAAATCGCTCGCGCTACGTACAGCACTTTTTCACCATGATGGAAAATATGACGCGTGAACCACCGTGCATTATCGCGCCAGTCGTCTTGCACGAGTTACGTTCCTATCTGGGTGAAGTCGAAGGAACGCGTCTGTACGATCAGCTGGTTGAAGCTGCCCAAGTGTACTTCGACCGAGTGTACGCAATACATCTGCAGCACGCGGCTACGACTGACTCACCCTCGCGTCCATTAGTGTGGTCTACAATTGCACAGCCTTTGGCTGATGCTGATTGTGAGCCCGCACCTCAATTTATTAGCAAAATGAGCGTCTTTAATCGATTATTTTACCCAGACCAATACTTTGTGCGCATACGGTTCTTTATCACAACCGGAATGATGTTGTACGAGGTTCCGCTCGAGTATTTGGTGGTACACCCGCACCTTGACGCACCGAGCGAGGTGATCGATGGCGTTACACATCAGGTTTGTCCGGAATTCTATCCGCACAGAATGTCTCCAGCGCCGGATCATCTCGCACCGATCTTAATATCGACACGTCAAATGGTCGATATTTTTGATACTTTCCGTGAATTTCAATCATTATATGATTCGGAGTATCGACACATGACGATCTTCTCTTCAATAGACGTCATGCGCGCTACAGCGCTTTTGGAATTCTTGGATAGGAAATTCCACTTCTTTGCGTACGCCTACGGCAATGCCGCAATAGGTTGGCGCATGGTCGAGCAGCTGCGTCGCATGTTGCGCGTAGCTTTCCTTGGTGAATCTTATACACCTTCGCCAAGTGAAGCTTTCCCGGAATTCCCGGAGTTGACGGCACGAATCAAAAGTCCACATGTTTTGCATAACATGATTCGGCAAATTTGGTTAGCAACCGATCCGCCGCTCGAAGTTCCAGTTCAATTCGATCGTTTCCGAGGTCAACAAAAATCTGTATTTTTCCTCAAACATCGCATTCAAGGCGAATTAGAGAAAATTCGAAGAGAAAGGCGGCAGGCATCCTCGCAGGACCCGAGCGGATCCGCAGCGAGCCTTGATATGCCAGAAGTCGATCTTTCTTTGGAGGCCCAAATTGAAATGCGTAGAACACGCATGACGATCGAGCAACGCGATCGTGAGAATTTGGCGACGGAAATGCCACGGCGTGCGACGAGATTACGCGCCGCCGGTTCTCTTGCTGAGTCTTCAGAAGTTCGTCATATGTCAGAAGACAAACATAAAGCCAAATTGAATCGTTTTTACGATACTAAATCCGAGCACACTTTGCGTCGGTTAAAGAATTTGGAAAAGCAACGAGTCAGAAGACTTGTTCAAGCTGAAGTTGCAGCTAAATTGAAAGCGCGTTTAGGCCAAAAGGGATCGAGGCGGCAAGAACCGCAGTCATCCCGGCAACGCTATGCGCAAACGCATCACCGTTCACAATCACAAGCACAACAGCAGACACAAGTAAAACCACATGTACAGCAATACACACGACCGCAGACCCAACCGCGGCAACAGCAGCAATTCACGGAATCGCGTGAGCGTTCCGAGGCGTATTCTCAGGCCGATGCTGGTCATCTGTCGCGCTCGCAACAGCAGCAGCCTTATGAATATCGCCGCCCGCCACAGTCAAACCGCGGAAGTCATCGGGGCCGGTCACAATCCCGTCAACGTCAGCAATGGGACCAGTCGTATCGCTCACCGTTGGAACAAAGTCAACCAGCCACCGGGGGCTATCAGCCACAACCTCGACCCGGTCCACTTTTGCCCAAACCGTGGCCTGTTACGCAACAACAACAGCGTCCACGCGAACCTTCACGTGAACGAACTTACGGTTTTACGCCGGAGCAATTATTTACTCCGACGCCACCTATACCGCGTCGTTACGCGGATGATTACGAGGACGACGACGATTTTGAGGACGACGATCGACCAGTCGATCCACATCGACGCTTACGCCAACATCTGTACGGGCGTAGGCAATTGCCACATCAGTATCGTGAGCGTTCGAATACGCGTCGCGAACCCAAATCGGATCAAGAATATTTTCAATGTCAACGACGTCGCGGAAAATCGTATGGCTCGAAGGCCAATTATCGCGATCGTTATTAATTCACAAGTTCGACGCACAGAACTTTTGGAACTCTGCGACGGCGTCGAATTTGACCAGCAGCTTTTCGTCCATTTTTTCGTTTTTCGTCCTGATGTGGATTCCAGGACTTCGTGTATCGTTTATTTCATGTGTATTTTTTCTCTTGTCATTTTTCTCTTGCTGTAAATTTTTTCTTTGACGGTGCTTGTATTTTTTCCCCGTTATCTCGCATAATTTGCCATTTTTTCTCGTTTTTATTGTTACCTCTTGTTTTAACTCGTCAGTGTCTTTAATTTTTGCTCAGCATAATTTTGCCTTATCATTCCATATTTTAATTTGTCTTTTGCTCAATTAGCGGTGTTACTATTATGGTATCTTAACTCTTTAACGGACAAGGGGTTAATTTATACCCAATCTACAAATTTTTTCAATTCAAAATTTTTCTCATTACCCGGGGACTGAAGGAGGCTAATGGGACAGTTGATGGACTGTCCAAGACCGGAGTTCATCATTACTCGGGCAACAATATAGTTATCCCTAGCGCCATTGAGAGTGTTGCTCGAGAAGTTTCCTGAGTGCGAACGAGGTCAGGCGTTGACCGTTATTTGTTATCGATATTTGTTATTTTTTTGTTCTTTTTATTTTCGTTTTTCACGTTCGCTCAGGATGAGGCGTTGCGGACGCCAGAGTAGAGGCGTTGCGAACGCCAGAGAGCCGAGTTATAGAAGCATTGTAGACGCTAGTGGCGTTGGTGTACCCCCGAAAAAATTCTCCACTACGTGTCAAATTTTTTTTCTATACGTGGGGGAGTGTAACTGCGAGAGTTACACGTATAGGCGAACCTGCCTTAGCAGTTCGCGATAGCCATAACATAGCCAATACTAGTAGCTATCGATGATAGTGCACTGTGGGCTATGCCTTCGGTCTTCCCATTATTTCCCCAAATTTTCAATAATAAAAAACATTTAGATACTTGTCCGGTAGCATAGAGTTAAGTGTATGATAATAGTAATTGTTTCATGCATACCGCTTGTGTAATCGATAACATTCGATCTGAGATAAAAGCTTATCAGTATTACGTTAAATTGATCTTTGTTTAATTTACTGTAATGGTCCTTGAGGCCAGTGTACGTAACGTTGTAGTTTAGTCTGGCGTTTTGCTTTTTCGTTTGCCAGTCGTACGTTGATATAGTCCGTACGTTTCCGTTTTCTTTTTGCTTGTTGTCCGGCTTCAGGCCGTGAATTCTTCGCTGAATTAAAATAGAGAAAACCTACCCAGTGGTTTTTGGTTACACCGAGGGTTAGGTCGGGCATCTACACGTCGAGGATTTCTTCCCATCTTAGTGGACTGATAGGTAAATTTCGTATGATCGTTTATTTTATTTGGAAATCATAATTTATTTCTCAAGCCAAAAATTGATCAAAAATATTATTTAATCTTTAAGGATGATTGATCAGCATAGAGCTCGTTGTTGTTGTTTTCATAGTTCAGCGTGCTACACATATTAGGAACCAAAACATTTCGAACCAGGCACTGATTGAAAATAAGTTAAATAAACAACTTGAGCTTGAGATAGGTCAACTGACCTCCACGGCAAATTCCGAGACTAGGTAAGTAGCCTTAGGTCTTAGGGCGTAGCTGCTGAGATCACCCGACATAGAAGCAGCCAGCAATATTAGGGCTGAGGGGATCGAAGCCGTAAGGTCTCTAAGGGTCCAAAGATCGAAAGCCATTCAGAGCCGCGCGATCGGGGCCAGCACTAAGCGCAGACTTAAGTACCTACGTACCTAGGCAAATCTCGAAGGTAATGTATGTGTCCTATGTCGTCCTTATACGCATAGGGCACTTCTACATTACACACTGAAAAATTAATGCAGTAATAAGACTTCAGCGAGAATGAGCCATTTAGGATGGAACAGACTATATATATATGGTGCATTAAATCGCGTAGAAGGCAAATATTTCCTTACCGAAACCCTGGATTTCTGCGTTGCATGCTGTAGCAAGGAGCGACTATAGTCTGTCCCAAAATTCTTGAGACTTTTTTACAGTAAGGTGATCCGAAAGCTGAGTAAGAATCCAGCTAATCAGTGTAAGCGCTTTCATCCGGTTGGCTATCTATTGCACGTTATTTGGATATTAACCTTGTGCTTTGCCACTCTGGGTCAGTCTTGCTCTTAGGAGCTGTGAGACCATAACCGGCAGCTTCGTGATCGAAAATTACATACATATGTTTTATGTAAGTGCGCGGAGTCGAACTCCGTATTTCTCGCTGTGAAGCGGGTACTGTGATAGACCACTTGGGGAAGCGGCGACGAAGTTTAAAACGTTACAGTAGCTCATTATACAATAAGCGAATCAGTTGATGCGAGAGGCGGTCACTAAAAACTGCTCTTTGCCAATTGGCTGTATTGTTAATACTCTTGAATCAACTGCTGAAAAAAGTCTTAAAAAGTTTGAAATAGACTATAGGTCGTCCGTCAAGTATAGGAACGATGTAATTGACCTTTATTTGATTTAGCAAGTGTTTCGTTGCATGCAAACAAATTAGAAAATGACGTACTGTATTTTGCGATTACGTGCACTGCACGCACAGCACATTGACTCTTCTCTAATCGTTCTCGGGCATGAAATTACAGAGGACTTAATTGGCTGTTGAGTGCTGTCTAATAATGACTCTCAATTTGTACGCTAAAAGGCATTTTTTGTCACGCGCAAATTTGCAAAGAACAGCAGTTCACGTCTAGTGAGTATTCGGCATGTTGACTGATTACGAATTGCTGTTCGACAAATATGCAAAGTAAGAAGGGAATGTTTAAAACTTGAATTTGCTGTGTTAAATAAGCTGAGAATGCCGAAGGCCGCGTCAAAAAACATGCCTAGATAGGAAAATCGTGGTACAAGGAGTCGAACATTTTTTCGCAAAAATCATCGATTCTAGTCATATTTGATGTGCTGATCAAGAATATGAGGATACCTATGGGTAAAATCCGGAACCAGGACTAGCGACCAGGATCAGGACAAAATGGGTAAAATCCGGACAATCAATCAGGACCAGGACCGGACTCAGAACAAATGGGTAAAATCCGGACAATCGACCAGGACCAGGACCGGACTCAGGACAAATGGATAAAATCCGGACAAACAATCAGGACAATGAAAAGATCAGGACAATGTATTAGATATGTAGGGTCGGACTCACACCTGGGCGTGGGGGTTTGGGAGGTATGCACCCCCAGAAACCAAAATACCCCCCCAGAATTCCATTTTTAAAATTTTTCTCTCGTTTTTTTCGCAATTTTTTGATGCCAATGGATAGTGCTCTATGAGAAACGTCGAAAAATGGTGTTATTTCGCCATACCACCATTTTTAAGGCAATATTTTTTGACCTTCAAAAACTTTTGCACCCCCCCCCAGAATTTTCTTGCTGCCCACGTATGGTCGGACTGGCCAGGACTTTGGTGGCGGTTGTGAACCCCGGTGGCGCTTGTGAACCCCCATCAGGCCCTCCTTTGGCACCCTCACCTAGTTCTGGAACTACCCCACTCCAATTGTCCTGATTAATTGTCCGGATTTTACCCATTTTGTCCGTTCCTGACTAGCAGGCACATAGCTGGCCCTCCTATTTTAGGGGGACCAAGTCAAAAATAGCACAAAATAACGAAGTAAAAAGTCCTATTTTTCCGTTGTTTTTTTCTGAATTTTGGGGGGTCCGGACCCCCTCTCAGTCCCCCACAGCTATGTGCCTGCTGGCTAGTCCGACCTTACATATCTAATACATAGTCCTGATCTTTTCATTGTCCTGATTGTTTGTCCGGATTTTACCCATTTGTCCTGAGTCCGGTCCTGGTCCTGGTCCTGATTGATTGTCTGGATTTTACCCATTTGTCCTGAGTCCGGTCCTGGTCCTGGTCCTGATTGATTGTCCGGATTTTACCCATTTTGTCCTGGTCCTGGTCCTGGTTCCGGATTTTGCCTTTTCCCAGAATATGACCAGGGTTAAAATAATTTTGATTTTTTAAAAGCTTTCTAATGTTTTTTATGGTTTAATATTCGTCCGAAAGTTCTATTGATAAGCAGAAGTGCTAAAACGCGTTGTCATGCTATGAAAGGTATTAAGAACTGGTTGATTAGGCAACTTTGAGTAAAAAAGTCTATAAATCGAAAAATTTCTCAGATCTGGACACCAAGCACACCTGGGCGTGGGGGGGGGGGTTTGGGGGGGTATGCACCCCCCGAAACCAAAATACCCCCAGAAATCAAAATACCCCCCCCCAGAATTCAATTTTTGAAAATTTTTTTCGTTTTTTCGCAATTTTTTGATGCCAATGGATAGTGCTTGATGAGAAACGTCGAAAAATGGTGTTTTTATCGCCATACCACCATTTTTAAGGCCATTTTTCGACCTTCAAAAAAATCTTACCCCTCCCCCAGAAATTTCTTGCTGCCCACGTATGACACCAAGTACTAATAAGAATATCACGAGAAAAGAATGGCCTATGTCACAAAATTCTGATTGTGTCTTGTTTAATCCTTAAAAAAATAGCATCTTTAGAAAATATAGAACGTAAAGATTGACAGTAAGACAATATTACAAAAATTTTTACTGCCTTTTATGGGCAGTAATTATTTGCAGCTAGAGATGAAAGCTGGGGCCCCGACAACCCGACCCGCGGGTCGGGTCGGCAGAATGCAGAACTTCTCGGGTCACGGGTTGAGGAGTGCGGGTTGCGATTTTTCAGTCGGGTTGAAAACTAGATTTTTAGATTTTAAAATTTCATTTTTATCCCGCAAAAGTGCCTGAAAATGACTCAAAGCCACGAATCGACTGCATTCGATCTTATTATTTCCCTCCGTTGCGTTTTTCAACATTTTATACTATAAAAAGCCAAAATCTTCCGGCAGATGAAATTATTTAAAGGTGAGTAAAATTTAATGGGAATTGAATGAATGAATGAATGAATGAAATAATTTATTACTGAAACGCGACAATTACGAAAGATGTAAAAGAGTAATAAAACGTACGGTCAAAAGAATAAAAGCGTACAGCAAAAGGCGACGAGCGAGTCATGAAAATGACGATTTAAGCCCGCCCTATAATAAATTTAGATAAGTCGACATCAATTAATCTAGATTTGAATATATTCAAGTTAGGGGAAGAGACTACAAAATCAGGTAGGTGATTCCAAATTGAGATATACTTATAGAAAAAGTCAAATTTTTGTAAATTAGAACGGACAAGAGGAACAACTAGCTTGAAACGATTTGTGCAGCGAGTAGTATTTTGATTAAGCACAAAAAAATCTGTCATGCAAAGACAAGATTTTTGACTAATAATTTGATAGGTACATCATACAGCTGCTTCGCTTCGAATCCATCGACTTTCTTTGGGTAGGTACCTATTGCTTGCTCTTATGAAACTGTGGTTGAAGTCCAAAACGGTCAAATTTTAGTTTAGAGCAAATTCCGCAGTTTACAATAGGCCCATACTATTTCTTTAAAAAAGTGAAGCCCGATTTTTCTAGGGTAAAATTTAAGAAAAACTTCCATTTTGGCGCTTAAGAAACAAAGGTAAAATCAAATTTTGTGGCCATCTATGAACTTTGTCTTGTCATTACGACTCAGAAAAAACTGATCAAAATCCTCGGTTTTTTTTCGGATCGGGTCGGGCGAACAGACTCTGACAAGCGCGGCGCGGGTTGCGGGTTGGACCCTGCGGGTTGTCTGCTACCCTAACTATTGCGGGTCGGGTGCGGGTCAAAAATGCCAACCCGATTTTCACCTCTATTTGCAGCCAACTGCAAATAATATAGCACACAATTTAATATTATTTGCAGCCAAAAACCAGCTACATAGACTGCAAATAATATCGCACACCATTGTAATATTATTTGCAGTCAAAAACCAGCAGCCTAGACTGCAAATGACACAATGCAACATTATCTGCAGTCAAAAACTAGCGGCCTAGACTGCAAATAACACCGCGTATTATTTGCTGTCAAAAACCGGCGACCTTGACTGCAAATAACAACACAGTGTACTAATTTATTTGCAGTCTAAGCCGCTTGTTCTTGACTGCAAATAGTATTGATTGTGTGATATTATTTGCACTTAAGTTGGCTGGTTTTGACTGCAAACAATATTACACTGTGTCCGATATTATTTGCAGTATTGGCCGCTGGTTTTTGACTGTAAATAAAATTTTCCTGTGTGCTAAATTATGTGCAGTTGACTGCAAATAGTATTTCACTGTATGCTAAATTATTTGCACTTGACTGCAAATAATTATTGCCCCTTTTATGTCCTTAATGATGCGTTATTTCAAGTATATTCGTCCTTTTTGCTCAATTACAGCATTATTCTTTGCTAGTTTGATATATTTAATCTTAGATCATCTCCCATTTCTCATCTCATCGAAGTTGTGGCAATCATGTATGTATGGATTTCCTTAAGCTCACATAGAGAACACGCCTTCTTCGTAGATTATACATTCTTGTTATTCTCGCAAAGGCTTCTAATTTAAAGAATGCGTTTAATTATGATCATAGGGCCTAGTTAGTATAAAATGTACCATTGGATCGTCATAAGTACACATGTCACACATTTGTGTGGGAATTTGAAATACTGGGCTATAAAAGTAGAAAAAAGTTAAGGGAATATAAAGAAAAATTAGCTTGAAAGGAATAAAAAAAATTTTGGTACCGTCTACAAACAGTCAAATAAAGTAGGTTAGCTTTTCAATGGCTTGAACGTTGACATTGGTTCAGCAAGGTCACCCTGATAAAGTGGAACCTTACTTTTATTATTTGATGCTTATGATAAAAAACAATGCGTAATAAATGACACACATAAGACAGAATATATGGCTACAACGACAGCAATAGGGACACGCAGTCACCACAAAGTGACAACTTATGCGTGCCCCTTTAAAAAAAGATAAATCGAAAGTACTGAGTTGGTGCTTAAAAACTTCCGAGCAAGGTGAATTTACAACATCGTTCGGAAGCGAATTCCACAGATATACATATCTGTGACTGAAATCATACTTGAGAATATCAGAACAAGCTACTGGAACAATTAGCTTAAAATTATTGACACCGAGTATAATTGTTGTTGAAAGCGAAAAATTCGCCACAAAGAATATGGGACTGTCCAGTAATAATTTGAAAATACAAACAACGCAAAATGAATACGGCGTGTTTCAAGACGTTCTAAAGACAGTTTAATTAAACGATCGTTATAAGACAAACCGCTCTTGAAGCCAAAAATACTTCGCGTATCTTTTGATGCGATCAATATCAAATACGATATATATATAATTTCGGTGTAATATGAAAATTTATTTCAGATTATTAGCCCATTGCTCAAAGCTTCAGCAGCGGAATCAAGAGCTGGAGGATAAGCTATTGATAGTGGTTGAAAAGGTTGAGGGTGATAAGCTACTATTAAGCAATGAGATTGATCACTTAGCAGATCGGTTGTCCAGGGCGGCAAATTTAGCCGATAATTTAAAGCATGAATGCGTAATTTTGAATGTTTTATGTTTGTCTATCATGCATTTGATTATTCTGTTGAAGAAATCCGTTACTAACCTGCGTAGATAATAGAATATTATATAACTCAATAAAATAACATGTAAAAGCTTAGTTGGAAAATCTTATTGTTAAGTGTCGCATTAGGCGGGTAGTAGTGAAAAAAATAGAGTGATCTTAACACGAAAGTTTTTGTTAGTTTTTAGTGATCGATCCCTTGAGAGCATTTCGAAGGCAGTGTTATTAAAGACAGCTACTTGATAGAGAGCAGAAATGCTGAAAAATAAATAAATAAAACGAAGAATGTTTGATGATAACCAGGCTCTTACCAAAAAATCTGGTTTTGTTTGTGCAATAAATAATTTAAAATAAGTTGAAAAATATCTCGCTGTGATCAGAAGCACACCTGGGCAAGAGGTTCAACCGGGTATCAGCCGGAGCAGGTCCGGTACCAGCCGGAGGGTCCACCAGTTGCACCCTATGTTTTGTACAATAACTTTTTTAGGCATTTTACAAGATGAGATGCCGCCAACAGTGCAGCCAAAATCGGACGCTGGGGTCCAAAAATTGGTTGCTTCGAGATCCAAAAATCAGTTACTGGGCTCAAATATCGATTGCTGAAGGCTTCGATTGCCGGGGTCCAAAAATCAGTTGCTGGGCTTCAAAAATCGGTTGCTCGGGTCTAAAAATCGGTTGCTGGGGTCTAAAAATCAGTTGCTGTGGTCTGAAAATCAGTTGGTGGGATCCAAAAATCGCCTAATTCGGTTACTGGGCTACAAAACCGGTTGCTCGGGGTCTAAAATTGATTGCTGGAGTCCAAAAATCGGTTGCTGTGGTCCAAAATCTGTCGCTGGGGTCAACCAATTTTTGGAACCTACCAACTGATTTTTAGACCCCAGCAACCGACTTTAGACACCAGCAACCGATTTTTGGAGCCCTCATCCGATTTTAGACCCCACCAAACACACGTGTGCGTGGGGCAGTGATCGGACCGAGGGTACTTTTTGGACCCTCGGCCTCGGCCGAGGCCGAGGCGGCTTAAAATCCTTGCCTCGGCCGAGGCCGAGGCCGAGGGTAATGCCGAGGGTCAAGCTTATATACCTATACCCATAAATAGTACTCTTAGAATATTTTGTATGCACATGAGCTAGAGAATAATCGTAATGTTAAACACTTTATCGAATGTCAAACAATTCATTTTTATTTTCAATAATAGTAGATTGAATGTGTGAAGGATTTACTGAATAAAGTCAGCAGCATGAAAGCATACTTAATTTGACAAGTTGCCGTTGATGAAGACTTGGAAAAGTTACATAATCAAAAATATGGCTGAACAAGCACTTAAAAACTTTCATTACTATAAATAAGAAACAGTGTTGAAGAAATAAACGAACAAACGAAATTAGCTAAGTAAAGACAGAACTGTAGCCATTGTTGTGCTCGCTTCTGTAGTAATGCATGTTCACACACGCTTTTTCAGTCATCCAATTCTGGTGTGGCAGGTAATATGACGGAAACTGCACTGTACTTTCCGATCATAGTTTCCCAGGGTTCAGAGTTGAGGGAAGGGTGAAATCCCAGAATGGGAGACCAGTAAATTAAGTAGTGTCTTTGTATGAGCGAACAAATTTTTGTAGATATTTTATATAAATATATTTTTAAACATACACATTTTTACATACTGCCAGTGTGTGACCTGCAACCGGAAAAAACGCAGTCCTAAACAGTGTTCTTTTTATGCAAGATACCTTTTTACATGTACAAAGATGGTATCCAAAAGTGTTTGAACATTTTGTACATGCAAATTTTTGTGTTTTACTATAGTATGGCACAGTAGCGATTTAGTGTGGTAAAACAGGGTTTTTCGACCTTTGGTAGTGTATCTTAGCTAATTCGTGGGTTTCTGAATATTTGACATTTTTCCATTATAAATGCCAATTTTACTATTCTAAAGATATATAGGTCAGACAATTACTGATGCGCCGAAAATTTTCGGAAATTTCACACCTTTTTACAGTTTTTGTCTCTCCAAAAATCTTTGTGCATGTACAAAGACGGTCCTGAAAAGATTCTGTACATTATGAAAAATCTTTGCCGAAGACAAAAAACCGTGGCCCTAAATGCGATAATTCGGCTTGAATTTAGTTGATAATATTAGTTCGGCGCGAAGCGCCGAAATTTTATCAGCTTTGGATGAAATTTACACATAAAACTCGACTGAGAAAGCTAAAATAACTTGTACTACAAAATCAGAAATATTACAGATATTGTAATATGCCAATTAAATCTTGTAATAAGCACTACTGTGCTTAGAAATCCAATGCAACATCAGGATAAATTAGTCAATTTTATCTTTGAACGGCAAAAAAGTGCAAAGTTATTAAATAGTACTTATTTTGCATAAAATTTTTGAAAATAGTATAAATAGATACAAATGATATTTAAATCTGCATAAAGATGCCTAGATTACACAAAAATTGATTTTGGAGTGTTTATTTCCCCTGCTTCAATTGAAATACAGTATATTAGCGATATTTTGCGCGAAGCGTCGAAAATTTTTTGAAATTTCCTAAAATATACTGAAAAACGATATAATTAATATCACGTTGTCCAAGAAAGTATTTCAAAATTGTATAAAAATGGCTCCAAGAAAATGCACGAGCCGAAATTGATTTTTGGCAAAACCTGCATTTATTGGCCATTTTTAGGTGCATTTTTGCGATTTTCGGCCGAAAATTCGTGATCATTTACCCCCTCTCCCATAAAAATGGCCGAAAACCACACGTGTAACAGGGGCTTTGGGGAATTCCCCACCCACCCAGGGTTGGACGTCCTCCCCACATCCTTCCCTCCAACGTCAGAAAGTTTTTACTCACCCAACCCATTTTTGGCGAAAATTTGCGCTTTGTTGGCTATTTTTAGGTGCTTTTGCCATTTTTGACATAAAATCAGAGTCGCTAATCCCTCCTCCTTCTTAAAATGGCCAGGGACCCCTACCCGAAATTTCAAGCCGTTACATGTATGCCGAGGAGCCCCTCCCGAAAATTTTGAGCTGTTGCATGCATGTTTTATAGTGATAGTTTGTCTATTCACTCTTGCTTACATTCAAAAATACTGTATCTTTTCGTGAAATTCTAATAGTTAGCTGCACTTTTGCCATAGTAAAAATTAAGTTCAAAAAATATTCAAAAGGTTTTCACCGAAAATCGTCTGACAGTGACTTGAGTCTTGTACCCTGAGAGGAGGGTAATAACCCTCCCTCACCCCCCCCTTTGGGAATGTGTGTTTCCGATCCATATAGCGAGCATGAGAATTAAAACTTAGTCATCACATGAATAATAAATTGGCACTTTGCTGTATGTAACTTGGTGTAACTGGGTACGCGACTAAAACCATAAGAAAAGTCTATAGGTAAAAAATAGCCTCTGTACTGCAGATGCATTCTAAATAGTTAATATTCAACGGATATATTAAACTTATTCAAATTTGATTTTAACCCTCGGCGCCTCGGCACTTTTCAGCTTCGCCCTCGGCGCCGAGGCCGAGGCTCCAAAAAACGCCGAGGCTTGCCGAGGCCGAGGCCGAGGCCTCGGTCCGATCACTGGCGTGGGGTAGGGGGGTTGGGGGTATGCACCACCAGAAGGCCGAATTCCCCTAGAAACCAAAACAACCCCCAGAATTCGATTTTTGTTGTTGTTTTTTTCGCAATTTTTTGATGCTAATGGATAGTGCTCGATGGGAAATGTTGAAAAATTGTGGTTTTCGCCATACTACCACTTTTAAGACCATTTTTGACCTTTAAAAAATCTTGCACACACTCAACCCCCTCCTCCCCCAGAATTTTGTTGCTGCCCACCTATGTTAGCAACCGATTTTTGGACCGCAGCAACCGATATAGGACCCCAGCAACCCATTATTGGAGCCTACAAATTGATTTAGGATCCCAGCAACCAATTTTTAGACCCCCAGCAACCAATTTCTGGAGCTTATTAACCGATTTAGGACCCCATCAACCGATTTTTGGAGCCCACCAACTGGTTTTAAGACCCCGGCAATCGATTTTTGAACCGCGTTAACTGAGTCTTGGAGCTTAACTGATTTAGGACCTCAGCAACCAATTTTTATACCCCATTAATACAATTTCTGAGCCCACCAGCTGATTTAGGACCCCAACAACCGATTTTCGTATCCCACCAACTGATTTTTTTGACCCTAGCAATCGATTTTTAGACCTCAGCAACCTATTTTTGGAGTCCAGTAACCGATTTTTGGAGCTCAGCAATCATTTTTCAGATCCCAACAACCGATTTTTAAATCCCAGCAACCAAATCGGTTACTGTGCTCTGAAAATTGGTACGTAAGTAATGCATAATTCAGAGATTATATTCAAGTAAATAAAGACTAATTTAGAGAAAAAAATAATTCGTCAGATCAAAATAAAACACATGTACGAGTATATTTGTGATCCTCTTCACATCGATATATTAAAAATACATACTTGTCTGTCCACCTGTTTTATGTGTAAATGAGCGCTAGTCTTTTATAAATACATTACTTGTTATTGATGTTTAAGCCGCGCTGAATTTCGACAATTTTTGTAATGCAGAATTGCGCTTCAAAAAGGTGAAATCTCGAAATTTTCCGGCGCTTCGCGCCGAACTGATTTAATTCCATTGTTATTGATGCTTGAGCCGCGCCAAATTTGGACAATTTTCGTAATGCAAAATTGCGTTTCACAAAGGTGAAATCTCAAAATTTTTCCAGCGCTTCGCGCCGAATTGATTTAATTTTATTACTTGTTATCGATGCTTAAGCCGCGCCGAATTTGGACAATTTTTGTAATGCAAAATTGCGTTTCAAAAAGGTGAAATCTCAAAATTTTCGCCGCGCCGAATTCGGACAATTTTTGTAATGCGAAATTGCGTTTTAGAGACGTAAAATGTCTAAATTTTCCGGCGCTTCGCGCCGAATTGATTTAATTTTATTATTTGTTATTGATGTTTAGGTTGCGCTGAATTTTGACTATTTTCGTGCATTTCAAGCAGGATTTATATTTGAAATGAAAACATACTGTTTTACGACATGAAAATGAAGAACTCTGTAAAAGTTTTATTTTTACACAATAAATTGCATAAAAAATAAGCATATTAAAGGCGGTGAATGTCTCTTCAAGATTAAACGTCTATTGTTACTAAAATAATTAGGTTTTAAACATAATTGCTTTGCAAATTATCGATAACACTTTCTTTTTACACCATACTGATTTTGACACACCATTTTTAATTAAAAAATTATGTCGCGAGAAATAGTGCGACTTCGCGTGAAATTATGAATGAACTTTGCGTGGAACCAAGACTATGCATAAATTTTTACATGCAGGAGTTATGTAGCAACCACTTTTCTGACTTAGGCAACCAACCAAAAAATTGGGCTCCGGTACCAGCCGAGACTTTAAGGCTTGCCCAGCTATGATCAGAAGTGTGCCTTATCAGAAGCTCAGTTTAGATTTTTACTCATCAATTGGTCATTATTCGTGGTCCTTGTACATCTAAAGACATAGATCTCCGAAAAAGTCTTTTTTACGAGCAAAACATGTTTGTACATATGTATGGATATTCTTAAGTATATTTGTTTTTCTGGTGGAATACACAATTACCAGCATGTAATCTGAAACCCACCATTTGCTGTTTAAAAATTTTAGCTCGTCCTAAATTAGGTTTTTAGTTTTTTGCGCGCCGAAAATTTAACGACTTTTATGCTAAATTTGCACGATGCAGCTTGACTTAGACAGCTGAATTACTCTGTGTTACAGAATCAAATATGATAATCCTGTTCAATTGTCGTATGCTACTTGAATCTGGTAATAAACGTATTTGCGTTTATGAATTCAATTCAAGGTAACATACATAAAAATAAAGCTAATTCTACCTCTATATAACAGAAAACAGTGCTAGTTGTCAAATAATTCTTATTTCCTGCATAAAATCTTTAACAAACAAGAGATATAGATGCAAAGCATGCTCGATTGTACAAAGTTTCATTTGGAATGTTTTAATCGCTGGTTGGAGCTAGTTAGAATATAATTAATACGATGTTGGGTGTCAAAGGTTAAAATTTTGCAAATTTTCTCTGAGAATGTAAAACAAAGCCACAAATTGAAATCTACTATCTATCTATTCCAGCAAGTCTTCCTATATTCCAAAAAATAGCTCCGAAAACATTTGTGCGAGCCTCAAAATCTTTCTTTCTTTGTTTTAAGTTTTCAATGTTGAAATCACAGTGAAATAAAAAAATTATAGAAAAATTACGTGACAATGCCAAAAAACGGTACAAACGGGCGAATTTAAGGGGGCGGGGGCGGTCGCCCCCATTGGCCAAAAATATTAGGTGAGATAAAGAATGGATATGCAATTTGCAATGATTTTTGGCCGTCAGTGACAATTTCTCAAATTTTTCCGGATACCTATTAATGACATTTATTTACCCTGGCGACCTGGAAGCCATTTTCTGTTCATGTAGGTTTCAAAACAATTTTAACAGCAGAAAAAGCTAGATAGTCTTCTTCTATTTTCAATTAAAAATTTCGATGTTTCGCATCAAATGCTAAAAATACAAGAAATCAAGCAGTAAATCATGGTTCTAGACGTCTATCCGCCTTCATTTCACAAATTATCCGGCGGTTCACGCCAGATTTGTGTTAAAATCAAAGAAAATTAAAGATTTTTTGCACAAAATTGTCGAAAAGTTTAAAACTATAAGAAAAAATATTGCGTCAAAAGTGATTTTATGTAAAAGTATACAATGTAAAATACCGAAAAAACGCTATTTCGCGCGTTAAGGGCAAATTTTTGGACCTATTTTTAACTGTTCTTAGAAAAGTTGGGATACCGCCACACCTGGGATTGGGGGGTATGCATTTCCCCAAGAAACCAAAATAGCCCCCCCCAGAAACGAAAATACCCCTTTTAATTTTTTCGCAATTTTTGATGCCAATGGATAGCGCTCGATGAGAAACGTTGAAAAATGGTGTTTTTCCACCATATTACCATTTTTAAGGCCATTTATTGACCTTTGAAAAATCTTGCACCCCGCCCCCCAGAATTTTCTTGCTGCCCACGTATGGATACCGCCCCCCCCTAGAAAAATCCTAGATCCGCCACAGGGTACAAATGCAATTGATTTTTTGATTGAGCGAAATGGCATTGAGATTGAGAAGCACCTAAATGAGCACTAAATTTGGAGAATTAATATAATTTTTCATTTGAATTTCGGTCCAGTCTTCTAGAAGAAGACAAAACAAAATAAGATGAAATCAGAAGTGCCAAAAATGGAAATTCGTTTTTTAGTTAATATGAAGTCAGCTCAAATAGTAAGCTGAAATATATAGTCTCTCTTCTCCCATCCTTTTCGAACATTCAAGTCACTTTCTGAGACCTTTGTAACGCGATGAAGCTAAAAATTTCGTGCATTGGATCAAAATATGGCTAGATTATTCATCCTTAAAATATTTTACATTTACTTATCTATTATTTAGATTAGGAGAATTAATATTCACCAAACTGAGACTAGATGCACAGTAGATGCTCAACAACTATGTAGGTATATCATTGACTTCATCGTTGGTATAACAATGTTTGGTTTCGAAACTGTTTGGTGTTAGATAAATAATATTTTAAGAATTTTTTTTGGTAAATTAATACACTAACATAAATTGTTCAGCTTCGTTACAAAAGCGACTGCCAACTTGCTGTGCAATTATTACAGTGCGAGCCTGTTCGTCGACCATCTTCAAAATTTATACAGGTGAAAGCAGGCCCACAAATCGATTGGTACATATTTTTTATTTAGTATCTGTGCCAAATTTTATACAGCTTAACGAAGACTTGCAAAAGCGAATATCTGTGATGTTAGCCGAGAATGTATTGCTTCATGATATGGTAATTGGAAAGATTTTTATGCCTAGATAGTGTATTGTATTTCATGAAACGTTTTATATGGATGAGATGACCATTACTAATACAAGGCATAAATCGGCTATAAAGTCGGTCTTAGCTGAAGCAGTGTTCATTTTTAATTAGGAAGAATTATTAGATAAGTTATCGTATTTTTGCTATAGAATCGTTTTTCACAAAACATTTAGCTATCTCAGAATTTTTGATTTTTATCCTCACCGTACATGATCCTGCGGGGATCACCTTCCCTCGCCCGGAAAAAGTTTCGCCCCCCCAGCGCAAAAATTGTTCCACCCCCCCCCTCAGAATTGGCGATTTAAATTTTCTAGAAATTTGTAAAAAAAGATGCCTTCTTAAGCGTTTTTAGCTATTTATTTGCTCAAAAGTGCCAAATTTTCGGTTCTTCGCGCCATTATACTCATGTTTTTACTATATTTTGTTCAATTTGTTCCGACTTTTTTGTTTTTTTTCGAAATTTTTTTGTTTTTATGCTACAAAAAGATATAGCATCGTCCAGAATTCCCATGCTCTGCATGTATAATCTCCACCACTGTTTTTTTTTGTACGAGCCTCTTTTGTACATGTACAAAGATCCCCGGAAAAGTCTTTGTACGAGCAAAAATTTTTTTGTACATATACCGTATAGATATGCAATTATATGTACACATTTTTACATACTACTAGATTGTTATCCGTGACCCGCACGCTTCGCAAAAGGTGTAACTTTGTCCTAAATTCAGCTGGTTACATTAGTTCGGCCCGAAACGCCAAAATTTTCATGAGACTTAGGTTGAAATTACACATAAAATTCGACTCAGCAAGTTAAAATGACTTGTGCTACACAATTATAAATAATAAGCGGTTGCAATGTGCTGACTGAATCTCATAATAGACACCAATTTGCTTATGAATTTAATGCAACGCAAAGATAAAAGAGTCAATTTTATCTTCAAACGGCAGAAAACAGTGCAAAGTTGTTTAATAGTTCTTTTTTCTGCTTAAAATCTTTATAAAACAGTGGAAATAGATGTAAAAGATGCTTCAATCTGTACAAAGATGCTTACAGATAGATTTTGGAGTGTTTAATGCCCGCGCCTGGAGCTAAATAGAATGTAATTATGATACTCGGCGCGAAGCGCCGAAAATTTTTAGAAATTTTGCTAAAAAATACTCAAAAAAACGTTAAAATTACTATTACTTTGCCCCAAAAAGTCTTTGTACATTGTACAAAGATGGCTCCGAAAATCTTTGTACGAGCCTCAAAATCTTTGTCTCGTACAAAAAAAAACACAGTGATCTCCACCCCTTGACAGTCTGACCTTGCGCACCTATGCTGAGAAATCATTTTTGTTGCTGTTTACATACTTTCGTGGGCACCGGAATATATTTTATGTGCATACGATTACATTGGATATGTTGTATTTAATATCCAGCGGATATAAGAGAAAGGGAGGTGGCGCTTCTGTCCATGGTATCAACTTAATTGGTAGGATGTACGTATTTTCTAATAATTTCTGGCCTTCATTTAACATAATTTTTTAATTTTTTTCTCAAAACAATTGCATTTATTGATTATAACTCGGCAGTGTGAAAGCCTGTTTTTTGCTAGGAATATAGCTCTTTTACACAGCGAAATTTTTTGCTTATACAAAGATGGCATTTTTAAGAAACTTTTTGGCATTCCGTGTCGAATCTATGGATAACTTTTTGTTTCCCTTTGAGTGCGTGAGCACAACGAGTGACCTAGTGATTTTAGTGATTTTTAGCCATATTCATCTCAAATTTTTCGAATTTTCGGCATTTCATACAATATTTTCGTCTTTTAAACGATATAGGTATAGGTACTTAAAAATTTATAACGTAACGCTATTTCCTGCGAACTTAAAAAATATTCGGTTTTTTTAAGATTCTTTGCGTCGGAATTGAGTCTTATTAATGTTAGACATATGGGGAAAGCTATTTCTCAAATAGTGTATTTTTGAGTGTTCTGTGAAAAGTTGAATTGATAATATGTAATACCATATACTCTTATTAGAAATAAAAATAGCTGCGGTTTCGGAGAAAGTTTGTTCTTATTATGTACACGAGAAACTGTAAAATACCTATGCCGTATTTGAACAGGATAAATTTGGAGACGTAAAAGCAGAATTTAAAATGAGATTTCTGATAACTTTTCCTTGAAGTATTGCTAAGGTTAATTAAATTGTAGGCATACATGCAACAGGAGGATGGGGGATCCGCCCAACGTAAAGCTGGTTGTCCCCACATCCTCCCAAAAGCCATAAAAATTCTTGACACCTCCCTATTTTTGGAAAAAAATTGAAAATTGAATTTTTCGGCCTTTTTTGGGTTTTTTTAGCATTTTCAGCCGACAATTGGAGGTCACTCACCCCTCTCCCCCACCTAAAAATGGCCGGAGACCCTCCCCACCATACCTGAGCGTGGGGGGTTTGGGAGGTATGTACATATTCCCGAAAAACCAGAATATCATCCCAGAATTCAATTTTTGAAATTTTTCTTTGTTTTTTTCGCCCAAACATCAAAGTATCTTTCATGTCTTTCAGAATTGTAGCGACTGCGGCGTAAATCGAAGTACTTCAAAAGTTTCAGCCACTGAATCGTCAGAAGAAGAAGCTCCTCCCGAACCGATCGGATCGTCAAACTTATTTAATCAAAGCGCAAATAGTGTAGCAACAGGAACTAGTCTGAGTGGCACACTGAATTTGGGGCAGCTGAAAACAACAACGACTACTCATTGTTCAGCGTGCAAATCGAGCACCGAAAAAATTGATACATCCACTCAGACTGATTCGAATTTTTTGTCAGAGTCTCGGAACGCCAGAATCGTCTCGTAAATTTGGCTGTGATTTAAAGCTCGTTTGGTCGGAATTTATTTGTTTATTATAGCGGACTACACTTGACTTGATTGGCTATGTTTTGTAACGCGACCCTTTGATGGCCATCTTGCGTGCAATAATATCGTGAGACTGTGATAACATACAATCGAACCCGTTAATAAACACCCCGAGAGGACCAAGGGCCTCCGTGTTTACTAACCGACTGTGCTTACTAAACGAGTTGACAATTATTTACTTATGCATGTCAATCCAAAAGTACTATAATATGGCTGAACATTATTGTATCCCCTCAAAAGTGCTATAATATTAATATTATTGTATATTTTAGTGATTTTAACCTTCAATGTGCACTTAACGTGTTTAAGATCCTAAAAGATGGTTTACTAACCGGGTTAACTTAACAAAAAATGACTATATTGTGTCGTTTAGTCATGCGTTCCAGGCGAGTGTTCACTAAACGAGGTCATTAGCATGTTCCAGTTGTAATAAAGCACAGCAGTTTGGCTAGGACCGAACGTAAGGGTGTTTATTAAGCGGTAGTGTCTACTATCCGAGTGTTTAATAACGAGGTTCGACTATATTTAAATTCGTATTTTATGTCATCAATACGTGTAATAGCTCAAAATTAGTGGGCATGGGGTAATTAGTCAAACACTTCTTCTTTATATAACGGATTATAACATGCCTAATTTTGCTGACTTGCGTAAAAAGTAGCCTTGTTTTGTGTAAAAATAGAAAGCTAGTCTAGTTTTCATGATTGAGCGTTGAAATCTTTTTTATTATTCTGGAGAGAATTCCGACTGGCTTACGTTGGCAGATCCCTTAAACCCTCCTAGGGTATATTCATAAAACGTTTTCCGTCAATTTATTTGATCAGAAGTTTTTCGATTGTGCGTTTCGTCAAATTTTGCAGTGGTTTGTCTAGAATAAACCGCTTGGGGTTCGGGGTCTAGTTAATAAATTGACAGAGGGGTCTATACAGTCGGATTATACCCGCGCAGCAATCAAATTCGGGGGAAGGGGTGGGATTGAGCGAAAAGCCCGAAAAACGTGCCACAAATATAATTCTGTAGGTCTGCCGTAATCTGCGGAGGTAATTTATATTCTTGGCTTCACTAATCTGCCCCACCCACAAGTGTGGTTGTGTGGTACAGACCACACATGGGCGTGGGGGGGTCTGGACCCCCCCCCAGAAACCAAAATTCCCCCCCCAGAAATCAAAAGACCCCCCAGAATTCAATTTCTGAAAATTTTTTTCGTTTTTTCGCAATTTTTTGATGCCAATGGATAGTTCTTGATGAGAAACGTCGAAAAATGGTGTTTTTATCGCCATACCACCATTTTTTAGGCCATTTTTTGACCTTCAAAAAATCTTGGACCCCCCAGAATTTTCTTGCTGCCCACGTATGGTACAGACCACATATTGATGTGGTTTGTTCGGCTGGACCCGCGGAATCCGGCGGACCCTCCAAATCGATAGGCCTTCCCAGATTGAATTTTTGGTGCTTTCTTTGGCGATTCGACCCCATCCGACTTATAGGTGGGCAGCACCAAAATTCTGAAGGGGTGCAAAATTTTCGAAAGGTCAAAAAATGGTCTTAAAAATTGTGCTATGGTGAAACAACGCCATTTTTCAACGTTTCTCAAAGAAAACAATTTTAAAAATTGAATTTGGGGTTGGGGGTATTTCGGTTTCTGGGGGTGCATACCCCCAAACCTCCCCCATACTTCCACGTCTGCATCGGACTAAACCTGCAGGATTCGGCTGCTGTTCATGTGTGATTCTAACCATAGGTGGGCGGCACCAAAGTTCTGGAGGTGCAAGATTTTTTTCAAAGGTCAAAAATGGCCTTGAAAATGGTGGTATGGCCAAAAAACACCATTTTTCAACGTTTCTCATCGAGCACTATCCATTGACATCAAAAAATTGCGAAAAAGACATTTTGGTTTCTGGGGGGTGCATACCCTCAAACTCCCCCCACGCCCAGGTATGGTTCGAACCTCTAGAGCCTCCTCCTGGCAGACAGCGGTTCTATATAGCTCCAGAATCGGTCGGTCATTTTTGGGTTTTGCAAGGAACAGGTTTCTGATTTATGGTGAACGATTAAAAACAAATAAGATTTCCGGTATAAACTAAATTGTACTTCGGTTTTCGTGTTTTTTCAATTTCGTTGTAATCTACATACCTACATACATATGTAGGTACATATAGTATTCTCATCGTTTAATATTTTGTTAATGTCCTTAAAATTTGTGCACTTCTTTATTATGTCTTTGTAGCGCATATGATTTATTTATTTCGAATGGAGGCTTTATGTTCTTAACGTGCGTTATTCCTAATAAAATCAACCAGTTCGTAGACATGGCAAAAAGAATCTGCATTCTCCGGTGCATAGTGGGAATTTTGTAAGGAATGATGCCTGCATTTTAGCGGACGAGAAATCCGTTGATGGAACGTTAATTGACGTTTATTCTGTCATTTTCCGATGCCCAATCATGGATTAATTTATGATTCAGGGGTCTCCGTGATTTCGGAGCTTTTAATCGAAAATTTTCCTTTAAATTTGATGCGAAACGATGGAGAATTTTTATTTCATTGCGCTACATGCGCTTATTGCATAAAATTATAGAAAAGTAAAACTTAACTCTTTTGGCCGTTCCGTAAACAGGATATTATTTTCGTTACTTTATGCGAATTCATGGTTGCAGTTCTGCTCCTATAAATGTGAAAATGCAACATTGTGTTCCCAGCATACCTGGGAGTGGGGTGTGGTGCACCCCCAGTTGAAATTTTTTGTTTTTTTCGCAATTTTTTGATGCCAATGGATAGTGCTCGATAAGAAACGTTTAAAAATGGTGTTTTTTCGCCATACCACCATTTTAAGGTCATTTTTTTACCTTTAAAAAATCTTGCGCACACACCCCCAGATTTTTGGTGCCGCCCACCTATGGTTCCCAATCCACTTTTCATTATGCAATACTAACTTGGTTACTATATTACATACGTTCAATTTCAAGCTCTACGCCTTAGATATCACTTTAGCAAAATATTTTGGAGGGGCAGGTTGTGGCAGACTGCGTTAGTTATTCACATTAATTTTATTAAACATGAAAAAGGGTGTGGGAATGGAAAAATTCCGGAAACGGAAACAATGGGTAAAAGCCGGAACCGGAAACGAACCAAAGTGGCGGAACCAGGGTTTTCCAAGTAGGGACCATCAGGATCAACACCCCAAGCCCCGTTCCTGCCAAATTTTCTCCAACTGAAGGGGGGGTTTAGGGACTCGGAAACGGGGTACCCCATTATTCATATGTGAATCTGACCCCGGTTCCGTCAAGGGTTTCTCCGCCCTGGGGGCAGTCCAAAGTGGCGGAACCGGGATTCCCCAAGTAGGGCCCATCAGGGTCAACTCCCCCAAACCCGTTTCCGCCAAAATGTCTCCAGCTGAAGGTGGATGTAGGGGCTCGGAACGGGGTACCCCATTATTCATATGTGAATCTGACCCCGGTTCCGTCAGGGGTTTCTCCGCTCTGGGAGCGGTCCAAAGTGGCGAAACCGGGGTTCCCCAAGTAGGGCCCATCAGGGTCAACACCCCAACCCCGTTTCCGCCAAAATTTCTATAACTGAAGGGGGGTTTAGGGGCTCCGAAACGGGGTACCCCATTATTCATATGTGAATCTGACCCCGGTTTCGTCGGGGGTTTCACCGCCCTGGGGCAGTCCAAAGTGGCGGAACCGGGGTTCCCAAGTAGGGCCCATCAGGGTCAGCACCCGAAGCCCCGTTTCCGCCAAATTTTCTCCAACTGAAGGGGGTTTAGGGGCTCGGAAACGGGGTACCCCATTATTCAAATGTGAATTTGACCCCGGTTCCGTCGGGGGTTTCACCACCCTGGGAGCGGTCCAAAGTGGCAGAACCGGGGTTTTCCAAGTAGGGCCAATCACGGTCAACGCCACCAACCCCGTTTCCGCCAAATTTTCTACAACTGAAGGGGTGTTTAGGGGCTCGGAAACGGGGTACCCCATTATTCAAATGGGAATCTGACCCCGGTTCCGTCGGGGGTTTCACCGCCCTAGGGGCAGTCCAAAGTGGCGGAACCGGGGTCAGATTCACATATGAATAATGGGGTACCCCGTTTCCGAGCTCCTCAACCCCCTTCACTTGGAGAAATTTTGGCGGAAACGGGGTTGGGGGTGTTGGACCTGATGGGCCCTACTTGGAAAACCCCGGTTCCGCCTCTTGGACTGCCCCCAGGGCGGTGAAACCCCCGACGGAACCGGGGTCAGATTCACATATGAATAATGGGGTACCCCGTTTCTGAGCCCCTAAACCCCCTTCACCTGGAGAAATTTTGGCGGAAACAGGGTTGGGGGTGTTGACCCTGATGGGCCCTACTTGGAAAACCCCGGTTCCGCCTCTTTGGACTGCCCCCAGGGCCGTGAAACCCCCGACGGTACCGGGGTCAGATTCACATATGATTAATTGGGGTACCCCGTTTCCGAGCCCCTAAACCCCTTTACTAGGAGAAATTTTGGCGGAAACGGGGTTGGGGGTGTTGACCCTGATAGGCCCTACTTGGAAAACCCCGGTTCCGCCACTTTGGACCGCTCCCAGGGCGGTGAAACCCCCGACGGAACTGGGGTCAGATTCACATATGAATAATGGGGTACCCCGTTTCCGAGCCCCTCAACTCCCCTTCACTTGGAGAAATTTTGGCGGAAACGGGGTTGAGGGTGTTGACCCTGATGGTCCCTACTTGGAAAACCCCGGTTCCGCCTCTTTGGACTGCCCCCAGGGCGGTGAAACCCCCGACGGAACCGGGGTCAGATTCACATATGAATAATGGGATACCCCATTTACGAGCCCCTAAACCCCCCTTCACTTGGAGAAATTTTGGCGGAAACAGGGTTGGGGGTGTTGACCCTGATGGGCCCTACTTGGAAAACCCCGGTTCCGCCTCTTTGGACTGCCCCCAGGGCCGTGAAACCCCCGACGGTACCGGGGTCAGATTCACATATGAATAATGGGGTACCCCGTTTCCGAGCTCCTCAACCCCCCTTCACTTGGAGAAATTTTGGCGGAAACGGGGTTGGTGGTGTTGGACCTGATGGGCCCTACTTGGAAAACCCCGGTTCCGCCTCTTTGGACTGCCCCCAGGGCGGTGAAACCCCCGACGGAACCGGGGTCAGATTCACATATGAATAATGGGGTACCCCGTTTCTGAGCCCCTAAACCCCCCTTCACTTGGAGAAATTTTGGCGGAAACAGGGTTGGGGGTGTTGACCCTGATGGGCCCTACTTGGAAAACCCCGGTTCCGCCTCTTTGGACTGCCCCCAGGGCCGTGAAACCCCCGACGGTACCGGGGTCAGATTCACATATGATTAATTGGGGTACCCCGTTTCCGAGCCCCTAAACCCCCTTACTAGGAGAAATTTTGGCGGAAACGGGGTTGGGGGTGTTGACCCTGATAGGCCCTACTTGGAAAACCCCGGTTCCGCCACTTTGGACTGCTCCCAGGGCGGTGAAACCCCCGACGGAACTGGGATCAGATTCACATATGAATAATGGGGTACCCCGTTTCCGAGCCCCTCAACTCCCCTTCACTTGGAGAAATTTTGGCGGAAACGGGGTTGAGGGTGTTGACCCTGATGGTCCCTACTTGGAAAACCCCGGTTCCGCCTCTTTGGACTGCCCCCAGGGCGGTGAAACCCCCGACGGAACCGGGGTCAGATTCACATATGAATAATGGGATACCCCATTTACGAGCCCATAAACCCCCCTTCACTTGGAGAAATTTTGGCGGAAACAGGGTTGGGGGTGTTGACCCTGATGGGCCCTACTTGGAAAACCCCGGTTCCGCCTCTTTGGACTGCTCCCAGGGCCGTGAAACCCCCGACGGTACCGGGGTCAGATTCACATATGAATAATGTGGTACCCCGTTTCCGAGCCCCTAAACCCCTTCACTAGGAGAAATTTTGGCGGGAACGGGGTTGGGGGTGTTGACCCTGATGGGCCCTACTTAGGGAACCCCGGTTCCGCCACTTTGGACCGCTCCCAGGGCGGTGAAACCCCCAACGGAACCGGGGTCAGATTCACATATGAATAATGGGGTACCCCGTTTCCGAGTCCCTAAACCCCCTTCACTTGGAGAAATTTTGGCGGAAACGGGGTTGGGGGTGTTGAGCTTGATGGGCCCTACTTGGAAAACCCTGGTTCCGCCACTTTGGCTCGTTTCCGTTTCCGGTTCCGGCTTTTACCCACTGTTTCCGTTTCCGTTTCCGGCTTTTACCCATTGTTTCCGTTTCCGTTTCCGTTTCCGGATTTTACTTTTCCCCCATGAAAAAATAAGAGTTAAAATCAATTGACTTTTGTGTGAACATTATGGAATGAGTTTTTTGTACAGTAATAACTTTTAAGCCGACAAAACAGAAAATGGGCCGTTCGAGATGGACCAGACTATAATCAGGGACGTATAGGCAGACACGTATACACTAGTACCCCAAAATTTTGAATGTACGAAAATGTTTTGTAAGGATCCCTCAGGAGGAAAAGACTGAAAATTCTTGAAGCTAATTAGAAAGACCGTTAGAATAGATTTTAGCATGCTTTTTTAACGCTTTCAAATTACTTTTTTATTTTTTTCAAATCATTTGTCTACCAATAATCAGAGCTCGCTGAAAAACGCTCAAATATACCATTATTTTTATCTGGCTACAAGTATTTATTGTGACATTGACTTCAAAATTTTAGTCCCCCCAAATTCAGAAGGCCGGCTACGTTACTGTGTATAGGTACCAATGTTTATCCGTCTGCTTTTCTCAAGCCATACCAAATTGCCATACGCGCGGGGCTGCTAGGTATTGGCCCTCTGGGCTAATCTTGTTTGAAAACTTTTTTCGCTAGGACTAAAAACCAGGGTTCATAAGTTATTTTATTTTAGACCTTGCTCTATCCACCAGTAATGCAATTTAGGTAATTGCAGCGGCCCAAATAGGGAAGCCTAAAGACAATTTTTTTAAACTTGTGCATAGATCCGCTTTAAAAAACTGATATCCTAATTACTGAGACGCTCGACTTTCGTCTCGCTCAACAAAGTCGGTAGTGAATTTTTTTAGAGATGTATTGGGTTGCGATGAATTAATTGGGTGTTACAATAATAAGGAAATCGATTTGCCGAGCAAATTCATGCACTAGGTTAAAAAAATTGACCATAGATACGATGGGTCCTCCTAGATGTTTGCTTTTTTACAGAAATTTTATTGCATAAAATCTCATATAAAATGGATTAATGAATAAAAACACTGTAAAGCACGAGCAAACATGATACACAAGTGGTACCTAATTTTATACATCTAAAAACTATAGGTGAGCTTGTTCAGTTGGTATAGCACGGCGCACGCGGGTGTTCATTTGTTTAATCTGAAAAAAGTTGACGTAAGAAGGATAGGTTTCATATAAGTTTGTGGTTTTCTCTGAAATTAAGAAAATCCACATGAACCTCAAATTGGCTTAAAACTTTTATGCATCAATAACGAGTAAGGTCACTTAACCCGAAAGACTGTAATGCTCCCTCCCTACCAAACACGGGCGAGGAAGTAGACCCTAAAAAATTTATAGACCCCAAAATTGAATTCTTGGCATTGTTTGGGATTCTCTGCGGTTTTACATCATCCCCCAGAATTTAGCCCATATGTACTGCATATAGACCAGGTTCATGGGATCTAAAGTTTGTTTCACATACTTCGTGCATAAATTTTAAGAATTTTCATCGACAGTAAGCCGATGGTCACGATAATCCAATATCAGATCAATGATATAATCGTAAAATTTATGACCGAATTTGTGTGAAACAGACTATAAACTAGCAAAGAAAAATGCTCCGATGGAACAAAAAAGACGAATTTACTTGGGATTGTGGATTATTAAGGATGTGAAAGGAGGGGACTAGGAAAAAGCTGAATAGATTTGTATAGGCCTAAATGCGCAAAATCTGTTAATAATCAGACTTTCTCTAAAAAACGCGAAAAATCGAAGTATATTATGCGGCCATTGAAAAAGTGTAACCTTCTTTGAATAATTTTTAATGCTTTACATAGGGATGCATGTACATATAAGCATAATCTAAAGCGCTTACTTTTTCTAAAATGCTTGCTAGTTGCAACGCCGACTCGCTTCGTATCGTCAAAAATAGAAAACTAACTGCAATCGTATTTGAAGCTGTTTTATTTTATTATCATGAACATTATAGCAAGCAAACTTATCGTTAATTGATTAGTGCACACAATCGTTGCGGGCATACAAGTATACCTGTTGTCTGTTTCACGTAAGCTTACGCGTTTCCTACTGCTTTATACCAACAATTTTTTTGATTGTCTTGAATGCGTTGATGTTTGCTGTTTCATTCAATTGGCTTGCAAAGTCGCTCCTAGTTTACTCCATCAAATTTCCCATCTACTGTATAGCTAACTTGCTGCTTTTTAAATCGTTTCTTTGGTTCAATAGTTTATTTCAATCTGCAGGCCGCGGTGCGTTGCTTAGAGAAAGTCTGATTTTTAATAGATTTTGCGACCTTAAGGCCTATACATAGGTAGCTTTTTCCTTGCCTCCTCCTTTTACATCCTTAATAATGCACAATCCCAAGCGTATTCGACTTTTTTGTTCCATCGGAGCATTTTTCTTTGCTAGTAGTCTACATTTAATCAGTACGATTTCAGTAAATCAGTCAGTAAACACATGCCACAATAATTACAGCAGTCCAAGAACGCGAAAAACGATCTTTTTTTACGCAAATATTGGGTGTAAAGAACACTAAGGCTCAGAATCGCAATCCTGACTATTACGTTAGTATTATATTTCAATAATAAAAATATTTTAGGGAATTGAAGAGTAAACCGAATAATCGAATAATTTGCGGAGGGCTAACTTTTTAAATGTTTCCCCCGAGTTTAGATTACGAATCTGACCTTAAAATTTCTTTACATCCAATGGTTGTTACACAAAAGTGTAAAATATCGTTCATGTTGTCTTGCTCGATTGTTGCCCCATGCCTGGCTTTCGCTTGCTCTTTCTGTCGATGCAGGATTTTACTTTAATTAGGTGAATAATGTCCTCAGCGTAAATTTTAATTTAATAAATTGTCTGACTACAGTTGTTATCTTTCTTTCAATGTCAACACTTGATATTGAAGCTATAAACTGTTGAAAAAAGTAAAAACTGTTGCTGTTATTGTTTGCTTATGCAAGCTCTGAATTTAACTTTCCTCGAGCATTTCTGGTTTGAAAAACATTAGGAAAATATGTACGCTAATTTTTAAATCGATCCAACGGGGACTTTTACATAAGTTTTTTCCTCTGATTTAGGTTAGTTAGACTTTTTTTGTAATGAGAATGCAGTGTTTACTGACAAAATCATGCTAAGAAAAAGTAGAATAGTAGAAATAAAAAATGCTCCGATGGAGCAGAAAAGATCAATATCCTTGGATTTCTTTATTCTTAAGGATGTAACAGGAGGGAACAAGGGAAAATTTCCCTATATGTGCAAAAGCCATTAGAATCTGCTAAATAGTCAGACTTCCTCTAAACAACGCAAAAATCGAAGTATATTCTGCGGCTTGTGAAAAATAAAGTTTTAGTCACAAAACATTTTTCACTGTTTCGCAAAGAACAAATGAAAAGCTTTCATGTTTGTTAAACAGTCGATTTATAATTTATTTCACAAGAGCTTACCTTCCGCAATGCTCCAATGAAAAACAATATTATCGGGATAAACTTTACACCTGGAGGCCAACTCAATTCAGTCTACAGAAACAGGCATAAGCCGCAGAATATACTTCGATTTTTGCGTTGTTTAGAAGAATTCTAACTAGTCATTGGTGCAGTGATACTAGATTTTGCTACAACGTTACATTAATTTATGGAGATGACTATGGATTCATGTGTGAACTTATGAATTGATTAATGTTTGAAACTATGAATTTGGTGCAATCGAGCCCGGATTAAAAACTATCCATAAGTATGACAAGTTTAGTTAAGGGCGCTAAAGCTTAAAGGTAAAATGTAGGACATATGAAAGACGTAGTAAATAATATTCTTAATACAAAAATAATAATCATATCAACATTAAATATAAATTATATGTGCGTACTTCTAAAAGGCAAAATAAGATGGTATGCAGCATACATTTACAGCAAGGAAATCCTGAGGGTGTCAGGCCCAAAAATTTTTTCAAAAGTGCCTTTTTGTGCTAAAAACGATGGGTACACGTCAAAAACATTGTTTTTCGACGTTTCAGACAATGCTCGTTCTTTCTAGAACATAAAAACGTAGAAAAAATTTCGGAAAAATTGAGTAACTCAAACAAAATATTGTCAAAAAATGTGTGTATGGCGCGAAGCGACGAAAATTTTAGATTTTTGAGCCAAAAATGGGCTAAAAACGCTTTAAAAGGCACACTTTTTGCAACTTTTACAAACTGTTACAAAAAATCGATAATTCTGGGAGGGGGATCGCAGCCATTTTTCGGGGAGGGGGGGGTCAGTCGCCATTCTGGAGGTAGGGGTCAAACCCCCAACCCCCAAGAACAAGTCTGATATGGAGCCTAATAACATGCAAAAAAGAGATAAACGCTAATTCCTCAGTTTTTATTCCCAACGTCAGTTTTTCCCTTTTCTATGACTATATACTTTGTTAAATATGTCTCAAGTTGCATTTAAGACGTGCTTATTTTAAATCTGTCTTGTACTTTCATCTTACGACCAGAACTGGCCTAAACCATTTATACTATGAATCATACAGTATTTTATTTTACCTGTCAAGATGTTATCAGCGTCAGCTTAAAAATCGATGGCTTCTCCAAAAATGTCGCTATTTTCATACGAAAAGTTGATTGCGTATGTTGTATTTGGGTCAGTGATGTTGTAATAAGCAAGTGTGTGATTTTCTTCGAGCATATTACCTTTTAATTGAAAAACATTTAAGTGCATAAGCACATATGGGTGTGAAGAGTCTGGAGCACACGTTGGCGTGGGGAGGGGGTTCGGGGGTATGCACCCCAGAAGGCCAAATACCCCCAAATCAAAATACACTTTATTCAATGTTTGAATTTTTTCGCTTTTTCGCGATTTTTTGATGCCAATGGATAGTGCTCGATGAGAAACGTTGAAAAATTGTGTTTTTTTCGCCATACCGCCAATTTTAAGATTATTTTTTGACCTGTAGAAAATCTTGCAACCTCTAAATTTTGGTGCTGCCCACCTATAGTCTATTGCATAGGTAGGCAGCACCAAAATTCTGGGGAGTGCAAAGTTTTATAAAGGTCAGAAAATGGTCTTAAAATTGGTGGTATGGCAAATTTCGGTTGTTTTTTTTGGGGGGGGTATTCGGCCTTCTTCAAACCTTACCCCCCCCCTCCCTACGCCTACGTGTGATATGAAGGATCTAATTTAGACTAGACATGCACGTGAGGGGTTTGGGGGTCTACCCCAGAATAACGGAAAAATGGGAAATTTTCAAGAAAACATGAGGCAAAATAAATGCCAAGAATGAATAAGAATTGAAGAGTTTCTTCAAAAGTGCATTAAATTGAGCAGAATCTGGGTAATAATGTGGTTTTAACACTATTTTTCGCTTATACTAGTTTTTTTGAGGTCATTTTGACCCCAAAAAACTCAATTTTTGACCCCCATCCCAGACCGGCTGACCCCTTTAGATCGGCCATACTGTGCATCAATGATCTGGACTAGACATGCGATGAGGGCATGGTTGTGGTCTGCATGCCCCCAGAATAGAAAAATGATAAATTTTATAGGAAAAATAAGGCAAAACGAATGTGAAATATCAGTGAAAAGGAGCTCTCTGGCTGGCCCTTCAGACCAGCTATGCTGTGCTTCTGTGGTCTGGATGCATTAGGTTTTCAATAAAAAATTTAAATTTTAAATTAAGCTTTTAATGAAATTTAATTCCAGCTATTTTTTATTTTTGAGGTTCCCTGACGTTTCGGAATCTGAAAGTTTATAAATACCAAAGCTGATAGGCTTTATTTAACATATTGAGGAGACTACTCTTTTGAAATCATTTTACAATTATTTTGCAAGTGTGGCGATAAGAAAAGCAACGAACCTTCGTGTGACAGCTGGATAAATTTCAGCTCCATCATGTCCCTTTCATCTAACATACTATGCACGATCCTCATCAATGACTCTATTCTGCTATATGGTGCCATCTTGAGGCCAATTAACCGATCTCCATATATGACGTTTATGTTCACGTTTACGTTCTGCTCTGTAAATATTCAAACGAAGCACAATAATTCACGGGTCCGGAACACACCTGGGCGTGGGGGGGTTTGGGGGGTATGCACCCCCCAGAAACCAAAATACCCCCCCAGAAATCAAAATACCCCCCAGAATTCAATTTTTGAAAATTTTTTCGTTTTTTTCGCAATTTTTTGATGCCAATGTATAGTGCTTGATGAGAAACGTCGAAAAATGGTGTTTTTATCGCCATACCACCATTTTTAAGGCCATTTTCTGACCTTCAAAAAAATCTTGCACCCCCCCAGAATTTCCTTGCTGCCCACGTATGGTCCGGAATCATAATTGAATATAAAAAGTATTCAATTTAGGAATTGAGTAGGAGTATAGTCAACTTTCTTTATGATCTGATTTTGAAAAGAAAAAACCGCGAATATCCACATTTTGATGCAATTTTCGCGAGTACACCTGACAAAAATGTGTGTCTCGAAAGAATCGACAGATTTATAAAAATCGCAAACGGAAAAGTGTTTATGAAATAGAAAATAATTATATATGAGTACGATCGTTTTTTATGCAGCAGCTAATCATTTATCACTTTGTCTATTCATCGGAAAATATAATATTTTAAAACATTCAGAAAAAACTTAGCTCTTAACTGGCACAATTTCTTGAATTTACAAAATTATAAAAGCATCGATCCATTAATACAGACAGATTGGCTACGGAACTGCTGATAATGTACTTATATTAGACAGTTTAAACGCGATCAACAGAAATAAATTTTTCTCTATGCTAATAAAAATAAATTATAAACAGATTTTATTATTTTCTGACCCGAAATATGATTGTTAAAACAATAATTGAATATTTTAATTTATCATGACAATACTTAAATATTTCAATTTCATGACAATACTTAAATATTTCAATTTAAGCAAAGAAAAATGCTCCGATGGAACAAAAAAGATGAATATACTTGGCATTGTGGATTATTATGGATGTAAAAGGAGGGGACTAGGAAAAATCTACCTAAAGTCGGAAAACCTGCTAAAAATCACACTTTCTCTAAGCAACGCAAAAAATCGATGTATATTCTGCGGCCAACAGATTAAAATAAATATTCAACCATAACAATGATTGAAACAGCAGCACGTTAGCTATGCAGTAGTTATGGGAAATGATATTAAGTAAACTAACAGTCTTCCAAGCCAATTGAATGAAATAGCAAACATCGAAGACAATTGAAGACATGGTTGGTTTAAAACAGTAGGAAACGCGTAAGTTGACTTGAAACAGACTAAATGTAGATACACTAGCATGCCCGAAACGATTGTGTGCACTAATCAATCGGCTCCTGCTTTGCTTGCTATAATGCTCATAACAAAATAAAACAACTTTAAATACAATACCTCTTAGTTTTCTATCAGTCAGGCGCCAAAAAGTAACCTTGATAGATTTCGTTTATACACTCTTATCTGAAACTTCGAACATTATTTAAAAAAGACACTTTTTAGAGGCCGCAGAATATACATCGATTTTTTGCGTTGCTTAGAGAAAGTGTGATTTTTAGCAGATTTTCCGACTTTAGGTAGATTTTTCCTAGTCCCCTCCTTTTACATCCATAATAATCCACGATGCCAAGTATATTCATCTTTTTTGTTCCATCGGAGCATTTTTCCTTTGCTAGTACACTACTTTTAATTAGCGTGATTTCAGTACATCATTCAGTAAACACAATCAGTGACATGCCACAATAATGACAACAGTCCAAGAACGCGGAAAACAATATTGTTCTTAACATCAGCATTATCCTTTTTAAACAAGACAACCTTATTGACACCATCCATTTTCAAATTAAAACTCCATTAAGTTATTTCTTCTTAATGTGCAGTTCACTTATAATCAAGCACAAATATTTAACCAACGAATTCACATTGCAAATCCTCACTCAATCAATACACAAGCACAATGTGTTGTGACTTTTGAAATTGAAAACACCCAATTTTCAATTTTCAAATTGAAAATTGGATCAATTTTCAAATTGAAAATTGGGTGTTTGAATTTGCGATAAAGAAAATAATCAAAAGATAGTCACTTGGTTTATTTAAGCCGAGTAATAAAATAACGACCGTCCACCAATTCCAAACTAAACGCGACTAATCTGATCACTATGAAAAAGTTTTGAAAAATGAGCTTGCTAAGCGAGAGTTGTAAACCAAGAGAAACTTAAAGTTAAAACCCACCATTAAATTATTAAGAGAATTATAAAAGATTTTAAACTTCAAGAAAATGGAAAAGGCGGGATGTTGGTAAATTAGAAGGCAAAGTTTTTCGGCAAAAATTCAAAAATTTCACGCAAATATCAAATGTAAGGAACACTAACGCTTTGATTTGGTAGTAAAATAAATTTGTAGTATAGACTCCATATTAACAACAAATGAATAGTGCAAACTTTACACAACTACTAGGTGTAGAGAATACTAACAGTTTACGGCTTATTAATGTACATGATTACAATAAAGCTGCATATCTTTGTCGACTTCTGTGCACAGTAGTGTGATTGCTGGTTCATTTTAAACCACTTTTGCAGGCAATTTACATCAATTAAACGATAGCTCTCCAT